>CM038679.1:96299513-96899513 GCA_021605205.1 Aegilops longissima | reverse complement strand
TGTCTCGGCAAAGGACGAACATCGAGTTTGACGTCGCCGCTGTCACGGTGCCGGTGTTGGACGGCGCCGGCGACGATCGCCGGAGGTACCAGCAAAAGATGACATTTGGACGCAAAAGTAGACGGCAAAGAATTAATGAATACGTAGACGATAAAGCTGAGCCCGCCGATGCATCCAAATAGCCAAATAAACGGTGCGGGGTACTGGCCAACGCGACGGTAGAGAACGCGTTTGTAGAAAAACGACTAATAGTCGTTTTTCTATAAACTGGCTTTTTGAGATTTTGTAAAACTCAGTATTACTTATCCATGGATTAGTTAGATATCCCAAACAAGTTTTTAGGTGGTCGTAATAGAAATCACGTTTTTGGAGAGCTGGTTCTCTACAAACTGTCCATCCAAACAACCAGTTAAGCTTGACTCCACGAGGATTTTATGCTGGTGTTTGTAGTTGGTTGAGTTATTGAGCTTGCGAGTTATCCTCCAATGCGTGTATATCGAGAATCCAGCCCATAATATGTAATATTGGTATCAAACTCGGGCAGCAAAACATGTATGACAATGACAATACCTTTAGCAATGTATGTTTTTTTAGCAAAAGAGGAGCCCTCTCGCTACGATTTCATATAAAGAAATCAACTAGTCTTTTACAAGCAACTGCACTACAACTACTAGGTACTACTCCTTCCGTCTCAAAATAAGCGTAGTACAAAGTTGACACACTTCTCTTTCTAGCCGCCGCCGCCTCCTTCAAGAAAAGTTAGGGTTCGTGCATCTCGCCGGCTCCGCCGCAGGTCCGCCTCGTCTCCGGTGGCCCTAGGGCTACGGGGGCGTGGTGGATCCTGGCAAGGGCCGGCGGGAGGGCTCCGTTGTTAGTCGTTCCTTTAAAATTTGTTAGGGTTTGTGTCCTACTCAGGAAGACGAGAAGGTGACGGCTCCCTGAAGATGGAATAAAGGTCTCCCCGCCTAGTCCCTGTTCCGGTGGTGCGTCTAGCATCGTTGGTGGGCGTGTGGAGGTGTGTCTCTGGCGGATCTATCCTCGATGGATTTGCTCGGATCTGGTTGTGGTTCGCTCTATGTTCGTGTGTCTTGTGTTGGATCCTTTCGATCTCGTTATTCTTCATCGGTAGCGATTCTGATTCGATCTGCTGGTCCCACGGGGCCTTAGCACGACGACTTCCCGACCGCCTACTACAACAAGTTGTGCCCGACTCCGGCGAGGAGCGGTGATGACGGCGCGCGCTTTCGGCTCGTTCGATGATTGTAATCGTCGCTAGGTGGTCTACGGATCTGGATGTAATTTTTATTATTTCTAGTGTTCGTTGTACTGCCGTGATGGAAGATGAATAGATTGAAAGTTTTCTCGCAAAAAAAAAAAAGTTGACACACTTATTTCAGGACGGATGGAGTAAATGTTTATCAAGCAATAACTTTGTCCAGAAAGATACTTTTCAGATTCCAATTACCAATAGTCCAATACAAGCAGTCAAGAACTACAGAAGCACCAATATAGATGTTCCATCCAGTTATGTACATGGTATATACAGGGAAAAAAATTCTATGAGACCAGGTCTCACGGATTAGCAGGTGAGACTCATCCTGATGAATGACATGTGGCATTCACAAATCACAAAGCATTTACCCCACCTCCCACCTGAAATTAGGGGGAGAGATTAGATGCTTTGTGATTTGTGAATGCCACGTGTCATCCATCAGGACGGGTCTCACCTGCTTTATATGAAACCTGGTCTCATATAATTTTTTTCCGTATATACAGGTTCTTCAGCAGGCGGCCAAGCCCAGGCATAACCAAGTTTGAAGGCATATTCACTTTGCAGGGTATATTCTGCAAGAGGTTCCGCGGGTTCATATATGGTATGAGAATGGCGAGGTCAACGAGTAGGGGATCCGGGTTAGAGCGGCAGGCTGCGGCTGGAGCTTGTGGATGTCCCTCACTATGTCGAACACTGCTTCGGGCTGCGCTAGCTTCAGTGCGTTGCCGGAGTACCTCCTGAGCTCGTCAGTTTCTGTGGTAAACCATCGGGCAACTTGTCTCGCAGCTTCCCTTGGGTCCTGGCAGAACATACCGGCGCCATTATCGACCACGTAAGGCACATTCCCTACTTCCTGATTTATAAAAAGTAAAGGGAAAATGTTAGCTAGAGACATATTTGATGAGATCTCGGTGGAAGTAATCACTAGCGAATGACAATGGCAACAAACAGTCACTCTCAGATGGCCTACCCATATGGAAATGTAATCAGCACTCGTATAGTTACCCCGCAAATTTTTTAGATTGACTAAATCTTTTCGGAAAGGAAAAATCCCGATTGTTTGGATTTTGCACATGGCAATTCAAATGTTTTTTATGGTAATTTTAGTTGATGTGGTGATGGCAAATTTAGTTGGCAAGCATGGCCTACCCAATAATGAAAATATAGTCAACGCTCAAAAGAAGAAGAAAGGTTTGAGCTAGCCTAATTTGTTTGGACGGACTAAATCTTTTTGATAGGGCCATATAATTGTATATAATTCAAAACTAGTGTGGTGGCACAAGCATAGACCTGTCCGGGGATGAAATCGTTGAGAATAATTGGAAGTCCTTTTATCAAGGCTTCTGCAATTGTACCAGGGCCAGCCTGCAAGTGCCACAGAAATGCATCAGTCAGATCAATTTCCAGTTCCAGTAATGAAGAGTCAAAAGGCATAAACCTTAATTACCTTGGTGATGATGCAGTCGCAAGAGCCCATCCACTTCTCCATCTGCTTCTCGAACCCCATAACCTGTAGACAAAACACTCGAAAAGTTCAGTCAGCACCAACCAAACAGTCACTTGTAGCATAGTGAGGCATCCATCTGAAATGCGCATCTTAGATTCGGCAGATGCAAAAGTACCTTGACAGGGACCTTCCATGGCAGGGACATTAAGGTGGACCGCAGCGCCTGATTCCTGCCGCATATGACCACGACCTGCCCGACCGGCCGGCGTCTCCGGTGATCGTAGAGCTCTTGGCCGAGGGCCTTGGCTGTCTCCTCCACCGGGCCCATCCCCTCGCCGCCTCCCATCAGTAGAACAGCGGGCAGTTCAGGGTGCAGGCCGAGTTCTTTCCTCAGCTCATCCTGTCAACCAACCAAGCAGAGTTCAAGAGCTGATTGGACCCGGCAATGGCAGAAGAATGCGAAGCTCGAAGACATGCCGACCTTGTCGAGCACGGCGCGGAAGAAGGATGGCCTGATCGGCAGCCCGTACACGCGAATTTGAGACGGGTCGAGCCCGCGGATCAGCGCCCTCTTCGCCACCTCGGCCGACGGGCAGTAGCACCTCGTCACGCCGTGGTGGAACCTGCCAAGTTCGTAGTTTCAGATACTCCTCCTGAATCCTGATCAGTCAAGACCATCCCCAATTTGCACCATGCTGGGTCGGGAGCTGAATGAAATCAACTCTGCGGTCGGTTACCATGTCGGGTGGCAGGTGTTGAGGTCGGTGATGACGGTGAAGAACGGGACCTTGGGCTGCAGGCTCTGCCACTTGAGCACCCACAGCGGGATGTGCTGCATCAGAGGGTGCACGCTGATGATCACGTCCGGCTTGTACTTCATCATCCCGGCCACCACCTCACTGAAACAAAAACAAAATAACCAGGCCAATTCGATCCTGTCACCAAACAAATCAAAACAACAACACGCACAGTCCGATCGTGCATTGTTGCTGTCGAATCGACGGCAAGCCAAGCAATCGAGTTCGTACTTGGCGTAGAGGTAGGCGAGGGCGGTGAGGTACATTCCGTGAACCCAGCGCGGGGAGGTGCCATGGAAGGCCACCTTCCAGAGCCGGACATGGCGGAGCATGAACTTGTACGACCGCTCCATGTCGTTCAGCGGCCAGCCGCCGTACTCTTTCCCCAAATCTCTGACGAACACCTGCGCCGACCAACCAGCAGCAAACCAAATTTAATTTAACAAAATGGCATTTTGGAGAGCGAAACTGAAGGTGTAACTTCGGAGAGCAGAGGATTAAGGCTTGTAGGACCTGGTAGGCGTCGCCGAAATCGAGCCGGAAGGCGTCCCGGAGAGCCTCGGCGGAGGCGCGGTGGCCGCCGCCGGTGTCGCTCATGAGGATGAGCACGTTCCTCGCCGCCTTCCCTCCGACGCTGCCGTCAGTGGCGGGGGTGCGGGAGAGGGAAACGCTCCCAGTGGCCTCGGCGAGCGCGGCGGCGAGGCCTTCGCCCGGAATCCCGTCGTAGAAGGCGCAGCGAAGGGGCTTGTGGAGCTGGCGGCCCCCGCCGAGCATTGCGTCGCGGATGGTGCGCCGGTGGCTGGGAACCGAGATCACCATGGCGCCGCGCCTTGGGTTCTATCTATGAGCTCGTCTTAGACAGCGAGCCCGCCCTTTGCCGTCGGCCTGAATCCACGACGCCGGCGGCGATGGCGCTTTATTAGAGCAGTTGCGCGGATTTATTTCACTTCGCCCCCTGGTGTAAGCCATATTTACTTACTCTCTGGAGGAATCTACCGTGTAATATTCCTTTCCAGGAGCTGTTTAGGACTTATCAGTAATTATGCTAATGCGTAGGGGTGCACGTACAAAAGGGTGAGTTTGGCTAGTGACTGCAAGGCAAAAGTAGAAGCGGACAAGGCAACTCGGCTACCACCATGGGATGGGAGGGGGGAACGGCTGGATGATTGCTTGGAGCAGCGTGCTGAGCGGGAGGCGAGAGGATGATTCTGCGAGAGATGCTGGAATAATGCCGTGCCGCCTCTTGTTCGGTGATCTCTTTAGGCTTCTTTAGTCGGCTCCCAACTTGTCAGGCAATTATGGTTCTACTACCGTTTATCTCCAACTAGTAAGCATTTTCTAATCCACAGAGTGTAATTTTATAGGACTCAGACAGTTTTTTTTAGGAATGACAAAATCGAATGTTTTTCATTGTAAATTATGTCTGCCGAATGACAAGTTTAATTGTCGAGTATGGCAAATCCATATCAGTTCATATTTTTTTGCCAGAGAATTGTCGTGCTTGCAAACTAAATTTATCATCACCAAGCCAATATAAATTGTTGTAGAAAACGTTAGATTTGTCATGCCTATTTTCGATGTTATATTCTAAGCTAGAGTGTATAATGGTTATGTACACCCCTAGTAAATTTATATGTACAAAATATAATAGGTTCCATGAAAAGTACTAATACTGGAACAATTTTTTTCCTAAACAAGTTCCTATTTTACTACATTCTCTTTAAAATAATACTACTCCCTTTGTAAAGAAATATAAGAACATTTAGATCATTAAAGTAATGATCTAAACGTTCTTATACTTCTTTATCGATGGATTATATTTTATACACTAGTTTATTAGGGTAGTATTTGCCATTAATCATATAGATTTTGACGGTCTTATCTGGACAGTCGGAGGAACTGGAGGAACTACTGGCAGGAGTGTAGTACCTAGCTGTTGGTATCTATTCTCAGTGGTCTACGTTTGTGAAGACAATATCTAAGCCCCAAGGAGAGAAGAGGACTAGGTTCGCCGAAGAACAAGAGAGTCCTAGAAAGGATGTGTAGCGTGCATTTGGTTTGCTCCGATATCACTAAGCTATTGTTCGGCATGATGCTAGAACATGATCATAGTAGGATGAGCATGATGACAGACTCTATGACCATGGGTGGGATTACCATGGTGAGTTGGTTGAGCCTGAAGGCGGAGCGGGAATGTTTGCACAATTCATCCATTTTCACCATGAAATGCGTTATCAGGCAACTCACATTCAACTTCAAGATGATTTGATTGAGCATGTGTGGACTCGTATAGTAAATCAATAGTTGTATTTGCTCTTTTCCCTCCAATTGTTTTCTATAATTTTACATTTATATGGTTGTAAAACTATGTGATTTCTATTTATTTGGCTGTAAGCTATCTGACTTATTTGTCTAATAATGTGCAATGTTCCATTCATTTGTTTATTTGTTGTAAATGTCTAAATATCTAAAATGAGAAAACTTACATATAAAAAACGACGGTGATGACCAAATGGGTCACCCCATTGGGCGCATTTACTAGAAAAGAGCGGACAAGGTGGACGCCACCGTCCCTCCTGGACACCCGAAAGAATAAAAAGCGGACAAACTCCAAGTCCGTTTGGGTCGGCCGGTTAGGCCAAATCCAATGTATAGACCCAAATGGGCGCGGGTTTTGTCCGCATTTTGTTCATTGAAGTCGGTATTAGGGGCGGGGTTCACCTCTTATCCTTGCATTTTTGGGCATTGCACCCAACCGGTAGACCCGTTTGGTCCACCTCGCCCCTTTTTTTGCAAAATTTATAAATTTGGACATTCTAACATATACATCAAATAAAAAATAAAAAACATTGCACATTATTAAACAAATAAGTCACATAGTTTTTACAACACAGTAAATAAAAACCACAAGCTTACAACCAAATGAATTTAAAATAATAGCAAATACATTGAAAAAAGAGCAGCTACATCTATTGGCTTCCTATGTGAGTCCACCTATGCTTGATTAAATCATCTTGAAGTTGTATGTGAGTAGTCCAATGACACATTTTTTGATGAAATTGGGTGTACTGCGCATACGTTGCCGCTCCGTCCTTAGGCTCAACGTTTTCACCTTGTTAACCCCACCCTTCGTCAAAGAGGTTGTCATCACGCTCATCCTCTATGATCATGTTGTGCATGATCACAGAAGCAGTAATCACCTTGCACATCCTCCGAGTGCTCCATGTTCTAGAAGGGCACCGAACAATAGCCCATTGAGATTGGAACACACCAAAAGCACGCTCCACATCCTTTCTTGCACTCTCTTATTCTTGGGAAAACCTAACCCTCTTCTTTCCTACGGACTCGGAGATTGTCTTGACAATCGTAGACCACTGAGGATAGATACCATCAGCTAGGTAGTATCCTTTGTTGTATTGGTGGCCATTGACCTCAAAGTTGACATATGGGTATTGGCCTTCAGAAAGCCTCGCGAACACCAGAGAGCGCTGAAGCACATTTGATGTCATTGTGAGAACCTGCCATGCCAAAAAAAGTGCCAAATCTAGAGATCTTGTGATGCCACTGCTTCAATTATGACTGTGCAAGCTTTAACATGCCTCTTATATCGCCTCTGCCAAGAAAATGGTCGGTTCTTGCACTCCAAGTGCATACAATCTATGCTTCCAAGCATTCCTGGAAAGCCTCTCGATTCATTTATGGCTAATAACCAGGTTGTATCCGCATCCACATCATTTGGTTTTACCAAGTACTCTGGGCCAAACACTGCGACCACAACTTTGTAAAATTTGTACAATGCCTCAAGGCATGTGGACTCACTCATGCAGACATACTCATCCACAAGATCACCAGGAATTCTTTATGCAAGCATCCGAACAATTGTGGTGCATTTCTGATAAGAGGAGAAATCAACATTTCCAAGGGCATCAGGCTTGCATTTGAAGGAATCATCATACCCCATCACTCCCTCCCAAATACGGTTGAAAAAATGTCTCACCATCCGGAAACATTGCCGAAAAAGAATGGCAGAGAATAGTGGTTCCTTGACCTCGAAACAATCGTTGTAGAGTAGGCTGAGGGAGTCCTGGACTAAGGGGTCCTCGGCGTCGGCTCATATCCATGGGCGGACCGGTGGGTCAGTGAAGACATGAAGGTCAAGACTGCACCTGTCCTGGATAGGACTCTCCTTGGCGTGGAAGGCAAGCTTGGCGACCAACTATGAAGATTCCTTCTTATGTAACTTACTCTATGTAACCCTAGATACCCCCGGTGTCTATATAAACCGGAGGGTGTAGTCCGGAAATGATATACTCATTACCATAGTCATACAGGCTAGGCTTCTAGGGTTTAGCCATTATGATCTCGTGGTAGATCAACTCTTGTAATACTCATATTCATCAAGATCAATCAAGCAGGAAGTAGGGTATTACCTCCATAGAGAGGGCCCGAACCTGGGGAAACATCGCGTCCCCCTTCTCCTGTAACCATCGACCTTAGACGCACAGTTCGGGACCCCCTACCCGAGATCCGCCGGTTTTGACACTTACATTGGTGCTTTCATTGAGAGTTCCACTGTGCCGTCGACGAAAGGTTCGATGGCCCCTTCGATCGTCTATAGTGACGCTGTCCAAGGAGAAATCTTCCTCCCCGGACAAATTTTTGTATTCAGCGGCTTCGTACTGCGGGCCAACTCGCTTGGCTATCTGGAGCAGATCGATAGCTACGCCCCTGGCCACCAGGTCAGATTTAGAAGCTTGAACTATGTCGCGGATATCCGTGGAGACCTGATCTTCAATGGATTTGAGACCACGGCGATCGCTCCCCCCCCCTCCCCCCTGCTCCGATGAACATGACTTAAATCTGTCATCGGACCATATTCAGGAGATGGTTCCTGTAACTGCTACGGCCTTAGATCCGGAGCAGATTGCGCCATCCGAAACCATAGAATCTGCGGTGTTGGAGCCGCACACGGACTCAGCACCTTGCAATGTATTTGACAACGGAATTCCAGACTCGTCTCCGGCTATAAGTTCCGAACCACACACGCATGCGGGCGCAGAGCTGGATCGGTTATCGATCTTTGAGTTCAGCGCCGCAGATATCTTCCAACACTCGCCCTTGGGAGATGTGCTAAATTCATTTAAAAACCTGTCCTTGGCGAGGGACTCACAGCCGAACTATGTCCGGTTCGAACTAGAGGCTGATGATGGAGAATTTCGCTTCCCACCCGCCACCCACTTCATAGCCACCGTCGAGGACTTAAGCGACATGCTTGATTATGGCTCCGAAGACATCGACAGTATGGACGAAGATGCTGACAAGGAGCAAGACCAAGACCCGCCATTCACTGGACGTTGGACGGCCACCTCTTCATACAATGTGTACATGGTTGACACACCTAAAAAGGCTAGCGACGATGACAAAGAAGATCCAGTTGCGATTAAAACTTCTGAGACACAGTCCAAACGCCGGCGCCCTAAACGCCATTCTAAGTCACGTCGCTCAAAAGATAGCAACACTGGCACCGGAGAAAATAACACTATGGACGACGCTGTAAACAGTGAAGACCCTCTTGGAGCAACATCCGAACAGGGGGAAAAGACAACGGGCAAGTTAACCCTGATAAACAGGCCATGCCCAACGACCCGGATGACGATAGTTACCGTCCACTCTCCGAGGACGAGGAGAGCCTTGGCAACAAGGATTTCATCATGCCGGAGGCACCCCTCGAGCAGGAACACTTCAAGCGCCAGCTGATAGCTACTGCAAGAAGCCTGAAGAAAAAGCAGCAGCAGCTTCAAGCTGATCAAGACCTACTCATTGACAGATGGACTGATGTCCTGGCAGCCGAAGAATATGGCCTCAAGCATCCAGCCAAGAGTTACCCGAAACACAGACAACTACCTCAGTTCGACGAGGAGGCGCCGGAGCCCATACCTCCCTCGCGCAATGCGGAACGACCACCGCGTGGTCGGGATAGTGCGGCGGGCCGACCACCTCGTGGTCGAGAGAAAACGGCAACTCATGCCGAACACCAGCCCGCCCCACCACCTCGCAAAAATAGAGACAAAACAGCTCGGGACTATACATACGACCTTTGGCGGGACCTGGACAGCAGAGCAGGACACACCAGATCAATCTATGGATCGCGAGGACGCTTTTCGACTCACGATGACGGCTACCTATTCGGACATGACAAACCTAGTCACGCGTCGGGCCGATAACCGCAGAAGGACTTCATCGGAGGTGCACCGCGACGCGACCCGATATAGAGGCGCCACACACCCTCTCTGCTTCATAGATGAAGTACTGGATCACGAATTCCCCGAGGGGTTCAAGCCCGTCAATATTGAATCATACGATGGAACAACTGATCCCGCAGTATGGATCGAGGATTTTATTCTCCACATCCATATGGCCCGAGGAGACGATCTCCACGCCATCAAATACCTCCCACTAAAACTAAAAGAGACAGCTAGACACTGGTTAAATAGCCTGCCTGAAAATTCCATCGGCAGCTGGGAGGACTTGGAAGAAGCTTTTCTTGACAACTTCCAAGGCATTTATGTCCGGCCACCAGGCGCCGATGACTTAAGTCATATAGTTCAACAACCTGGAGAATTAGCTAGAAAATTCTGGACTAGGTTCCTAACCAAAAAGAACCAGATCATTGATTGTCCGGATGCCGAAGCCCTAGCGGCCTTCAAACACAGCATCCGTGACAAATGGCTCGCCCGCCACCTCGGCCAAGAAAAGATGAAATCCATGGCAGCCCTCACGGCACTCATGACCTGCTTTTGCGTGGGTGAGGGCAGCTGGTTGGCTCGTAGCAAAAACACAGCCAGCGAGGCAGGCCCCTCCGAGGCCAAAAACAGCACCGGCAAGCTCCGGCGCAATAGACACAAACGCCGAAGCAATGGCGATAACACCGATGACACTATGGTTCACGCCGGACTCAGTGGCTCCAAGTCCGCCAGCGGAAGAATCCCTACAAAAGGAACAATGAGGACCATCCAAATTGGATCGCATATCGACCGCTCGTGCTGATACATGGCACCCTGCATAAACAAGCCAATCATACCAACATAGATTGTTGGGTTTTTAAATAGGCCGGCAATTTAAATGCCGAGGACAAGGAAAAGGGATCACAAAGTGAGGACGATGATGAAGAGCCCCGGCAGCCGAACACTGGGGGGGCAGAAGAAATTTCCCCCTCAAGTCAAAATGGTGAACATGATATACGCTACACACATCCCCAAAAGGGAGCGCAAGCGCGCACACAGGGACGTCTACGCGGTAGGGCTAGTCGCCCCAAAATTCAATTTGTGGTCGTCATTCCCGATCACCTTCGATCGGCGAGATCATCCAACTAGTATCCGCCATGGCGGCTCGGCGCACTGGTTCTCGACCCAATCATCGACGGATTTCACCTAAAACGAGTCCTAATGGACGGGGGCAGTAGCCTCAACCTGCTTTATCAGGATACAGTGCGCAAAATGGGCATTAATCCCTCACGAATCAAACCCACAAAGACTACCTTTAAAGGAGTCATACCAGGCGTAGAGACCCGTTGTACGGGCTCAATCACGCAGGAAGTGGTCTTCGGTTCCCCGAACAACTTCCTAAGCGAAGAGCTAATCTTCGATATCGTCCCCTTCCGCAACGGCTACCATGCACTGCTCGGACGAACCGCGTTTGCTAGATTCAACGCGGTACCACACTACGCTTATCTCAAGCTCAAGATGCCCGGTCCACGCGGCGTCATAACAGTCAATGGAAACACCGAACGCTCCCTCCGTACAGAGGAGCACACAGCCGCCCTAGCAGCAGAGGTACAGAGTGGCCTTCTCAAGCAGAACTATAATTCGACTGCCGAGCCCCTGGACATCACCAAGAGGGTCCGGACCACACTGCAACAAGATAGCTCGGCTCGTCAAGAGCTCGATTAACAATGCGGCCTCCGTCCCAGTCCCAATGAGGTAGCGGCATTCGCACCACGCGTACATAATTACGCACTCAAAATCTCATGGGCATCGACGGAGGCACAACCAGCTTGCAGTGCACAGTTCGACTACACCGACCTCGGACTCACTTGTATCTTTACTATTTCCTTTTTTTCTTTTTTTCCAGGTCTCTTTTATACAGGCCTCCTTCGATGGCCTGATTACTAGTCATGTTAAAGGACAAGTACACCAGATTGGCACAGAGCACAGGCATACAGGGGAAACCCTAGAGGACAATCCAACGATCACTCTACCTGTTTTTCAGTACCCAAATGCAGCTCTCCTTTGGTTATGGCATGTTAAATAGCCGGTTGCTTCTTGCACTATTTGTATAAATGCGCTTTGACGCATTAACCCAACTATAATGCAAACAGTTCACGGCCCAAGTCAAGGGGCCCCAGATACTACCTCTGCTCTCTTTCTGTTTTCCTTTGCCATTAATTACTTATATTCTCGCACCCATGCACTTTTGTACGTTTCATATTCGCCAGGGGCTCCGCATCGCCCCATAATGCGGCAACAAAGTCCGAACACTTCTTATAGATAAGTTCGGCACCCCGAATTTAGCATTATATGCATTGGCTCCGAATCATGTCTTTGGTCAATAGTTGGGTTGCCCGGCTCCTGTGCTTGCTACCCTACATTCCGCTACATCGGCTAGGGTAGTAAAGGGAGAACTACTGCGATTGTGCCCTGGTCTAAATCGGATGAGCACCTCAGTAGAGAAAGCCGAATACTGACTGTCATGATGCGGCGAGAGCCGGTCAGCTGTTCGGAGGTCACAAATCGTTGGAGATTTTTTCCGCATTCCGCGAAGGATCGGTACTTCCCGATCAAACGCTGACAGCACTCTGGTTCGTATACCAGGGGCTGCGCCCATGTTTTATTATAAAACTCCTATGGCTAAGTGAGGGCATTTAAGCCTGTGACGCCCCCGATTTGACCGTACACTAATCATGCACGCAAACGTGTACGATCAAGATCAGGGACTCACGGGAAGATATCACAACACAACTCTAAAAACATAAATAAGTCATACAAGCATCATAATACAAGCCAGGGGCCTCGAGGGCTCGAATACAAGTGCTCGATCATAGATGAGTCAGCAGAGCAACAATATCTGAGTACAGACATAAGTTAAACAAGATGCCATAAGATGGCTAGCACAAACCGATACAGATCGAAGAGGCGCAGCCTCCCGCCTCGATCCTCGTGAATTACTCCCGGTCGCCGCCGCGGGCTGCACGTAGTAGTAGGCACCTCCGAGTAGTAGGAGTCGCCGCCGACGGTGGCGCCCGCCCTGGTTCCGGCATCTGGTTGCGACAACCAGGTAGAAGGGAAAGGGGAAAAGAGGGAGAAAAGCAACCGTGAGTACTCATCCAAAGTACTGCAAGCAAGGAGCTACACTACATATGCATGGGTATATGTGTAAAGGGCCATATCGGTGGACCGAACTGCAGGATGCTAGAATACGAGGGGATAACTAATCCCGTCAAGACTACGCTCGCAGCCTCCGCCTTGCAAAGATGTAGAAGAGAGTAGATCAAGTCCTCCAAGTAGCATCGCATAGCATGATCCTACCCGCGATCCCTCCTCGTCGCCTCATTAGAGAGAGATCACCGGGTTGTATCTAGCACTTGGAAGGGTGTGTTTTATTAAGTATCCGGTTCTAGTTGTCATAAGGTCAAGGTACAACTCCAAGTCGCCCACGTTAACGAAGATCACGGCTATTCAATAGATTAACTTCCTTGCGGGTGCACCATATAACCCAACACGCTTGATCCCATTTGGCCGGACACACTTTCCTGGGTCATTCCCGGCCTCGGAAGATCAACACGTCGCAGCCCCACCTAGGCCAACAGAGAGGCCAAGACGCCGTCTAAAGCTAAGTGCACAGGGTCCGGGCCCATCGCCTTAGCACACCCGCACGCTATGTCGCTGGCGGAGAGCGAACCTAGCAACCTCCATTACAAAGGAAGTCACGTTACGCTGTCCAACCGGCGTGCGCCGCCGCGGCCGACGTCCACGAAGGCTTCTACCGATACCATGACGCCGAAAGTGCCCTTAACTTTCCCACGTAGTTGGTTAGTGTGTATAGACCAAATGGCCAGACTCAGATCAAATACCAAGATCTCGTTAAGCGTGTTAATGGTGTAACCGCGGACACCGACCAGGGCCAGGCCCACCTCTCACCTAGGCGGTCTCAACCTGCCATGTCGCTCCGCCACAAAGTAACAGTCAGGGGCCGTTGGGAACCCAGGCCCACCTCTACCGGGATGGAGCCACCGGCCCCTTCAGCCCCCATGTCCGAACAGTATCATAATTATGTAACAGTATAAAGTATATAGCATATGCCCGTGATCACCTCCCGAGTGATCACGACCCAGTAGTATAGCATGGCGGACGGACAAGAGTGTAGGGCCACTGATGGAACACTAGCATCCTATACTAAGCAAGAGGATATCGTAAGGGTAACAATTGTAGCAACAATGACAAAGCTATGCATCGTAATAGGATTAACCAAAAGCAAGAATATGCTACACTACTCTAATGCAAGCAAGATAGAGAAGGAATAGGCTATATCGGTGATCAAGGGGGGGCTTGGTTGCCACAGGCAAGAAGGAGGGTCGCAACACCGTAGTCGATCGGGTACCAAAGAGCAGCGCCGGTCTCGTAGTCTACCAGAGAGAAGAGGGGGAAGAAACAATGAATACAATGCAAACAGACGCATATCGATGCATGACATAACAAGTAACGGCGCCAAGTGTGCCCCAACGTAGTAGGAGGTGTGATACGTCTCCAACGTATCTATAATTTTTGATTGCTCCATGCTACTTTATCTATTGTTTTGGACTATAATGGGCTTTATTTTCCACTTTTATATTACTTTTTGGACTAACCTATTAACCGGAGGCCCAGCCCAGAATTGCTGTTTTTTGCCTTTTTCAGTGTTTCGAAGAAACGGAATATCAAACGGAGTCCAAACGGAATGAAACCTTCGGAAACGTGATTTTCTCACCGAACGTGATCCAGGAGACTTGGACCCTACTCCAAGAAGTAACATAGGCGGTCATGAGGGTGGGGGCGCGCCCCCCTAGGGCGCGCCCCCTGCCTCGTGGGCCTCCTGCTGCTCCACCGACGCATTCTTCCTCCTATATATACCTCACGCACTTCAAACGATCGTAACAGGAGCCAAAACCTAATTCCACCGCCGCAACTTCCTCAGATCCACGAGATCCCATCTTGGGGCCTGTTCCGGAGTTCACGAGGGGCATCCACCATGGGGGCTTTACATCAACACCGTAGCCTCCGATGAAGTGTGAGTAGTTTACTTCAGACCTTCGGTCCATAGCTAGTAGCTAGATGGCTTCTTCTCTCTTTTGGATCTCAATACAATGTTCTCCCCTCTCTTGTGGAGATCTATTCGATGTAATCTTATTTTTATGTGTGTTTATTGAGATCGTGAACTGTGGGTTTATGATCCAGCTTATCTATGAATAATATTTGAATCTTCTCTGAATTCTTTTATGTATGATTGAGTTATCTTTGCAAGTCTCTTCAATTATCCGCTTGGTTTGGCCAACTAGATTGGTAGTTCTTGCAATGGGAGAAGTGCATGGCTTTGGGTTCAATCTTATGTGTCCTTACCCAAAGGATGTAAAGGGTTGCAAGGCACGATTATATTGTGGCCATCGAGGATAACAAGATGGGGTATTTATCATATTGCATGAATTTATTCCTCTACATCATGTCATCTTGCTTAAGGCGCTACTCTGCTTTTTAACTTAATACTCTAGATGCATATTGAATAGCGGTCGATGAGTGGAGTAATAGTAGTAGATGCGTAATCGCTTCGATCTACTTGTCACGACGTGATGCCTATATACATGATCATACCTAGATATACTCATAACTATGCTCAATTCATCAATTGCTCAACAGAATTTGTTCACCCACCGAGAATACTTATGCTCTTGAGAGAAGCCACTAGTGAAACCTATGGCCCCCGGGTCTATTCTCATCATATCAATCTCCATCACTTTTATACTTGCTTTGTTTTTACTTTGCCTTTTTACTTTTCACTTTGCATCTATATACCAAAAATACCAAAAATATTATCTCTATCAGATCTCACTCTCGTAAGTGACCGTGAAGAGATTGACAACCCCTAATCGCGTTGGTTGCGAGTAGCTATCGTTTTGTGCATGTACGAGGGACTTGTGCGTGGCCTCCTACTGGATTGATACCTTGGTTCTCAAAACTGAGGGAAATACGTACGCTACTCTGCTGCATCATCCTCTCCTCTTCGGGGGAAACCAACACAAGCTCAAGACGTAGCAAGAAGGATTTCTGGCGCCGTTGCCGGGGAGTCTACGCAAAAGTCAACACACCAAGTACCCATCACAATCCCTATCTCTCGCATTACATTATTTGCCATTTGCCTCTCGTTTTCCTCTCCCCCACTTCACCCTTGCCGTTTTATTCGCCCTCTCTTTCCCAATCTTCTCCTCTTTTTCCCTTTGACTTTTCCTTGTCCGTTTGTTTGCTCGTGTGTTAGTTTGTTTGCTTGCCGTCATGTAACGCCCTCGATGCGGCTATATCTCCCATGTGTCGAAGCACGACTTAGAGGCATAACCGCATTGAAAGCAATGTGGCAAGTGAGGCAATCTTCACACAACCCATGTAATACATAAGGAAAAAGATACATAGTTGGCTTACAATGCCACTTCACGTATACATAAATAAACATCCATCACCGATTACACTCAAGGTCCGACTACGGAACCAAAATAAAAGAAGATACCCCAAATGCTACACAGATCCCCGGTCGTCCCAACTGGGCACCACTATCGATCATCAGAAAAGACACATAGTAACGACCACGCCTCGTCGAACTCCCACTTGAGCTCGGTTATGCCGCCTGACCGCATCGCCGGCACTGCAACTGTTTTGGTAGAATCTGTGAGTCACGAGGACTCAGCAATCTCACACCCGAGATCAAGACTATTTAAGCTTATAGGAAGGACAAAGTTGTAAGGTGGAGCTGCTGCAAGCGACTAGCATATATGGTGGCTACATTCGCAAAAGAGAGAGAGAGAGAAGCAAAGCACGGTCGTGAAGCTAGTAGCGATCAAGAAGTGATCCCAACTACTTACGCTAAGCATAACTCCAACACCGTGTTCACTTCCGGACTCCGAGAAGAGACCATCACGGTTACACACGCGTTGATGTGTATTTTAATTAAAGTAAACTTCGGTTTTCTACAACCGACATTAACAAATTCCCATCTGCCTCATAACGCGGGCACGGCTTTGAAAGATAATACCTGCAGGGTGTCCCAACTTAGCCCATTATAAGCTCTCACGGTCAACGAAGGATATTCCTTCTACCGAAGACCCGATCAATCTCGAATCCCGGACTACAAGACATTTCGACAAAGAATAAAACAAGACCAGCAAAGCCGCCCGAATGTGCCGACAAATCCCAATAGGAGCTGCACATATCTCGCTCGTGGCACACCGGATGAGCAGTCTGCATAACTAAAACCAGACCTCAAGTTTCCTTGAGGGGCGCCGCAAAGCACTCTAGTTTGGGCCAGCACTCAAGGAGCACCGGTCCGGGGTTAAAATAAAGATGACCCTCGGCTCGCGAAAACCCGGGGAAAAAGGCTTAGGTGGCAAATGGTAAAACCAATGTTGGGCCTTGCTTTGAGGAGTCTTATTCAAAGCGAACTGTCAAGGGGTCCCATAAATCACCCAACCGTAAGGAATGCAAAATCAAGGAACATAACACCGGTATGACGGAAACTAGGGTGGCAAGAGGGAACAAAACACTGCATAAGGCCGAGCCTTCCACCCTTTACCAAGTATATAGATGCATTAATTATAGCAGATATATTGTGATATCCCCAACAAGTAAACATGTTCCAACAAGGAACAACATCTCCATGTTCCAACAAGGAACAAACTTCATCTTCACCGCAACTAGCAACGCTATAAGAGGGCCGAGCAAAGCGGTAACATAGCCAATCAACGGTTTGCTAGGGAAAGGATGGTTAGGGCTGACATGGCAATATGGGTGGCATGATAAGCAAGTGATAGGCATCGAGCATAGGCATAGCAAAAGAGCGAGCATCTAGCATAGCAAAGATAGAAGTGATTTCGAGGGTATGGTCATCTTGCTCGCAATGTTCTCGAGTTGTCGAAAGCTTGATCCTCGTAAGCGTTTCAACAGGTTCCTCGCTCACGCACTCGCCTCCGGCTCTACCCAAAGCAAGAACACAAACAAAGGAACCACAATAAATCACGGTGCAATGCACAAGCAACATGATGCAAAACATGACATGATATGCGAGATGTGATATGCAATGCGATGCGCGCTCGGAAGGAAAATGATGAACCAGGCATCAACTTGGCAAACCAAGTATGCCGCTGAAAGATGAGATGATTTCGCTGAAATCGATATAAAGATCACGGAATCGGATGCACGGTTTGCAAATGACAAGCAAAACAAGAATGGCACAAATCTGCCATTAACAGCATGATGCCACATAGCAAGCAACAAAAAATTAAGCTACTGCACCCAAACGTACCAAAAAAGCACATGGCAGTGATCTACTCAAGATGCTTGACAAAAGATGAACACTGAGCTACGGCTAGATCACAACATAACAGGTTCAAACAAGCATGGCAAAAGTGCAAAACATATCAGCTTCACAGACTTAGTGAAATTACTGAACATGGCAAAAACAGCATCAGGTAGCAATGTTCAGAGCAAGAAAACGACATGCTACAGGAACTTATAATAGCAAAACAAGGCATGGCATGCATCTACTCAAAGCATAGAACAAAAGTCCCTTACTGACCATAGGCCAAAAAGGATCAGAAAACATAGTATCACCCATGTCAATATAGCAAGTTTCGTTAACAGATTCAGCAACATGGCATGTCAAAAACAGATAACAAGTAGGCATGTTTAAGAGCTCAATGCACTCACTACAGAGCATTACATGAAAAACTAAGCATACATACATCAAGAAGACATGGCATAGAAGACATACATGGCAAGAACAACATCATAGCATAATCGGATCAACTACAACAACCTTGGCAAAATTGAATAACATGTAAACAATCTGTCAGGAAACATTTTATAGCAAAAGTAGAGCTCGATTGACTCAAGCTATGGCACTCCATAATTGCAAACAAAGGCATGGATGGATAGAGCATAACCATATGTTCAAAACATCCTTACTGAAGTATCTCAAAATATGCATGGATCTCTCGGTAGCATCAAGTTAACATGGCATCAAAATATCAGCAAAACAGGGGCTGGAATCAGCAACATCAAGGAAGCCTACTTTGCATGCTTGTGCTAGTCACCACATAGATCAAAAAAATACATGGCATACACCCCTGGAAAGATGGCATGGCATATTACAAAACACATGTAGGACTCAAATTCATAGGATGCACACATCACTCATGGCAAAAATGACAAAAATGCATGTTCTGTTAAGAAACAGAAACTAACATCACATAGCCCTCTTCTAACAGCATTTCAGGCATCAAGATGAGCTCAAATGAAAATGATGCAATGAGATGAAATGATCTACTCTTCGATGCGAACATTTTGACATATAACACGCACGAAACGGAGTTACAGGTGCAAAGTTATGATGCGTTGAAAATGCCACAAATTAATCACCGAGATAAAAAACTTAGACGAAATTTTAAGGGAGGGGAAGAAGTCAACCCCGCGGATCCGATCGAGATCCGGCCGGGACGAAGGCGAGGACGGCGGCGCGGCTCGCCGGAGCTCGCCCGGGGCGAGGAGGAGGAGGGAGAGGCCGAGGGCCGACGGGGCCGGCGACGGCGGAGGCGGCGGGGCCGAGGGCCGGGCGGGCGGCGGGTCGCTCGGGCGGGAGGTCATGGGGACGAGGGCGGGCGACCGGCGACGGCGACGGCGGCGGAGGTCATGCGGAGGTGGCCGGCGACTCGCTGGGCGGGCGGCGACCGCCAGCGGAGATCCGCGGCGGCGGCGGGTTCGGCGCGGCGGCCGGGCGCGGACACGCGGCGCTGCGGCGGCGCGCTGGCTGGCCGGGGGGGTTTCGCCTGGCCCGGTGGGCGGCGGCGCGGGCGCGGCGGAGGGCTACGTGGCGCCGCCGAGAGGCCGGCGCGGCGGCGGTTTCGTCCGCGCGACCGGACGTGTCCGGGGCGCGAGTAGGGAAGGCTAGGGTTTGATCCGGATTTGGACGGGAAGGCATATTTATAGGTAGAAGGAGCTAGGAAGCTCCAAATGAGGTGCGGATTTCGCCCACACGATCGTGATCGAACGACGGAGAGCATGGAAGTGACTTAGATAGGTTATTGGACTATTTTGAAGGGTGTTGGGCTGCAACTCAAAAGAGGCCTTTGCGAGAGTGCGGTTAACCGCTGAGTACCAAACGAGCTCCAATGACCAAAACTTGACCGTGGTCTACCGTGGTATACCAAGGCCACTTGACAAACCTCGTCCATTCCGAGAAAGTTTAGTACCCGCCACGAAAAAACGTAAAAGGGGACGCCGGGGACATAGGAGTGCCGGATTGCAAAACGGACAACGGAAAATGCTCGGAATCATGAGACGAACACGTATGCAAATGAGATGCACATGATGACATGATAAAAATGCATGACATGGACAAAATGCAAAAGAAGAAAACCCAACCACGGAGGGAATATCATATCACAATGCCGAAAATGGCAAGAGTTGGAGTTACAAATATGGAAAGTTACGTCCGGGTGTTACAACACTCCACCACTACAAGAGGATCTCGCCCGAGATCTAGGACCGAAAGAACTCCGGATATTCGAACGGAGGTGATCCTCGCGCTCCCGTGTGGCTTCACGGTCGGAATGGTGTGACCACTTCACTTTCGAAATTTGATTGACTTGTTGCGAGTCTTGCGCTCGGTTTCTTCAAGAATAGCAACGGGTGCTCATGATAAGAGAGATCTTCTTGAAGGTCAATTTCTTCGTTGATAGTGCGTTCAGAGTCTTGAAGCACTTGCGGTTGTGACACATGAAACACATCGCACGCGTCGCGAAGTTGGACGGAAGCTCGTTGATAGGCGAGATCGCCTTTTGCCAATGATCTTGAAAGGACCCACGATCTAGGGGCAAGCTTCCCTTTGATACCGGGTTTACGAGTGCCTTTCATTGAGAGACGCGGAGGTAGACATGGTCTCCGATTTCAAAAGCCACATCACGGTGCTTATCATCATAATAGCTCTTTCCGGCGCGATTATGCGGCTTTGAGATTCTCACAAATGACTTTGCACAT
The DNA here is from genome assembly GCA_021605205.1 of Aegilops longissima. Classification (NCBI taxonomy): domain Eukaryota; kingdom Viridiplantae; phylum Streptophyta; class Magnoliopsida; order Poales; family Poaceae; genus Aegilops; species Aegilops longissima. The sequence continues at coordinate 96,878,669 of CM038679.1, read as the reverse complement.
TTCTTCGCTTCGTGATCAAGTCATTGCCAAGAAGTTGGCGCTCACCGCCTCGCACCAATTGAGAGGAGTACGCACTTTCGCCATAGAGAATTTCGAATGGGGCCTTGCCCAACTCGCTTGGAAGCTGTTGTTGTAGGAGAACTCGGCATATGGAAGACAATCTTCCCACTTCATACCGAAAGAAATGGCACAAGCCCTGAGCATATCTTCAAGGATTTGATTTACTCACTCGACCTGGCCACTTGTTTGAGGATAGAAAGCTGTGCTGAAACGAATGTTGGTGCCCATGGCCTTCTGAAAAGAATCCCAAAACTTGGAGGTAAAGATGCTGCCACGGTTTGAAGAGATCACTTGTGGAATGTCGTGCAAGGAGACAATCCTGGATGTGTATAGCTCTGCCAACTGAGCTGCTGTGATAGATTCTTTGATAGGAAGAAAATGAGCCACTTTAGTAAGCTTGTCAATGACAACGAAGATAGCATCATTTCCACGCTTGGACTTTGGAAAACCAGTCACGAAGTCCATTTCAATATGATCAAACTTCCATTCCGGAATAGCAAGAGGTTGAAGGAGACCAGTTGGTCTTTAGTGTTCTGCTTTCACTCTTCTGCAGACATCACACTCATTCACGAATTGAGCAATTTCGCTTCATTCGAGTCCACCAATATGACTGCTTGAGGTCATGGTACATCTTCGTACTTCCGGGATGAATGGATAGAAGCGAATTGTGTGCCTCGCTCATAATGACTTTTCTCAGATCACCCTTAGGAACCACAATCCGTCCTCAAGAAAAGAGTATCTTTGTCATCAACGTGGAAGCACTTGTACTTGAAATGCCCTTGTCGATACCACGCTTCACCTTTTTCACCATGGTATCCAGGAGTTGAGCCTCACAAATCTGATCTTCCAAAGTAGGAGAGACTATGAGGTTGGCAAGAAAGCCTTGAGGAACAACTTGAAGATTCAGCTATGGAAAGCTTCACAGAGATCCGGTTGGAAGGGCTTGAGGATTAGACTGCTGCAGTAAGCCTTCCCGCTCAAAGCATCTGCAATCACATTGGCCTTGCCCGAGTATATTCAATACTTGGGTTGTACTCTTGAATCATTTCACCCATCGAGTCTGCCTCGAGGTTGAGGTTGGGTTGAGTAAAGATATACTTGAGGCTCTTGTGATCGGTGAATATGTCCACTTTCCTTCCCAACAAGAGATGTCTCCATGTTATCAATGCATGGACAACTGCCGCCAACTCAAGATCGTGAGTGGGGTAGTTCTTTTCGTTGGGCTTCAGCTGACGAGAGGTATAAGCCACAACCCTCTTCTCTTGCATTAACACAACACCGAGACCTTGAAGAGAAGCATCACAGAAAACTTCAAATGGCTTGGATTCATCAGGAGGAGTTAAAACAGGAGCTGTGACGAGTTTCTCTTTGAGAGTATTGAAAGCAACGTCACATTCAGGAGACCAGACATACTTCACATGCTTCTGGAGGAGGTTGGAAAGAGGCTTTGCAATCTTAGAGAAGTTCTCAACGAATCTTCGGCAATAGCTTGCAAGACCAAGAAAATCATGGAGTCGCTTGACATTCGAGGAGGTTCCCAATTCACAATTGCGTACACCTTCTCGGGATTAACAGCGATGCCCTTGGCGGAGATGATATGACCAAGATAAAGCACTTCATCAAGCCAAAATTCACATTTGGAAAACTTCGATAGAATTGATACTCTCGAGCTTGTCTAGCACCAATCGCAAATGTTTGGCATGATCCTTCTTATTCTTGGAGAAGACCAAAATATCATCCAGATAGACCAAGACGAATTCATTGGTGTAAGGGTTGAAGATGAAATTCATCATTCGAGAGAATGTTGGAGGAGCATTGACAAGGCCGAAAGACATGACAAGATATTCATAAGAACCAAAGCTTGTTCTCAATGCCGCCTTTGGGAATATCTTGTTCACGAATGCGAATCTGATGATAACCCATACGAAGGTCAATCTTGGAGAACACTTTAGCACCTTTGAGTTGCTCGAAAAGCTCATTGATGTTGGGAAGTGGATACTTGTTCTTGATTGTCTTCTTATTCAATGGACGGTAATCGACGAAAGTCGGTCCGTGCCATCCTTCTTCCGGACAAAAGGACACCACAACCCCAAGGAGATGAACTCGGTCCGATCAAACCCAGACGCTCTTGTTCATCGAGCTGCTTCTTCAATTCCTTCAGCTCATCAGGTCCAAGCTTGTATGGATGCTTGCAAACGGGTTCGATGCCGTGCTCAAGATCGATAACTAATTCAACCGGCCGATGAGGAGGCATACCCGGAAGCTCTTCCGAAAGACATCTTGGTACTCACAAACGATCGAATCGAGAGATAGCATTCAATTCGCCCTTCTCATTGAGAGAAAACAACCAATGGTTTCATCACGAGCGGCATAGATGATCACATCATTAGAAGAGTGAGTCAATTGAATTTCCTGGCAGCACAATCAAGCTGAGCTTTGTCCGATAAAGCCATCCATCCCAAGAATAAGATCAATATCCGAGTCACCAAGGACAATTGGTTTAGCCAGAAATCTATAGTCGCCCATCTTGATAGAAACATCCGGGACATAATTATTAGCTGTCATTTGCTTACCCGGGGACACAATTGATAAAGAACTAGGCAATTCTTGATAACCCAACTCATATTTAGATGCAAATGGTCTTGAGATGAAACAATGCGATGCACCAGTATCAAATAAGACTTTTGCAGGAATATCATTAACTGAGAGATTACCCATTATCACATCAGAAGATTCCTCCGCTTGAGCTGCATTCATCATGTTCACCTTTGCAGACTTGGGATTATGCTTGACCACTGCATTGCTTGAAGATTTCACAGGAGGAGGAGGCGGAAGACGCCTCTGGTTGAAACACTTGTTCGCATAGTGACCTTTCTGCTGACATTTGTTGCAAGTCACCTCAGAGAGCGGACGGTGGTAAGGAGCAGTTGACCTTGGAGCTTGAGAATTAGACTTGTTCGATAGCCGGGTTGGGTGGGTGGGAAGATCCACGGCCACCTGAGTTCTTCTGCGATAAGGCCGACGGAACGGAGGAGGAGGAAGGTAGAACTTCTGCTGCTTAGCTGCCACTTGAGAGGAAGAAGAAGACCGAACTGCATCCCCGATTCTCTTCTTAGAAGCCTCACATTTGAGCTGGGCAGCTTCTTGCTTCAAAGCCATGTTGTAGAATTCATCATACTTTTCGGCTCAAAAGCACAAGAGCTAATTGCAGATCTTCTCTCGAGACCACCTCTGAATTGATAGATCATACTCTTTTCATCGTGGACGCCTTGCTTAGCAAAGCGAGCGAAGTTTCGAACTGGATATTGTATTGATACACGACATGTTGCCTTGCTTGAGATTGCGGAACTCCTCACGCTTGCTCTCAACAACACTTTTCGAATGTGGTGAGCTCAAATCTCGGCGAACTCATCCTGTAATGACACGACCTCCTCTCGAATCTTTGTATTGCTTTGGTACCACTCAGCAGCTTGGTCCTTAAGTTGAAACGATGCAAACTTGACAAAGTCCTCGTGTCCGACATTGCTACATTCAAAATGTTTGCAGATGTCCACAAGCCAATCGTCGGCGCCTCGTGGCCTCGACTACGTAAACCGAAAGACTTCGGCTGATTAGCGAGGAACTGACTGAGAGTAGCAAAGTGCGGCTGGTTGTTGCCTTGACCTTGATTTCCTTGACTGCCTTGCCCTTGAGTACGCTCTTGCAAGAGCTGCAAAATCATCTGAGCATTGGCATTGGTGGCTGCCATGATAGCTTGCCAGGCCTGCGGAGGCGGAGGTGGAGGTGGAGGGTTCGACTGATTCCCATCATTTCGTTCCGGATTCTGACGCGTTGGCGGAGCCATCCTGAAGAGGGTGACATCCGTTAGCACTTGATAGACAAATAGTCAAGTTGAATCAACGGATAGAAATTGCAACATATAGTCTTCACAAAAAAAACATTCGAACAAGGATGAACGAATGAATTCCAAAAGCTAACATCACACGTCCATTAAGGTGAGAAGCCACTTAGATAAAGGTATGGAATCACCATCTGCCTTTGAAACAACTCGAATATCACAACTGAAAACAAAACAAAAGATTGGCTTCTAGAATAAGCGGGAACAAACACATGATAGAGATTTCGCCCAAAGTGTTCGTGGTGGGGCCCACACGGCACGACGTCTGACGGACGTCACGAATGACAAACAAGACGTCCCGAATCAGCATAGCCAAGGATTCTTTAAGACGCCTCGCGACCATCGTAAATCGACCGTGGATGGGCGGACCACTAGACGTTGGACCCCAATCTCAAATCATACATCCGCCGGAAAGATATCCCGTAAGCTACTAGAATTCCCACCTATAAACTCCCAAACTTTCGGTTATGCAATCTGTGTTGGGGATACAGGGACACAAAATATATCACCCAAACTAACAATACCTAGATCCATTGTATCCATCCGTCAACACATAACCAAGAAACCTTCGAAATCGTGTACCTCGACCTTGAAAAACATTCGTTATACGAGTCATGGCAATACTCCCGAGCTCGCCCCAGTACTGGGTTATCGGGGTTATCTCACCAACAACTGTACAAAAGAGATTTCGATGTCGGTAAAACTCAGGTATTCCAGAACTGCAACGATAAAGTTGTGATGACAACACCTCGGAGCTCAACTCCCCGGACACCGCCACAACCCCAAATGTCGAGGCACCAAGAACAATGTTCTCGTCACAAAACCATCGAACGATTCCAAGATACCAGCGTGATCCTAAAAACAAATTTAGTGAAATTTGAGGAGAGGAGAGTCAAAACTTCTCGTCAGAGACCTCACAGAGCTGATTTAAGGACTGGGAGTAAAATAATCCTACTCTCGATATATATAATCCTAAGACTCAAAACATTTTCCATTCTAGACTCAACAACGCCACAAACAATCAAGTAGGGGGCTCCTAAGTCGGGAAGGCTCGATTACCAACTTGTATCGCCTCGATGCGGCTATATCTCCCACGTGTCGGGCACGACTTAGAGGCATAACCGCATTGAAAGCAATGTCGCAAGTGAGGTAATCTTCACACAACCCATGTAATACATAAGGAAAAAGATACATAGTTGGCTTACAAATGCCACTTCACACAATACATAAATAAACATCCATCATTCAGATTACACTCAAGGTCCGACTACGGAACCAAAATAAAAGAAGATACCCCAAATGCTACACAGATCCCCGATCGTGCCAACTGGGCACCACTATCGATCATCGTGAAAAGACACATAGTAACGACCACGTTCCTCGTCGAACTCCCACTTGAGCTCGGTTGCGCCGCTGACCGCATCGTCGGCACCTGCAACTGTTTTGGTAGAATCTATGAGTCACGGGGACTCAGCAATCTCACACCCGCGAGATCAAGACTATTTAAGCTTATAGGAAGGACAGAGTTGTAAGGTGGAGCTGCTGCAAGCGACTAGCATATATGGTGGCTACATTCGCAAAAGAGAGCGAGGAGAGAAGCAAAGCACGGTCGTGAAGCTAGTAGCGATCAAGAAGTGATCATGAACTACTTACGTCAAGCATAACTCCAACACCGTGTTCACTTCCCGGACTCCGCCGAGAAGAGACCATCACGGTTACACACGCGGTTGATGTGTATTTTAATTAAAGTCAACTTCGGGTTTTCTACAACCGACATTAACAAATTCCCATTTGCCTCATAACCGCGGGCACGGCTTTGAAAGATAATACCTGCAGGGTGTCCCAACTTAGCCCATTATAAGATCTCACGGTCAACGAAGGATATTCCTGTTAGGGAACGTAGTAATTTCAAAAAATTCCTACGCACACGCAAGACCATGGTGATGGCATAGCAACGAGGGAGAGTGTCGTCCACGCACTGTGAGACCGAAAGCGAAGCGTTATAACAACGCGGTTGATGTAGTCGTGCGTCTTCACGATCCGACCGATCCAAGCACCGAACGTCACGGCACCTCCGAGTTACGCACACGTTCAGCTCGATGACGATCCCGGACTCCGATCCAGCAAAGTGTCGGGATGAGTTCCACAAGACGACGGCGTGGTGACGATGATGATGCTCCACCGACGCAGGCTTCGCCTAAGCTCTGCGACGATATGACTTCTCCGGCGCAGGCTTCGCTTAAGCTCTACAACGATATGACCGGAGTGGAATATGGTGGAGGGGCACCGCACACGGCTAAGGAACGATCCGTAGATCAACTTGTGTGTTCAGGGTGCCCCGCCTCGTATATAAAGGAGCAAGGGGGGTGCGGCCAGCCCAAGGGGGCACGCCGAGGAGTCCTACTCCCACCGGGAGTAGGACTCCCCCCCCTTTCCTAGTTGGATTAGGATTGGAGGAGGGGGAAAATAACGATACTTGCCGTGAGCTTTAACACTCATCGGACCGCATACATCAGTATGTATTATTTCCAATAAGTCATTTGTTCGCTCCATTGTTCCGGAGAACAGAGTCTTTAGTCATCTTGCCCATAAGGCATGGTTCGCAAGCATCAAGTGATTCATAATCAAGTGATTCCAAAATCCCATCAGCATGGAGTTTCTTCATGCGCTTTACACCAATATGACCTAAACGGCGATTGCCACAAATAAGTTGCACTATCATTATTAACTTTGCATCTTTTGGCATCAATATTATGAATATGTGTATCACTACGATCGAGATCCAACAAACTATTTTTATTGGGTGTATGACCATTGAAGGTTTTATTCATTTAAACGAACAACAATTATTCTTTGACTTTAAATGAATAACCGTTTTGAAAACTATTTTCATTGGGTGTATGACCATCGAAGGTTTTATTCATTTAAATAGAACAACAATTATTCTTTGACTTTAAAATGAATAACCGTTTTGCATTAAACATGATCAAATCATATTCATGCTCAACGCAAACACCAAATAACATTTATTTAGGTTTAACACTAATCCCGAAAGTATAGGGAGTGTGCGATGATGATCATATCAATCTTGGAACTACTTCCAACACTCATCGTCACTTCCCTTCAACTAGTTTCTGCTTATTCTCAGTAACTCCTGTTTGAGTTACTAATCTCAAAGAACCTAACAAGTATCAAATACTCAGGGGCTACTATAAGCACTAGTAATGCACACATCAATAACCTGTATATAAAATATACTCTTGTTCAATTTGCCATCCTTCTTATCCGCCAAATACTTGGGGTAGTTCCGCTTCGAAGGACCAGTTCCATTGCAGCAAAATCACTTAGTCTCGTGCTTAGGTCCAGACTGGGGCTTCTTCACTCGAACAGCAACTTGCTTGCCGCTCTTCTTGAAGTTCCCCTTCGCCCTTTGCCCTTTCCTTGAAACTAGTGGTCTTGTCAATCATCAACACTTGATGCTCTTTTCTTGATATCTACCTTCGTCGATTTCAGCATCACGAAGAGCTTGGGAATTACTTTTGTCATCCCTTGCATATTATAGTTCATCACAGTTCTACTAACTTGGTGATGGTGACTAGAAAATTCTGTCAATCACTATCTTATCTGGAAGATTAACTCCCACTTGATTCAAGCGATTGAAGTACCTGCACAATCTGAGCACATGCTCACTAGTTGAGCGATTCTCCTCCATCTTTTAGCTATAGAACTTGTTGGAGACTTCATATCTCTCAACTCGGTATTTGCTTGAAATATTAACTTCAATTCTGAAACATCTCATATGGTCCATGACGCTCAAAATGTCTTTGAAGTCCCGATTCTAAGCCGTTAAGTATGGTGCACTAAACTATCAAGTAGTCATCATATTGAGCTAGCCAAACGTTCATAACGTCCCGCATTTGCTCCTGCAATAGGTCTGTCACCTAGCGGTGCATTAAGGACAAAATTCTTACAGGCAGCAATGAGGATAAACCTCGGATCACGGATCCTCCGCATCATTGCTACTAACATTTTTCAATACAATTTTCTCTAGGAACACATATAAAAACATAGGGAAGCAACAACGCGAGCTATTGATCTACAACATAATCTGCAAAATACTACGGGACTAAGTTCATGATAAATTAAAGTTCAATTAATCATATTACTTAAGAACTCCCACTTAGATAGACATCTCTCTAGTCATCTAAGTGATTACGTGATCCAAATCAACTAAACCATGTCCGATCATCACGTGAGATGGAGTAGTTTCAATGGTGAACATCACTATGTTGATCATATCTACTATATGATTCACGCCGACCTTTCGGTCTCCGTGTTCCGAGGCCATATCTGCTATATGCTAGGCTCGTCAAGTTTAACTGAGTATTCGCGTGTGCAACTGTTTTGCACCGTTGTAGATGGACGAGAACTTATCACACCCGATCATCACGTGGTGTCCGGGTACTACTTAACTTTGGCAACGGTGCATACTCGTGGAGAACACTTCTTGATAATTTTAGTGAGAGATCATCTTATAATGCTACCGTCAATCAAAGCAAGATAAGATGCATAAAGGATAAACATCACATGCAATCAATATAAGTGATATGATATGGTCATCATCATCTTGTGCTTGTGATCTCCATCGCCGAAGCACCGTCATGATCACCATCGTCACCAGCGCGGCACCTTGATCTCCATCATAGCATCGTTGTTGTCTCGCCAACTATTGCTTCTACGACTATCGCTACTGCTTAGTGATAAAGTAAAGCAATTACATGGCGTTTGCATTTCATACAATAAAGCGACAACCATATGGCTCCTGCCAGTTGCCGATAACTCGGTTACAAAACATGATCATCTCATACAATAAAATATAGCATCACGTCTTGACCACATCACATCACAACATGCCCTGCAAAAACAAGTTAGACGTCCTCTACTTTGTGGTTGCAAGTTTTACGTGGCTGCTACGGGCTGAGCAAGAACCGTTCTTACCTACGCATCAAAACCACAACGATAGTTTGTCAAGTTGGTGCTGTTTCAACCTTCGCAAGGACCGGGCGTAGCCACACTCAGTTCAACTAAAGTGAGAGAAACCGACACCGCCGGTCACCTTTAAGCAACTAGTGCTCGGCGGTGAAACCAGTCTCGCGTAAGCGTCTGGCGTAATGTCGGTCCGGGCCGCTTCATCTCACAATACCGCCGAACCAAAGTATGACATGCCGGTAAGCAAGATGACTTATATCGCCCACAACTCACTTGTGTTCTACTCGTGCACATGACATCAACGCATAAAACCAGGCTCGGATGCCATCGTTAGGGAACGTAGTAATTTCAAAAATTTCCTACGCACACGCAAGACCATGGTGATGGCATAGCAACGAGAGGAGAGAGTCCGTCCGTACCCTCGTGAGACCGAAAGCGAAGCGTTATAACAACGCTGTTGATGTAGTCGACGCGTCTTCACGATCCGACCGATCCAAGCACCGAGCGTCGGCACCTCCGAGTTCGCACACGTTCAGCTCGATGGCGATCCCGGACTCGATCCAGCAAAGTGTCGGGATGAGTTCCACAACCTGACGGCGTGGTGGCGATGATGATGCTCCACCGACGCAGGCTTCGCCTAAGCTCTGCGACGATATGACTTCTCCGCGCAGGCTTCGCTAAGCTCTGCAACGATATGACCGAAGTGGAATATGGTGGAGGGGCACCGCACACGGCTAAGGAACGATCCGTAGATCAACTTGTGTGTTGGGGTGCCCCCGCCTCGTATATAAAGGAGCAAGGGGGTGCGGCCAGCCCAAGGGGCGCGCTGGAGGAGTCCTACTCCCACCGAGTAGGACTCCCCCTTCCTAGTTGGATTAGGATTGGAGGAGGGGAAGAGGGAAGGCGCCTCCCTCTCCTTGTCCTATTCGGACTAGAGGGGAGGGGGCGCTGCCCTGCCTGCCGGCCCTTCCTCTTCTCTCTATGGCCCATCAAGGCCCATAGACCCCGGGGTTCCGGTAACCTCCGGTGTTCCGTAACTTCCTGTTTTCATCCGGAACCTTCCAAGTCAAACACAGGCTTCCAATATATCAATCTTTATGTCTCGACCATTTCGAGACTCCTCGTCATGTCCGTGATCACATCCGGACTCGAACAACCTTCGGTACATCAAAACTTATAAACTCATAATGAACTGTCATCGAAACGTTAAGCGTGCGGACCCTACGGGTTCGAGAACTATGTAGACATGACCTAGAACCATTCTCGATCAATAACCAATAGCGGAACCTGGATGCCCATATTGGTTCCTACATATTCTACGAAGATCTTTATCGGTCAAACCGCATAACGACATACGTTGTTCCCTTTGTCATCGGTATGTTACTTACCCGAGATTCGATCGTCGGTATCCAATACCTAGTTCAATCTCGTTACTGGTAAGTCTCTTTACTCGTTCCGTAATACATCATCTCACAACTAACTCATTAGTTGTAATGCTTGCAAGGCTTATGTGATGTGTATTACCGAGAAGGCCCAGAGATACCTCTCCGACAATCGGAGTGACAAAACCTAATCTCAAATACGCCAACCCAACAAGTACCTTTGGAGACACCTGTAGTACTCCTTTATAATCACCCGATTCGTTGTGACGTTTGGTAGTACCAAAGTGTTCCTCCGTAAACAGGAGTTGCATAATCTCATAGTTACAGGAACATGTATAGGTCATGAAGAAAGCATTAGCAATATACTAAGCGATCAAGTGCTAAGCTAACGGAATGGGTCATGTCAATCAGATCATTCTCCTAATGATGTGATCCCGTTAATCAAATGACAACTCATGTCTATGGTTAGGAAACATAACCATCTTTGATTAACGAGCTAGTCAAGTAGAGGCATACTAGTGACACTCTGTTTGTCTATGTATTCACACATGTATTATGTTTCCGGTTAATACAATTCTAGCATGAATAATAAACATTTATCATGATATAAGGAAATAAATAATAACTTTATTATTGCCTCTAGGGCATATTTCCTTCAGCTCCCACTTGCACTAGAGTCAATAATCTAGTTCACATCGCCATGTGATTTAACATCAATAGTTCACATCTATATGTGGTTAACACCCATAGTTCACATCGACATGTGACCAACACCCAAAGGGTTTACTAGAGTCGATAATCTAGTTCACATCGCTATGTGATTAACACCCAAAGAGTACTAAGGTGTGATCATGTTTTGCTTGTGAGACAATTTTAGTCAGCGGTCTGTCACATTCAGAGCCGTAAGTATTTTGCAAATTTCTATGTCTACAATGCTCTTGCGGAGCTACTCTAGCTAATTTCTCCCACTTTCAATATGTATCCAGATTGAGACTCGAGTCATCTAGATTAGTGTTAAAACTTGCATCGACGTAACCCTTTACTGACGAACCTTTTTTCACTTCCATAATCGAGAAACATATCCTTATTCTACTAAGGATAATTTTGACCGCTGTCCATTGATCTACTCCTAGATCACTATTGCACTCCTTGCCAAGCTTAGTGGTAGGGTATGCAATAGATCAGTACACAACATGACATACTTTATAGAACCTATGGTTGATGCATAGGAATGACTTTCATTCTCTTTCTATCTTCTGCCGTGGTCGGGTTTTGAGTCTTACTCAATCTCACACCTTGTAACACAGGCAAGAACTCTTTCTTTGACTGCTCCATTTTGAACTACTTCAAAATCTTGTCAAGGTATGTATTCATTGAAAAACATATCAAGCGTCTTGATCTATCTCTATAGATCTTGATGCTCAATATGTAAGCAGCTTCACCGAGGTCTTTCTTTGAAAAACTCCTTTCAAACACTCCTTTATGCTTTGCGAATAATTCTACATTATTTCCGATCAACAATATGTCATTCACATATACTTATCGAAAAGGCTGTAGTGCTCCCACTCACTTTCTTGTAAATACGGGCCTTTCCAAAAGTCATATAAAATCATATGCTTTGATCAACACATCAAAGCGTATATTCCAACTCCGAGATGCTTGCACCACCATTGATGGATCATTGGAGCTTGCACATTTTGTTAGCACCTTTAGGATTGACAAAATCTTCGGTTGCATCATATACAACTCTTCTTTAATAAATCCATTAAAGAATGTAGTTTTGACATCCATTTGCCAGATTTCATAAAATGTGGCAATTGCTAACATGATTCGGACAGACTTAAGCATCGCTACGATTGAGAAAATCTCATTGTAGTCAACACTTTGAATTTGTCGAAAACCTTTTTGCGACAAGTCGAGCTTTGTAGATAGTAACACTACTATCAGATCCGCCTTCCTCTTGAAGATCCATTTATTTAACTTGACTTGCTGATCATCAAGCAAGTCAACCAAAGTCCACACTTTGTTCTCATATATAGATCCTATCTCAGATTTTATGGCCTCAAGCCATTTCGCGGAATCTGGGCTCATCATCGCTTCCTCATAGTTCGTAGGTTCATCATGGTCTAGTAACATGACTTCTAGAATAGGATTACCGTACCACATTGGTGCGGATCTTATTTTGGAAGACCTACGAGGTTCGGTAGTAACTTGATCTGAAGCTTCATGATCATCATCATTAGCTTCCTCACTGATTGGTGTAGGAATCACAGGAACTGATTTTTGTGATGAACTACTTTCCAATTCGGGAGAAGGTACAATTACCTCATCAAGTTCTACTTTCCTCCCACTCACTTCTTTCGAGAGAAACTTCTTCTCTAGAAAGGATCCATCTTAGCAAAAAATATCTTGCTTCCGGATCTGTGATAGAAGGTGTACCCAATAGTTACCTTTGGGTATTCTATGAAGACGCACTTCTCCGATTTGGGTTCGAGCTTATCAGGTGAAAACTTTTTACATAAGCATCACAACTCCAAACTTTAAGAAACAACAGCTTAGGTTTACTGTTAAACCATAGTTCATACAGTGTCGTCTCAACGGATTTAGACGGTGCCCTATTAACGTGAATGCAGCTGTCTCTAATGCATAACCCCAAAACCATATTGGTAAATCGGTAAGAGACATCATTGATCGCACCACATCAAATAAAGTGCGGTTATGATGTTCGGACACACCATTACGTTATGGTGTTCCATGTGGCGTGAGCTGTGAAACTATTCCACATTGTTTTATATGAAGGCCAAACTCGTAACTCAAATATTCACCTCCACGATCAGATCGTAGAAACTTTATTTTCTTGTTACGATGATTCTTCACTTCACTCTGAAATTCTTTAAACTTTTCAAATGTTTCAGACTTGTGCTTCATTAAGTAGATATACTCATATCTGCTCAAATCATCTTGTGAAGGTCAGAAAATAACGATACTTGCCGTGAGCTTTAACACTCATCGGACCGCATACATCAGTATGTATTATTTCCAATAAGTCATTTGTTCGCTCCATTGTTCCGGAGAACAGAGTCTTTAGTCATCTTGCCCATAAGGCATGGTTCGCAAGCATCAAGTGATTCATAATCAAGTGATTCCAAAATCCCATCAGCATGGAGTTTCTTCATGCGCTTTACACCAATATGACCTAAACGGCAGTGCCACAAATGAGTTGCACTATCATTATTAACTTTGCATCTTTTGGCATCAATATTATGAATATGTGTATCACTACGATCGAGATCCAACAAACTATTTTTATTGGGTGTATGACCATTGAAGGTTTTATTCATTTAAGCAGAACAACAATTATTCTTTGACTTTAAATGAATAACCGTTTTGAAAACTATTTTCATTGGGTGTATGACCATCGAAGGTTTTATTCATTTAAGCAGAACAACAATTATTCTTTGACTTTAAATGAATAACCGTTTTGCATTAAACATGATCAAATCATATTCATGCTCAACGCAAACACCAAATAACATTTATTTAGGTTTAACACTAATCCCGAAAGTATAGGGAGTGTGCGATGATGATCATATCAATCTTGGAACTACTTCCAACACTCATCGTCACTTCCCTTCAACTAGTTTCTGTTTATTCGTAACTCTGTTTGAGTTACTAATCTCAACAACCTAACAAGTATCAAATACTGTGGGCTACTATAAGCACTAGTAATGCACACATCAATAACCTGTATATCAAATATACTCTTGTTCAATTTGCCATCCTTCTTATCCGCCAAATACTTGGGGTAGTTCCGCTTCCAGTGACCAGTTCCATTGCAGCAAAATCACTTAGTCTCAGGCTTAGGTCCAGACTCGGGCTTCTTCACTCGAACAGCAACTTGCTTGCCGTTCTTCTTGAAGTTCCCCTTCTGCCCTTTGCCCTTTTCCTTGAAACTAGTGGTCTTGTCAATCATCAACACTTGATGCTCTTTTCTTGATATCTACCTTCGTCGATTTCAGCATCACGAAGAGCTTGGGAATTACTTTTGTCATCCCTTGCATATTATAGTTCATCACGAAGTTCTACTAACTTGGTGATGGTGACTAGAAAATTCTGTCAATCACTATCTTATCTGGAAGATTAACTCCCACTTGATTCAAGCGATTGAAGTACCCAGACAATCTGAGCACATGCTCACTAGTTGAGCGATTCTCCTCCATCTTTTAGCTATAGAACTTGTTGGAGACTTCATATCTCTCAACTCGGGTATTTGCTTGAAATATTAACTTCAATTCCTGAAACATCTCATATGGTCCATGACGTTCAAAATGTCTTTGAAGTCCCGATTCTAAGCCGTTAAGTATGGTGCACTAAACTATCAAGTAGTCATCATATTGAGCTAGCCAAACGTTCATAACGTCTGCATTTGCTCCTGCAATAGGTCTGTCACCTAGCGGTGCATTAAGGACAAAATTCTTCTGTGCAGCAATGAGGATAAACCTCAGATCACGGATCCTCCGCATCATTGCTACTAACATTTTTCAATACAATTTTCTCTAGGAACACATATAAAAACATAGGGAAGCAACAACGCGAGCTATTGATCTACAACATAATCTGCAAAATACTACCAGGACTAAGTTCATGATAAATTAAAGTTCAATTAATCATATTACTTAAGAACTCCCACTTAGATAGACATCTCTCTAGTCATCTAAGTGATTACGTGATCCAAATCAACTAAACCATGTCCGATCATCACGTGAGATGGAGTAGTTTCAATGGTGAACATCACTATGTTGATCATATCTACTATATGATTCACGCTCGACCTTTCGGTCTCCGTGTTCGAGGCCATATCTGTTATATGCTAGGCTCGTCAAGTTTAACTTTGAGTATTCGCGTGTGCAACTGTTTTGCACCGTTGTAGATGGACGTAGAACTTATCACACCCGATCATCACGTGGTGTCTGGGTACTACTGAACTTTGGCAACAGTGCATACTCGGGAGAACACTTCTTGATAATTTTAGTGAGAGATCATCTTATAATGCTACCGTCAATCAAAGCAAGATAAGATGCATAAAGGATAAACATCACATGCAATCAATATAAGTGATATGATATGGTCATCATCATCTTGTGCTTGTGATCTCCATCGCCAAGCACCGTCATGATCACCATCGTCACCGGTAGCGACACCTTGATCTCCATCATAGCATCGTTGTTGTCTCGCCAACTATTGCTTCTACGACTATCGCTACTGCTTAGTGATAAAGTAAAGCAATTACATGGCGTTGCATTTCATACAATAAGCGACAACCATATGGCTCCTGCCATTGCCGATAACTTCGGTTACAAAACATGATCATCTCATACAATAAAATATAGCATCACGTCTTGACCACATCACATCACAACATGCCCTGCAAAAACAAGTTAGGCGTCCTCTACTTTGTGGTTGCAAGTTTTACGTGGCTGCTACGGGCTGAGCAAGAACCGTTCTTACCTCGCATCAAAACCACAGCGATAGTTTGTCAAGTTGGTGTTGTTTCAACCTTCGCAAGGACGGGCGTAGCCACACTCGGTTCAACTAAAGTGAGAGAAACGACACCGCCGGTCACCTTTAAGCAACTAGTGCTCGAGCGGTGAAACCAGTCTCGCGTAAGCGTCTGCGTAATGTCGGTCCGGGCGCTTCATCTCACAATACCGCCAACCAAAGTATGACATGCTGGTAAGCGGTATGACTTATATCGCCCACAACTCACTTGTGTTCTACTCGTGCACATGACATCAACGCATAAAACCAGGCTCGGATGCCATTGTTGGGGAACGTAGTAATTTCAAAAATTTCCTCGCACACGCAAGACCATGGTGATGGCATAGCAACGAGAGGAGAGAGGTCGTCCACGTACCCTCGTGAGACCGAAAGCGAAGCGTTATAACAACGCGGTTGATGTAGTCGTGCGTCTTCACGATCCGACCGATCCAAGCACCGAGCGTCACGGCACCTCCGAGTTCTGCACACGTTCAGCTCGATGGCGATCCCGGACTCGATCCAGCAAAGTGTCGGGATGAGTTCACGTCGACCGACGACGGCGTGGTGACGATGATGATGCTCCACCGACGCAGGCTTCGCCTAAGCTCTGCGACGATATGACTTCTCCGGCGCAGGCTTCGCTAAGCTCGCAACGATATGACCGAAGTGGAATATGGTGGAGGGGCACCGACACGGCTAAGGAACGATCCGTAGATCAACTTGTGTGTTCAGGGTGCCCCCCCCCAGATATAAAGGAGCAAGGGGTGCGGCCAGCCCAAGGGCGCGCTGGAGGAGTCCTACTCCCACCGGAGTAGGACTCCCCCTTCCTAGTTGGATTAGGATTGGAGGAGGGGAAGAGGGAAGGGGGCCCCCCCCCCCTTGTCCTATTCGGACTAGAGGGGAGGGGGCGCGCCCTACCCGGCCGCCCTTCCTCTTCTCTCTATGGCCCATCAAGGCCCATAGACCCCCGGGGTTCCGTAACCCTCCGGTGTTCCGTAAATTTTCATGTTTTCATCCGGAACCTTTCAAGTCAAACATAGGCTTCCAATATATCAATCTTTATGTCTCGACCATTTGAGACTCCTCGTCATGTCCGTGATCACATCCGGACTCGAACAACCTTCGTACATCAAAACTTATAAACTCATAATGAACTTTCATCGAAGCGTTAAGCGTGCATGGACCCTACGGGTTCGAGAACTATGTAGACATGACCTAGAACCATTCTCGATCAATAACCAATAGCGGAACCTGGATGCCCATATTGGTTCCTACATATTCTACGAAGATCTTTATCGGTCAAACCGCATAACGACATACGTTGTTCCCTTTGTCATCGGTATGTTACTTACCCGAGATTCGATCGTCGGTATCCAATACCTAGTTCAATCTCGTTACTGGTAAGTCTCTTTACTCGTTCCGTAATACATCATCTCACAACTAACTCATTAGTTGTAATGCTTGCAAGGCTTAGGTGATGTGTATTACCGAGAAGGCCAGAGATACCTCTCCGACAATCGGAGTGACAAAACCTAATCTCAAATACGCCAACCCAACAAGTACCTTTGGAGACACCTGTAGTACTCCTTTATAATCACCCGATTCGTTGTGACGTTTGGTAGTACCAAAGTGTTCCTCCGTAAACGGAGTTGCATAATCTCATAGTTACGGGAACATGTATAGGTCATGAAGAAAGCATTAGCAATATACTAAGCGATCAAGTGCTAAGCTAACGGAATGGGTCATGTCAATCAGATCATTCTCCTAATGATGTGATCCCGTTAATCAAATGACAACTCATGTCTATGGTTAGGAAACATAACCATCTTTGATTAACGAGCTAGTCAAGTAGAGGCATACTAGTGACACTCTGTTTGTCTATGTATTCACACATGTATTATGTTTCCGGTTAATACAATTCTAGCATGAATAATAAACATTTATCATGATATAAGGAAATAAATAATAACTTTATTATTGCCTCTAGGGCATATTTCCTTCAATTCCTTCTACCGGGAAGACCTGATCAATCTCGGAATCCCGGACTACAAGACATTTCGACAGCAATAAAACAAGACCAGCAAAGCCGCCCGAATGTGCCGACAAATCCCGATAGGAGCTGCACATATCTCGTTCTCAGGGCACACCGGATGAGCAGTCCGTACAACTAAAACCAGACCTCAAGTTTCCTTGAGGGGCGCTATAAAGCAATATACTTTGGGCCAGCACTCGAAGGAGCACTGTCCGGGGTTAAAATAAAGATGACCCTCGGGCTCGCGAAAACCCGGGGGAAAAAGGCTTAGGTGCCAAATGGTAAAACCAATGTTGGGCATTCTTTGGAGGAGTCTTATTCAAAGCGAACTGTCAAGGGGTCCCATAAATCACCCAACCGTGTAAGGAACATAAAATCAAGGAACATAACACCGGTATGACGGAAACTAGGGTGGCAAGAGTGGAACAAAACACTGCATAAGGCCGAGCCTTCCACCCTTTACCAAGTATATAGATGCATTAATTATAGCAGATATATTGTGATATCCCCAACAAGTAAACATGTTCCAACAAGGAACAACATCTCCATGTTCCAACAAGGAACAAACTTCATCTTCACCGCAACTAGCAACGCTATAAGAGGGGTCGAGCAAAGCGGCAACATAGCCAATCAACGGTTTGCTTTGGGAAAGGATGGTTAGGGGCTGACATGGCAATATGGGTGGCATGATAAGCAAGTGATAGGCATCGTAGCATAGGCATAGCAAAGAGCGAGCATCTAGCATAGCAAAGATAGAAGTGATTTCGAGGGTATGGTCATCTTGCTCGCAATGTTCTCGAGTTGTCGAAAGCTTGATCCTCGTGGCGTACTCAACAGGTTCCTCGTTCACGTACTCGTCTCCGGCTCTACCCAAAGCAAGAACACAAACAAAGGAACCACAATAAATCACGGTGCAATGCACAAGCAACATGATGCAAAACATGACATGATATGCGAGATGTGATATGCAATGTGTATGCGCGCTCCGGAAGGAAAATGATGAACCAGGCATCAACTTGGCAAACCAAGTATGCCGCTGGAAAGATGAGATGATTTCGGTTGAAATCGATATAAAGATCACCGGAATCGGATGCACGGTTTGCAAATGACAAGCAAAACAAGAATGGCACAAATCTGCCATTAACAGCATGATGCCACATAGCAAGCAACAAGAAATTAAGCTACTGCACCCAAACGTACCAACAAAGCACATGGCAGTGATCTAATCAAGATGCTTGACAAAAGATGAACACTGAGCTACGGCTAGATCACAACATAACAGGTTCAAACAAGCATGGCAAAAGTGCAAAACATATCAGCTTCACAGACTTAGTGAAATTACTGAACATGGCAAAAACAGCATCAGGTAGCAATGTTCAGAGCAAGAAAACGACATGCTACAGGAACTTATAATAGCAAAACAAGGCATGGCATGAATCTACTCAAATCATAGAACAAAAGTCCCTTACTGACCATAAGCTAAAAAGGATCAGAAAATATAGTATCACCCATGTCAATATAGCAAGTTTCGTTAACAGATTCAGCAACATGGCATGTCAAAAATAGATAACAAGTAGGCATGTTTAAGAGCTCAATGCACTCACTACAGAGCATTACATGAAAAACAAAGCATACATACATCAAGAAGACATGGCATAGAAGACATACATGGCAAGAACAACATCATAGCATAAACGGATCAACTACAACAACCTTGGCAAAATTGAATAACATGTAAACAATCTGCCAGGAAACATTTTATAGCAAAAGTAGAGCTCGATTGACTCAAGCTATGGCACTCCATAATTGCAAACAAAGGCATGGATGGATAGAGCATAACCATATGTTCAAAACATCCTCACTGAAGTATCTCAAAATATGCATGGATCTCTCGGTAGCATCAAGTTAACATGGCATCAAAATATCAGCAAAACAGGGGCTGGAATCAGCAACATCAAGGAAGCCTACTTTGCATGCTTGTGCTAGTCACCATATAGATCAAAAAAATACATGGCATACACCCCTGGAAAGATGGCATGGCATATTACAAAACACATGTAGGACTCAAATTCATAGGATGCACACATCACTCATGGCAAAATGACAAAATGCATGTTACATTAAGAAACGAAACTAACATCACATAGCCCTCTTCTAACAGCATTTCAAGCATCAAGATGAGCTCAAATGAAAATGATGCAATGAGATAAAATGATCTACTCTTGAGGCGAACATTTTGACATATAACACGCATGAAACGGATTCTGAGCGCAAAGTTATGATCGTTGAAAATGCCACAAATTAATCACCGAGATAAAAAACTTAGACGAAATTTTAAGGGGAAGAAGTCAACCCATGGATCCGATCGAGATCCGGCCGGACGAAGGCGAGGACGGCGGCGCTTCATCGCCGGAGCTCGCCCGGTGAGGGGAGGAGGAGAGGCCGAGGGGCAGCGGGCCGGGCGACGGCGGAGGGCGGCTGGCTGGCCTGGGCGGGCGGTGGTCGTCGGCTTGGCGGAGGTCATGGGGCGTGGGCGCGACGGCGACGGCGACGGCGGCGGAGGCAGCGGAGGTGGCAGCGACCTGCGGGCCGGCGGCGACCGCCAGCGGAGATCCATGGCGGCGGCGGCGGGTTCGGCGGCCAGCGGCGTGGCCAAGGCGGCGGCGCGCTGGCCAGCGGGTTCCTGTGTGCGGGCGGCAGCGGAAGGGGCACGGCGGAGGGCCACGTGGCGCTGCTGAGAGGCCGGGCACGTGGCGGTTTCGTCCGTAGCGGACCGGACGTGTCCGGGCGCGGTAGGGAAGGCTAGGGTTTGATCCGGTTTGGACGGGAAGGCATATTTATAGGTAGAAGGAGCTAGGAAGCTCCAAATGAGGTCTGGTTTTACCACACGATCGTGATCGAACGACGGAGAGCATGGAAGTGACTTAGATGGGTTATTGGACTATTTTGAAGGGGTGTTGGGCTGCAACTCAAAAGAGGCCTTTGCGAGAGTCGCGGTTAACCGTTGGAGTACCAAACGAGCTCCAAATGACCGAAACTTGACGGTGGTCTACGGTGGTATACCAAGGCCACTTGACAAACCTCGGTCCATTCCGATAAAGTTTAGTACCGCTCACGGAAAAAGCGTAAAAGGGGCCGGGGACATAGGAGTGCTTGGATTGCAAAACGGACAACGGGAAAAATGCTCGGAATCATGAGACGAACACGTATGCAAAATGAGATGCACATGATGACATGATAAAAAATGCATGACATGGACAAAATGCAAAAAGAAGAAAAACCCAACCACGGAGGGAATATCATATCACAATGCCGAAAATGGCAAGAGTTGGAGTTACAAATATGGAAAGTTACGTCCGGGGTGTTACACGTCATGACTAGTCTCATATCTTCTCCGTTATCTCCCGAGAATGAAGTTCTAAATTTTAAGCAAAGGGAGGGAGAAAATATAAAAGATGCTTGGTATAGAATTTGCAATGCTCAAAATAGATCTACCAGAAGCAATCTACTTGAGTTCTTCTTCGTAATTTTTACGTAGGTGCTAATCCTTATTATAGATATATCCTTGATACCATTACGGAGGAATTTCTTGGGTAGCCATACTTTTGATTCTTATAATGCTTTAATAGATTTATTTGGCTCACCTCCTCTTTTGGTTAATGGAACTATGTTAACTTTGGAGCATGTTATGCAAAGGCTTGAAATTATTGAAAACAAAGTTGCTACCATTGAATCCATTGAAAATCTAAATAAAAGATCCATAATCAAATTACTCAATATGGATCTAAGGTAGGAATGACTTTGAAAAATATTAAGGAGAAGGAACCTATGGTTAATGAGAAAATAAATCTAGATTCCACTCGAATCGATAAACTTGAGGGTATCATTACCAACTTGGGAACCGCTTTTTCTTCCGTAAAGAATACTCCTAGTCCTCCCACTAAAATTGCCAAGCTTATGTATGTTCCTTAAAATGAGGGTGAATCATCTAGTAAGGAAACTGCGGATCTTAAATCTATAAGTATTCATCCCGATCTTTTTACTATCATTAAGGAACCATTTGCTACAAATGAATTTTTCGATCTTCCTAAAAGTTTGATATTTACTAGAAAGAAATAAATCTATAAGAAAGATAGATGTCTCATTGAAGAATTGCCTACTAAAGATGGCAATACCTAGATCTATCCTCGCTTTTATGCCTAGCTAGGGGCGTTAAACGATAGCGCTTGTTGGGAGGCAACCCAATTTTATTTTTAGTTTTTTGTTTTTGCATCTGTTTAGGAATAAATAATCCATCTAGCCTCTGTTTAGATGTTGTTTTATCTTTTAATTAGTGTGTATGCCAAGTTAAACCTATTGGATCTTCTTGTATAATAGTTATTTGATCTTGCTGTAATTTCCAGAAACTTTGCGCTCAGTGCCCGAATTTTTAAAAATCACCATAACGTGATAAAATATTGATTCCAATTTCTTATGATCAATAAACAAATTGTCCAGGTCGTCTAATTTTGGTAGATTTTTTTGAGTTCCAGAAGTTTGCGTTAGTTACAGATTACTACAGACTGTTCTGTTTCTGACAGATTCTGTTTTGCGTGTGTTGTTTGCTTATTTTGATGAATCTATGGCTAGTAAAATAGTTTATGATCCATAGAAAAGTTGGAATACAGTAGGTTTAACACCAATATAAATAAATAATGAGTTCATTACAGTACCTTAAAGTAGTCTTTTGTTTTCTTTCTCTAATGGAGCTCACGAGATTTCT
Source organism: Aegilops longissima (assembly GCA_021605205.1). NCBI lineage: Eukaryota > Viridiplantae > Streptophyta > Magnoliopsida > Poales > Poaceae > Aegilops > Aegilops longissima. The sequence continues at coordinate 96,856,008 of CM038679.1, read as the reverse complement.
ATTGAGATTTGTGTTGTGAAGTTTTCAAGTTTTGGGTGAATTCTTTTGATGGATTATGGAACAAGGAGTGGCAAGAGACTAAGCTTGGGGATGCCCATGGAACCCCCAAGATAATCCAAGGACACCAAAAAGTCAAAGCTTGGGGATGCCCCGGAAGGCATCCCCTCTTTCGTCCACTTCCATCGGTTATTTACTTGGAGCTATAATTTTTATTCACCACATGATAAGTGTTTTGCTTGGAGCATTGAGGGAGTCCCGGATTAGGGGGTGTCCGGATAGCCGAACTATAACCTTCAGCCGGACTCCTAGACTATGAAGATACAAGATTGAAGACTTCGTCCCGTGTCCGGATGGGACTTTCCTTGGCGTGGAAGGCAAGCTTGGCGATACGGATATGTAGATCTCCTCCCATTGTAACCGACTCTGTGTAACCCTAGCCCTCTCCGGTGTCTATATAAACCGGAGGGTTTAGTCCGTAGGACGAACAACAATCATACCATAGGCTAGCTTCTAGGGTTTAGCCTCCCTGATCTCGTGGTAGATCTACTCTTGTACTACCCATATCATCAATATTAATCAAATAGGAGTAGGGTTTTACCTCCATCGAGAGGGCCCGAACCTGGGTAAAAACATCGTGTCCCTTGTCTCCTGTTACCATCCGCCTAGACGCACAGTTCGGGACCCCTACCCGAGATCCGTCGGTTTTGACACCGACATTGGTGCTTTAATTGAGAGTTCCTCTGTGCCGTCGCTATCAGGAAGGATGCCTCATCCCATGTTTAAAGATGACACTGTTGCTAAAGGAGCTTTGGCTATCGGCCAAACTCTCCGGCTAGGTGGTTTTCTTATGACCGCCTGTTCGGCCGCCGCGCCGACGATGACTTCTCGGGTTATCGGAAGCAATCTTCACGTCAACTCGGAACTCGCCGAGCAGTTAGATCCGACGGACCTCTCTTCCTTAAACGAGCTCCTGGATCGCATCGCTGCCCTGGGAGTCGCTACAGACTACGATCAGATTGGGCCTAAACCAGATCTGAGAGAGATTAACTCTCCCCAGGTCACCCATCACGTTGCCGTGGTGGAGGAACAATGCGGCGACCCTTCATCTATCTTAAGGACTAGCTATGTCCGGATTCCCGATCCCTCCAAGCCGGATACCCGTGGAGGGGAGGATGTCACTCAAGACCTGAATTTAGAGTTAGGCAACGGGAAATATTCATTGGACAACATCCAAGAATCCAAGCTTCCGAGTTCAGAAACTCCTTGGCCCTTGAGCCTCAGATTGGGTGAGGTTTCGGATCTAATTCCACCCACCCGCCCGAACATAGGCGATCTATCCAAAATTAGGCAAGAGCCCGAGAAAACAGTACATCATTACTGGGCCAGATTCCTCCTGGTTATGAATAGGATAAAGGACTGCCGTGAGGAAGACGCAATTTCATTCTTCTGCAATAATTGCATGGACAAGGGAATCCTCAACGCCATTGGTCACCGTGAAATTACACGCTTTGCTGACTTGGCGTCCATAGTACGAAAGTACTGTGCGATGGAAAGCACTTGGAAAACCAAAGTAAGATTTTGGGACAATCCGGCCCTGAATACAAACCCAGTCCAAAATAAAAGGGTGCATTATCGCCAATCACCCGGGTTAAACACCAATAAACAAAAAAACCCTACGGGGCATGGAACCGTACTGGAGGGATGGCTCAACGGACCCTGTAAAATTCATAGTACAGAGGGCGCCACACCAACTCATAGCCTTAGAGCATGTTGGATACTCGGCGGTGGCCAAAAGTGGCGAAGAGCTTCTAACCCCAATCCACGAGCACCAGCCCAGGGATACCATGCGGTATTAACGGTCTTGAGACTTTCGCATCGAACAATATGCGAAAACGAACACTCCGCAGCCTTGCCGAAGTCTACCAAGTAGCAACAATAAATCCATGGAGTGACCATTACCTTTAATGCCAGTGATGAACCTAAATTCTGAACAGCCCGAGCACCAGCAGCATTGGTCCTCAGTCCAATAGTGGACGGCTTTCGCCTTACCAAGGTACTCATGGACGGTGGCAGCGGATTGAACCTCATTTATGAGGAAACCCTTCGAAAAATGGAAATAGAGTGGAGCCGCATTAAGCGAAGTAGCACAACCTTTAGAGGAATAATACCCAGTCGGGAAGCATGCTGCATAGGAAAAATCACACTGGATGTGGTGTTCGGCACGCCGGATAATTACAGGTCCGAGGAGGTCACGTTCCAAGTGGCCCCGTTCAACAGCGGATACCACGCTCTATTAGGGCGAGAGGCATTCACAATCTTTCAAGCTATACCCCATTACGGGTACATGAAGCTCAAAATGCCCAGGCCCAATGGGATAATCACTCTTGCTAGTGACCCGGACATAGCACTCCGTGCCGAAAATAAGATAGCCGCACTAGCCCTTGAGGCACTATCCGAAGCCCTAGCGGCCGAGGAACTCACTGCGCTGTGCTCCACGGTGAACAGGGACGATGTGATACTCGATAAAAGATCCAGGTCCACCTCCTTTAAACTAGCGGACGAAATAGTCAAATTCCAAGTCCACCCAACGGACCCTACAAAAACGGCCTCCATCGGGCACAATTAAACCCCGATGTAGGCGCGCTTTACGAGAATTCCTACGCGAAAATTGAGACATTTTGCCTTGCACCCTTCGGACATGCCAGAATCCCACGCCGGTGGCGAGCACAGCCTAAACACCTAAAAGGATTCAAGCCACCAAACAGGCTCTTGGCGTTTCTCGAACCTAAGAGACAAGCCATGGGAGAGGAGCTAGCCAAACTATTGGAGGCCGGATTCATCAGAGATATAAAACATCCGGACTGGCTAGCAAACCTGGTGATGGTACCAAAGAAGGACAAATCCTGGCGCCTATGCATCGATTTCAAGGACCTCAACAAGGCTTGCCCAAAGGATCCCTTCCCCCTTCCCCGCATCGATCAAATTATCGATGCTACCGCAGGACACGACTCATTGTGTTTCCTCGACGCGTACTCCGGCTACCATCAAATCAAGATGGCGGAGCCTGACCAAGCCGCAACGGCATTTGTCACCCCATACGGCCCATTCTGCTTCAACACAATGCCCTTCGGGCTCAAAAACGCCGGCGCAACATATCAGTGCATGATTCAGACATATCTGGCAAACCAGATCGGCAAAACAGTGGAGGCATACGTAGATGATGTGGTCATCGAAACCAAGCATGTCGAAACTCTAGTAGACGACTTGAGGCTCACATTCGATAATCTTCGAACATATGACATCAAGCTTAACCGGAAAAATCGTTTTGGCATACCGGAAAGCTCTTGGGCTTCATTGTATCCGGCGGAGGAATTGAAGCAAACCCAGCCAAGATCCGAGCTCTGTCACAATTGGATATCCCAAAGGACCTCAAACAAATACAAAATTGATCGGATGCGTGGCGGCTCTAAGCGCTTTATCTCCCGTTTGGGAGAAAAGGCATTACCCTCTATCGCCTCCTCCGTGCACGAACACTTTGAGTGGGCGGATGCATACACGGCCGGACTCGAAGAAATAAAAGCCATATTGGCAACAAACTCGGTCCTGGCCGCGCCAACATGGGCGAACCAATGCTATTATACATCGCCGCAACTCATCAAGTTGTAAGCGCGGTGCTCGTTGTCGAACGAGAAACGGACGGACACAAGTTTCCCCTTCAAAAACCAGTTTACTACGTGTCCACTGTCCTCACTCCATGCAAGTCACGGTATCCGCATTATCAAAAGATAGTGTACGCGGTGTTTATGGCATCCCGGAAGTTGCGACACTACTTTCAAGAGTGTTCGATAACAGTAGCCTCCGAAGTGCCTCTTAACGACATTATAAACAACCGCGACGCGACGGGCCGGATTGCCAAATGGGCCATTGAGCTCCTCCCGTTCGACATAACCTATAAGCCACGGCGAGCCATTAAATCGCAAGTTTTGGCCGACTTCGTCGCGAATGGACTGAAGCGAACTCCCTAAAGAGTACGGCACATATTCCAACTGGATCATGCACTTCGACGGCTCCAAAATGTTGGCTGGTGCGGGGTCAAGCGTCGCTCGACGTCCCGAAGGAGATCTGATTCAATCGTACTCGGATAATGTATACGGACTCCAACAACGCGGCGAATCGAGGCCCTTCTACATGGTCTCCGGATGGCAATATCCATGGGCATTCAACGCCTAGAGGTGCGCGGGGATTCGAACCTCACGGTATCCCAAATAAATGGAGACTTTGATTCCAAGGATCCGAAAATGGCAGCTTATCGCAACGCCGTCCTAAAAATGTCAGCTCGGTTCGAAGGGCTCGAATTTCACCATATAGCTCGAGAAAACAATCAGGCAGCAGACGTCTTGGCACGCATTGGCGCAAAGCGCGATGTCGTCCCCCCCAATATCTTCTTAGAGAGGCTGTTCAAGCCATCCGTAGTATGGGAAGGGGAGTCCGGAAATAATAGCCCGGACCCAACAGCACTGCCTAACACCGAACATTCTAACACAACTGGAGGCTCTGCCAATGAAGTAACATCTTCAGCACACGTAATAATGGCAGTCATTGCCCCATGGACTGAACCATTCCTAGCCTACCTAACCAGGCAGGAACTTCCCGAGGACCAAAACGAGGCACGCTGCATAGTGCGGCGATCTAAAGCCTATAAACTCCATGAGGGAGAGCTTTATAAGAAAAGCACGACCGGAGTCCTTCAAAGGTGTATCTCCGAAGAGGAAGGGTGGAATCTTCTGGCTGAAATTCATGCCGGACTCGGCGGGCACCACGCCGCAGCCCGGGCCCTTGTAAGCAAGGCCTTTCGTACATGATTTTATTGGCCGACGGCCCGAGCAGATGCTCAGGACTTAGTCCAACGATGCGTCGGTTGCCAGCTCTTTGCTAATCAAAGCCACATGCCACCCACCGCCCTCCAAACTATACCCATCACCGCCCTTCATGGTGCAGGGGCTTGACATGGTTGGACCCTTAAAGGAGGAACCCACAAGCAAAAATACCTCTGGGTCATGGTGGATAAATTCACCAAATGGATAGAGGCCAAGCACTGTTAAGGCGGCGAATCCGGACCAGTGATAGACTTCATATCGGGGTGCGTACACGTTCTGGCGTCCCCACAAAGATCATCACCGATAACGGCACGAACTTCACGGCCGACGAGGTCAAACTCGGTGCAAAACATGGGCATCAAGCTCGACTATGCTTGATCTATCACCCTCAAACTAAAGGTCAAGTCGGCGAGCAAACGGTCTAATCATGGCGGCATCAAACCCAGATTAGTGCGGTCCCTCAAGGAATCTAACACGCACTTGGTAGAGGAGCTCGACTCCGTACTCACAGGGGCTGCGGACCACGCCAATCGCACCACCGGATTCACACCATTCTTTATGGTATCTGGCGCGAGGCAGTTCGCCTGCGACATAATTCATGACTCACCTCGCGTGCGCATGTACGAAGAAAGAGAAGCCGATCTCGATCGGCATGACAGTTTGGGCGCCTTGGAGGAGGGCGTGGCGTGGCAAAAGCCCGTTCCGCATTCTATCAACAGCAGGCTCGAAGATATCAAAGCGAGAAGCACGGGCCAAAACTTACAATGTTGGCGAGTTAGTTCTCGCTGCACGGACAAGAAAAAGGACAAACTCAAGCCCAAATGGGAAGGTCCCTTATTATCGACCAAGTCCTGACCGGTGGAGTGTACCGTCTGCGAGATGCATCAGATAACCGACTCGAGCCGAACCCATGGAACGCAGCCCGTCTCCGAAGATTCTACGCCTAGCGCCGGATTCTGAGTTCGTCTCCTTCCTCAGTCTATTTTTTACACATTAGATTTCTTATATTTCTCTCCTTCTCCCTCTTTTTCTCTTACAGCCTTTAAAGGCTCGTTTGCGCATTGTTCGCACACACTTGACGCGCCATCCGCGCTCATTATACCTCGGGGCTTCTTTAACAGAAGCTTATTTGTACGGGCTTCATGCCTAACACATGTGTAACGCTTCCGCATGTGCCTTTTATTCACCATTATATGCATCGATATGACTTAAGTTTTGGCCAAGCTGGGTTGCTGGCTCTGTGCTTACCCCTCGTTCTGATTGTTCGGCTAGGTGGTAAAGGAGCACCTCTGCGATTATTCTTGCTGGGTCACCGGATGTGTACCTCGGTAGGTGAAGCCGAAAGCTAGCGTTCTTAAAGGAATATTCGATCGGTGAACTAAAGATGATTTCTCACTTATTTATTTATCTGCCCCGGATGCTTTTACGCTTTTTTTCGCAGTCCGGACATGCACTTTAAGGCATGCCTCCTGTGAAAGGAACCCCTAAAGGAACTATTCTCCTGGAAGATGTTTCTTACTAACCATGTAATATAACATAACTAGTTGGGCACTTATGCATTCAAGAACTAATGACCCCTACGCTTTGGTCTCCACGCATGCCCGATTCTTACATAACCGTGAGGGTATTCGGACACACTCCGGACTATAGGGTCCCGAGGTTGAAGCGAAAGGGTCCGCCATGACAAACGATCTACAATCTGGCTAGAAGGCATTTTTACATGTCATCTTCAATTACATAGTCAATTTGACTGGGTGTATTCCTCCTCAATACCATCTAATAGGCTGTCTAGTTTACAGTCCTGTTGGGAATACTTTGCGGCCAATTCTACTTGGCCGTACACTAAGCTCACAGGGATCTCCTTCCCATCGGGCCCCACAGGTCCGACCTCGGCCATGTGATTTGGGTCAGCCTTCGTGTACCGCGTCTTCACCATGTCCCAGGCCTCCCTGGCGCCTTGACGGCAGGCCGATATCTTCCATAGTCGGAAGCGCCGCCGCACTCCCTTAAGCCTCTCTGCAAGCTCTCCAAGGCCTTCAGACAGGGAGACAGATGGCCACAAGGCCTGGGCGACGCCTTTCATCACCTGCCGAACTCGTTCGTGCAGTTGTAAGAGCTCGGGAAGAAGGTCACCCGTAGAACCGGGCATTTCCTCCGCAGGACGACCTATGAGCATACCTACAGACATCACTCTGTTAGTCGACTTCCTCGCCGAACTCTTTTTCAAAGTTCGTTCAAGCACTTACTAAAAATGCCGCGTCGAAGCCGTTGATTCTCCTTCACGGAGTCCGACAGGTGGGCACGAACATCCTTTAGTTCCTTGCCTAGATGGGTGTTGGCATCTTGGAGATTATTCTTCTCCTGCCTCACCCTCGTAAGCATGCTCTCCCCGGCCTTTAACCGGCGCAAGAGTTGTTGCTTGTCCGGATCTACTCCGGCGCCATCTGCAATGATGTTGTCAGATTTACAAACACGCCGCACTTCACAACATACTTATCTTTCGAAGTGTATATTACCAGAGGGTGTCTCCTTGGCCTCCCCTGCAGCGGCTAGTGCGGCCTCAAGTTGGGCTTTGCACTCTTCCAGCTCCTGGGACAGTTGGGTATTTTTTTTGTAAGATCCTGCATAACAAATGATCCTTAAATCAGTTATTCTAACTATTTCAAGTCTCGGGGGCTGCTGGTATATATAACCATCAAATTTTCTCACCCGTATGTCTTTCACATCTTGCTCCGTAGCTCTGCTAGACCATTTTGAGCGGCACGGAGGTGCGCATCTCCCGAGTTGAAGGCATTCAATGCCTCTTGGGAGAAACATGCGTCACGAAGAACTGTCCGGCGACGCCTGTGATTCATGGCACTCTCCACCTCGGAATTGGTGGCAGATAGTCCGTCGGCATCCTCTGTCGGAGGAGTGTCCGACGCACGCCCCATGTTCGCCTCCGCTTCCGGACCTTGGTTTGGAGCCTGGCTGGTGGAGGCTCGATTGGCAACCTCTCCGGATATAGTCCGGCGAGCGCTCTTTTTCCTGAAGGGAGCACGAGCGTTAGCATACCTTGCGGGAATAAAACCTGGAAGAAGATGGCACTCCATACCGTTGCGTCGGCGTCTCAATCCGGACCGCACTTCTTTTCAGCCTGCTAGGCCTTGCTGCCCCTTGTTGGCTAGCCACCGCAGGCTCGGCCTTCGCCTCAAGGGCTCCCCCTGCAAAACACCATTGATATACGGTGATCAAAGATAAGCACGGATGGATCATTTTCAAAGTATTGGGACTTCGGTTTCAGTTACCTGTGAGGCTGGAAATATTCCGGGGTAATCGCCGTAATGGCGACCAAGGCATTGTCGATGCTCAGTTGGTAAAATACCCCATCGATCAGCTCCACGGATATGTCGGATCCGCTTGGGAGGCGGATCGAGGACCGTTCGGATCCTCGGGTTGTGGAGGAGGGCTGTTTATATCCTTTACGGCCCGGCGCAATTCCTGCGTCGAAATCACAAGATAAGGTACTTAACTATGGGAATATGGAACGGATGGGCATAAAGAGGTGTCCGCTTACCCAGCTTGGAGGATCATACATAGAAAATCCGCCCTGTGGATTGGCGGAGGAACTCCTCCTCTTCTCCCTTATACAGTCGGACAAGGCCTTCGTCGAGTAGCAACGATCCGGCCCCTTACGGCCGCAGCGGGTGGCATCATCCTCCCGTTGAAATCCCACATGGGGTGGCCTCTATACTGAAGCGGTTGCACCCCCCGCATAATGCATGTGGCCATGACCCCGATCATGGTCAGTCCCGAATGAGCTAATAATCTTATCCGGCTCACCAGGTAAAGGACGTCCCTCTCGTTTTCCTTCTGAGGGCTCCGTGGGCGCCAGCTTAGGCGCTTCTTCAAAGGAGCATTATTGAACTCAGGAAGGCCGATCCGAACAGGGTCCGGCAGGGGGACATCTTCTATATAAAACCATTACGAAGGCCAGTCTTAGGGCGCCTTCTTTGGGGTTCGGATAGATATCCGGTCCGGCGATCGCCATAGTTATTTCGCCTACTTGATATATTGACCCCTCCAGAGAACGGGGCACAAGGCAGAATAACTTCTTCCACAACGGGAAATGAGCCTCGACGCCCAAGAACAGCTCGCAAAGGGCTACGAAGCCCGCAATATGCAATATGGAGGCAGGCGTAAGGTTGTGCAGCTAGAGGCCGTAGAACTCCAGGAGCCCCCGGAGAAACGGATGAATTGGAAATCCGAGCCCTCTTAATAAATAAGGGACAAGGCATACCCGCTCTCCTTTGGAGGGATTGGGGACGCTCTCCGCCTGCTTTCCGCCATTATAGGTGGCGAGTCTGGCTCGAACCGGGACCACAAAGGCTGGGGGAAGAAATCCCTTGGTTTGGAGCGTCACTAGCTCGCTTTGTGGGACGGAAAATCTCTCCCAATCTCCAGGCTGAGGGCTGGGAGGGCGAGAGGAGGAGCTGCGTCGACTGGCCATGATGGAATGGATTTCTGTCGGATGCGCTCCGATGAATGCTCGCGAAAGGAAGATGGTGTGATTAGGATCTAAATCCTCGTCTCTTTTATAAGGCAGTTTATTTGCGCAGCTAGGGGGGTAAAAGTAAAAACACCCTTGCTTTTCGCATTCGTTTGACACGTGGAAGACGACCATTATTGGGCGTGGAAGCCAAGGAGCACAATATTCACGAGAAGCCGGACACTATTCAACAGGTACACAGAATTTGGAGAAGAACCCGCCTTGCAATGCCGAAGACAAATCTGCGCGCCGGACTCATCGTCATTGAAGCCTGGTTCGGGGGCTACTGAGGGAGTCCCGGATTAGGGGGTGTTGGGGAACGTAGCAGAAATTCAAAATTTTCCTACGTGTCACCAAGATCTATCTAAGGAGAAACCAGCAACGAGGGGAAGGAGAGTGCATCTACATACCCTTGTAGATCGCTAAGCGGAAGCGTTCAAGAGAACGGGGTTGAAGGAGTCGTATTCGTCGTGATCCAAATCACCGGAGATCCTAGTGCCAAACAGACGGCACCTCCGCGTTCAACACACGTGCAGCCTGGTGACGTCTCCCATGCCTTGATCTAGCAAGGAGAGAGGGAGAGGTTGAGGAAGACTCCGTCCAATAGCAGCACAACGGCGTGGTGGTGGTGGAGGAGTGTGGCAATCCTGCAGGGCTTCGCCAAGCACCGCGAGATATGAGGAGAAAGAGAGGTAGGGCTGCGCCAACATGAGAAGAACTTCATGTGTTGGGCTGCCCCTTTGCCTCCACTATATATAGGGGGAGAGGGGGGGCTGCGCCCCCACCTAGGGTTCCACCCCTAGGGGAGGCGACCAGCCCTAGATCCCATCTAGGGGGCGGCCAAGGGGGGGAGGAGTGCCTCCCAAGTCAAGTGGAGGCCCTCCCCTTTAGGGTTTCCCCTCTCCCATGCGCATGGGCCTTGGGGGGCTGGTGCCCCTGGCCCATTAAGGCTAGGGCGCCCCCTTACAGCCCATGCTGCTGTATTGGACGTGGTGGAACATTTTCCGACCTCCGGACCCCTCCGAATCCTCCGGAACCTTCCAGAAGCTTCACGGTACAATCGGAAAAACCCGAACTTTTCCCGAAACCCGAACAACAACTTTCCATATATAAATCTTTATCTCCGGACCATTCCGGAACTCCTCGTGACGTCCGGGATCTCATCCGGGACTCCGAACAACATTCGGTAACCACATACAAACTTCCTTTATAACCCTAGCTTCATCGAACCTTAAGTGTGTAGACCCTACGGGTTCGGGAACCATGCAGACATGACCTAGACGTTCTCCGGCCAATGACCAACAGCGGGATCTGGATACCCATGTTGGCTCCCACATGTTCCATGATGATCTCATCGGATGAACCACGATGTCAAGGACTCAATCAATCCCCTATACAATTCCCTTTGTCTAGCGGTATTGTACTTGCCTGAGATTCGATCGTCGGTATACCGATACCTTGTTCAATCTCGTTACCGGCAAGTCTCTTTACTCGTTCCGTAACACATCATCCCGTGATCAACCCCTTGGTCACATTGTGCACATTATGATGATGTCCTACCGAGTGGGCCGAGAGATACCTCTCCGTCAACCGGAGTGACAAATTCCAGCCTCGATTCGTGCCAACCCAATGACACTTTCGAGATACCAGAGTGCACCTTTATAGCCACCCGATTCGTTGTGACGTTTGGTACACCCAAAGCATTCCTACGGTATCCGAGAGTTGCACAATCTCATGGTCTAAGGAAATGATACTTGACATTAGAAAAGCTTTAGCATACGAACTACACGATCTTTGTGCTAGGCTTAGGATTGGGTCTTGTCCATCACATCATTCTCCTAATGATGTGATCCCGTTTTCAACGACATCCAATGTCCATGGTCAGGAAACTGTAACCATCTATTGATCAATGAGCTAGTCAACTAGAGGCTTACTAGGGACATGGTGTTGTCTATGTACCCACACATGTATCTGAGTTTCCTATTAATACAATTATAGCATGGATAATAAAGGATTATCATGAACAAGGAAATATAATAATAACTAATTTATTATTGCCTCTAGGTCATATTTCCAACAGTCTCCCACTTGCACTAGAGTCAATAATCTAGTTCTCATCGCCATGTGATTAACACTCACAGGTCACATCGCCATGTGACCAACATCCAAAGAGTTTACTAGAATCAATAATCTAGTTCACATCACTATGTGATTAACACTCAATGAGTTCGGGTTTGATCATGTTTATGCTTGTGAGAGAGGTTGTAGTCAGCGGTCTGCAATATTCAGATCCCTATGTATTTATAAAACTTTATGTCATATCGTAGATGCTGCTACCACGCTCCACTTGGAGCTATTCCAAATTGTTGCTCCATTATGCGTATCCGGTATCTCTACTCAGAGCTATCCGGATAGGTGTTAAAGCTTGCATCGACGCAACTCTTTACGTCGAACTCTTTATCACCTCCATAACCGAGAAACATATCCTTATTCCTCTAAGGATAATTTTGACCGCTATTTGGTGATCCACTCCTTGATCACCTTTGTACCCTCTTGCCAGATATGTAGCAAGGCACACATCAAAAGTCGGTACACAAAGATAGCATACTGTAGAGCCTACGTCTAAGGCATAGGGGACGACCTTCGTCCTTTCTATCTTTTCTGCCGTGGTCGAGCTTTAACTCTTAACTTCATACCTTACAACTCAGGCAAGAACTCCTTCTTTGACTGATCCATCTTGAACACCTTCAAGATTATGTCAAGGTATGTGCTCATTTGAAAGTATTATTAAACATTTTGATCTATCTTATAGATCTTGATGCTTATTGTTCAAGTAGCCTAATCCAGGTTTTCCACACTTTTCAAACAACCCTATATTCTTTCCAGAAATTCTACATCATTTCTGATCAACAATATGTCAACAACATATACGCATCAGAAATATTATAGTGCTCCCACTCACTTATTTGGAAATACAAGTTTCTCATAAACTTTGTATAAACCCAAAATCTTTGATCATCTCATCAAAGCGCACATTCCAACTCCGAGATGCTTACTCCAGTCCTTAGAAGGAACGCTGGAGCCAGCATACCTTTTAGCATCCTTAGGATCGACAAAAACTTTCTGATTGTATCACATACAACCTTTCCTTACGAAGACTGGTAAGGAAACTCATTTTGACATCCATCTGCCAGATTTCATAAATGCAGCTAATGCTAACATGATTCCGACGGACTTAAGCATCACTACGGATGAGAAAATCTCATCATAGTCAACTCCTTGAACTTGTGAAAAACTCTTCGCCACAAGTCGAGCTTCATAGACGGTGACATCACCGTCCACGTCCGTCTTCTTCTTAAAGATCTATTTATCTCAATGGCTTGCCGATCATCGGGCAAGTCCACCAAAGTCCATGCTTTGTTCAGATACATGGATCCTATCTCGGATTTCATGGCTTCTAACCATTTGTCGGAATATGAGCCCACCATCGCTTCCCCATAGCTCATAGGTTCATTGTTGTCTAGCAACATGACCATCAAGACAGGATTACTGTACCACTCTGAAGCATCCTTGTCCCCCTACGAGGTACGGTAGTGACTTGATCCAAAACTTCATGATCACTATCATAAGCTTCTACTTCAATTGGTGTAGGCGCCACAGGAACAACTTCTTGTGCCCTTCTACACACTTGTTGAAGTGACGGTTCAATAACCTCATCAAGTCTCCACCATCCTCCCACTCAATTCTTTCGAGAGAAACTTTTCCTCGGGAAAGGACCTAATTCTAGAAACAATCCTTTTGCTTCGGAATCGAGACCGGAGGTATACCCAACTGTTTTGGATGTCCTATGAAGATGCATTTTATCCGCTTTGGGTTTGAGCTTATCAACCTGAAACTTTTTCACATAAGCGTCATGCCCCAAACTTTAAGAAACAACAATTTAGGTTTCTCCAAACCATAGTTTAAACGGTGTCGTCTCAGCGGAATTACGTGGTGCCCTATTAAAGTGAGTGCGGTTGTCTCTAATGCCTAACCCATGAACGATAGTGGTAATTCGATAAGAGACATCATGGTACGCATCATATCCAATAGGGTGCAACTATGATGTTTGGACACACCATCACACTATGGTGTTCCAGGCGGTATTTATTGTGAAACAATTTACACAATGTCTTAATTGCGTGCCAAAGCTCGTAACTCAGATACTCATCTCTATGATCATATCATAGACATTTTATCCTCTTGTCACGATGATCTTCAACTTCACTCTGAAATTACTTGAACCATTCAATAATTCAAACTTGTGTTTCATCAAGTAAATACACTCAAGATTCTACTCAAATCATCCGTGAAGTAAGAACATAACGATATTCATCAGCATGCCTCGGCACTCATTGGACTGCACACATCAAAATGTGTTACTTCCAACAAGTTGCTATCTTGTTCCATCTTCTCAAAACCGAGGCTTTTTAGTCATTTTGCCCATGTGGTATGATTTGCATATCTCAAGTGATTCAAAATCAAGTGAGTCCAAGTGATCCATCTGCATGGAGTTTCTTCATGCGTATACACCAATAGACATGGTTCGCATGTCTCAAGCTTTTCAAAAACGAGTGAGTCCAAAGATCCATCAACATGGAGCTTCTTCATGCGTTTATACCAATATGACTTACATGGCGATTGCCACAAGTAAGCGGTACCATCATTACTATCTTATATCTTTTGGCATGAAAATGTGTATTCTTGTGATCGAGATTCAATAAACCATTCCTTTAGGTGCAAGACCATTGAAGGTATTATTCAAATAAATAGAGTAACCATTATTCTCCTTAAATGAATAACCGTATTGCGATAGACATAATCCAATCATGTCTATGCTCAACGCAAACACCAAATGACAATTATTCTGGTTTAATACTAATCTTGATGGTAGAGGGGCGTGCGATGTTTGATCACATCAAACTTGGAAACACTTCAACACATATCGTCGACTCACCTTTAGCTAGTCTCCGTTTATTCCGTAGCCTTTTATTTCGAGTTACTAACACTTAGCAACCGAACCGGTATCTAATACCCTGGTGCTACTAGGAGTACTAGTAAAGTACACAATAACTTAATGTATATCCAATATACTTCTATCGACCTTGCCAGCCTTCTCATCTACCAAGTATATAGGGGTAATTCTGCTCTAGTGGCTGTTCCCCTTATTACAAAAGCACTTAGTCTCGGGTTTGGGTTCAACCTTGGGTTTCTTCATTAGAGCAGCAGCTGATTTGCTATTTCATGAAGTATCCCTTCTTGCCCTTGCCCTTCTTGAAACTAGTGGTTTCACCAACCATCAACAATTGATGCTCCTTCTTGATTCCTACTTTCGCGGTGTCAAACATCGCGAATATCTCAAGGATCATCATATCTATCCCTGATTTGTTATAGTTCATCACGAAGCTCTAGCAGCTTGGTGGCAATGACTTTGGAGAAACATCACTATCTCTGGAAGATCAACTCCCACTCGATTCAAGTGATTGTTGCACTCAGACAATCTGAGCACAAGCTCAATGATTGAGCTTTTCTCCCTTAGTTTGCAGGCTAAGAAAATCGTCAGAGGTCTTATACCTCTTGGCGTGGGCACGAGCCCGAAATCCCAATTTCAGCCCTCGAAACATCTCATATGTTCATGACGTTTGAAAAACGTCTTTGGTACCTCAACTCTAAACCGTTTAACGAACTATCACGTAGTTATCAAAAGCGTGTATGTGCGATGTTCACAACATCCACAGACGGCGTTTGGGGTTCAACACACTGAGCGGTGCATTAAGGACATAAGCTTTCTTACGTCCGCATAATCGCCTTGTCAACTTTCATCTATATTTTCTCTAGGAACATATCTAAGCAAGGAACTAAAGCGCGAGCTTCGACATAATTTGCAAAGATCTTTTGACTATGTTCAGGGATAATTAAGTTCATCTCATGAACTCCCACTCGATAGACATCCTCTAGTCATCTAAGTGATTACATGATCCGAGTCAACTAGGCCGTCCGATCATCACGTGAGACGGACTAGTCATCATCGGTGAACGTCTTCATGTTGATCGTATCTACTATCGACTCATGCTCGACCTTCGGTCTCTTGTGTTCCGAGGCCATGTATGTACATGCTAGGCTCGTCAAGTCAACCTAAGTGTTTCACGTGTGTAAATATGGCTTACACCGTTGTATGTGAGCGTAAGAATCTATCACACCCGATCATCACGTGGTGCTTGAAGCGACGAACTTTACGCAGCGGTGCACAGTTAGGGGAACACTTTCTTGAAATTTTAATGAGGATCATCTTATTTACTACCGTTGTTCAAGCAAATAAGATGTATAAACATGATAAACATCACATGCAATCAAATAGTGACATGATATGGCCAATATCATTTTGCTCCTTTGATCTCCATCTTGAGGGCTCCATGATCATCATCGTCACCGGCATGACACCATGATCTCCATCATCGTGTCTCCATGAAGTTGTCTCGCCAACTTATTACTTCTACTACTATGGCTACCGGTTAGCAGTAAAGTAAGGTAATTACATGGCGTTGTTCAATGACACGTAGGTCATACAATAAATTAAGACAACTCCTATGGCTCCTGCCGGTTGTCATACTCATCGACATGCAAGTCGTGACTCCTATTACAAGAACATGATCAATCTCATACATCACATATCATTCATCACATTCTTCTTGGCCATATCACATCACATAGCATACCCTGCAAAAACAAGTTATACGTCCTCTAATTGTTGTTTGCATGTTTTACGTGGCTACTATGGGTTTCTAGCAAGAACGTTTCTTACCTAAGCAAAATCACAACGTGATATGCCAATTGCTATTTACCCTTCATAAGGACCCTTTTCATCGAATCCGTTCCGACTAAAGTGGGAGAGACTGGCACCCGCTAGCCACCTTATGCACCAAGTGCATGTCAGTCGGTGGAACCTGTCTCACGTAAGTGTACGTGTAAGGTCGGTTCGGGCCGCTTCATCCCACAATACCGTCGAAACAAGATTGGACTAGTAACGGTAAGAATATTGAAAAAATCAACGCCCACAACTACTTTGTGTTCTACTCGTGCAAAGAATCTACGCAATAGACCTAGCTCATGATGCCACTGTTGGGGAACATAGCAGAAATTCAAAATTTTCCTACGTGTCACCAAGATCTATCTAAGGAGAAACCAGCAACGAGGGGAAGGAGAGTGCATCTACATACCCTTGTAGATCGCTAAGCGGAAGCGTTCAAGAGAACGGGGTTGAAGGAGTCGTACTCGTCGTGATCCAAATCACCGGAGATCCTAGTGCCGAACGGACGGCACCTCCGAGTTCAACACACGTGCAGCCGGTGGCGTCTCCCATGCCTTGATCCAGCAAGGAGAGAGGAGAGGTTGAGAAGACTCCATCCAACAGCAGCGCAACAGCGTGGTGGTGGTGGAGGAGCGTGGCAATCCTGCGAGGCCGCCAAGCACCGCGAGATATGAGGAGAAAGAGAGATAGGGCTGCGCCAACATGAGAAGAACTTCGTGTGTTGGGCTGCCCTTGCCTCCACTATATATAGGGGAGAGGGGCTGCGCCCCACCTAGGGTTCCACCCCTAGGGGCGGCCAGCCCTAGATCCCATCTAGGGGCGGCCAAGGGGAGGAGTGCCTCCCAAGTCAAGTGGAGGCCCTCCCTTTAGGGTTCCCCTTCCCATGCGCATGGGCCTTGGGGGCTGGTGCCCCTGGCCCATTAAGGCTAAGCGCCCCTTACAGCCCATGCTGCTGTATTGGACGTGGTGGAACATTTTCCGGACCTCCGGACCCCTCCGAATCCTCCGGAACCTTCCGAAGCTTCCGGTACAATCTGGAAAAACCCAAACTTTTCCGGAACCCAACAACAACTTTCCATATATAAATCTTTACCTCCGGGCCATTCAGAACTCCTCTTGACGTCCGGGATCTCATCCGGACTCAACAACATTCGGTAACCACATACAAACTTCCTTTATAACCCTAGCGTCATCGAACCTTAAGTGTGTAGACCCTACGGGTTGGGAACCATCTGAGACATGACCTAGACGTTCTCCGGCCAATAACCAACAGCGGGATCTGGATACCCATGTTGGCTCCCACATGTTCCACGATGATCTCATCGGATGAACCACGATGTCAAGGACTCAATCAATCCCCTATACAATTTCCTTTGTCTAGCGGTATTGTACTTGCCTGAGATTCGATCGTCGGTATACCGATACCTTGTTCAATCTCGTTACCGGCAAGTCTATTTACTCGTTCCGTAACACATCATCCCGTGATCAACCCCTTGGTCACATTGTGCACATTATGATGATGTCCTACCGAGTGGGCCCAGAGATACCTCTCCGTCAACCGGAGTGACAAATTCCAGTCTCGATTCGTGCCAACCCATCAGACACTTTCGGAGATACCTGTAGTGCACCTTTATAGCCACCCAGTTACGTTGTGACGTTTGGTACACCCAAAGCATTCCTACGGTATCTGAGAGTTGCACAATCTCATGGTCTAAGGAAATGATATTTGACATTAGAAAAGCTTTAGCATACGAACTACACGATCTTTGTGCTAGGCTTAGGATTGGGTCTTGTCCATCACATCATTCTCCTAATGATGTGATCCCGCTTTCAACGACACCCAATGTCCATGGTCAGGAAACTGTAACCATCTATTGATCAACGAGCTAGTCAACTAGAGGCTTACTAGGGACATGGTGTTGTCTATGTACCCACGCATGTATCTGAGTTTCCTATCAATACAATTATAGCATGGATAATAAACGATTATCATGAACAAGGAAATATAATAATAACTAATTTATTATTGCCTCTAGTTCATATTTCCAACAGGGGGTGTCCGGATAGCCGAACTATAACCTTCGGCCGGACTCCTGGACTATGAAGATACAAGATTGAAGACTTCGTCCTGTGTCCGGATGGGACTTTCCTTGGCGTGGAAGGCAAGCTTGGCGATACGGATATGTAGATCTCCTCCCATTGTAACCAACTCTGTGTAACCCTAGCCCTCTCCGGTGTCTATATAAACTGGAGGGTTTTAGTCCATAGGACGAACAACAATCATACCATAGGCTAGCTTCTAGGGTTTAGCCCCTCTGATCTCGTGGTAGATCTACTCTTGTACTACCCATATCATCAATATTAATCAAGCAGGAGTAGGGTTTTACCTCCATCGAGAGGGCCCGAACCTGGGTAAAAACATCGTGTCCCTTGTCTCCCGTTACCATCCGCCTAGACGCACAGTTTGGGACCCCCTACCCGAGATCCGCCTGTTTTGATACCGACAAGCGTCTTGTATTATTTGCGTCTTTGCTTGTTAGTTTACCACAATCATCCTTGCTGTACACACCTTTTGAGAGAGCCATACATGAATTGGAATTTGATAGAATACTCTATGTGCTTCACTTATATCTTTTGAGCTTGATAATTTTGCTCATAGTGCTTCAATAATATCTTTTGAGCGTGATAATTTTTGCTCTAGTGCTTCACTTAGATCTTTTAGTGCACGGTGGTGGACTTGTTTTAAAGAAACTTGATCTCTCATGCTTCACTTAGATTATTTTGAGAGTCGTTAATAGCATGGTAATTGGCTTAATGTTAATATACTTGGTATTCAAGATATGTGAAACTTTCTTTTGAGTGCGTTGAATACTAAGATAAGTTTGATGCTTGATAATTGTTTTGAGATATGAAGATGGTGATATTATAGTCATGCTAGTTGAGTAGTTGTGAATTTAAAGAATACTTGTGTTAAAGTTTGTGATTCCCGTAGCATGCACGTATGGTGAGCCGTTATGTGATGAACTCCGAGCATGATTTATTTATTGATTGTGTTCCTTATGAGTGGCGGTCGGGGACGAGCGATGGTCTTTTCCTACCAATCTATCCCCCTAGGAGCATGCGCGTAATACTTTGCTTTGATAACTTGTAGATTCTTGCAACAAGTATATGAGTTCTTTATGACTAATGTTGAGTCCATGGATTATACGCACTCTCATCCTTCCACCATCCTTCCATGGATTATACTTTTGTCTTGAATCTTTCGGATCTAAATATTCATACCATGATTAAGGAGATTTACATTGAAATTATGCCAAAGTATCACTCCGCATCAAAAATTCTCTTTTTATCATTTACCTACTCGAGGATGAGCAGGAATTAAGCTTGGGGATGCCTGATACGTCTCCAATGTATCTATAATTTTTTATTGCTCCATGCTACTTTATCTATTGTTTTGGACTATAATGGGCTTTATTTTCCACTTTTATATTACTTTTGGGACTAACCTATTAACGGAGGCCCAGCCTGAGTTGCTGTTTTTTGCCTTTTTCAAAGGTGTTTGAAGAAACGGAGTCCAAACGGAATGAAACCTTCTGGAACGTGATTTTCTCACGAGCGTGATCCAGAGACTTGGACCCTACTCCAAGAAGTAACAGAGGCGGTCACGAGGGTGGGGGCACGCCCCTCCCTCATGGGCTCCTGTTGCTCCACCGACGCATTCCTTCCTCCTATATATACCTCACGCACCCGAGCGATCGAGCAGGAGCCAAAATCCTAATTCCACCGCCGCAACTTCTTGTATCCAGGAGATCCCATCTTGGGGCCTGTTAGGAGCTCACCGGAGGGGCATCCACCACGGAGGGCTTCTACATCAACACCATAGCCTCTCCGATGAAGTGTGAGTAGTTTACTTCAGACCTTGGGTCCATAGCTAGTAGCTAGATGGCTTCTTCTCTCTTTTAGATCTCAATACAATGTTCTCCCCCTCTCTCGTGGAGATCTATTCGATGTAATCTTCTTTTTGCGGTGTGTTTGTTGAGACCGATGAATTGTGGGTTTATGATCCAGCTTATCTATGAATAATATTTGAATCTTCTCTGAATTGTTTTATGTATCATTGAGTTATCTTTGCAAGTCTCTTCGAATTATCCGTTTGGTTTGGCCAACTAGATTGGTAGTTCTTACAATGGGAGAAGTGCATGGCTTTGGGTTCAATCTTGCGGTGTCCTTACCCAAAGGATGTAAAGGGTTGCAAGGCACGTGTTGTATTTTTGCCATCGAGGATAACAAGATGGGGTATTTATCATATTGCATGAATTTATTCCTCTACATCATGTCATCTTGCTTAAGGCGTTACTCTGCTTTTTAACTTAATACTCTAGATGCATGCCGGATAGCGGTCGATGAGTGGAGTAATAGTAGTAGATGCGAGAATCATTTCGATCTACTTGTCACGGACGTGATGCCTATATACATGATCATACCTAGATATACTCATAACTATGCTCAATTCTGTCAATTGCTCAACAGTAATTTGTTCACCCACCTTAGAATACTTATGCTCTTGAGAGAAGCCACTAGTGAAACCTATGGCCCCCGGGTCTATTCTCATCATATCAATCTCCATCACTTTTATACTTGCTTTGTTTTTACTTTGCCTTTTTACTTCTCACTTTGCATCTATATACCAAAAATACCAAAAATATTATCTCTATCAGATCTCACTCTCGTAAGTGACCGTGAAGGGATTGACAACCCCTAATCGCGTTGGTTGCGAGTAGCTATCGTTTTGTGCAGGTACGAGGGGCTTGTGTGTGGCCTCCTACTGGATTGATACCTTGGTTCTCAAAAACTGAGGGAAATACATACGCTACTCTGCTGCATCATCCTCTCCTCTTCGGGGAAAACCAACGCAAGCTCAAGACATAGCAAGGTGATACCGGCGAAGGGGGAAAACATCCGGGAAAGTATTCCCGGTGTTTCGCGTTTTCGGACAGATGAACCGGAGGGGGAAAGTTGTGTGTTCGCTATGCTAGGGACGTGTGTCGGACGAACGGACTGCGTATCCGGATTCGTCTCGTCGTTCTGAGCAACTTTCATGTAGAAAGTATTTTCATCTAAGCTACGGTTTATTTTATATGATTTTCTAAAGTTTTAAATCATTTTTAGAATTTAATTAATTTAATTTAATTCAACATTATCCAAAATAGTGTTTGCTGATGTCATCATGACATCAGCAGTCAACAGAGGTGTTGACTGGTCAAACTGACGTGTGGGCCCAATGGGACCCACCTGTCATACACTGTTAGGTTGATTAGGGTTTAGGTTAAACTAAGTACTATTTAAGTAAACTAACTAGTTAATTAGATTAATTATACATGATTAATAAAATTAATTAATTCACTAATTAATTACTTAACTAATTAATAATTTATTTTTATTTTATTTTCTTTTACTTTAAAAAAATGTTCTGGGGCCGGGCCCCGTTTGTCATAGGCCCTAGGGGCCTTAACGAACACTGGGGTGCGATTCTGGCGCAGTGTAACGTCACGCCGCTTGGAGGCCCGAGGCCAACAAGGGCCGCCAACCCACGGCAGCAGAGCAGCAAGGGCAAGGGGCTACAAAGCGGGGGGCAGCACGGCGACCGGACGCAAGCGATGGCCAGGCGTGAAGGGACAAGGAGGCTGGGGCGGCGACGAGCGTGACGACTGGGCGGCAGCAGGCACAGCCAGAGAGAGCCGGCCAGGCGGCGGAGCGAGACAGAGGAGAAGGAGGGGGCCTCACTAGGGGTTGCAGGGCACGGGGCAGTAGGGGGTCGAGTGGGAAGTCCGAGATGAGGTGGCGAAGAGGAGGCAGTCCGGTGGGGGGAGGAAGCAGGCCGGCGAGGGAGCTCCAGCGTCGTGGCCTTCGTCGAGGCGGTGATCTGGGTGGTGCCGGACGAGGGCGAGGCGGCGGCGCACGGCGGCGTCGTGGTGGTGGCGACGGGCGTCGAAGGCGACGGGGTCAGTGACTAGGCGAGGCCGTGGCTTCAGGTGATGCCGCTCGAGGGAGCGGAGGGGTGCGGAGGAGTTCGAGAGGGGCGGGGCTTGTGCCGGCTGGCGATGGGGTTCCCTGGGCAACGGCGGGCGGCGGCGAGCCTGATCCCGATTGGATCGGGGGAGAGGGAGAGTGGGGGCGTGAGTGGGGGAAAATGGAAAGAGTGGGGGTGGGGGTTAGGGTTTCGGGGGGTTAATGGGGGCGTGGGGGTTGGCTGGCCGGTTTGGGGCCGGCCTGGCTATCAGCTGGGCCGATTGGCCCAGTGGGGAGGGGGGTTCTCTTCTTTTATCTTTTTGTTTTCTGTTTTGTATTTTCCTTTTCTTTTATTTATTTCTCTTTTCTATTTTAATTCATTTTATGTATTTAGGTTTTTTATAAAAGCATGGTTCCCTCACCATAAATACCTAAGCATTTATTTGCACACTCCGAATATTTTAGTTTAATATTTTAAAAACTTTTGTTGTTTGCCTCTAATTCAAATTTGAATTCAAATCGTTTTGAACTAACGCGAGATTTGTCAACAGTAACTGGGGTGATGTGGCATCATTACGAGGGGGTTACTGTAGCTCAATTACCCGGGCGTCACGATTCTCCTCCACTACAAGAAATCTCGTCCCGAGATTTAAGAGGGGCGTAAGGGGGAAAGTTCTGGTTACGAAATCCTAACGATTCTTCTCGGTCTTGGTTGCTCTTCTCGAAGAGGTCGATCCATTACATTGACGTCTTTATTTCTCTTCTTTAGGTCATCATGATGAAGTCGGGACCCTTCTTCAGGAACTCCATCGTACTTACGAAAGTATTAGGGGGGGTATCCCGGAAGAACGGACCTCTACAAGGCTGACTATCTGGTAGACAACATCGGGGAAGGTGGCGGAAAGTAACTCTCGAATTGAAACTTAAGAAGATATCGAGAGTAAAGTAAGAAGGTACCATAAGAAGTTTCAAGCAGCCAGGCAATCGTTCAATGCCTAGTTAGAAGGTGAAAGGGTTTCAGGGCAACATGAATAAGTATTGCGTCTAATACCAGAATAGATCACTAGGAATGTGGCTCGTGAATTGCATACAAAGCCAAGTGCGAGGATTTACTTTGGAAACAGGGTGTACAGGAGAGTCAAGTTTCAATCCTGTGGAGTGGGTTATGGGCCCACCATGTGGTTAAAAGTAGGAAGGGCGTTGACATCTTGCACGGTCATGATAGCAAGACATGTCAGAGGGTAGCCTATCAGTTATGTCGGCAACAATGTCGGTACCAAGAGCGAGGGACCAACAGAACCATTTTCCTGCTCGTTGAACGAGGCGGACCATTAGGCAAAGTTCTCGTCCATCGGTGGCTACCGGAATGTCATCAACAATAGTAACAAGGTCTTGCTTGGCAGAATTGTATACCGAGGTGTTTACATAAGCAGGAGAATATTACTGCTTAGATCATATAGACCTCAAGAAAGGTCAAACCAAACAATGGAAAGAATAATATGATTATGAAATTAAATAGAAAAATGGAAAGGAAAATGTGTTTAAACACATATTTCAGGGGTATATCCTTCCCAAGGACAAACAGAGCATGTTATCCATGACAGGATAGAAGTAGAAAACCATTTAGGTAAGGGGAGAGGAATTTCATAACGTTACCCATACAACGGTGTTTGGATAATTGATAAAGAAATTTTAGCATGGTGCTTTAAATGTTCTTATCGAAGATCGGAGTACCATAGACATGCTTCAAGATAGTATTGACATGGTTTTCAAGCAAAGGTCAGACTTTAGATACTCAATGGATTCATCAGGAACAGCTTATAGAATAAGTCTTTCAATTTCCTCTTGGAAGAATGGTTAACATTGCTAAAAAGGAAACTATAACAAAAGGTCCTCTGGCTAGGGGTGCTAAGCAAAGACACCACCTTACCGGGTTATGTAGAGACCAATGTTATAACTTTTGGAAATATGTCCCAACCATCATATCTGACCGAGATTCAGATCTGATTGGTGTCAGGATACCTCAGACATCAGGATGCCCGAGAAGAAAAGGTGCAACACAATTTGACGAGATGACATTATGAGATTCTCGGAAATGATCTAGGGAAGCGAGTTCTGAAACCATAGTTCATCATTAAACCAAGGAGAGGATGAGGGGGTGGCTGATGAACTAAACGACAATTCATCGAGATTTCCAAAAGATGGATTTCCACAGTCATGTGAACAAAGAGATAACATTTGTCAGATCAAATGTTATAATGAGGTATGCTCGAGGAAAACATACCCAGTTAAACATTGCTTGAAAGGTTCACCCGAAATATGGACTTAGGTAGCATGATAAATGTTAGAATGGTGATTCGATAACCAATGGTCTAAGAATGAAATATTGACCATTAACTTCAAACAATAGGGTTGCTAGAAGTTTTGAATTCACACATCATAGTCCAGTTGTCGGTATTCCGGTTAGAAACAACAGGGAGGGACCAAGGAATGAACGGAGATGGCGAGAAGTAATAATATATCAAGAATTCTCAAGAGGCGGAGAAATTCTCACGACATTCTTGACATAACAGATGTTAATACTCCAAGGTAAAGAAGAACAAATGTTGGATAGTAATGAACTCAAGGTATAACACCAAACACGAACAAGTTTGTGTTGAACGTAAGGCAATAGAGTGGTCGATGATAACACAATTCATTGAGGGCAAGGATGGTATTTCTCATCATGAATTCAATTGATATCCTGGAAGAGCTCAAAATGCTGATGATTATCACGACACATTTGTCGAGAGATTTCATGAAGATGTAATCGATCGGCGATGACATCAAGTCAAACGAATTATGAAGCGAAAGGTTATTGCAACCATGGGTACGACACAAACTCGAAATCAAGTTTGTTGTGCAAGGAGAAATGATATGACGAGGAAGATCAACGTAAGATTAGCTCATCGTCAGAATTTGTCCTCCGGGAAGAAGGACCGGGTAGCACAGTTAAAATTTAGCATGATAATGATATAGCCAAACAAGCTAGGAATGGCGTGATCGGGTACAAACTCGTACTTAAAGAACATTACTAAGAGTTGTTGAACCATAGTGTGGACCCGGTTCAGTTATCGGTGTCTTTGAGTGTTTAATAACTCAGAGCCCATGAAAAATTGTAATCAGTGAGAATGTAGTACTTGATGAAGAACTCATAAGAAGTTATGCAGTTCCAAGATAATCTCGAGATACCAGGAGGGTAATACTCGACGACAGTCCAAAGTAGAGCTTGGACTGGGGTATTGCTCTATAGAAGATAAGTGCTTAAACATGCACGAGAAATTGTATTTAAAGGAGATAATGGTCGGAACCACGATTGCAAAAGGCCAGATCCCAGATATAAGATGTACTTAAACCAAGGGAATAATTAATTTAAGAGAAGCTTTAATGATAAGATCTACATCGTGTCCATGGGCATGAACACAAAGTTCAAGGTCGACTCCTACTTCTATAATGCATAACCTTCCATTCACTTCTTGCCTTCGACGAAGTTGTAGTGTTGAAATTTTCTCTAATAGAACACCGAAAGAGTATGAATTGTGAAAACTTTCGAGTTCTCACGGATTAGGGGAAGGCATAGGTTCAACCCATCGGGCATATTAGTAACATATACCACAAGTTTCAAAAGTAAATACACAAGCTCGAAAGCAGAGCATGGTTGGCCAAATCAGATGATAGGAATTACCAGTGGCATTACATCATAGAGAAGAACTTCCAAAGTGATTGAGTATGAAGGACGTTGTCGGATAAAATTCAACAAAGGATCCGGTGGTCCTCAAGGGATCTGATGTGAACATCGGTACTCAACCAGAGGAAGAAGCAATGCAAGGAGATTAGATTATAGAACGACTGACTAATTCAAAGCTCACATGTAAAGGAATTATGATTTCCAAAACAAAGGATCAGAAGCAAACGCTCTGATTAAGGATGGATAAGTTGAGTAAGCTTAGGGGTAAAATAGACAACAATTTGATTGGTCGAGATTCAGCTCATGTTTAAAATGACGTCAGAGCCGAAAGGATGAATTCTAGGATCTGATTGAGGATTGCGAGCATTCGCAACACATTGAATCAATGGACTAAAAATGATAGTGACAAAGGTCTCCAATAAGATTACTAGAAATAACATTCTTCAGACGGGCTTGGAGTTGGCGGTTTTCACTACATACATCTGCTCGAGTGGAGTCACTCGGTTCAAAAAAATGGAAAGGAAAAGTGCCAGCAGCAGGATATACAGTTGGCAATTGGTTACCTCCCATGGCAGCTACTTCGTCACGAGCGGTCTTGAGATTCTTCTTGGCCAATTCCAGATCAAGGTTGAGGCTGATTTTTTGTTTGTTCATTGCAGAAAGCTGAGTCCCAAGATCACAAGATTTCTGCAGTTAAAGCCATATCAGCCGACAGAGATAAAAAGACATCACAATGATAGCTACTCTAAGACTACCGCCGAATCAAACATTCAACGGCAGTCTCGGGGACTACACCCAGTGGTAAAAAAGAGAGTTCCTGTTCTCAGACCACAGTCGACTGCCCGCAGTCAACTATGATCTCGGGGACTACACCCAGTGGGTGTACTCAGCGTGCCCCCACTAGTGCAAAGATTCAGCTCGAATCGACACAAAGAGACATGCAATTTCAAAACAGCCACACCCCAGTGGGCGATCAGACAAGAAATACGGTCGATCGGAAAATCAACTAACCTGGACATTGGCTTGCAGAGCAGCTCCAGCGTTGAAGGCTACCTGACTAGCCTCATGCACCACTTTCATTTGTCCCATCACCAGATTCAACTGAAGAAGAGCTTCCTTGGCAGCAGCCGATGGATCGTCCGGAGTTTGATATACAGTAAAAAGTGATGAAGGCAGAGCAATAGAAGCAGCCGCCAGATCTGAAGCAGGGAGTTGTATCGGCGCAGCAGAAGTCTGAGCAGCTGATCCTGAGGGGCAATCAGTCGACAACGGAACAGCGAAGGTGACGTTGGTTCGAGCCGGATCTGTCAATCGCTCGATCGTTGTCCCAGGCGTCACAGTCGACCGAGGAACCTGGACTTCAGGCGCCTTCCTGCCCAGTTCCTTGTCCTTCCTCCTCCTCCCTCTCAGCGGTACCTCTTCTTCATCGTCCGGGAGCACAACAACGTCTCGTGGAACTGCAATAAACAGAGAAAGCCATAATGATAACTGACAAACCATCCAGTCGACCAAATAAATTCGAGTCGGGCAGACTTACTGGCTTTGGAGGTGACGGTGTCGTCAGCTTCCTCGTCGGCTGGAGTCTTGTCAATATCCATATCAGTCGCAGCTGAGGTCGGGCTATACAAGTTCATCATCCACTCGGTCAGAACAAGAAAACCGGTCGGAACAAGAAAATACGAGAAGAACGTTTACCCTGAGGCAACAGGGACGTCCATCTTGATTCTAGGCAAGGTCTTTCGAGCCTTCGAAAGATTAATTTTGGGCTGCTTGGTGACCTTCTCAGTCAATTCTGGAGTCGAGGACCGAGCGCGCTTGTGAGATGGAACAGTCGACGCCACAGCTTTGCCGCGCTTGCTCGCGGGATCATGGCGCAGCTTGGATCGACGTTCAGAACGAGGCGGTGAGTCGGCCACTTCTTCGTCGTCCGAATCGTCGCTCTCGTCTTCATCATCGTCAGCTGGAGACTCCCCCTCGCCGCTCTCCTCGGCACTGTCCTCGCCCTCTTGGTCTTGCTCGAGCTTGTTCACCATTGGGCATTGAATACATCTCCGTAGATCTGCAAAACAAGGGACCGATCATAAGTCACGGATCAACAATCACTCGGAAAATACGTTCAAAAATTCAGTTATGATGACCAGACCTTGTCCGGCAGGTTGCTGTCGCTGAAAGGGTCGACTCTCCTAGCGCCCCTGGGGTTTTCCTTGTTCCCGGTGATCCCCATCAACCACTCGGCCACTGTTTTTGCCTCCACCTCCTCCAGATGAACCCGAGCAGTGTCGCCAGCCCCGGAGTACATCCACATGGAGTGGTCTCGAGCTTGGAGAGGTTGGATCCGCCGACTGAGGAACACCTCGAGCAGGTCCATACCGGTGACACCTTGGTTGATCAGTTGGACTACTTTCTCGACCAGCATGCCTGTCTCCGCCTTCTCCGCAGCAGTCACTTTCAATGAAGATGGAGTTTGAACACGATCAAAAGATAAAGGGGGAAGCCCGGTCGACTGGCCTGGGGTCGCGATATCCTGGTAGTAGAACCAGGTCGACTGCCAGCCCCTGACCGACTCTGGAAGAGTCATCGGAGGGAAAGAACTCCTCTTCCTCTTCTGAATGCCCAGACCCCCACACATCTGAATAACGTGGGTCTTCTCATCGTTCGAGTTCGCTTTCTTCACAGTTTGGGATCGAAGGATAAAGATGTGCTTGAAAAGACCCCAGTGCGGTCGGCACCCCAGGAAATTCTCACACATGGAGACGAATGCAGCAAGATATGTGATGGTATTGGGGGTAAAATGGTGGACACAAACCTGGGGTAGGGTAACAGGCCTGACCTATACGTCCTACCTAAGGTCCTTGTCCTAAGAACAAAGAAGTTCAAGAATCAGAAGAAGGGATCCAGCAAAGGTGTCGAGTAAAGTCCACTCGACCTACCATTCACTCGGAGACCTCTCGCTATCCAAGGCACTCGACCATAAAACCACTCACGTATAAGAAGACCTAAAGTCGCTCTACGCAGCAACGGTCGGGCATTTATTCATATACTTAATGATCATTTGTAGCACTTCAATACAGGCGTTACCTGTAACGCCACCTCTTTATGTACATTGAATCCTATGTAACGGAGGGGAGCTAGGGTCCTGGCGCACTCTATATAAGCCACCCCCCTCTTCTGGGACAAGGGTTCGCACCCTCTGTAACTCACACGCATATAATCCAGTCGACCGCCTCCGGGCTCCGAGACGTAGGGTTGTTACTTCCTCCGAGAAGGGCCTGAACTCGTAAAACTTGTGTGTACAACTCCTCCATAGCTGAGATCTTGCCTCTACATTACCTACCCCTATTCTACTGTCAGACTTAGAACCACGACAGGTAGGGCGCGCCTCCCTGCCTCGTGGCTTCCTCAAAGCTTCCCTGACGTCTACTCCAAGTCTCCTGGATTGCTTCCTTTCCAAAAATAACTCTCCCGAAGGTTTCATTCCATTTGGACTTCGTTTGATATTCCTTTTCTTCGAAACACTGAAAATAGGCAAGAAAACAGTAGTTTGGGCTGGGCCTCCAGTTAATAGATTAGTCCCAAAAATAATATAAAAGTGTTTAGTAAAGCCCATAAACATCCAAAACAGATAATATAATAGCATGAATACTTCATAAATTATAGATACGTTGGAGACGTATCACTCACCGCAGTGCATGAGTAATTCCATCGTAGGCTTGCTGGATGGTGATGGGTTGGATGAGATTTATCATGTAATCGATTTAGTTTTGTTAGGGTTTGATCCCTAGTATCCATTATGTTCTGAGATTGTTGTTGCTATGACTTTGCTATGCTTAATGCTTGTCACTAGGGCCTACTACGTCTTGAGCTTGCGTTGGTTTTCCCCGAAGAGAAGAGGATGATGCAGCAGAGTAGCGTAAGTATTTCCCTCAATTTTTGAGAACCAAGGTATCAATCCAGTAGGAGGCCACGCACAAGTCCCTTGTACCTGCACAAAACAATAGCTACTCGCAACCAACGCGATTAGGGGTTGTCAATCCCTTCACGGTCACTTACGAGAGTGAGATTTGATAGAGATGATAAATAATATTTTTGGCATTTTTGGTATAGAGATGCACCGTGAAAAAGTAAAAGGCAAAGTAAAAACAAAGAAAGTATTAAAGTGATGGAGATTGATATGATGAGAATAGACCCGGGGGCCATAGGTTTCACTAGTGGCTTCTCTCAAGAGCATAAGTATTCTATGGTGGGTGAACAAATTACTGTTGAGCAATTGACAGAATTTAGCATAGTTATGAGTATATCTAGGTATGATCATGTATATAGGCATCACGTCCAAGACAAGTAGACCGAAACGATTCTGCATCTACTACTATTACTCCACTCATTGACCGCTATCCAGCATGCATCTAGAGTATTAAGTTAAAAACAGAGTAACGCTTTAAGCAAGATGACATCATGTAGAGGAATAAATTCATGCAATATGATAAATACCCCATCTTGTTATCCTCGATGGCAACAATACAATATGTGCCTTGCAACCCTTTACATCATTTGGGTAAGGACACCGCAAGATTGAACCCAAAGCTAAGCACTTCTCCCATTGCAAGAACTACCAATCTAGTTGGCCAAACCAAACGGATAATTCAAAGAGACTTGCAAAGATAACCAATCATACATAAAAGAATTCAGAGAAGATTCAAATATTATTCATAGATAAGCCGGATCATAAACCCACAATTCATCGGTCTCAACAAACACACCGCAAAAAGAAGATCACATCGAATAGATCTCCACGAGAGAGAGGGAGAACATTGTATTGAGATCCAAAAAGAGAGAAGAAGCCATCTAGCTACTAGCTATGGACCCGAAGGTCTGAGGAAAACTACTCACACTTCATCGGAGGGGCTATGGTGTTGATGTAGAAGCCCTCCATGGTGGATGCCCCCTCGTGAGCTCCTAACAAGCCCCAAGATGGGATCTCGTGGATACAGGAAGTTGCGGCGGTGGAATTAGGTTTTGGCTCCTGTTCGATCGTTTGGGGTGCGTGAGGTATATATAGGAGGAAGGAGTACGTCGGTGGAGCGACAGGGGGCCCACGAGGCAGGGGGCGCGCCCTAGGGGGGCCGCCCCCCACCCTCGTGACCGCCTCTGTTACTTCTTGGAGTAGGGTCCAAGTCTCCTGTATCACGTTCGGTGAGAAAATCACGTTCCCGAAGGTTTCATTCCGTTTGGACTCCGTTTGATATTCCGTTTCTTCGAAACACTGAAATAGTCCAAAACAACAATTCTGGGCTGGGCCTCCGGTTAATAGGTTAGTCCCAAAAATAATATAAAAGTGGAAAATAAAGCCCAATATAGTGCAAAACAGTAGATAAAGTAGCATGGAGCAATCAAAATTATAGATACGTTGGAGACGTATCGTGCATCCCAAGCTTAATTCCTGCTCGTCCTCGAGTAGGTAAATGATAAAAAGAGAATTTTTGATGCGGAGTGATGCTTTGGCATAATTTCAATGTAAATCTTCTTAATTGTGGTATGAATATTCAGATCCGAAAGATTCAAGACAATAGTTCATATTGACATAAAAATAATAATACTTCAAGCATACTAATCAAAGTAATCATGTCTTCTCAAAATAGCATGGCAAAAGAAAGTTCATCCCTACAAAATCATATAGTTAGGCTATGCTTCATTTTCGTCACACAAAGATGTTCCCAACTTCTATACCCCCGATGACAAGCCAAGCAATTGTTTCATACTTAAATAATCTCAAACTTTTTCAACCTTCACGCAATATATGAGCGTGAGCCATGGTTATAGCACTATGGGTGGAATAGAATATGATGATGGGGATTGTGTGGAGAAGACAAAAAAGGAGAAAGTCTCACATTGACGAGGATAATCAACGGGGTATG
This sequence comes from Aegilops longissima, assembly GCA_021605205.1. Lineage (NCBI taxonomy): Eukaryota > Viridiplantae > Streptophyta > Magnoliopsida > Poales > Poaceae > Aegilops > Aegilops longissima. Next base: position 96,824,108 of record CM038679.1, on the reverse strand, counting down.
GAGATGCCCATCAATTGATGTCAACATGAGGAGTAGGGATTGCCACGCAACGGATGCACTAGAGCTATGAATGCTCAATAAAAGAAAACTAGTGGGTGTGCATCCAACTTGCTTGCTCATGAAGACCTAGGGCATTTTGAGGAAGCCCGACTTAGGAATATACAAGCCAAGTTCTATAATGAAAAATTCCCACTAGTATGAAAAGACAACTTATGAGACTCACTATATGAAAAACATGGTGCTACTTTGAAGCACAATATATGAGACTCACTACATGAAGAACAAGGTGCTACTTTGAAGCACAAGTGTGGAAAAAGAGATAGTAGCATTGCCCTTTTTATTTATTTTCTTTTTTTGGGCCTTTCTTTTTTTCTTTTTGGCCTTTCTCTTTTTTTTGGGCAATGCTCTAATAATGATGATCATCACACTTCTATTGATTACAACATAAGGATTACAACTCGAAACTTAGAACAAGATATGACTCTATATCAATGCCTCCGGCGGTGTACCGGGATGGTGCAATGAATCAAGAGTGACATGTATGAAAAATAATGCATGGTGGCTTTGCCACAAATACGATGTCAACTACATGATCATGCAATGGCAATATGACAAAAGTAAAGTATGTCATGATGATGATGAACGGAACGGTGGAAAGTTGCATGGCAATATATCTCGGAATGGCTATGGAAATGCCATAATAGGTAGGTATGGTGGTTGTTTTGAGGAAGATATAAGGAGGTTTATGTGTGATAGAGCGTATCATATCACGGGGTTTGGATGCACCGGCGAAGTTTGCACCAACTCTCAAGGTGAGAAAGGGCAATTCATGGTACCGAAGAGGCTAGCAAAGGCGGAAAGGTAAAAGTGCGTATAATACATGGACTCAACATTAGTCAAAAGAACTCATATACTTATTGCAAAAATTTAGAAGTCATCAAAAATAAAGTACTACGCGATGCTCCTAGGGGATAGATTGGTAGGAAAGACCATCGCTCGTCCCCGACCGCCACTCATAAGGATGCACAAGCCAGGTACACTTCATGTTTCAAATTTGTTACACAACTTTAACCATACATGCATGCTACGGGATTTGCAAACTTCAACACAAGCATTTCTCAAATTCACAGCTACTCAACTAGCACGACTTTGATATTATCACCTCCATATCTCAAAACAATTATCAAGCATCAAACTTTTCTTAGTATTCAACGCACTCAAAAGAAAGTTTCACATATCTTGAATACCAAGTATATTAATATTAAGCAAATTACCATGCTATTAACGACTCTCAAAATAATCTAAGTTAAGCATGAGAGATCAATAGTTTCTTTAAAACAAATCCACCACCGTGCTCTAAAAGATCTAAGTGAAGTACTAGAGCAAACGTTATCACGCTCAAAAGATATAAGTGAAGCACCATGAGCAAAACTATCAAGCTCAAAAGATATAAGTGAAGCACATAGAGTATTCTAGCAAATTCTAATTTATGTATGGCTCTCTCAAAAGGTGTGTACAGCAAGGATGATTGTGGTAAACTAACAAGCAAAGACGCAAATAATACAAGACGCTCCAAGCAAAACACTTATCATGTGGTGAATAAAAATATAGCTCCAAGTAAATTACCGATGGAAGTAGACGAAAGAGGGGATGCCTTCCAGGGCATCCCCAAGCTTTGACACTTTAGTGTCCTTGGATTATCTTGGGGGTGCCATGGCCATCCCCAAGCTTAGGCTCTTGCCACTCCTTGTTCCATAATCCATCAAAAGAATTCACCCAAAACTTGAAAACTTCACAACACAAAACTCAATAGAAATCTCGTGAGTTCCGTTAGAGAAAGAAAACAAAAGACTACTTTAAGGTACTGTAATGAACTCATTATTGATTTATATTGGTGTTAAACCTACTGTATTCCAACTTATCTATGGATCATAAACTATTTTACTAGCAATAGATTCATCAAAATAAGCAAACAACACACGCAAAACAGAATCTGTCAAAAACAGAACAGTCTGTAGTAATCTGTAACTAACGCAAACTTATGGAACTCCAAAAATTCTACCAAAATTATACGACCTAGAAAATTTGTTTATTGATCAGCAGAAATTGGAATAAGTATTTTATCACGTTCTGGTGATTTTTAATAATTCGGGCACTGAGCGCAAAGTTTCTGAAAATTACAGCAAGATCAAATAACTATCATCCAAGAAGATCCAATAGGTCTAACTTGGCACAAACACTAATTAAAACATAAAAACACATCTAAACAGAGGCTAGATGGATTATTTATTCCTAAACAGAAACAAAAACAACAAACTAAAAATAAAATTGGGTTGCCTCCCAACAAGCGCTATCGTTTAACGCCCCTAGCTAGGCATAAAAGCAAGGATAGATCTAAGTATTGCCATCTTTGGTACCCGGAGAGGAGGATCTCCTTTCTATGGCATTCATTCTTCTATTTAAGTTAAGCACATGGCCATTAATGGAAGAATTATGATTAAGCACGTTACGTAAATTTGCCTCTAAACTAGACTTCATCTCTTTAATAATTTCATTTTGGTAAAAGCACAAGAGGGTAGTTGATTCAACCCTATCATTCATGGGATGCCCAAATATAGTTTTCATTCTTTCATAGGTATCTATAGCATCCCCTTCAAGAAAACCTTCTTCAAAGATGGAATCTAAAACTTGTTTAAAGGAAGCGGGCAACCCAACATAAAAACTTTTTAAGTAAATTTCAATCTGATATTGTGGCACATAACTAGCCCGAATCCTAAGTAACCTATCCCAAGCATCTTTTAAAGACTCATCAAGTAAATAGCGAAAAATTCCAGAGTCATCCTCATCAAAATTATTCAAGCTCTCATTGGAGACCCCGGTGGGTCTTTCTATAGCATCATTATTTATGAGCTTAGAGAGGATAGAGGGGTTATCCAAGGCACTAGAGCTCGGGAGAAAACCCGTAGTTCTTTTTTATTCGGCCATGGTAACGGGAAGGCAAACGGGAAAAAGAGGAGGAGATTGGGAAAGAGAGGGCGAATAAAACGGCAAAGGTGAAGTGGGGGAGAGGAAAACGAGAGGTAAATGGTAAATAATGTAATGCGAGAGATAGGGATTGTGATGGGTACTTGGTATGTTGACTTTTGCGTAGACTCCCGACAACGGCGCCGAAATCCTTCTTGCTACGTCTTGAGCTTGCGTTGGTTTTCCCGAAGAGGAGAGGATGATGCAGCAGAGTAGCGTAAGTATTTCCCTCAGTTTTTGAGAACCAAGGTATCAATCCAGTAGGAGGCCACGCACAAGTCCCTCGTACCTGCACAAAACGATATCTACTCGCAACCAACGCGATTAGGGGTTGTCAATCCCTTCACGGTCACTTACGAGAGTGAGATCTGATAGAGATGATAAATAATATTTTGGGTATTTTTGGTATAGAGATGCAAAGTGAAAAAGTAAAAGGCAAAGTAAAAACAAAGCAAGTATTAAAGTGATGGAGATTGATATGATGAGAATAGACCCGGGGGCCATAGGTTTCACTAGTCGCTTCTCTCAAGAGCATAAGTATTCTACGGTGCGTGAACAAATTACTGTTGAGCAATTGACAGAATTGAGCATAGTTATGAGTATATCTAGGTATGATCATGTATATAGGAATCACGTCCAAGACAAGTAGACCGAAACGATTCTGCATCTACTATTATTACTCCACTCATCGACCGCTATCTAGCATGCATCTAGAGTATTAAGTTAAAAACAGAGTAACGCTTTAAGCAAGATGACACGATGAAGAGGAATAAATTCATGCAATATGATAAATACCCCATCTTGTTATCCTCGATGGCAACAATACAATACGTGCCTTGCAACCCTTTATGTCACTGGGTAAGGACACCGCAAGATTGAACCCAAAGCTAAGCACTTCTCCCATTGCAAGAACTACCAATCTAGTTGGCCAAACCAAACGGATAATTCGAAGAGACTTGCAAAGATAACCAATCATACATAAAATAATTCAGAGAAGATTCAAATATTATTCATAGATAAGCCGGATCATAAACCCACAATTCATCGGTCTCAACAAACACACCGCAAAAAGAAGATTACATCGAATAGATCTCCACGAGAGAGGGGGAGAACATTGTATTGAGATCCAAAAAGAGAGAAGGAGCCATCTAGCTACTAGCTATGGACCCGAAGGTCTGAAGTAAACTACTCACACTTCATCGGAGAGGCTACAGTGTTGATGTAGAAGCCTCCTGGATCACGTTCAGTGAGAAAATCACGTTCCCGAAGGTTTCATTCCGTTTGGATTCCGTTTGATATTTCGTTTCTTGAAACACCTTTGAAATAGGCAAAAACAGCAATTACGGGCTGGGCCTCCGGTTAATAGGTTAGTCCCAAAAATAATATAAAAGTGGAAAATAAAGCCCAATATAGTCCAAAACAGTAGATAAAGTAGCATGGAGCAATCAAAAATTATAGATACGTTGGAGACGTATCAGGCCCCGAGTGCCATGAATTCAGATCTGAACCTATTATGTTTTCATGAATATATGTGAGTTCTTGATCCTATCTTGCAAGTCATTAGTCACCTACTATGTGTTATGATCTGGCAACCCCGAAGTGACAATAATCGGGACCACTCCCAATGATGACCGTAGTTTGAGGAGTTCATGTATTCACTAAGTGTTAATGCTTTGGTCCGGTACTCTATTAAAAGGAGGCCTTAATATCCCTTAGTTTCCATTAGGACCCCGCTGCCACGAGAGGGTAGGACAAAAGATGTCATGCAAGTTCTTTTCCATAAGCACATATGACTATATTCGGAATACATGCCTACATTACATTGATGAATTGGAGCTAGTTCTGTGTCACCCTATGTAATAAATGTTACATGAATAATCGCATCCGACATAATTATCCATCACCGATCCAATGCCTACGAGCTTTTCACATATTGATCTTTGCTTAGTTACTTTACCGTTGCCACTGTTACAATTACTACAAAACTGCTACTGATACCTTTGCCACTGTTACCGTTACTTCCATACTACTTTGCTACTAAATACTTTACTACAGATACCAAGTTATCCAAGTGTGGTTGAATTGACAACTCAGCTGCTAATACTTGAGAATATTCTTTGGCTCCCCTTGTGTCGAATCAATAAATTTGGGTTGAATACCCTACCCTCGAAAATTGTTGCGATCCCCTATACTTGTGGGTTATCATTGAGTATTATGAATCTGAAATTATTTGGTGTTATTTTAGTACAAACTCTTGGATAGATCAATCGGAAAGAATAGCTTCGAGGTGGTTTCGTACCCTACAAACGATTTCTTCTTATGTTCTCTGCTAGATAGGAACTTTGGAGTGATTCTTCATCGCACGTTGAGGATGGTTATATGATCCAATTATATTAGCATTGTTGAGAGATTGCACTAGCGAAAGTACGGACCCTAGGCCTCATTTTCAAGCATTGCAATACCGTTTTGCTCCATTTTATCAATTGCTACCTTGTTGTTTTTATTTATTCAGATTATAAAATTGTATTTATACCATCAATATTACACTTTTATCACCATCTCTTCGTCGAACTAGTGCACTTATACAATTTGCCATTTGTATTGGGTGTGTTGGGGACACAAGATATTTCTTGTATTTGGTTGCAGGGTTGTTTGAGAGAGACCACCTTCATCCTACGCCTCCCATGGATTGATAAACCTTAGGTCATCCACTTGAGGGAAAATTGCTATTGTCCTACAAAACTCTACACTTGGAGGCCCAACACAAGTCTACAAGAATAAAGTTGCGTAGTAGACATCAATACTCCGGTGGCGGAGAGAATTGGCCACGATGCCGGCAAGAGTGGGCGTTGATGAATGTAGTGGCGATGGGGCCATCGGTGGATGAGCCGGTGATGACCCACAAGTATAGGGGATCTATCGTAGTCCTTTCGACAAGTAAGACTGTCGAACCCAACGAGGAGCAGAAGGAAGTGACAAGCGGTTTTCAGCAAGGTATTCTCTGCAAGCACTGAAATTATCGGTAACAGATAGTTTTGTGATAAGATAATTCGTAACGGGTAACAAGCAACAGAAGTAACTAAGGTGCAGCAAGGTGGCCCAATCCTTTATGCAGCAAAGGACAAGCTTGGACAAACTCTTATATCATGCAAAGCGCTCCTGAGGACACATGGGAATTACTGTCAACTTTGTTTTCATCATGCTCATATGATTCACGTTCGTTACTTTGATAATTTGATATGTGGGTGGACCGGTGCTTGGGTACTGTCCTTACTTGGACAAGCCTCCCACTTATGATTAACCCCTCTTGCAAGCATCCGCAACTATGAAAGAAGAATTAAGATAAATCTAAGCATAGCATGAAACATTTGGATCCACTACAAGAAATTCGTCCGATTATGACCTGCCATTTTGGTCACTGAATCGTCATTATCTACATTTTGTGACTTTTTTGCGACCAAATTCATAAGGTCAACAGTTGGCCGTCAAGAATGAACAAACTTGACCTTTCTAAAATTTTGGTCATAGGTACTTTGACCAAAACAAAATCGTCAATAAATCCTTGACAAAAATTTAGGTCATTACCCAGTTGCCTAAGATCTGATGTGGCATCCACGTGGCATTGCTTGCGATGAAATAAAATCATCATAAATTTCAATGGCCCAGCCCACATACCTAGCCTACATGGGCTAGGTCCATTCGTTTTGAAGGTCGTTGTCAATTTTGCGCCACAAAAATCATCATAAATTTCAATGGCCCAACCCACATACCTAGCCTACATGGGCTAGGCCCATTCATTTTGAAGGCCCAATACTTTTGAGCTGAGCAGCAGAAGAGCATGCACATTTTCAAGATAGGCCCATCAATAAAATACTATGGCATAATATTTTCGAGATAAGCCCATAAATAAAATGAATGACAAGATATACAATATATTAGGGAAAACATATGTCTTCTTTTCAGCAATAGGTATCACATCAAATACAATACATCATCCATCAACACATCTACACATCAAGGACTAACAAGTGCAAATGTGCATACGAAAATTGTTCATACAAAGATTGAAAAAGACACAAAAATCAAAGGATCACATAACATCAAATGAGAATCAAAGCTTCTTCTGCCCTCTGCTTCTCCTTAGTAGCATGTACGCACTTCATATATCATCCTGGCATTTTGAAAGATCAAACATGAGAAAACATACAATTGTATACAAAATATAAGGAAACAAAAGATAAATGGATGTCTTATATTCAACAACTGACTTTTAAATCCACATCAAACCACACGAGACGTTAAAACATACTCCTCAAAATTTTGCAATGTGTTAGGAGCTAGACATTAGCACCTCACACATTGCAAAAAAAACTCACTCAGAATAATAAACAATAACCCCGAGGTCAAAAGATGGGAATCATTACAGGGAATCATGTATAAACAGCAACACCATGAGCAGCACAACACAGCAGAAAGCTCATAAACCAAACCAAACTTATCATTGCAAACTAGGTGGATGTTGACCTCGAAGCAAACAACATAGGCAGACATGAAAGCATGCATGAGCAGACACTACCTCATATGTCACTCTAAACATAATTCATCAGTTTGAATCTAAGGAGTAACAATCAGACTCAATTTTTGAAGTGATCTCATTTTTTATTAAAACTATCTTCACAGAACAACACCATACGAACAAGCAATCCATGAAGATCACTCACATGAATATTGTTATTAAATTTCTTGTAAAACAAAATGGGAGAGGAAGAGCATTAATACCTGGACATGATCTCAGAAGAAGCATACCACCTGGACAGTGCAAACTAGATCTGGAATAAGAAAAATAACATATCAACAAAGATCAGATTGAGCATCACATTGCCAATTAAAAAAGAAGATTGAGGAGGGGGCGTTACATGCATGGATGTGGATCCATACCTAAGGGGGGCACAGAGTGTTAGAAGATTCAATACACGCAATTACTAGTTTGGTCACTTTAGGAGTCCACGTGCACATGTTTTTAGACCATCACAACAAACACATCACTCCTACTTGACAAGTCAATCATGTCATTCAATTGATAAAGCTTTCTAATTTCTCCGTATTCAAAAGAAAATGTACATAACCATAAATGCTACTCCCTCTGTCCCATAATATAAGATCGTTTTGCAAACTAAAACAACTTACAAAATGATCTTATATTTTGGGACGGAGGGAGTAGAACTGAGACAAAGTCAAGTAACAGTTAACTCCATAAATCACATGTTAATAGAAATACATGTTCTGATCAAATGCAACAAGCTCCTGAAGCTAGATATGTACTACCTCCATTTCTAAATATAAGACATTGGGGCAGTGTAATTTAAACTACCCCAATATCTTATATTCAGGAATGGAGGTAGTGTAACAGTCGATATCTAAGAGCCCAGCTGCATAATTACATGCTACAGAGATAGACATGCACTTTGATGCCATAGAAAATCTGGAACTGAAACAGAACATAAAAAAGAGTGAGCATTACATAAGAGAATAATACCCAGAGATACATAAGCTGGTTGGTAGATCGTACCCATTCACCATATCTAGAAGGAACTAACCGGATCATCTATTGATTCCATGCCATCCTTCTTGCCTGAAAAAAATGTTTTCCATGGTCAAGGAACAATAACTTGAATAAGAGATACTACAATGCTAAGCCCCAACAATTTGTAGCAGTATAAATTGTGTACTGCTATGAACATAGTACTTGTGCAAATAGACGCAATTTCATCTTCAGAGAAATGTACCAGTATGAAAACCTGATGGACATGATTCAAGAAATAAAGAGCATGCATTGCAGAACGAAACATGACTTGTATGAACGCCCACTTCCTAACACAGAATACACATACTGACATCTTCTTCCGGCACAAGCAGTACACACTAACAAACTACAAACTGCGAAGTACAATACAACAAGGTGGTCTGAGTGTCTGACTAGATCAATAGCACCAGTTGATACGTCTCCAACGTATCTATAATTTTTGATTGCTCCATGCTATATTATCTACTGTTTTGGACCATATTGGGCTTTATTTTCCACTTTTATATTACTTTTGGGACTAACCTATTAACCGGAGGCCCAGCCCAGAATTGTTGTTTTTAGCCTATTTCAGTATTTCGAAGAAATGGAATATCAAACGGAGTCCAAACGAAATGAAACCTTCGGGAACATGATTTTCTCGCCGAACATGATCCAGGAGACTTGGACCCTACGTCAAGGAAGCCACGAGGTGGACACGAGGTAGGGGCGCGCCCAACCCCCCAGGCGCGCCCCCACCCTCGTGGGCCCCACGAAGCTCCACCGACGTACTCCTTCCTCCTATATATACCTACATACCCCAAAACAATCAGATACGGAGCCAAAAACCTAATTCCACCGCCGCAACCTTCTGTACCCACGAGATCCCATCTTGGGGCCTGTTCGAGCTCATGGGAAGGGGAATCCACCACGGAGGGCTTCTACATCATCACCATAGCCTCTCTGATGAAGTGTGAGTAGTTTACCTCAGACCTTCGGGTCCATAGTTAGTAGCTAGATGGCTTCTTCTCTCTTTTTGGATCTCAATACAATGTTCTCCCCCTCTCTCATGGAGATCTATTCGATGTAATCTTCTTTTTGCAGTGTGTTTGTTGAGACCGATGAATTGTGGGTTTATGATCAAGATTATCTATGAACAATATTTGAATCTTCTCTGAATTCTTTTATGTATGATTGGTTATCTTTGCAAGTCTCTTCGAATTATCAGTTTGGTTTGGCCTACTAGATTGGTTTTTCTTGCAATGGGAGAAGCGCTTAGCTTTGGGTTCAATCTTGTTGTGTCCTTTCCCGTTGACAGTAGGGGCAGCAAGGCACGTATTGTATTGTTGCCATCGAGGATAACAAGATGGGGTATTTATCATATTGCATGAATTTATCCTCTACATCATGTCATCTTGCTTAAGGCGTTACTCTGTTTTCTTGAACTTAATACTCTAGATGCATCTTTGGATAGCGGTCGATGAGTGGAGTAATAGTAGTAGATGCAGGTGAGTCGGTCTACTTGTCTCGGACGTTATGCCTATATACATGATCATACCTAGATATTCTCATAACTATGCTCAATTCATCAATTGCTTAACAAGAATTTGTTCACCCACCGTAGAATACTTATGCTCTTGAGAGAAGCCACTAGTGAAATCTATGGCCCCTGTGTCTATTCTCATCATATCAATCTTCCATCACTTTATTATTGCTTTGCTTTTTTACTTTGCCTTTTATTTTACTTTGCATCTTTATACCAAAAATAGCAAAAAAATTATCTATTATCTCTATCAGATCTCACTCTCGTAAGTGACCATGAAGGGATTGACAACCCCTAATCGCGTTGGTTGCGTTGAGCTATTTGTTTTGTGCAGGTACGAGGAACTCGCGTGTAGCCTCCTACTAGATTGATACCTTGGTTCTCAAAAACTGAGGGAAATACTTACTCTACTCTACTGCATCACCCTTTCCTCTTCATGGAAATCCAACGTAGTGCTCAAGAGGTAGCAGGAAGATTTCTGGCGCCGTTGCCGGGGAGTCTACGCAAAAGTCAACATACCAAGTACCTATCACAATCCCTTATCTCTCGCATCACATTATTTTCCATTTGCCTCTCGTTTTCCTCTCCCCCACTTGACCCTTGCTGTTTTATTCGCCCTCTCTTTCCCAATCTTCTCCTCTCTTTTCTGTTTGCCTTTTTCTCGTTTGCCTTTTGTTTGCTCGTGTGTTAGATTTTTTGTCTGTCGCGATGGCTATTCCGAGATTTGGTGATCTTCACCTTAAAAAGTTAGAAGAGATAGAAAGTAACATCAGGAGTTTTATGGTTTTACAATTTGAGCATAACAATTTCTTCATAAACGAGCTTAAAGAACAAAAAGGTTTTATGAGTTATATGAATAAAGAGCTCGATGATATGTCTAAAGAATTTGATGGTATAATATCCCAAATTGCTCGTCTTGAGAAGTTGACTGCTGAAATTTCGGATAAGCAGGCTACCTTAGTCAATAAGATGGCCGCCAAACCGAATTCCTATGAAAATCAAGATGAAGATCTAAAAGTTATTGATGTGTCCCCTATTGAATCTTTGTTCTGCAATATGAATCTTGATGAAACTGAATATGATCTACCTTTACCTAGAAGGCGTTCCAAAAATTCGAAGTATTTAGATCTTGATGATAAAATTGATAAAAGTGGGATTGAAGAAATCAAAACCCTAGATGTTGCTAAACCCACTATTTTGGATTTCAAGGAATTTAATTATGAAAGTTGTTCTTTAATTGATTGTATTTCCTTGTTGCAATCCGTGCTAAATTCTCCTCATGCCTATAGTGAAAATAAAGCATTTACTAAACATATCGTTGATGCCTTGATGCAATCTTATGAAGAAAAACTTGAGTTGGAAGTTTCTATCCCTAGAAAACTTTATGATGAGTGGGAACCAACCATTAAAATAAAGATTAAGATCATGAATTTTATACTTTATGTGATTTGGGTGATAGTGTTTCCACTATTCCCAAAACTTTGTGTGATTTGCTAGATTTCCGTGATTTTGATGATTGCTCTCTAAACTTGCACCTTGCGGATTTCACTATTAAGAAACCTATGGGAAGAATTAATGATGTTCTTATTGTTTCAAATAGGAATTATGTGCCCGTAGATTTTATCGTTCTTGATATTGATTGCAACCCTTCTTGCCCTATTATTCTTGGTAGACCTTTCCTTAGAACGATTGGTGCAATTATTGATATGAAGGAAGGGAATATTAGATTCCAATTTCCATTAAAAAATGGCATGGAACACTTCCCTAGGAAGAAAATAAAACTACCATATGAATCTATTATGAGAGCCACTTATGGATTGCCTACCAAAGATGGCAATACCTAGATCTATCCTTGCTTTTATGCCTAGCTAGGGGCGTTAAACGATAGCGCTTGTTGGGATGCAACCAAATTTTATTTTTAGTTTTTAGTTTTTGTTTCTGTTTAGGAATAAATAATCCATATACTTTCTATTTAGATGTGGTTTTATGTTTTAATTAGTTTTTGTGCCAAGTTAAACCTATATGATCTTCTTGGATAATAGTTATTTGATCTTGCTGTAATTTCCAGAAACTTTCTGTTCACGAAAACAATTATTAACAATCATCAGAACGTGATAAAATACTGATTCCAATTTCTGCTGATCTATAAACAAATTTCCTAGGTCTTCCTATTTTGGCTGAATTTTGGGAGTTCCAGAAGTTTGCGTTAGTTACACATTGCTACAGACTGTTCTGTTTTTGACAGATTCTGTTTTTCGTGTGCTGTTTGCTTATTTTTATGAATCTATGGCTAGTAAAATAGTTTATAAACCATAGAAAAGTTGGAATACAGTAGGTTTAACACCAATATAAATAAAGAATGATTTTATTACAGTACCTTAAAGTGGTCTTTTGTTTTCTTTCGCTAACGGAGCTCACGAGATTTCTGTTGAGTTTTGTGTTGTGAAGTTTTCAAGTTTTGAGTGAATTTTTTTTTATGGATTATGGAACAAGGAGTGGCAAGAGACTAAGATTGGGAATTCCCATGGCACCCCCAATATAATCCAAGGACACCAAAAAGTCAAAGCTTGGGGATGCCCCGGAAGGCATCCCCTCCTTCGTCTACTTCCATCGGTAACTTTACTTGGAGCTATATTTTTATTCACCACATGATATGTGTTTTGCTTGGAGCGTCTTGTATGATTTGAGTCTTTGCTTTTTAGTTTACCACAATCATCCTTGCTGTACACACCTTTTGATAGAGCCATACATGAATTGGAATTTGATAGAATGCTCATAATGCTTCACTTATATCTTTTGAGCTTGATAGTTTTGCTCTTAGTGCTTCACTTATATCTTTTGAGCTTGATAGTTTTGCTCTAGTGCTTCACTTTTATCTTTTAGAGCATGGTGGTGGATTTGTTTTATAGAAACTTTTGATCTCTCATGCTTCACTTAGATTATTTTGAGAGTCATAAATAGCATGGTAATTTGCTTAATAATAATATGCTTGGTATTCAAGATTTGTAAAACTTTCTTTTGAGTGCGTTGAATACTAAGAAAAGTTTGATGCTTGATAATTGTTTTGAGATATGAAGATGGTGATATTAGAGTCATGCTAGTTGAGTAGTTGTGAATTTGAGAAATACTTGTGTTAATGTTTGTGATTCCCGTAGCATGCACGTATGGTGAACCGTTATGTGATGAAGTCGGAGCATGATTTATTTATTGATTGTCTTCCTTATGAGTGGCGGTCGGGGACGAGTGATGGTCTTTTCCTACCAATCTATCCCCCTAGGAGCATGCGCGTAATACTTTGCTTTGATAACTTGTAGATTTTTGCAATAAGTATATGAGTTCTTTATGACTAATGTTGAGTCGATGGATCATGCGCACTTTTCTTCCTTCCACCATTGCTAGCCTCTCTAATACCGCGCACTTTTCGCCGGTATCATACACCCACCATATACCTTCCTCAAAACAGCCATCATACCTACCTATCATGGCATTTCCATAGCCATTCCGAGATATATTACCATGCAACTTTCCACCATTCCGTTTATTATGACACGCTCCATCATTGTCATATTACTAGCATGATCATGTAGTTGACATCGTATTTTTGGCAAAGCCACCGTTCATAATTCTTTAATAAATGTCACTCTTGATTCATTTCATATCTCGGTACACTGCCAGAGGCATTCATATAGAGTCATATTTTGTTCTAAGTATCGAGTTGTAATTGTTGAGTTGTAAATAAATATAAGTGTGATGATCATCATTTTTAGAGCATTGTCCCAAGTGAGGAAAGGATGATGGAGACTATGATTCCCCCACAAGTCGGGATGAGACTCCGGACGAAAAAAAAGAAAAGAAAAAAAAGAGGCCATAAAAAAAGAGAAAAGGCCCAAATAAAAAAATGAGAGAAAAAGAGAGAAGGGACAATGTTACTATCCTTTTACCACACTTGTGCTTCAAAGTAGCACCAAGATCTTCATGATAGAGAGTCTCTCATTTTGTCACTTTCATATACTAGTGGGAATTTTTCATTATAGAACTTGGCCTGTATATTCCAATGATGGGCTTCCTCAAAATGCCCTAGGTCTTCGTGAACAAGCGAGTTGGATGCACACCCACTTAGTTTTTTTGATGAGCTTTCATATATTTATAGCTCTAGTGCATCCGTTGCATGGCAATCCCTACTCACCTACATTGATATCTATTGATGGGCATCTCCATAGTCCGTTGATACGCCTAGTTGATGTGAGACTATCTTCCCTCTTTTTGTCTTCTCCACAACCACCATTCTATTCCACATATAGTTCTATATCCATGGCTCACGCTCATGTATTGCGTGAAGATTGAAAAAGATTTGAGAATGTCAAAAGTATGAAACAATTGCTTGGCTTTTCATCGGGGTTGTGCATGATTTAAATATTTTTGTGTGGTGAAGATAGAGCATAGCCAGACTATATGATTTTGTAGGGATAACTTTCTTTGGCCATGTTATTTTGAGAAGACATGATTGCTTTGTTAGTATGCTTGAAGTATTATTATTTTTATGTCAATATGAACTTTTGTCTTGAATCTTTCGGATCTGAATATTCATACCACAATTAAGAAGAATTACATTGAAATTGTACCAAGTAGCACTCCGCATCAAAAATTCTCTTTTATCATTTACCTACTCGAGGACGAGCAGAATTAAGCTTGGGGATGCCCGATACGTCTCCAACGTATCTATAATTTTGATTGCTCCATGCTATATTATCTACTGTTTTGGACCATATTGGGCTTTATTTTCCACTTTTATATTACTTTTGGGACTAACCTATTAACCGGAGGCCCAGCCCAGAATTGTTGTTTTTTGCCTATTTCAGTATTTCGAAGAAACGGAATATCAAACGGAGTCCAAACGGAATGAAACCTTTGGGAACGTGATTTTCTCGCCAAACATGATCCAGGAGACTTGGACCCTACTTCAAGGAAGCCACGAGGTGGGCACGAGGTAGGGGGCGCCCTACCCCCCCCCCCAGGCGCGCCCCCACCCTCGTGGGCCCCACGAAGCTCCACCGACGTATTCCTTCCTCCTATATATACCTACGCACCCCAAACGATCGACACGGAGCCAAAACCTAATTCCACCGCCGCAACCTTCTGCACTCCACGAGATCCCATCTTGGGGCCTGTTAGAGTTCACGGAAGGGGAATCCACCACGGAGGGCTTCTACATCATCAACATAGCCTCTCCGATGAAGTGTGAGTAGTTTACCTCGCACCTTCGGGTCCATAGTTAGTAGCTAGATGGCTTCTTCTCTCTTTTTGGATCTCAATACAATGATCTCCCCCTCTCTCGTGGAGATCTATTCGATGTAATCTTCTTTTTGCGGTGTGTTTGTTGAGACCGATGAATTGTGGGTTTATGATCAAGATTATCTATGAACAATATTTGAATCTTCTCTGAATTATTTTATGTATGATTGGTTATCTGTGCAAGTCTCTTCGAATTATCAGTTTGGTTTGGCCTACTAGATTGGTTTTTCTTGCAATGGGAGAAGTGCTTAGCTTTGGGTTCAATCTTGCGTATCCTTTCCCAAAGGATGAGGGGCAGCAAGGAACGTATTGTATTGTTGCCATCGAGGATAACAAGATGGGGTTTTTATCATATTGCATGAATTTATCCCTCTACATCATGTCATATTGCTTAAGGCGTTACTCTGTTTTCTTGAACTTAATACTCTTGATGCATGCTGGATAGCGGTCGATGAGTGGAGTAATAGTAGTAGATGCAGGCAGGAGTCAGTCTACTTGTCTCGGACGTGATGCCTATATACATGATCATACCTAGATATTCTCATAACTATGCTCAATTCTGTCAATTACTCAAGAGTAATTTGTTCACCCATCGTAGAATACTTATGCTCTTGAGAGAAGACACTAGTGAAATCTATGGCCCCCGGGTCTATTATCATCATATCAATCTTCCATCACTTAATTATTGCTTTGCTTTTTTACTTTGCCTTTTATTTTACTTTGCATCTTTATACCAAAAATACCAAAAATATTATCTATTATCTCTATCAGATCTCACTCTCGTAAGTGACCGTGAAGGGATTGACAACCCCTAACCGCGTTGGTTGCGTTGAGCTATTTGTTTTGTGCAGGTACGAGGGACTCGCATGTAGCCTCCTACAGGATTGATACCTTGGTTCTCAAAAACTGAGGGAAATACTTACTCTACTCTGTTGCATCACCCTTTCCTCTTCAAGGAAATCCAACGCAGTGCTCAAGAGGTAGCACCAGTCCTAGTGATTGATTTTATTTATGTGTGGAATCTTAGTAGTAATGATCAATTCATCACCATGTATATATATGACACGCGCCACAAAATTGTATCCAATCACAAAATTAATCCATTTGTATGTTTCCACGAAATTCAGTCCAAGCAATGCACCAACAAATGCAAAACTGAAACGTAAGGGGAGATTAGTAGCAGTTAAGGATTTCTTTTATGAATTTCTCGCAGTTAAAATGAGCAGGTGATTGACTACCTGTCATGCCACGGCGGAAGCACGCATGGCACAACAGAGTACTCGTCTTGAAGCATAGAGACCCTGATCGCTCGATAACCATTAATAACTCTAGTATAATCAACGTAAAGTGCATATGATTTTCAATGTGTTAATAGTAACTGAAACAGAACTCTATGATAGAATCATAGTACCTTAAGGTTGTGAGTTCTCATTCAGATCAATATCAAGAGACTTGACATTATCTGAATAAGCTTGAAGATTGGCTTCCTCGTCATAAGCACCCAGATAGTAAGTAGTTGATCTGCTTTTACCCATTTCCTGGACTATTGTTGTAGCAGCATGAAGAACAGGGCGAGAAACTCTATAAAAGGAGCTCTCCAGGCTGAAAGAATAAGAAACAAATATTAGCAATCATGAACCAGAGTTAGCATAGAGGAAAATAGAGAGACTGTCCATCAGAATGCACAAGGGGGGTCAAATAGTGTCAAAGGTGCAAAGCTAAACATACTAATTCTGTAGGAACAGAGCAAAAATACAATCCCCAATGCATTTGCGAAATTATTTGTACTACTGATCAATTCACAGCAACGGAAGTATGGTAATTAATTAAAGATGCATTTCTTTACAAGCAGGTAATGTACATTTCAGAACCATCGGCAAGGATACATCACATGCATGAATAGATATCATGGGATCTAGCAGAATACAAAAGACCTATACAGTACAGTGATGACCCTCAAGTATAGGGGATCTATCATAGTCCTTTTGATAAGTAAGAGTGTCGAACCCAACGAGGAGCAGAAGGAAATGATAAGCAGTTTTCAGCAAGGTATTCTCTACAAGTACTGAAATAAGTGGTAACAGATAATTTTGTGATAAGGTAAATTGCAACGAGCAACAAGTAACAAGAGTAAATGAAGTGCGGCAAGGTGGCCCAATCCTTTTTGTAGCAAAGGACAAGCCTGGACAAACTCTTATAATAGGAAAAGCGCTCCCGAGGACACATGGGAATATCGTCAAGCTAGTTTTCATCACGTTCATATGATTCGCGTTCGGTACTTTGATAATTTGATATGTGGGTGGACCGGTGCTTGGGTGATGTTCTTACTTGAACAAACATCCCACTTATGATTAACCTTTATTGCAAGCATCCGCAACTACAATAAAAGTATTAAGGTAAACCTAACCATAGCATGAAACATATGGATCCAAATCAGCCCCTTACGAAGCAACGCATAAACTAGGGTTTAAGCTTCTGTCACTCTAGCAACCCATCATCTACTTATTACTTCCCAATGCCTTCCTCTAGGCCCAAATAATGGTGAAGTGTTATGTAGTCGACGTTCACATAACACCACTAGAGGTTAGACAACATACATCTCATCAAAATATCGAACGAATACCAAATTCACATGACTACTAATAGCAAGACTTCTCCCTTGTCCTCGGGAACAAACGTAACTACTCACAAAGCATATTCATGTTCATAATCAGAGGGGTAATAATATGCATAAAGGATCTGAACATATGATCTTCCACCAAATAAACCAACTAGCATCAACTACAAGGAGTAATCAACACTACTAGCAACCTACTAGCACCAATCCCGGACTTGGAGACAAGAATTGGATACAAGAGATGAACTAGGGTTTGGAGATGAGATGGTGCTGGTGAAGATGTTGATGGAGATTGCCCTCTCCCAATGAGAGGAGCGTTGGTGATGATGATGACGATGATTTCCCCCTCCCAGAGGGAAGTGTCCCCGGCAGAACAGCTCCGCCGGAGCCCTAGATTGGTTCCGCCAAGGTTCCGCCTCGTGGCGGCGGAGTCTCGTCCCGAAAGGTTGTCTTTGATTTTTTTCTCATCGAAAGACTTCATATAGGAGAAGATGGGCATCGGAGAGCCACCAGGGGGCCCACGAGGTAGGGGGCGCTCCCCAAGGGGGGGGGGGCGCCCCCACCCTCGTGAGCAGGGTGTGGGCCCTCTGGCCTTCATCTTTGGCGACGATTTTCTTTATTTATTTTAAGACATTCCGTGGAGTTTCAGGACTTTTGGAGTTGCACGAATAGGTCTCCAATATTTGCTCCTTTTCCAGCCTGAATTCCAGTGCCGGCATTCTCCTCTTCATGTAAACCTTGTAAAATAAGAGAGAATAGCCATAAGTATTGTGACATAACGTGAAATAACAACCCATAATGTGATAAATATCGATATAAAAGCATGATGCAAAATGGACGTATCAACTCCCCCAAGCTTAGACCTCGCTTGTCCTCAAGCGAAAAGCCGATAACAATAAATATGTCCTCATGTTTAGAGGTAGAGGCGCCGATAAAAATAAAATACGGACATGAAGGCGTCATGATTATTCTCATAAGAGCAACATATATAGATTTGTCATATGATTACTTATGTTCAAGTGATGATCTTTTCACAATGCAAAAGTATGAATCAGAAACTTTATTGGGTACCAACAAAGTATAACCTCAGTCATTGAAGCAATTGCAATTTATCATAACATCGGAAAGAGTCTATGTCAGAGCTTAAAAGCAAGTCCACATACTCAACTATCACTTAGTCCTTCATAATTGCTAGCACTCACGCAATACTTGTGGTTACAGAGTTTTAATCGGACACAGAGAAAGATAGGGGCTTATAGTTTTGCCCCACAACCTTTTACCTCAAGGGTAATGTCAACAATAACAATTCATGCTCCCCTATATCCAATTAGATATATATATATATATATATATATCATGTTCTTTCCAACATGCCGGGCTTGCCAAAGGATAAAATGAAAAAGGAAAGGTGAAGATCACCGTGACTCTTGCATAAGGTAGAAGATAATAATAAAAGATAGGCCCTTCACAGAGGGAAGCAGAGGTTGCCATGCGCTTTTATGGTTGGATGCACAAAATCTCAATGCGAAAGAGCGTCACTTTATATTGCCCCTTGTGATATGAACCTTTATTATGCAGTCCGTCGCTTTTATTTCTCCCATATCACAAGATCGTATAAAGCTTATTTCTCCCACATCAATCAATCATACATATTTAGAGCAATTTTTATTGCTTTGCACCGATGACAACTTACTTGAAGGATCTTACTCAATCCATAGGTAGATATGATGGACTCTCATGGCTAAACTGGTTTAAGGGTATTTGGAAGCACAAGTAGTATCTCTACTTGGTGCTGAGAATTTGGCTAGCATGAGGGGGAAAGGCAAGCTCAACATGTTAGAGGATCCATGACAACATACTTTATCTCAGATACAAGAAAACATAACTCATTATGTTGTCTTCCTTGTCCAACATCAACTCTTTAGCATGTCATATTTTAATGAGTGCTCCCAATCATAAAAGATGTCAATGATAATATATCTATATGTGAAACCTCTCTCTCTCCTTATTACTTCCTATTAATTGCAACGATGACCAGAGCCATATTTGCCAACTCCCAACAACTTTTAATCATCATACTCTTTCTATGTGAAGTCATTACTTTCAATAAGATCAATATGGACTCTTTGTTTCTTTTTATTCTTTTCTTTTATTCACCCATGATCATGGCAAAGTAATCAAGCCCTTGACTCAACACTAATCTTTATTATATATATAGCTCACGGACTCGATTACATAGAGGGATCATAAAGCAAAACTTCAAAACTAGATCATGCCATGACTTTATTCTACTAAATCAAGATACTGCTAATAGGATCGAACTAAGAAAAACAGTAAAGGTAGAAGTTGTGATGGTGATACGATACCGGGGCACCTCCCCCAAGCTTGGCAATTGCCAAGGGGAGTGCCCATACCCATGTGATTATATCTCCTTCTTTGTTGTTGGAGGAAGTGGAGGTGTTGTTGATGATGCGGGCTTGTCGTCCACCTTCCATGGCATAGGCTCACCATCATAGAAGGATGATCGAGTCTCCGGAATCCTCAAATCTACAGCCAAACTCATCCTTTTGAATCTATATTCATACTCACAGTTTTGATTTTGTAGATCATAGATTTGGGCTTGAGGTGCTCGATCTTCTCATGTAGCTTGAAGATGGATTCCTCGGTGTTCTTGGCATCCGGCTGGTAGTTGTTGGTGAACTCCATGAGCATCTTGGGGCTAGTGTTAATTCCACGCTCCACCATCCCCTGGCACTTGAAAACTTATTGCTCCATTGCTTCGAGCCTTGCCTCCACGCTTCCGGTTCCCTTGGGTCCCTCAACATCGCGGATGTGCAGCAACCCATCACGCATCTCAATGGTTTGAGGGTGTCGCAGCACCTCCGCGAGGTAAGGGTTGATCACCTTCTCCAAGAACTTGTCCTTGGAAGCACTTGGGGACGTCATGATGATCTAGATCTGTCAGAAAAATAGCTCGAAACAAGGACAAGAGATATTTGTGTGATACGGGAGTCAAAACCTTCGGGAGAATATATAATGAATTTTTACCGACCAAAATACGTATCGTGCAAAAAAACGGAGTCCGGAGGGCACACGAGGTGATCACGAGGTAGGGGGGCGCGCCCAGGGGGGTAGGGCGCGCCCTCCACCCTCGTGAAGGCCTCATGTCCTTCCCGGACTTCCACTTATTTTTCTATTTTTATAAATATTCCAAAACAGAGAAATATTGCCTTAAAAATTGTTTTGGAGTCGGTTTACTTACCGTACCACATACCTATTCCTTTTAGGAGTCTGAAACGGTCTGGAAAGTGTCCCTTATGTATTCCTCCGGGGTTATGGTTTCAATAGTATTGGTTTCAACATTTATGGGATTACCTGAGATATAATGTTTGATTCTTTGACCGTTTACCACCTTCGGATTTGTGCCTTCGAAGTTGTTGATTTTTATGGTACCGGAACGATAGACCTCCTCGATAACGTAGGGACCTTCCCATTTAGAGAGAAGTTTTCCTGCAAAAAATCTTAAAAGAGAGTTGTATAGCAATACATAATCACCTACATTAAACTCACGCTTTTGTATCCTTTTGTCATGCCATCTTTTAACTTTTTCTTTAAATAACTTGGCATTTTCATAGGCTTGGGTTCTCCATTCATCAAGTGAGCTAATATCAAATAACCTCTTCTCACAAGGCAAGTTTGAAATCATAGTTGAGCTCTTTAATAGCCCAATATGCCTTATGTTCTAGTTCGAGAGGTAAGTGACATGCTTTTCCATAAACCATTTTATACGGAGACATACCCATAGGATTCTTATATGCAGTTCTATAGGCCCATAATGCATCATCAAGTTTCTTGGACCAATTCTTTCTAGACCTATTAACAGTCTTTTGCAAAATTAATTTGAGCTCTCTATTACTCAATTCTACTTGACCACTAGACTGTGGGTGATAAGGAGATGCAATTCTATGATTAACGTCATATTTAGCAAGCATTTTACTGAAAGCACCATGAATAAAGTGTGAACCACCATCACCATTAAATATCTAGGGACTCCAAACCTCGGAAAAATAACTTCCTTAAGCATTTTAATAGAAGTGTTATGATCAGCACTACTAGTTGGAATAGCTTCTACCCACTTAGTAACGTAATCAACAACAACTAAAATATGTGTATATCCATTAGAGGCAGGAAAAGGTCCCATATAATCAAAGCCCCAAAGATCAAATGATTCAATAACAAGTGAATAATTCATAGGCATTTCTTGACGTCTACTAATATTACCAATTCTTTGACATTCATCACAAGACAAAACAAACTTACAGGCATCCTTGAAGAGAGTAGGCCAATAAAAACCAGATTGCAATACCTTATGTGCAGTTCTATCTCCAGCGTGGTGTCCTCCATAAGCTTGGAGTGACACTTGCGTGAGGATCTGTTCTGTTCATGCTCGGTACACAACGCCTAATAACACCATCTACTCCTTCTTTATAAAGATGTGGATCATCCCAAAAGTAATGTCTCAAATCATAAAAGAACTTTTTCTTTTGTTGGTATGTGAAGTTAGGTGGTATAAATTTAGCAACAATATAATTAGCATAATCAGCATACCATGGAGTGCTACGAGAAGTGCTTATGACATTTAATTGTTCATCAGGAAAGCTATCATAAATAGGTAGTGGGTCATCAAGAACATTCTCTAACCTAGATAAGTTGTCTGCAACGGGGTTCTCAGCTCCTTTTCTATCAACAATATGCAAATCAAATTCTTGCAGCAAGAGAACCCATTTAATAAGTCTAGGTCTAGCATCTTTCTTTTCCATAAGATATTTAATAGCAGCATGATCGATGTGAATAGTTACTTTAGAATCAACAATGTAGGGTCTGAATTTATCACAAGCAAATACAACTGCTAAAAGTTCCTTTTCGATAGTAGCATAATTTCTTTGAGCATTGTCTAGAGTCTTACTAGCATAATGGATAACATTTAACTTCTTATCAACTCTTTGCCCTAGAACAGCACCTACAGTATAATCACTAGCATCACACATAATTTCAAAGGGTAAATTCCAATCAGGTGGCTGAACAACAGGTGCAGAGACTAATGCTTTCTTAAGTATTTCAAATGCTTCTACACAATCATCATCAAAGACAAATGGTACATCTTTTTGTAATAAATTAGTCAGAGGCCGAGAAATTTTTGAGAAGTCCTTAATGAACCTCCTATAAAACCCGGCGTGACCAAGGAAACTTCTTATACCTTTGATGTCCTTAGGACATGGCATCTTTTCAATAGCATCAACCTTGGCTTTATCAACTTCAATACCTCTTTCAGAAACTTTGTGCCCCAAGACAATACCTTCATTAACCATAAAGTGGCACTTTTCCCAATTCAAGACAAGATTAGTTTCTTCACATCTCTGCAAAACTCGATCAAGATTACTCAAGCAATCATCAAAAGAGGAACCATAGACGAAAAAGTCGTCCATGAAAACCTCACAAATCTTTTCATAAAAATCAGAGAATATAGCCATCATGCATCTTTGAAAGGTAGCAGGTGCATTACATAAACCAAAAGGCATACGTCTATAAGCAAAAGTACCAAAAGGGCATGTAAAAGTAGTCTTTGATTGATCTTTAGCCGACACAGGTATTTGAGAGAAACCAGAATAACCATCTAGAAAGCAGTAATGTGTATGTTTGCATAATCTTTCTAGCATTTGATCAATAAAAGGTAAGGGGTAGTGGTCTTTCTTAGTAGCTTTATTTAATTTATGGAAATCAATTACCATCCTATAACCTGTGATAATTCTTTGCGAATCAATTCATCTTTATCATTAGGGACAACAGAATACCTCCTTCTTAGGGACACAATGGACAGGACTTACCCACTGACTATCAGCAACGGGATAAATTATACCTGCCTCCAGAAGCTTAAGTATTTCTTTTCTTACCACTTCTTTCATTTTAGGATTCAAACGTTGAGGATCACGGACTAGTTTGGCATCCGCTTCCAAATTTATTTTATGCTGACATAGAGTGGGACTAATGCCCTTAAGATCATTAAGAGTATATCCAATAGCGGCACATTGCTTTTGTTAGAGTTTTCAATAATCTTTCTTCTTCATGCTCTGAAAGGTTAGCACTAATAATAATAGGATATATTTTCTTTTCATCAAGATAAGCATATTTAAGATTATCAGGCAACGGTTTAAGCTCAAACACGGATCACCCTTGGGTGGAGGAGGATCCCTAGGATTTCAACAGCAAATTATGTTGCAGAATAGGTTCCTGTTTAAAGAATACTTCATCTATTTCCCTTCTTTCATTCATGAACATCTCATTTTCATGGTCTAGCAAATAGTGTTCCAAAGAATCACTAGGAGGTACGACAATAGAAGCAAGACCAATAATTTCATCCTTACTAGGCAATTCTTCCTCACGATGTTGTTTACTAAATTTAGAGAAATTGAACTCATGAACCATATCATCCAAGCCAATAGTAACAACATTCTTTTCGCAATCTATCCTAGCATTAACAGTGTTCAAGAAGGGTCTACCAAATATAATGGGACAAAAGCTATCTTGTGGAGAACCAAGAACAAGAAAATCAGCGGGATATTTAGTTTTCCCACACAAGACTTCAACATCTCTAACAATTCCCACTGGCGATATGGTATCACTATTGGCAAGTTTAATTGTAACATCAATATCTTCTATCTCAGCGGGTGCAATTTCATGCTTAATTTCTTCATACAAGGTAATAGGTATAACACTAGCACTAGCACCCATATCACATAAGCCATGATAACAATGATCTCCTATTTTAACAGAAATAACAAAGCGCCTACCACAGGTCTATGTTTATCTTTAGCACGGTTTAGCAATTCTAGCAGTTCACCACGAAATTGAATAACATGCCCATCAATATTATCGACAAGAGATCTTTAACAATAGCAATATTAGGTTCTACTTTAACTTGCTCAGGAGGTGTATAAGTTCTGATATTGCTTTTACGAACAATAGTTGAAGCTTTAGCATGATCCTTTACTCTAACAGGGAAAGGTGGTTTCTCAACATAAGAAGTAGGAACAATAGGATCATTATAAGTGACAGTCTTTTATTCAACTTTAATAGGTGCAGCTACTTTTACTTCTATGGGAGGATGATATTTAAACCACTTCTCCTTGGGGAGATCAACATAAGTAGCAAAAGATTCACAGAAAGAAGCCACTATCTCAGAGTCAAGTCCATATTTAGTGCTAAACTTACGGAAAATATCGGTATCCATAAAAGATTTAACACAATCAAACTTAGGTGTCATACCTGACTCCTTACCTTCGTCGAGGTCCCAATCTTCAGAGTTGTGTTTAATCCTATCCAATAAATTCAATCCGAATTCAATAGTCTTCATCATAAAAGAGCCAGCACAAGAAGTATCGAGCATGGTGCGATTGTTATCAGAAAGCCGAGCATAAAAATTCTGAAGAATTGTCACTTTTGAGAGCTCATGATTGGGGCATGAATATAACATTGATTTAAGCCTCCCCCAAGCTTGAGCGATGCTTTCTCCTTCGCGAGGCCAAAAATTATATATATAATTGCGATCACGATGAACAAGATGCATAGGGTAATACTTTTGATGAAATTCCAATTTCAATCTTTTATGGTTCCATGATCCCGTATCATCACATAGCCTATACCATGTCAATGCGTCTTCCTTCAAAGATAAAGGGAAGACCTTCTTCTTAACAACATCATCGGGTATACCTGCAAGCTTAAATAATCCACAAACTTCATCCACATAGAGTAGATGTTCATCAGGATGCTTTGTTCCATCTCCTGTAAAAGTATTAGCCAACAGTTTTTCCATCATACCCGAAGGAACTTCAAAAGGAGTTTCATTTTCAATAGGTTCAGTAGGTTGAGGAGAAACTCTTTGCTCTACCGGACGGGGTGAAGATACCCCGAACAAGCCCCTCAGAGAATTACTTTCCATAGTAACAAGTGACAGAAAATTTCAGCACACTATATAAATTTTTCCTTACCAAATTCCACTTACCAAAGGCGCTACACTCCCCGGTAGCGGCGCCAGAAAAGAGTCTTGATGACCCACAAGTATAGGGGATCTATCGTAGTCCTTTCGATAAGTAAGAGTGTCGAACCCAACGAGGAGCAGAAGGAAATGATAAGCAGTTTTCAGCAAGGTATTCTCGGCAAGTACTGAAATAAGTGGTAACAGATAGTTTTGTGATAAGGTAAATTGCAACGAGCAACAAGTAACAAGAGTAAATAAAGTGCAGCAAGGTGGCCCAATCCTTTTTGTAGCAAAGGACAAGCCTGGACAAACTCTTATAATAGGAAAAGCGCTCCCGAGGACACATGGGAATATCATCAAGCTAGTTTTCATCACGTTCATATGATTCGCGTTCGGTACTTTGATAATTTGATATGTGGGTGGACCGGTGCTTGGGTGCTGTTCTTACTTGAACAAACATCCCACTTATGATTAACCTCTATTGCAAGCATCCGCAACTACAACAAAAGTATTAATGTAAACCTAACCATAGCATGAAACATATGGATCCAAATCAGCCCCTTACGAAGCAACGCATAAACTAGGGTTTAAGCTTCTGTCACTCTAGCAACCCATCATCTACTTATAACTTCCCAATGCCTTCCTCTAGGCCCAAATAATGGCGAAGTGTTATGTAGTCGACGTTCACATAACACCACTAGAGGTTAGACAACATACATCTCATCAAAATATCGAACGAATACCAAATTCACATGACTACTAATAGCAAGACTTCTCCCTTGTCCTCAGGAACAAACGTAACTACTCACAAAGCATATTCATGTTCATAATCAGAGGGGTAATAATATGCATAAAGGATCTGAACATATGATATTCCACCAAATAAACCAACTAGCATCAACTACAAGGAGTAATCAACACTACTAGCAACCTACTAGCACCAATGCCGGACTTGGAGACAAGAATTGGATACAAGAGATGAACTAGGGTTTGGAGATGAGATGGTGCTGGTGAAGATGTTTATGGAGATTGCCCTCTCCCGATGAGAGGAGCGTTGGTGATGATGATGACGATGATTTCCCCCTCCCGGAGGGAAGTGTCCCTGGCAGAACAGCTCCGCCGGAGCCCAAGATTGGTTCCGCCAAGGTTCCGCCTCGTGGCGGCGGAGTCTCGTCCCGAAAGGTTGTCTCTCATTTTTTCTCATGGAAAGACTTCATATAGGAGAAGATGGGCATCGGAGAGCCACCAGGGGGCCCATGAGGTAGGGGGGCGCTCCCCAGGGGGGGGGGCACCCTCGTGAGCAGGGTGTGGGCTCCCTGGCCTTCATCTTTGGCGACGATTTTTCTTTATTTATTTTAAGACATTCCATGGAGTTTCAGGACTTTTGGAGTTGCACAGAATAGGTCGCCAATATTTGCTCCTTTCCCAGCCCAGAATTCCAGCTGCCGGCATTCTCCCTCTTCATGTAAACCTTATAAAATAAGAGAGAATAGCCATAAGTATTGTGACATAACGTGAAATAACAACCCATAATGCGATAAATATCGATATAAAAGCATGATGCAAAATAGACGTATCATACAGTAGAGACCAGATCAAACAAACAAGTGCGCCAGATCGGTGATGTTTGCAACTAATAATCTATCTACGTCGTGTGAGCATGCAATGTATTTTTCACAGTTATAAGTGACTAAATCTAACAAGTAGCAGACTGATGCAAGGGATGTCCTATTACAATATACAACCAACAACTTGACTAGTCACCAAAAGATATGACAAACCTTCTTGTTAAAAGCTTGACGAGGGCATGAGGACGCCTTTGTTTAGAAGATTTTTCACTATCTTTTGACAAAAGACCCTTTGATGTAATAGACAGGGCCTCAGATAATTTGAAATTTCTCCGACTAAGTGAATCTGTCCGCCAGATCTGTCCTCCATGCTGCAAAACATGATAATTAACATAAAAGAAGGACCGACTCTTCACCACTGGATTCAGGACGAAAATCTAGAATAGTGTTTGAACTCACGCAAGAAAATGGGCTGAAGTAGATCATGGACATGAAGAAGCATCTCTAGCGAGCCAACCAGGTCTTGCTTGCTGCTCCCTGCGTCGTCGCCTGCTGTTGGGCTGCCTCTATCGAGGACGACCCTCCTGTACTGCCGTGCGTATGCGAAGTCAAGGCCGTTGTTGATGCGGAGGTGGCGGAAGAAGACCGTGATCCAGCGAGGTCGTCATCCTCCGAGGACATCAGGGTTGCTGAGAGCGCGACCGATCTATCGGGGAGCGAGGCAGCGAGGCTTCACGCCGCCGTCTCGTGAGCGAGAGGAGGTGGGGGCTAGGCTGGATGCCGGGTGGAGCGGCTCTGGGCGGAGGTGAGCGGTGGATCTGTGGAATGTTTGGCAGGAGGAGTGGCGGCGGCTGTGAAGGAGGAGTGGGAGAATAAATGCCTAGGGTTAGGATTTGGCATCGAGCGCGTCTATGGGAGGATGGAGGGAAATATGGGCGGGACTCGAAAAAATGTGTGGACTACGCTTTACACAAAAAATTCAGTTCATTTTTATTATTCGATTGAAATATATAAATAAAATTAATATCAAGAGGTTCTATGTATTTGTACAATGAAAACGCAGTGGACTAAATTAGCACGAATCATTGCTCATTTGCTATATTTGAGTGATTAACTGCATTTATAAGTATTTAACAAATATAATTCAAATCTGAACGATGATTACATGAAACAGTGCACACAAATGGTTTGAAAAAACATATTTAGTGTCTTGAGTATATTTGTATGCCTCATACAAGAAATAAATATAAATTTCAAAGATATATGTTGCAAGAGTCAACCACGAATATAGCGTTCATAGGTATTTTAATTATAGAAAATGTAAATGAAGTCTGGAAAATATGAAATTTGACATGGTGTGATGATATGACCTTAGTATGTCGTGGTACAAATTGAGAATGTTTCACAATTTTTTGATGCACAAACTTTGCAAATCGAACAACCTTCAATGAACGATCATGGTTTCGTGATTGAATGCACCAAGTTTGAGGCGAACTGACATTTTCTTTTGTCATATGACCTTGAATTTGTGTCTACACTTAACATACATCATAGGATTCTCTATGTTCATTTACTATATTTGAGTCATTCACTACATTCTAGTCATTTAATTAATATAATTCAAATTTGAACTACGAGTAGATGAAACAGTACAAACAGATGATTTGAAAAAACATATTTAGGGTATTGGGTATATTTGCATGCCTCATGCAAGAAATGAATATAAATTTCAAATATCTATGTGGCAAGAATCAATCGCGAACGTGGAGTTTACTGCTATTTTAATTCTAAAAAATGTAAATAAAGTGTGAAAAATACGAAACTTGGCATGGTGTCATGATATAACCTCAATATATTATGGTAAAAAATTGGAAATGGTTTGACAAGTTTTTTAACATACACTCTTTAGAAGTCAAACCATCTAGGAATAATCGTGCTTTCGAGAGTGAATGCACTTAGTTGAAGGGGACACAATATTTCCTTCATCTTTTAGCCCATATTTTTATACACTCAATATATACCGCATAAACCACCGTGTTCAAATTTGACACTTTTTTCGAATTCATTTTCTATATTTTAGCCATTAACTACATTTACATGCATTTAATGGATATAATTCAAATTTGAACTATAAGTACATGAATAGGTGCATCAAAATGATTCAAAAAAACATATTTAGGGTATTGGGTATATTTGCATGCTTCATACAAGAAATGAATATAAATTTCAAATATTTATGTGGGAAGAATCAACCGTGAGCATGGAGTTTACTGCTATTTTAATTCTAAAAAATATAAATGAAGTGTGAAAAATACGAAACTTGGCATGGTGTCATGATATGACCTCAGTATATTATGGTGCAAAATGGAAATGGTTTGGCAATTTTTTTAATATACACTCTTTAGAAATCGAACCATCTCCGGGGAATAATCGTGCTTTCGAGGGTGAATGCACCTAGTTGAAGGGGAAACAATATTTCCTTCATCTTTTAACCCATTTTTTCTACACTCAATATGTACTACATAAACCATCGTGTTCGGCACTTTTTTGGATTCATTTTCTATATTTTAGTCTTTAACTACATTTACATTCATGTAATGGATATAATTCAAATTTGAACTATAAGTACATGAAAAAGTGCATTAAAATGATTTGAAAAAACATATTTGGTGTCTTAAGTATATTTTTATGTCTTATACAAGAAATGGAAAGAAATTTCAAAGATTTATGTGGCAATAGCCAACCACGAAAATAGACTTTACTGATATTTTAATTCCAGAAAATGTAAATGAGGTATGAAAAATATGAAATTCGGCATGGTGTTATGATATGACCAGAATTTGCCATGGGGAAAATCTGAGAATGTCTGACAATTTTTTAATCTATTTAGCTAACCTGTTCTATATATAGATAATTAAAGGAAACAATTGTAGACAATGTTGTGTTTTGATTGGTCGAGTGGAGCCTCCCACGGATCATGCGTGACCACCGTTGATCTGCGTGAGATCCAACGGTCCACACTCCGGCCGGGACGCCCCACCCGGCACCGACGTCCCAATCTCTTCCTCTCTCTCGTTCTCGTTCCATTCCAGAGAGCCGCCGCCCCCTCTCTCCCCCACCCCAGCTGGCCCTCACCGACGACCTCCTCCGGTCCCGCCGGCCACCGCCCCCTCCCCTCACCATCTCTCCCTTCCCTTCATTTGGCCCCGGATCCACTAGCCCATGGAGCCGCCGGCGGATCCGAGACCAAACCCGCCTCCTCCTTGCGGTTACTGCTCGAGCTGCTCTCAGCCGGATCCACAGCGACCACGCGGCAGATCTGCAGCGTCTTCGGCTGGTCCACACGGATCCACGGTGCCCTGAGCCCTCCCCAGGTGAATTTCTGCTTCACCCCTTGGCCTCGGCGGTTCCACCAATCTCCGGCGCCGTCTACTCGCCATCCCTTCGATCTGATGCCATCCTGCTCCGAGCTCTGAAACCCCACGCACACAGACCTGAACCCTCCCCCTCGTAGCTCCCACCGTGGTCAAATGGCCCCCGCTGCCGCCGTCATGAGGCAGCCGGCAGCTTCGCGGGAGGGTGTTTCATGGGTTGGGTGCTATGGGGCAGACGCTCCAGCTCGATTAAATCGTCGTAGCTGCACATCCTCTACTGCTTCCTCGTCTGCACGGCCTTGGTCACCTATGCACGCACGCACCACCGAGTTGCAGGTAAATTCAAGCAGGTATCCCCTTGTTGTCTGGTTAATTATTCAGAATTGAACCTCTGATTAATACATTCATATGGGCGCATGTAGTACTGTTGATGATATGAATGGCCCCGGGGTATTTGTGTATGAATCCGTGGGTAGCAGTTGCATCTTGGTGGGTTTCAGTTCATTTATAGCTTAGAGGTTTCATGATAGTGTAGGCATGCATGCCACGCACATATTCATCAGGGTTGAGGACTGACACATCTATGTGTGTTTCAGCGGACAGTCTCTATGCGATGTTTCTTCATACTAGAAGCATAGTGCTCTGAAACTAATGAGACTGGTGATGCATAGAACTATGATGCGATCACTGTTTTTTCTTGAATGGATGAAACTCTTTTATTTACATAACCTATTGTACCTTTGTTGCAAGTATACTTATTACATAACCTAGTTTTTGTTCCTCATTGTTCGGTGAAAATTGTGTTTATCCTCTGTTACTTGTAGTTAGCTGTAGCGTGCATGTGATGGGAATCAACTAGACAAGATACTCGCTTGTCTGAGCATTTGATTAATTAATGTAGCTTGTGATCATTTTATGGATGTTTGCTGGTATGGTGCATGAAAAAGATGACATGTATGAAGCCAATGCTTTGGAAAATTGCACTTTAGAAGCTTCCACTGTTGTTCTTCATTTTGTTTCATAATGGACTTGTTCTTATTGCCACTGTCCTTGGTGCAAGCAACGACCCACAAAGCAGTACGATGTTCCAAGAACTTCTTGAGAAGCTCACAGAACTGATAAGTCACTAACTTCTGTAGTGTTGAATGATTAAATCGCTACCTTTAACTTGAAATAAAAATGTAGTCATGCACTTCTTTCAACCTTGTCACCCTTTTCTCTTGGTTTTTCAGGTGAGATACAGCAAGAAATCTTAGAAGGTTTGGCAGTTGATGTCGTGGATGAACTAGACACAGATGAAGCTTGATGACATAATTAGATGTGATTGCTAGTTGTATGTGTTGGCTGTCGTGTGGTGTGAGATAGTACATTTGCACTTGTGTATGTTGTATGAAAAAGCTTAAAACATGTCGATGTTACGTACCTGTTGGAAACAAATCATATAGTGGATTTTGAATGGGTGATGTCTTGTGTTACGTTTGTTCATTCATGAAATAGTGATCGTAGTAAATTGATTACTGTCTAGCTGATTTTAGGACTAATTAACACGTTGTTAAGATCACACATTGCACACAGTTTTGTAGATCCAATTGTGTGATGGCATTCACATCATACACGGGTTTTTCTTTTTAATCTTGTGCAATAACTCGCACATTACACAGTTTTCGTGAACTATGATGCTAATCCACATTGCACACTGCTTTTGTGTTCAATTGTGTGCGATGGACCCACTTATTACAAACAGTTTTTTGGTAGTGTGTGTGATAGACATGTAAGGTGTTAGTTTAAAATTGTGTCATCGAGAGGGGCTAAAACCCGTTTGTATGGGACGGCTCTGCACCAGTGGTAGTTAGGTGAAAATATGTCCACAAACAATGTTATAGATCCTCATGACCATTTTCTGTAATGGGATTATGACCTTTTGACACAGATGGTCTTAAAAATACTGGGGTTTGGACCCTCCCGGACACTCCTTGACCACTTTGCAAATAAAGGTCATGGATTTATGACCAGTTTGATCACGGTCAATAATTTTTGTCATAAACGTGCATATTTCTTGTAGTGATCCAAATCAGCCCCTTACGAAGCAATGCATAAACTAAGGTTTAAGCTTCTGCCACTCTAGCAACCCATCATCTACTTATTACTTCCCAGTGTCTTCCCCTAGGCCCAAATCATGGTGAAGTGTCATGTAGTCGACGTTCACATAACACCACTAGAGGAGAGACAACATACATATCACCAAAATATCGAACGAATACCAAATTCACATGATTACTTATAATAAGACTTCTCCCATGTCCTCAGGAACAAACATAACTACTCACAAAGCATATTCATGTTCATAATCAAAGGAGTATTAATTATCGTTAAGGATCTGAACATATGATCTTCCACCGAATAAACCAACTAGCATCAACTACAAGGAGTAATTAACACTACTAGCAACCGACAGGTACCAATCTGAGGTTTTGAGACAAAGATCGGATACAAGAGATGAACTAGGGTTTGAGAGGAGATGGTCTTTGGTGAATATGTTGATGGAGATTGACCCCTCTCGATGAGAGGATTGTTTGTGATGACGATGGCTTGATTTTCCCTCCGGGGAAGTTTCCCTGGCGAAACAGCTCATGAGCCCTAGATTCCTTCTTGCCTTCCCGCCGAGACGGCGGCGCTTCATCCCGAAAGCTTCATCTTTATTTTTTTCAGGTCAAAACACATCATATAGCAGAAGATGGGCGCCGGAGGCCTGCCAGGGGGCCCATAAGGCAGGGGGGCGCGCCCCCCACCCTTGTGGCTTCCTGGTGGGGCCCCTCTGGTACTTTCTTTGCCCAATATTTATTATTAATTCTAAAATAATTCTCCGTATATTTTCAGGACTTTTGGAGTTGTGCATAATAGGTCTCTCAGATTTGCTCCTTCTCCAGTCTAGAATTCCAACTGCTGGCATTCTCCCTCTTCATGTAAACCTTGTAAAATAAGAGAGAAAAGGCATAAGTATTGTGCTATAATGTGTAATAACAGCCCATAATGCAATAAATATCAATATAAAATCATGATACAAATTGGACGTATCAACCCCCCCAAGCTTAGACCTCGCTTGTCCTCAAGCGAAAGCCGAAATCGAAAACTATGTGCACATGTTTAGAGATAGAGGTGTCGATAAAATAAAATACGGACGTGAGGGCATCATGATCATCTTTAGACCATCAACATATATTATCATATAATTTTTTATGCTAAAGTAACAATTCATTCACAAGGTAAAGTATGAATCAAAAACTTCATTGGAAACCAACAAACTATGATCTCAGTCATTGAAGCAATTGCAATTTATCATAACATCGGAAAGAGTCAATACAAGAGCTTTTCAGCAATTCCACATACTTAACTATCATTTAGTCTTTCACAATTGCTAACACTCACCGATACTTATGGGTTCAAACCTCAGTTGGACACAGAGAAAGATAGGGGCTTACCGGTTCGCCTCCCAACCTTTTACCTCAAGGTCAAGGGTAATGTCAACAATAATACTTTATGATAACCTACATCCGAGTGGATATATATATATTTGGATCTTACTCCAACACATAGTGCTTGCCAAAAGGAAAAAAGTGTAAAAAGGAAAGGTGAAGATCACCATGACTCTTGTATAAGTAGAAGATAAAAGTAAAAGATAGGCCCTTCTCAGAGGGAAGCAGAGGTTTTCATGCGCTTTTATGGTTGGATGCACAAAATCTAAATGCAAAAGAACGTCACTTTATATTGCTGCTTGTGATAAAGAACTTTATTATGCAGTCCGTCGCTTTTATTTGTTCCATATCACAAGTTCGTATAAAGTTTATTTTCTTCGCATTAATATATAATACATATTTAGAGAGCAATTTTTACTGCTTGCACCGATGACAACTTACTTGAAGGATCTTACTCAATCCATAGGTAGGTATGGTGGACTCTCATGGCAAAACTGGGTTTAAGGGATATTTGGATGCACAAGTAGTATCGCTACTTGGTGCAAGGGGTTTGGCTAGCATAAGAGGGAAAAACAAGCTCAACATGTTGGAGGATCCATGACAATATAACTTCTATTCGGATATAAGAAAACATAACCCGTTATGTTGTCTTCCTTGTCCAGCATCAACTTTTTAGCATGTCATATTTTAATGAGTGCTCACAATTACAAAAGATGTCCAAGATAGTATATTTATATGTGAAACCTCTCTTTCTTTATTACTTCCTATTAATTGCAATAATGACCAAAACTATGTTTGTCAACTCTCAACAATTTTATTCATCACACTATTTATATGTGAAGTCATCACTCTCCATAAGATCATTATATGATCTTTTTATTTCTTTTTCATTATTTCTCTTATTTTATTCCCTGAAGATCATAGCAAGAAAGCAAAGCCCTCAACTCAAAACTACTCTTTATTATATATAACTCACGGACTCGATTACATAGATAGATCTCAAAAGAAAACTCAAAGCTTGATCATACCAAAATTTTATTCAACTAGATCAATATATAACCAAAAGGATCGAACTAAGAAAAATGATAAAAGTAAAGGTGTGATGGTGATATGATACCGGGGCATCTTCCCCAAGCTTGGCAGTTACCAAGGGGAGTACCATACCCATGTATTTAGATCTCTTTCTTCGGAGGTGGTGATGATGGAGTTTCGGTTAGCTTGATTAAGCTACACTTGAGATCCTGCAATTCTTGGAGTACACGTTGAAGCATAATTGCATTCTTCTGAATCTCTTCTAAAAGATGCTTGTTTTCTGGCCACCATGAGCTTTTCCCTGCATCACTTTCACTTGGACGGGATATGTCCCAATTGGAAGGTATGTGTGTGCGAGGTGTATTCTCCACTCCATAATTATGAACCAGATTATGAAAGTTGTACCGATGTAACCTATTTAAGGGCCTCCTGGGAGGAAGTCCTTCTTGTATTTGTTGGCCTTCATGGTTACTTGTAGTCCCTATGGCTTTATGGGGATTGGGAATAGTGGAGATGCCAGCCAGAGTGCCTATCTCCGAAGCCTGAGGGTGGACCTCAAGCGAATCCCCTTGATCTTCTTCCATCGTGGCTTCCTCGGTTCCGCCCTCCTGAGTTCCATCTACATCAACCAAGCATCGTCGTCCACATTGTTGGAGGAGGAGGAATACATGATGCATGGCCTTGAAAACTCTGGCAGAAAACAACTCAAAACGAAAACAGGAGATATTGCCGTGATACTTTGGTCAAACTTTTGGGAGATTATATAATGAATTTTTACCGACCAAAAGGAGTATTCCACAAGAAAATAGAGTCCAGAGGGCACACGAGGTGGCAACAAGGCACAGGGGCGCGCCCTCCTGCCTTGTCGCTCCTCGTGCACTCTTCTGACTACTTTTAATTTTCCTATTTTTTTAATATCCCAAAATGGAGAAAAATTGCTGTTAGAACAGTTTTGGAGTCGGTTTACTTACCGTACCACATACATATTCCTTTTCAGAGTCTGAAACGTTCTGGAAAGTATCCCTTATGTCCTCCTCCGGTGTTATGGTATTAATAATATTTGTCTCAACATTTATGGGAGTACCTGTAATATAATGTTTGATTCTTTCACCGTTTACCACCTTCGGGTTAGTGCCTTCGGCATTGTTGATCTTGATGGCACCAGAACGATAAACCTCCTCGATAATGTAAGGACCTTCCCATTTAGAGAGAAGCTTTCTTGCAAAAAATCTTAGACGAGAGTTGTATAGCAAAACAGGATCACCTACATTAAACTCACGCTTTTGTATCCTTTTGTCATGCCATCTTTTAAATTTTTCTTTAAACAACTTGGCATTCTCATAGGCTTGTGTTCTCCATTCATCAAGCGAGCTTATGTCAAATAACCTCTTCTCACCGGCAAGTTTGAAATCATAGTTGAGATCTTGATTGCCCAATAAGCTTTATGTTCTAGTTCAAGAGGTAAGTGGCATGCTTTTCCATAAACCATTTTATATGGAGACATACCCATAGGGTTTTTATAAGCAGTTCTATAAGCCCATAATGCATCTTCAAGTTTCTTAGACCAATTCTTTCTAGATATATTAACAGTCTTTTGCAAAATCAATTAATCTCTCTATTGCTCAATTCTACTTGGCCACTAGACTGAGGATGATATGGAGATGCAATTATATGGTTAACATCATATTTAACAAGCAATTTACGGAAAGCACCATGAATAAAATGTGAACCACCATCAGTCATTAAATATCTAGGGACTCCAAACATCGAAAAAATAACTTCTTTAAGCATTTTAATAGAGGTGTTATGATCAGCACAACTAGTTGGAATAGCTTCCACCCACTTAGTAACGTAATCAACAACAACTAAAATATGTGTATACCCATTGGAGGAAGGAAAAAGTCCCATATAATCAAAGCCCCTAATATCAAATGGTTCAGTAACAAGTGAATAATTCATAGGCATTTCCTGGTGTCTACTAATATTAACAATTCTTTGACATTCATCACAAGATAAGACAAACTTACAAACATCCTTGAAAAGAGTAGGCCAATAAAAACCGGATTGTAATACCTTGTGTGCAGTTCTATCTCCAGCGTGGTGTCCTCCGTAGGCCTCGGAGTGACACTTTGCGTAGGATCTGTCCCTGTTCATGCTCAGGTACACAACGTCTAATAACACCATCTACTCCTTCTTTATAAAGGTGTGGGCCATCCCAAAAGTAATGTATTAAATCATAGAAAAACTTTTCCTTTTGCTGGTATGTGAAACTAGGTGGTATAAATTTAACAACGATGTAATTAGCATAATCAGCATACCATGGAGTATTACGAGAACCATTTATGACAACTAATTGCTCAACAGGAAAGCTATCATCAATAGGCAGTGGGTCATCAAGAACATTTTCTAACCCAGACAAGTTGTCTGCAATGGGGTTCTCAGCTCCCTGTCTATCAATAATATGCAAATCAAATTCTTGTAGCAAGAGAACCCATCTAATAAGTCTAGGTTTAGCATCTTTCTTTTTCCATAAGATATTTAATAGCAGCATGATCAGTGTGAATGGTTACTTAGGAATCAACAATATAAGATCTGAACTTGTCACAAGCAAAAACAACTGCTAAAAATTCTTTTTCAGTAGTAGCATAATTTCTTTGGCACTGTCTACAGTTTTTCTAGCATAATGAATAAAATTCAATTTCTTCTTAACTCTTTGCCCTAGAACAACACCAACAACATAATCACTAGCATCACACATAATTTCAAAGGGTAAATTCCAATCAGGTGGTTTAACAATAGGTGCAGAAATCAAGGCTTTCTTAAGTATTTCAAATGCTTGTACACAATCATCATAAAAAACAAAAGGAATATCTTTTTGCAAGAGATTAGTGAGAGGCCTAGAAATTTTAGAGAAGTCTTTAATAAACCTCCTATAGAAACCAGCGCGACCAAGGAAACTTCTTATACCTTTGATATCTTTAGGACACGACATCTTTTCAATAACATCTATTTTAGCTTTGTCCACTTCAATACCTCTTTCAGAAATTTTATGCCCCAAGACAATACCTTCATTAACCATAAAGTGACACTTCTCCCAATTTAAAACAAGATTAGTTTCTTCACATCTCTGCAAAACTCGATCAAGGTTGCTTAAGCAATCATCAAAAGAAGTTCTGTAAGCGGAGAAATCATCCATGAAGACCTCAACAATCTTTTCACAAAAGTCACAGAATATAGCAGTTATACATCTTTGAAAGGTAGCAGGTGCACTGCATAAACCAAAAGTCATACGTCTATAAGAAAAAGTACCGAAAGGGCAAGTAAAAGTGGTTTCTTCTTGATCCTCTTTTGACACATGTATTTGAGAAAAAACCAGAATAACCATCTAGAAAGCAAAAATTTGTATGTTTGGACAGTCTTTCTAGCATTTGATCAATAAAAGTTAGAGGGTAGTGATCTTTTCTAGTAGCTTTGTTTAATTTGCGAAAATCAATTTCCATTCTATAACCTGTAACAATTCTTTGCGGAATCAATTCATTCTTATCATTAGGAACAACAGTAATACCTCCCTTCTTAGGGACACAATGAACGGGACATACCCATCTACTATCAGCAATAGGATAAATTATACCTACTTACAGAAGCTTTAATACTTCATTTCTTACCACTTTTTTCATCTTGGGATTTAGCCGTCGTTGATGATCAACAACTGGTTTAGCATCAGGCTCCATATTGATTTTGTGCTGACATAGAGTGGGACTAATGCCCTTAAGATCATCAAGAGTATACCCGATAGCGGTACGGTGCTTCTTCAGAGTTTTCAATAATTTCTTTCCTTCATGCTCTGAAAGGTTAGCACTTATAATAACAAGATATATCTTCTTCTCGTCAAGATAAGCATATTTTAAAGTATCAGGTAATTGTTTAAGCTCAAACACGGGGTCACCCTTGGGTGGTGGAGGATCCCCAAGGATTTCAACAGGCAAGTTGTGTTTCAAAACATGCATTTGTTTAAACAATATTTCATCTAATTCCTTTCTTTCATTCATAAACATATCATTCTCATGGTCTAGTAAATATTGTTCTAAAGGATCGGTGGGAGGTACGGCAATAGAAGCAAGACCAATAATTCCATCCTTACTAGGCAATTCTTTATCATGGGGTTGTCTATGAAATTTAGAGAAATTAAAATCATGAGACACATCCCCAAAACTTATAGTAATAATTTCTTTGTCACAGTCTATCTTAGCATTGGTAGTGTTCAAGAAAGGTTTACCAAGTATAATGGGACAAAAATCATCTTGTAGGGAACCAAGAACAAGAAAATCAGTAGGGTATTTTATTTTCCCACACAAGACTTCAACATCTCTAACAATCCCAATTGGTGATACAATATCTCTATTGGCAAGCTTAATAGTAACATGAGTATCTTCTATCTCAGCAGGTGCAATTTCATTCATAATTTCTTGATATAAACTAAAAGGAATTGCACTCACACTAGCACCCACATCACATAAGCCATGATAATAAGGA
Organism: Aegilops longissima; assembly: GCA_021605205.1. Lineage (NCBI taxonomy): Eukaryota > Viridiplantae > Streptophyta > Magnoliopsida > Poales > Poaceae > Aegilops > Aegilops longissima. The sequence goes on along the minus strand of CM038679.1, from coordinate 96,784,057 downwards.
TCTCCTATTTTAACAGAAACAACAGGCATGCCAACAATAGGTCTGTTTATCTTTAGTATCAGGTCTAGCAATTCTAGCAGCTTCATCACAGAAATAAATAACATGCCCATCAATATTATCGACCAAGAGATCTTTAACCATAGCAACATTAGGTTCAACTTTAATTTGTTCAGGGGGTGTTTGGTGTACTAGTATAACTCTTACGTACCACAGTTTAAGCTTTAGCATGATCCTTTATCCTAACAGGAAAAGGTGGTTTCTCAATATAAGCAGTAGGAACAATAGGATCAACATTATAAGTAATAGTTTCTTCTTCAACTTTAATAGGTTACACTATTTTTACTTCAGTGGGAGGATGATATTTAAACCACTTCTCCTTGGGGAGATCAACATGAGTAGCAAATGATTCACACAAAGAAGCTACTATCTCAGAGTCAAGTCCATATTTAGTGCTAAATTCACGAAAAGCATCGGTATCCATAAAAGATTTAACACAATCAAACTTGAGGTTTATACCTGACTCCTTACCTCCGTCGAGTTCCCAATCTTCAGAGTTGCTTTTAATTCTTTCCAATAAATCTCATTTGAATTCAATATTCTTCTTCGTAAAAGAACCAGTACAAGAAGTATCGAGCATGGATTGATCATTACGAGAAAGCCGAGCATAAAAATTCTGAATAACAATTTCTCTTGAGAGCTCATGATTGGGGCATGAATATAACATTGACTTAAGCCTCCCCCAAGCTTGAGCGATACTTTCTCCTTCATGAGGACAAAAATTATATATATAATTCCGATCACGATGAACCAGATGCATAGGATAAAACTTTAGATGAAATTCCAATTTCAATCGATGTAGTTCCATGATCCAATATCATCACATAGCCTATACCATGTCAATGCCTTTCCCTTCAAAGATAAAGGGAAGACCTTCTTCTTGACTTCATCCTCGGGCAAACCTACAAGCTTAAATAATCCATAAACTTCATCCACATAGATTAGATGCATATCAGGATGTAATGTTCCATCTGTTGGAAATATGCCCTAGAGGCAATAATAAAAGCACTATTATTATATTTCCTTGTTCATGATAATTGTCTTTTATTCATGCTATAATTGTATTATCCGGAAATCGTAATACATGTGTGAATACATAGACCACAATCGTCCCTAGTGAGCCTCTAGTTGACTAGCTCGTTGGTCAATAGATAGTCATGGTTTCGACTATGGACATTGGATGTCGTTGATAACGGGATCACGTCATTAGAAGAATGGCGTGATGGACAAGACAATCCTAAGCATAGCACAAGATCGTGTAGTTCGTTTTGCTAGAGCTTTCTCAATGTCAAGTATCTATTCCTTAGACCATGAGATCGTGTAACTCCGGATACCGTAGGAGTGCTTTGGGTGTACCAAGCGTCACAACGTAATCGGGTGACTATAAAGGTGCATTACGGTATCTCCGAAAGTGTCATTGGGTTGACACGGATCGAGGCGAGGATTTGTCACTCCGTATTACGGAGAGGTATCACTGGGCCCACTCGGTAGTGCATCATCATAATGAGCTCAAAGTGACCAAGTGTGCGGTCACGGGATCATGCATTACTGATGCGAGTAAAGTGACTTGCGATAACGAGACTGAGCGAGGTATTGGGATACCGACGATCGAGTCTCGGGCAAGTAACATACCGTCTGACGAAGGGAGTAGTATCTGCGGTTGCTTGAATCCTCTACATCGTGGTTCATCCGATGACATCATCGAGGAGCATGTAGGAGCCAACATGGGTATCCAGATCCGCTATTGGTTATTGACACGAGGCGTCTCGGTCATGTCGCATGTCTCCCGAACCCGTAGGGTCTACACATAAGGTTCGGTGGCGCTAGGGTTATTAGGAAGACTTGTATGTGATTACGAATGTTGTTGAGTCCGGATGAGATCCCGGACGTCACGAGGAGTTCCGTAGGGTCCGGAGGTAAAGATTTATATATGGGAAGTTGTCATACGGACACGGAAGAATTGAGGTCATATCGGTATTGTACAGGGGCCACGGAAAGGTTCGGAGGACCACGGAGGGGCCACCCCTCGGGGGCCACTGGGCTGCGTGGGAGGGATCCAGCCCTGGTGGGCTGGGCGCACCCCTCCCTTGGGCCCATGCGCCTAGGGTTGAGGGAACCCTAGAGGCGCCCCTTGCTTGGGGGCAAGCCCCTCTCCCTTGCCGCCCCCTCTAGATGCATCTAGAGGGCCGGCCCCTCTCCCTTCCCCTATAAATAGAGGGGTGAGGGAGGCAGCCGCACCAAGCCAAGGCGCAGCCCTCCCTCCCAACACCTCTCCTCCTCCGTTGTGTGCTCGGCGAAGCCTGCCGAGATCTTGCCTCTCCACCATCATCACGCCGTCGTGCTGCCGTGGAGCTGTCTTCCTCAACCTCTCCTTCCTCCTTGCTGGATCAAGGCGGAGGAGACGTTGCCCGTCACCGTCTCGTGTGTTGAGCAGCGGAGGTGCTGTCCGTTCAACACTTGGTCATCGGTGATCCGAGTGCGACTCCATCATCACCATCCCCTTGAACGCTTCCATACGCGATCTACAAGTGGTATGTAGATGCAAACTCACTCCCTTGACTCGTTGCTTAGATGAACTCATAGATGGATCTTGGTGAAACCGTAGGAAAAATTTTAATTTTCTGCAACGTTCCCCAACAGTGGTATCAGAGCTAGGTCTATGCGTAGTTCTCTATTGCACGAGTAGAACACAATTTAGTTGTGGGCGTAGATCTTGTCAACTTGCTTGCCGCTACTAGTCTTATCTTGCTTTCGCGGTATTGTGGGATGAAGCGGCCCGGACCAACCTTACATGTACGCTTATGTGAGACCGGTTCCACCGACTAACATGCACTAGTTGCATAAGGTGGCTGGCGGGTGTCTGTCTCTCCCACTTTAGTTGGAGCGGATTCGATGAAAAGGTTCCTTATGAAGGGTAAATAGAAGTTGACAAGATCACGTTGTGGTTATTCGTAGGTAAGAAAACGTTCTTGCTATAACCCAATTGCAGCCACGTAAAAGATGCAACAACAATTAGAGGACGTCTAACTTGTTTTTGCAGCAATTGTCATGTGATGTGATATGGCCAAGTTGTGATGAATGATGAATGACATATTGTGATGTATGAGATCATGTTCTTGTAATAGGAATCACGACTTGCATGTCGATGAGTATGACAACGGCAGGAACCATAGGAGTTGTCTTTATTTTGTATGACTGCGAGTCATTGAAGAGCGCCATGTAAATTACTTTACTTTATTGCTAAACGCGTTAGCCATAGAAGTAGAAGTAGTCGTTGGCGTGACAACTTCATGAAGACACGATGATGGAGATCATGATGATGGAGATCATGGTGTCATGCCGGTGACAAGATGATCATGGAGCCCCGAAGATGAAGATCAAAGGAGCTATATGATATTGGCCATATCATGTCACTACTTTATATAATTGCATGTGATGTTTATTATGTTTTATGCATCTTGTTTACTTAGAACGATGGTAGTAAATAAGATGATCCCTTACAACAATTTCAAGAAGTGTTCTCCCCTAACTGTGCACCGTTGCTAAAGTTCAATGCGTTTGAAGCACCACGTGATGATCGGGTGTGATAGATCCTTACTTTCACATACAACGGGTGTAAGACAGTTTTACACATGCAAAACACTTAGGGTTAACTTGACGAGCCTAGCATGTACAGACATGGCCTCGGAACACGGAGACCGAAAGGTCGAACACGAGTCGTATAGAAGATACGATCAACATGAGAATGTTCACCGATGATGACTAGTCCGTCTCACGTGATGATCGAACACGGCCTAGTCGACTCGGATCGTGTAACACTTAGATGACTAGAGGGATGTCAAATCTAAGTGGGAGTTCATTCAATAATTTGATTAAGATGAACTTAATTATCATGAACTTAGTCTAAAACTTTTTGCAAAATATGTCTTGTAGATCAAATGGCCAGCGCTCATGTCAACATGAACTTCAGCGCGTTCCTAGAAAACCAAGCTGATAGATGATGGCAGCAACTATCGGATGGGTCCGGAACACGAGATCATCCTCATAGCTGCCAAGAAGGCATATGTCCTAGAAGCACCGTTGGGTGACCCACCTGCTCTCCCAAAGCCTTGCAAGACGATTTGAGCGTTTGGCGGAACGCGTCTTGATGATTACTCCCTCGTTCGGTGCGGCATGCTTTACACTTAGAACCGGGGCTCCAAAAGCGTTTTGAGCAACACGAGCATATGAGATGTTCAAGAGCTGAAACTAGTTTTCCAAGCTCATGCCCGGTCGAGAGATATGAAGTCTCCGACAAGTTCTATAGTTGTAAGATGGAGGAAAACAGTTACAAGGTGAGCACATACTCAAAATGTCAGGTTGCACACCGCTTTGTCCCAGTGGAGATTAACCTCCGGACGAGGCGGTCATTGGCAGAATCCTTGATCGCTCCCACCAAGCTACAAGAGCTTCGTGATGAACTACAATATGCGGGATGGTAAAGACCATTCTGAAGTATTTTCAATCTTTGAAGTCGCAGAGGTTGAAATCAAGAAAGAACATCAAGTGTTGATGGTCAATAAGACCACTAAGTTTAAGAAGGGCAAGGGTAAGAAGAACTTCAAGAAGGACGGCAAGGAGGTTGCCGCACCCGCAAGCAAGTTGCGGGAAGAAGTCAAAGAATGGACCCAAGCACGAGGTGAGTGCTTTTATTGCAAGGGAAGGGTCCTTTGAAGCGGAACTGCCCCAAATACTTAGCGGATAAGAAGGCCGGCAACACCAAAGGTATATTTGATATACATGTAATTGATGTGTACCTTACCGATTACTCGTAGTAACTCCTGGGTATTTGATACGGTGCCGTTGCTCATATTTGTAACTCACAGCAGAGCTGCGGAATAAGCGGAGGCTGGCGAAGGGCGAGGTGACGATGCGCGCCGGGAATGGTTCCAGAGTCGATGTGATCGCCGTCGACACGCTACCTCTACATTTACCTCGGGATTAGTTTTGAACCTTAATAATTGTTATTTGGTGCCAAGTTTGAGCATGAACATTGTTTCGGATCTCGTTTAATGCGAGATGGCTACTCATTTAAATCCGAGAATAATGGTTGTTCTATTTATATGAGAGATATGTTTTATGGTCATGCTCCAATGGTCAATGGTTTATTCTTAATGAATCTCGGCGTAATATTACACATATTCATAGCGTGAATACCAAAAGATGTAAAGTTGATAACGATAGTCCCACTTACTTGTGGCACTGCCGCCTTGGTCACATTGGTGTCAAGCGCATGAAGAAGCTCCATCTTGATGGACTTTTGGAGTCTCTAGATTATGAATCATTTGACACATGCGAACCATGCCTCATGGGCAAGATGACCAAGACTCCGTTCTCGGAACAATGGGCGAGCAACCAACTTGTTGGAAATCATACATACCGATGTGTGCGGTCCGATGAGCATTGAGGCTCGCGGAGGATATCGTATGTTCTCACTCTCACAGATGACTTGAGTAGATATGGGTATGTCTACTTGATGAAACACAAGTCTGAGACCTTTGAAAAGTTCAAGGAATTTCAGAATGAAGTAGAGAATCAACGTGACCGAAGATAAAATTCTTCGATCGGATCGTGGAGGAGAATATTTAAGTCACGAATTTGGTACACACTTAAGAAAATGTGGAATCGTTTCACAACTCACGCCGCTGGAACACCTCGGTAGAACGGTGTGTCGAACATCGTGTCGCACTCTATTGGATATGGTGCGATCTATGATGTCTCTTACCGATTTACCGCTATCATTTTGGGGATACGCTCTAGAGACAGCTACATTCACTTTAAATAGGGCACCGTCTAAATCCGTTGAGGCGACACCGTATGAATTATGGTTTGGGAAGAAACCTAAGTATCGTTTCTAAAAGTTTGGGGATGCGATGCTTATGTCAAGAAACTTCAACCCGAAAAGCTCGAACCCAAGTCGAAAATCGTCTTCATAGGATACCCTAAGGAAACCATTGGGTATACCTTCTACTTAAGATCCGAGGGCAAGATCTTTGTTGCCAAGAACGGATCCTTTACGGAAAAAGAGTTTCTCTCGAAAGAAGTAAGTGGGAGGAAAGTAGAACTCGATGAAGTACTACCTCTTGAACAGGATAGTAGTGCAGCTCGGAAAATGTTCTGTGATGCCTACACCAACCAAGAGGAAATTAATGATGATGATCAAGGTACTTGGATCGAAGTTTCTCTTGAACTTGGGTCCACAAGGACACGTTCCGCACTAGAGTGGTACGGCAACCCTGTCCTGGAAATCATGTTGTTAGACAACGGTGAACCTTCAAACTATGAAGTAGCAATGGCGGGCCCAAATTCCAACAAATGGCTAGAAGCCATGAAATCCGAGATAGAATCCATGTATGAAAACAAAGTATGGACTTTGACTGACTTGCCCGATGATCGGCGAGCGATAGAAAACAAATGGATCTTTAAGAAGAAGACGGACGCGGATGGTAATGTCACCATCTATAAAGCTCGACTTGTCGCTAAGGGTTATCGACAAGTTCAAGGGATTGACAACGATGAGACTTTCTCTCCGTGGCGAAGCTTAAGTCCGTCCGAATCATGTTAGCAATTGCCGCATACTATGATTATGAGATATGGCAGATGGACGTCAAAACAGCGTTCCTTAACGGTTATCTTAAGGAAGAGCTGTATATGATGCAGCCGGAGGGTTTTGTCGATCCTAAGAATGCTGACAAAGTATGCAAGCTCCAGCGATCCATTTATGGGCTGGTGCAAGCATCTCGGAGTTGGAACATTCGCTTTGATGAGATGATCAAAGCGTTTGGGTTTATCTTGAGACTTATGGAGAAGCTGCGTTTACAAGAAAGTGAGTGGGAGCTCTGTAGCATTTCTCATATTATATGTAGATGACATACTTTTGATGGGAAATGATATAGAATTCTTGGACAACATTAAGGCCTACTTGAATAAGTGTTTTTCAATGAAGGACCTTGGAGAAGCTGCTTATATATTAGGCATCAAGATCTATAGAGATAGATCGAGGCGCCTCATAGGTCTTTCACAAAGCACATACCTTGATAAGATTTTGAAGAAGTTCAAAATGGATCAGTCAAGAAAGGGTTCTTGCCAAGACTACAAGGTGTGAGATTGAGCTCGGCTCAATGCCCGACCACGGAAAATATAAAGAAGAGATGAGTGTCATCCCTATGCTTCAGCCATAGGATCTATTATGTATGCCATCTTTGTGTACGGACCTGATGTAAACCTTGCCGTAAGTTTGGTAGGAAGATACCAAAGTAATCCGGCAAGGAACACTGGACAACGGTCAAGAATATCCTAAAGTACACGAAAAGGACAAAGGACATGTTTCTCGTTTATGGAGGCGACGAAGAGCTCGTCGTAAAGGGTTACGTCGGCGCTAGCTTCAACACAGATCTGGATGACTCTAAGTCACAAACCGGATACATGTATATGTTGAATGGTGGAGCAGCGATGGTGGTGCAGTTTGCAAGCGAAGCGTCGTGGCGGGATCTACATGTGAAGCGGAGTACATGGCAGCCTCGGAGGCAGCGCATGAAGCAATTTGGGTGAAGGAGTTCATCATCGACCTAGGAGTCATACCCAATGCGTCGGGGCCAATCAAACTCTTCTCAGTGACAACACCGGAGCTATTGCACTTGCCAAGGAGCCTGGTTTCACAAGAAGACCAGGCACATCAAGCGTCGCTTCAACTCCATCCGTGAAAATGTTCAGGGATGGAGACATAGAAATTTGTAAAGTGCATACGGATCTGAATGTCGCATCCATTGACTAAACCTCTTCCATGGGCAAAACATGATCAACACGAGAACTCTATGGGTGTTCAATTCATCACAATGTAAACTAGATTATTGACTCTAGTGCAAGTGGGAGACTGTTGGAAATATGCCCTAGAGGCAATAATAAAAGCATTATTATTATATTTCCTTGTTCATGATAATTGTCTTTTATTCATGCTATAATTGTATTATCCGGAAATCGTAATACATGTGTGAATACATAGACCACAATCGTCCCTAGTGAGCCTCTAGTTGACTAGCTCGTTGGTCAACAGATAGTCATGGTTTCGACTATGGACATTGGATGTCGTTGATAACGGGATCACGTCATTAGGAGAATGGCGTGATGGACAAGACAATCCTAAGCATAGCACAAGATCGTGTAGTTCGTTTTGCTAGAGCTTTCTCAATGTCAAGTATCTATTCCTTAGACCATGAGATCGTGTAACTCCCGGATACCGTAGGAGTGCTTTGGGTGTACCAAGCGTCACAACGTAAGCTGGGTGACTATAAAGGTGCATTACGGTATCTCCGAAAGTGTACATTGGGTTGACACGGATCGAGGCGAGGATTTGTCACTCCGTATTACGGAGAGGTATCACTGGGCCCACTCGGTAGTGCATCATCATAATGAGCTCAAAGTGACCAAGTGTCTGGTCACGGGATCATGCATTCTGATGCGAGTAAAGTGACTTGCGATAACTTGAGACTGAGCGAGGTATTGGGATACCGACGATCGAGTCTCGGGCAAGTAACATACCGTCTGACGAAGGGAGTAGTATCTGCGGTTGCTTGAATCCTCGACATCGTGGTTCATCCGATGACATCATCGAGGAGCATGTAGGAGCCAACATGGGTATCCAGATCCGCTGTTGGTTATTGACTGAGGCGTCTCGGTCATATTCGCATGTCTCCGAACCCGTAGGGTCTACACATAAGGTTCGGTGGCGCTAGGGTTATTAGGAAGACTTGTATGTGATTACGAATGTTGTTTGGAGTCCGGATGAGATCCCGGACGTCACGAGGAGTTCGGAAGGGTCCGGAGGTAAAGATTTATATATGGGAAGTTGTCATACGGACACGGAAGAATTGGGTCATATCGGTATTGTCTGGGGCCATCGGAAAGGTTCCGGAGGACCACGGGAGGGCCACCCCTCCCGGGGGCCACGGCTGCGTGGGAGGGAGCCAGCCCTGGTGGGCTGGGCGCACCCTCCCTTGGGCCCATGCGCCTAGGGTTGAGGGGAACCCTAGAGGGCCCCTTGCTTGGGGCAAGCCCCTCTCCTTGCCGCCGCCCCCTCTAGATGCATCTAGAGGGCCGCCCCTCTCCCTTCCCCTATAAATAGAGGGGTGAGGGAGGGCAGCCGCACCCAAGCCAAGGCGCAGCCCTCCCTCCCAACACCTCTCCTCCTCCGTTGTGTGCTCGTGAAGCCTGGCCGAGATCTTGCCTCTCCACCATCATCACGCCGTCGTGCTGCCGGTGGAGCTGTCTTCCTCAACCTCTCCTTCCTCCTTGCTGGATCAAGACGGAGGAGACGTTGCCCGTACCGTACGTGTGTTGAACGCGGAGGTGCTGTCCGTTCAGCACTTGGTCATCGGTGATCCGAGTACGACTCCATCATCACCATCCCCTTGAACGCTTCCGTACGCGATCTACAAGTGGTATGTAGATGCAAACTCACTCCCTTGACTCGTTGCTTAGATGAACTCATAGATGGATCTTGGTGAAACCGTAGGAAAAATTTTAATTTTCTGCAACGTTCCCCAGTACCATCTCCCGCGTAAGGATTGAAGGAAATATGCCCTAGAGGCAATAATAAAGTTATTATTTATTTCCTTATATCATGATAAATGTTTATTATTCATGCTAGAATTGTATTAACTGGAAACATAATACATGTGTGAATACATAGACAAACAGATAGTCACTAGTATGCCTCTACTAGACTAGCTCATTAATCGAAGATGGTTATGTTTCCTAACCATAGACATGTGTTGTCATTTGATTAATGGGATCACGTCATTAGGAGAATGATGTGATTGACATGACCCATTTCGTTAGCTTAGCACTTGATCGTTTAGTATGTTGCTTATGCTTTCTTCATGACTTATACAAAGTTCACGCAACTATGAGATTATGCAACTCCGTTTACGGAGGAACACTTTGTGTGCTACCAAACGTCTAGCGTAAATGGGTGATTATAAAGGTACTCTACAGGTGTCTCCAAAAGTATATGTTGAGTTGGCATGAATCGAGATTAGGTTTTGTCACTCCGATTGTCGGAGAGGTATCTCTGGGCCTTCTCGGTAATACACATCACATAAGCCTTGCAAGCATTGCAACTAATGAGTTAGTTGTGAGATGATGTATTACGGAGCGAGTAAAGAGACTTCTGGTAACAAGATTGAACTAGGTATTGGATACCGACGATCGAATCTCGGGTAAGTAACATACCGATGACAAAGGAACAACGTGTCGTTATGCGGTTTGACCGATAAAGATCTTCGTAGAATATGTAGGAACCAATATGGGCATCCAGGTTCCGCTATTGGTTATTGACCGAGAATGGTTCTAGGTCATGTCTACATAGTTCTCGAACCCGTAGGGTCCGCACGCTTAACGTTTCGATGACAGTTCATTATGAGTTTATAAGTATTGATGTACGAAGGTAGTTTGGAGTCCGGATGTGATCACGGACATGACGAGGAGTCTCGAAATGGTCGAGACATAAAGATTGATATATTGGAAGCCTATGTTTGGACTTGGAAGGTTCGGATGAAAGCAGAAGTTCTGGAACACCGGGGTTACGGAACCCCGGGGTCTATGGGCCTTGATGGGCCATAGGGAGAAGAGGAAAGGGCCGGCCAGGCAGGCGCCCCCTCCCCTCTAGTCCGAATAGGACAAGGAGGGGGGGCCCTTCCCTCTTCCCCTCCCCAATCTAATCCAACTAGGAAGGGAGTCCTACTCCCGGTGGGAGTAGGACTCCTCGCGCCTTGCTTGGGCTGGCCGCACCCCCTTGCTCCTTTATATCTGAGGCAGGGGGCACCCATGACACACAAGTTGATCTACGGATCGTTCCTTAGCCGTGTCGGTGCCCCCTCCACCATATTCCACTTCGGTCATATTGTCGCGGAGCTTAAGCGAAGCCTGCGTCGGTGAAGTCATATCGTCGCGGAGCTTAAGCGAAGCCCTGCGTCGGTGGAGCATCATCATCGTCCCACGCCGTCGTCTTGTGGAACTCATCCCCAACGCTTTTTGGATCGGGCCGGGGATCGTCATCGAATGAGCGTGTCTTTGAACACGGAGGTGCCGTCGTTCGGTGCTTGGATCGGTCGGATCGTGAAGGCGTGCGACTACATCAACAGCGTTGTTATAACGCTTCGCTTTCGGTCTCACGAGTGCGTGGACGGACACCCTCCCTCTCGTTGCTATGCCATCACCATGGTCTTGCGTGTGCGTAGGAATTTTTTGAAATTACTCGTTCACCTCTGATGGCATCGAGCTTGGTTTTATCGTTGATGTCATATGCACGAGTAGAACACAAGTGAGTTGTGGGCGATATAAGTCATCTTGCTTACCAGCATGTCATACTTTGGTTCAGCGGTATTGTGAGATGAAGCGGCCGGACCGACATTACGCGTGACGCTTACGCGAGACTGGTTTCACCGCTTGAGCACTAGTTGCTTAAAGGTGACCGGCGGGTGTCTGTCTCTCTCACTTTAGTTGAACCGAGTGTGGCTCGCCCGGTCCTTGCGAAGGTTAAAACAACACCAACTTGACAAACTATCGTTGTGGTTTTGATGCGTGGTAAGAACGGTTCTTGCTCAGCCCGTAGCAGCCACGTAAAACTTGCAACAACAAAGTAGAGGGCGTCTAACTTGTTTTTGCAGGGCATGTTGTGATGTGATGTGGTCAAGGCGTGATGCTATATTTTATTGTATGAGATGATCATGTTTTGTAACGAGTTATCGGCAATGGCGAGAGCCATATGGTTGTCGCTTTATTGTATGAAATACAAAAGCCATGTAATTGCTTTACTTTATCACTAAGCGATGGCGATAGTCGTAGAAGCAATAGTTGGCGAGGCGACAACGATGCTACGATGGAGATCAAGGTGTCGCGCGGTGGCGATGGTGATCATGGCGGTGCTTGGAGATGGAGATCACAAGCACAAGATGATGATGACCATATCATATCACTTATATTGATTGCATGTGATGTTTATCCTTTATGCATCTTATCTTGCTTTGATTGGCGGTAGCATTATAAGATGATCTCTCACTAAAATTATCAAGAAGTGTTCTCCCGAGTATGCACCGTTGCTAAAAGTTCGTAGTACCCGGACACCACGTGATGATCGGGTGTGATAAGTTCTCGTCCATCTACAACGGTGCAAGCCAGTTTTGCACACGCAGAATACTCGAGTTAAACTTGACGAGCCTAGCATATGCAGATATGGCCTCGGAACACGGAGACCGAAAGGTCGGCGTGAATCATATAGTAGATATGATCAACATAGTGATGTTCACCATTGAAACTACTCCATCTCACGTGATGATCGGACATGGTTTAGTTGATTTGGATCACGTAATCACTTAGATGACTAGAGATGTCTGTCTAAGTGGGAGGTTTTAATATGATTAATTAAACTTAAATTTATCATGAACTTAGTACTGATAGTATTTTGCTTGTCTATGTTTCTTTGTAGATAGATGGCTCGTCTTTGTTGTTCCGTTGAATTTTAATGCGTTCCTTGAGAAAGCAAAGTTGAAAGATGATGGTAGCAATTACGGACTGGGTCCGTAACGAGGATTATCCTCATTGCTGCACGGAAAGAATTACGCCTGGAAGCACCGCTGGGTGCGAACTCTTTGCGAGAACAACGCCGAAGTTGTGAGCGTCTGGCGAGCAAAGTGATGACTACTCTATAGTTCGATGTGCCATGCTTTACGGCTTAGAACCGGGTCTTCAACGGCGTTTTGAGCGTCATGGAGCATATGAGATGTTCCAGAGTTGAAGTTAATATTTCAAGCAAATGCCCGGATTGAGAGATATGAAGTCTCCAATAAGTTCTATAGCTGCAAGATGGAGGAGAATAGTTACATCGGTGAGCACATACTCAAAATGTCAGGTATAATAATCACTTAATTCAGCTGGGAGTTAATCTTCCGGATGATAGTGTCATTGATGAAATTCTCCAATCACGCCACCAAGCTACAAGAGCTTCGTGATGAACTATAATATGCAAGGGATGACTAAAACAATTCTGAGCTCTTACATGATGCTAAAAGCATGGAGGTAGAAATCAAGAAAGAGCATCAAGTGTTGATGGTCAACAAGACCACTAGTTTCAAGAAAAGGGCAAAGTAAAGAAGAAGGAAACTTCAAAAGAACAACAAGAAAGTTGCTGATCAAGAGAAGAAACCCAAGTCGGACCTAAGCACAAATCGAGTGTTTTTACCGCAAGCGATCGGACCTTTGGCGGAACTGCCCCAAGTATTTGGCGGATAAGAAGGATGGCAAGGTGAACAAAGGTATATGTGATATACATGTTATTGATGTGTACCTTACTAGAGCTCGTAGTAGCACTGGGTATTTGATCTTGGTTACATTGCTAATATTTGCAACTCAAAGCAGGGACTACTGGAATAAGCGAGCAACGCAAAGGACGAGGTGACGATCGCGTGGGAAACGGTTCCAAAGTCAATGTGATCGCGATCGACACGCTACCTCTACATCTACCTTGGGATTAGTTTTAGACCTAAATAATTGTTATTTGGTGCCAGCGTTGAGCATGAACATTATATCTGGATCTTGTTTGATGCGAGGCGGTTATTCATTTAAATCGAGAGAATAATGGTTGTTCTATTTATATGAGTAATATCTTTTATGGTCATGCACCCTTGAAGAATGGTCTATTCTTGTTAAATCTCGACGGTAGTGATACACATATTCATAATGTCGAAGCCAAAAGATGCAGAGTTGATAATGATAGTGCAACTTATTTGTGGCACTTGCCGTTTAGGTCATATCGATGTAAAAGCATGAAGAAACTCCATACGGATGGACTTTTGGAATCACTTGATTATGAATCACTTGGTACTTATGAACCGTGCCTCATGGGCAAGATGACTAAAACACCGTTCTCCGGTTGTATGGAGAGAGCAACAGACTTATTGGAAATCATACATACAGATGTATGTGGTCCGATGAATGTTGAAGCTCGTGGCGGATATCGTTATTTTCTCACCTTCACGGATGATTTAAGCGGATACGGGTATATCTACTTGATGAAGCATAAATCTGAAACATTTGAAAAGTTCAAAGAATTTCAGTGAAGTTGAAAATCATCGTAACAAGAAAATAAAGTTTCTACGATCTGATCGTGGAGGAGAATATTTGAGTTACGAGTTTGGTCTACATTTGAAGCAATGCGAATAGTTTAGCAACTCACGCCACCAGGAACACCACAGCGTAATGGTGTGTCCGAGCGTCGTGTCGTACTTTACTAGATATGGTGCGATCTATGATGTCTATTTCGATTTACCGCTATCGTTTTGGAGTTATGCTTTAGAGGCGGCCGCATTCACGTTAAATAGGACACCGTCAAAATCCGTTGAGGCGGCGCCTTATGAACTATGGTTTAGCAAGAAACCAAAGTTGTCGTTTCGAAAGTTTGGGGTTGCGATGCTTATGTGAAAAACTTCAACCCGATAAGCTTGAACCCAAATCGGAAAAATGTGTCTTCATAGGATACCCAAAGGAGACAATTGGGTATACCTTCTATCACAGATCCGAAGGCAAGACATTCGTTGCTAAGAATGGATCCTTTCTAGAGAAGGAGTTTCTCTCGAAAGAAGTGAGTGGGAGGAAAGTGGAACTTGATGAGGTAATAGTACCAGCTCCTTATTGGAAAGTAGTTCATCACGAAATCAGTTTACGTAACACCTACACCAGTTAGCGAGGAAGATAATGATAATGATCATGAAACTTGAGATCAAGTTGTCCTTGAACTCAGTAGATCAACCAGAATAAAATCCGCACTGAGTGATACGGTAATCCTATTCGGAAGTCATGCTACTAGATCATGGTGAACCTACGAACTATGAAGAAGCGATGGTGAGCCAGATTCCACAAAATGGCTTGAAGCCATGAAATCGAGATGGGATCCATGTATGAGAACAAAGTATGGACTTTGGTAGACTTGCCCGATGATCGACAAGCCATTGAGAATAAATGGATCTTTAAGAAGAAGACGGCGCCGATGGTAATGTAGCGTCTACAAAGCTCGACTTGTTGCAAAAGGTTTTCGACAAGTTCAAGGGGTTGACTACGATGAGACTTTCTCACCGTGGCGATGCTTAAGTCTGTCGAATCATGTTAGAAATTGCCGCATTTTATGATTATGAAATTTGGCAAATGGATGTAAAACTGCATTCTTGAATGGATTTCTAGAAGAAGAGTTGTATATGATGCAACCAGAAGGTTTTGTTGATCCAAAGGGTGCTAACAAAGTGTGCAAGCTCCAACGATCAATTTATGGTGCAGTGCAAGCCTCTCGGAGTTGGAATAAGCGCTTTGATAGTGTGATCAAAGCATATGGTTTTATCTGAGACTTTTGGAGAAGCTTTGTATTTACAAGAAAGTGAGTGGGAGCTCAGTAGCATTTACGATATTATATGTGGACGACATATTGTTGATTGGAAATGATATAGAATTTCTGGATAGCATAAAAGGATACTTGAATAAAAGTTTTTCAATGAAACACCTCGGTGAAGCTGCTTACATATTGGGCATGAAGATCTATAGAGATAGATCAAGGCGCTTAATTGGACTTTCACAAAGCACATACCTTGATAAAGTTTTGAAGAAGTTCAAAATGGATCGAGCAAAGAAAGGTTTTTACCAGATTACAAGGTGTAAGATTGAGTCGACTCAATGCCCGACCACAGCAGAAGATAGAGAGAAATGAAAGATGTTCCCTATGCTTCAGCCATAGGCTCTATCATGTATGCAATGCTGTGTACGGACTGACGTATGCTTAGCTGTAAGCTTGGCGGGAAGGTACCAAAGTAATCGAGGTGGATCATCGGACAGCGGTCAAGAACATCTGAAATACACGAAAAGGACTAAGGATATGTTTCTCGTATATGGAGGTGACAAAGAGCTAGTCGTAAATGGTTACGTCGATGCAAGCTTTGACACTGATCCGGACGATTCTAAATCGCAAACCGGATCGTATTTTTATTAAGCGGTGGAGCTGTCGGTTGGTGCAGTTCTAAACAAAGCGTCGTGGCGGGATCTACATGTGAAGCGGAGTACATAGCTGCTTGGAAGCAGCAAATGAAGGAGTCGGATGAAAGAGTTCATTTCCGATCTAGGTGTCATACCTAGTGCATCGGGACCAATGAAGATCTTCGTGACAATCTTGGTGCAATTGCCTTGGCAAAGGAATCCAGATTTCACAAGAGGACCAAGCATATCAAGAGGCGCTTCAATTCCATTGGGACCAAGTCCAAGTGGGAGACATAGAGATTTGCAAAATACATACGGATCTGAATGTTGCGACCGTTGACTAAGCCTCTTCCACGAGCAAAACATGATCAGCACCAAGACTCCATGGGTGTTAGAATCATTACCGTGTAATCTAGATTATTGACTCTAGTGCAAGTGGGAGATCAAGGAAATATGCCCTAGAGGCAATAATAAAGTTATTATTTATTTCCTTATATCATGATAAATGTTTATTATTCATGCTAGAATTGTATTAACCGGAAACATAATACATGTGTGAATACATAGACAAACAGATAGTCACTAGTATGCCTCTACTAGACTAGCTCATTAATCGAAGATGGTTATGTTTCCTAACCATAGACATGTGTTGTCATTTGATTAATGGGATCACGTCATTAGGAGAATGATGTGATTGACATGACCCATTTCGTTAGCTTAGCACTTGATCGTTTAGTATGTTGCTTATGCTTTCTTCATGACTTATACAAAGTTCTGCAACTATGAGATTATGCAACTCCGTTTACGGAGGAACACTTTGTGTGCTACCAAGCGTCTACAACGTAAATGGGTGATTATAAAGGTACTCTCAGGTGTCTCCAAAAGTATATGTTGAGTTGGCATGAATCGAGATTAGGTTTTGTCACTCCGATTGCTCGGAGAGGTATCTCTGGGCCTTCTCGGTAATACACATCACATAAGCCTTGCAAGCATTGCAACTAATGAGTTAGTTGTGAGATGATGTATTACGGAACGAGTAAAGAGACTTACTGGTAACAAGATTGAACTAGGTATTGGATACCGACGATCGAATCTCGGGTAAGTAACATACCGATGACAAAGGGAACAACGTATGTCGTTATGCGGTTTGACCGATAAAGATCTTCGTAGAATATGTAGGAACCAATATGGGCATCCAGGTTCCGCTATTGGTTATTGACCGAGAATGGTTCTAGGTCATGTCTACATAGTTCTCGAACCCGTAGGGTCCGCACGCTTAACGTTTCGATGATGATTCATTATGAGTTTATAAGTATTGATGTACGAAGGTAGTTGAGTCCGGATGTGATCACGGACATGACGAGGAGTCTCGAAATGGTCGAGACATAAAGATTGATATATTGGAAGCCTATGTTTGGACTTGGAAGGTTCGGATGAAAGCAGAAGTTCTGGAACACCGGGGTTACGGAACCCCGGGGTCTATGGGCCTTGATGGGCCATAGGGAGAAGAGGAAAGGGCCGGCTAGGCAGGCGCGCCCCCCCCCTCTAGTCCGAATAGGACAAGGAGAGTGGGGGCGGCGCCCTCCTCTTCCCTCCCCAATCCTAATCCAACTAGGAAGGGGGAGTCCTACTCGGTGGGAGTAGGACTCCTCCAGCCGCCCCTTGGGCTGGCCGCACCCCCTTGCTCCTTTATATCTGAGGGCAGGGGGCACCCCATGACACACAAGTTGATCTACGGATCGTTCCTTAGCCTTGTGCGGTGCCCCTCCACCATATTCCACTTGGTCATATTGTCGCGGAGCTTAGGCGAAGCCTGCGTCGGTGAAGTCATATCGTCGCGGAGCTTAGGCGAAGCCCTGCGTCGGTGGAGCATCATCATCGTCCTGCGCCGTCGTCTTGTGGGAACTCATCCCCAACGCTTTCTTTGGATCGGAGCCGGGGATCGTCATCGAATCAACGTGTCTTTGAACACGGAGGTGCCGTGACGTTCGTGCTTGGATCGGTCGGATCGTGAAGGCGTCGACTACATCAACAGCGTTGTTATAACGCTTCGCTTTCGGTCTCACGAGTGCGTGGGCGACACTCTCCCTCTCGTTGCTATGCCATCACCATGGTCTTGCGTGTACGTAGGAAATTTTTTGAAATTACTACGTTCCCCAACAAGGATTAGCCAGCAGTTTCTCTATCATACCTGAAGGAATTTCATAATAAATATTTTCAGTAGGTACAGTAGGTTGAGGAGAAACTCTTTGCTCTACCGGTCGAGGTGAAGATACCCCGAACAAGTCCCTCAAAGAATTATTTTCCATAGCAACAAGTGACAGTAAATTTCAGCACACTATATAAATGTTTTCTTACCAAATTCCACTTACCAAAAGCGCTTCACTCCCCAGCAATGACGCTAGAAAAGAGCCTTGATGACCCACAAGTATAGGAGGTCTATCGTAGTCCTTTAGATAAGTAAGAATATCAAACCCAACGAGGAGCAGAAGGAAATGACAAGCGGTTTTCAGCAAGGTATTCTCTGCAAGGACTGAAATTATCGGTAACAGATAGTTTTGTGATAAGATAATTCGTAACGGGTAACAAGCAACAAAAGTAACTAAGGTGCAGCAAGGTGGCCCAATCCTTTTTGTAGCAAAGGACAAGCCTGGACAAACTCTTATATAATGCAAAGCGCTCCCGAGGACACATGGGAATTACTGTCAAGTTAGTTTTCATCATGCTCATATGATTCACGTTCGTTACTTTGGTAATTTGATATGTGGGTGGACTGGTGCTTGGGTGCTGTCCTTACTTCGACAAGCCTCCCACTTATGATTAACCCCTCTCGCAAGCATCCGCAACTATGAAAGAAGAATTAAGATAAATCTAACCATAGCTGAAACATATGGATCCAAATCAACCTCTTACGAAGCAACGCATAAAGTAGGGTTTAAGTTTCTGTCACTCTAGCAACCCATCATCTACTTATTACTTCCCAATGCCTTCCCCTAGGCCCAAATCATGGTGAAGTGTCATGTAGTCGACGTTCACATAACACCACTAGAGGAGAGACAACATACATCTCATCAAAATATCGAACGAATACCAAATTCACACGATTACTTATAACAAGACTTCTCACATGTCCTCATGAACAAACGTAACTACTCACAAAGCATATTCATATTCATAATCAGAGGAGTATTGATTATCATTAAGGATCTGAACATACGATCTTCCACTGAATAAACCAACTAGCATCAACTACAAGGAGTAATCAACACTACTAGCAACCGACAGGTACCAATCTAAGATTTTGAGACAAAGATCGGATACAAGAGATGAACTAGGGTTTGAGAGGAGATAGTGCTGGTGAAGATGTTGATGGAGATTGACACCCTCTCGATTAGAGGATCGTTGGTGATGATGATGGCTTCGATTTTCCCCACCCGGAGGGAAGTTTCCCCGGCAGAACAGCTCCGCCGGAGCCCTAGATTGCTTCTGCCCAGAGTTCAGCGTCGAGACAGCGGTGCTTCGTCCCGAAAGATTCCTTTTTATTTTTTCCAGGTCAAAATACATCATATAGCTGAAGATGGGCACGAGAGGCCTGCCAGGGGGCCCACAAGGCAAGGGGCGCGCCCAGGGGGTAGGGCGTGCCCCCACCCTTGTGGCTTCCTGGTGGGGCCCCTCTGGTACTTTCTTCGCCCAATATTTTTTATTAATTCCAAAATAATTCTTCGTAAATTTTTAGGACTTTTGGAGTTGTGCATAATAGGTCTCTCAGATTTTCTCCTTCTCTAGTCTAGAATTCCAGCTGCCGCCATTCTCCCTCTTCATTTAAACCTTGTAAAATAAGAGAGAAAATGTATAAGTATTGTGCTATGATGTGTAATAACATCCAATAACGCAATAAATATCAATATAAAAGCATGATCCAAAATGGGCGTGTCGGTAGTGAAGTGGGGGTAATGGCGAAGAGGAGAATCGGGTGGCGGCAGCGAGGCGATGAGGCCGAGGTGTTTGGGGGGGCAATGGTCGTTGTGCCATGGACGGGCGGTCAGGGAGGACAAAGGGAGGGCGCCACGTTGTGTCCGTGTGGACGCAAACTCGACCCAAATTAGGGCCGAAAATGGATCGATGTGGAATGGACATCTGTCTGTTTTAATCGATGCGTTAGACCGTGTTTTTGTATCAGCGCAGATCCAAATAGACACGGGCAGACGAAATGCATTCTTAGGTTGGAGTTGGCCTCAGCTCTTGCACACTTTCCTGAGCTGCTCTCGTTATGTGATGCACCCAAATCCAGCTGAAATCCCTGTTTTTACCGTTTTCGGTAACTTTAGCACAAAATAAACTATTTCGAATTTTATTTCATGATCTGACCCTTTTAATAAATGATAATGCTAAAATTATGGTGTTTATGTCCTACCTAGACACGTCAAACTTACTAGTGTTTCTTCTTTGACTAGATAAGTGATCGTGGGCACGCGTTAAACGCCATAAGACGTGACGTTTGTTCTTACTGCAGAAACACCATCGGCCATAGCGTTTCCGGTAAAGCTATGGACTGCCAAACTTAGGGGGTGTTTGTTTCCAGTGACTTTTTGATATATGGACTAGAAAAAGTCATTGTTAGAGACCTTTTTACCAAATAAGAGGGATTAAAAGTTGTTTTTTGGAACTAAATGAAGAAGACTCTTAAAGAGAGTCTTTTTGGACTTTTTTGGACTTTTCCAACAATGCCCCTCCTTGCACTCACTGCCCCGCCGCTTCATGGTGTTGTTTGGTTGTTATTTTTCTGTATACTAAACGTCACATGGTCTTTTACATGTCATTTAGACGAACTAGAAACTTTTTAGTCCTTAAAAACAAACAGAAATGGACATTTTAGGGATTAAGGATTTTTCCTTACCTCCTGCGTTGCGTTGTGTGGCACAAACGCCCTCACGTTTGGCGTTGTGCCCACCAGGGGGTAATTTTGTGCTAAAGTTACCGAAAATGATGAAAACATCCAAATCCCAAACGCGTGCATATTTGATTTGATTTGATTTTACCACCGGCTTTCCCTTCCTACGCCGCCGGCCTCCTCTCGCCGGCTTCCGGCTAGCATATGTGGACGGGCTCCCCGTACTCCTTCGCCGTCCTCGAACGCCTCCTCCAAGATCACTTCCCCGCCCCTCGCCGCCTCCTCCAGGTCCATGCCCTCCTCCTCACCTCCGGCGCGCTCTCCACCTCCCACGCCGCCGCCACCTTCCCCTACAACTGCCTCATCCATGCCCACCTCCGCCTCCCCGCTTCCACCGTTACCCTGCTATGCGCCCCCCTCCGCCTCTTCTCGGCCATGCTCGCCGCCGGCGCGCGCCCCAACGGCCACACGTTCCCTTCCCTCCTCAGGTCCACCTCCGCCTCCGGACCAGCCACCAGGGCCCTCCACTCGCAGTGCCTCCGCCGCGGGCTTACGGCCGATCGCTTCATTGCATGCTCGCTCGTCAGCTCCTATGGCCGAGCTGGCCGTCTCGCGCGTGACGCTTCTAAGGTGTTTGACGAAATGGCCAGCCCGGATCTCGCCTCCTCTAACGCCATGCTTGATGTGCTGTGTCTCGCCGGCGACGTGGCTGCGGCTAGAGAATTCTTTGAGCGGATGGTGGTGAGGGATGTGGTGTCGTGGACGACGCTCATCTCTGGGTTATCCAGGAATGGGTGCCACTGGGATGCTGTCGAAATCTTCAGGGGATTTTTGGTAGACAACAAGGGCCGGCTCGGGGAGGCCACACTGGTCAGCGTGCTCTCGGCTTGTGCCAACTTGGATGGTGCCGAGGGGCTTGCGGTCGGGACGGCTGTTCACGCCTATGTCGTTCGGCATGAGGTTGACCTCACAGCGTTCTTGGGCACGGCGTTGATCGACATGTATGGGAAGTATGGGAAGCTTGACTGTTGCAGGAGAGCCTTTCAGATTGTATGCGAGAAGGAGGTATGTACGTGGAATGCGCTGCTGTCTGCACTGGCTAATCATGGGAAAGAGACTGAAGCACTGGTTAAGCTCAACATGATGATAGTTGGAGGGTTCTTGCCGAATCAGATTACATTTCTTGCTCTACTGACAGGCTGTGCTCGAGCAGGATTGGTGGAGATTGGGTTATACTGGTTCGAGGCGATGGTGACTGAATACAAGGTGACTCCGATGATGGCCCATTATGGATGTGTTGTGGACCTGTTAAGCCGTGCTGGCCGTTTTATGGAGGCCATTGAGAGGATAGAGCGGATGCCCTTTTTGCCTGATGCTTCTGTGTGGGGCGCGCTTCTTGGTGCTTGCAAGCTCCATGGAAATGTGGAGCTCGTTGCGGAGATTGGGCGGAAACTGGTGGCTCTTGGTCCTCAGCAATCCGATCGGTTTGTTACTATTAGGAATATTTATCTAGAGAATGGGAATTGGTATGCTGCGAGGAGAATGGGTGAGGTGATGCATGAGGCTGGGATCAAGAAGACAGCAGGGCAAAGTAGTGTTGTGTTCCACAGCTCTGCCATTCCTTGACTAGAGTTTGCTTGTTGCAAATATTGCTCTTACTGTTTGTTTCTCATGACTTGTACCTTTAGCAAAATACTAAACCACATCTTGTTTATTTCAAAGAAAAAACACATCTTGTTCTTCAAGCTTATAACAAATATTTGACGTAATGAAGAATCAGATTTTTATTCACGGGTTACCTTTGATTCGCAAGATTGCAAAAAGGCAGTATTAGGAAAAGCACAGAATTGTAGTGGCATGTCCACTCAAAACCTATAAAATTTTGTTTGCACCAAAGTAGTGTATTTGATTATACCACTGGTAAAATAAAAAGATTCTTTGCAAAAGGTTTGAGTGAATGGAAAATTCCTATTAAATGTACTGCAATTGATTTCTTAGAAAAATATCCACAGGATTCATCATGCAAATCAAACAACCAATATAGAAATTTTTTCTAAAATCTTTTAAATCAAAGAGTCCCTGACAATGATGACAAAAAAAATCCAGTTTAACCAAAAAGAAAAAGAAACCCAAGCAGCCAAGGTGATATGGCTCCAATCCCTAAGGGCATCTCCAATGTTGTCCATCAAAATTCCCGCAAATTCGGGCGTGATCCGGACACTTTGTGTCATCCACTACCATACATCAAACGACCACAGACCAGTCTGCACGTATAAATTCCCGCAAATCGGAAGTAAAGCTGGCGGAGCTTTGTGGATGTCCGAACAACCGCCACGTAGGTGTCTTCACTCTCGACCCAGCCAAAACCCCACCTAAAGCCCCGCTTTTATTACGCCATCCCTTCCCCTTTCTCTCTATCTGCATAGTCCGAGACCGATGCCGTCGCTACACCAACCACTCCATCGTCCAGGCTGTGCCGTACCTCCGCCGCTCCGTGGATGTAGACTAACTACATATCTCGAAGCCATGATCAAGTTTGCTACTGGGTTGGCTAAGGTGTTTGAACCAGAGTACTTGAGAGAACCAATTGCCAAATACACCGCACGACTCATGGCACTATCGGAAGTCAGAGGATAGCTTAGGTATGCTCGGATCCTTGGATTACATGCACTGCATGGCAATTGAAGAATTTCCCATATGCTCCACGAGTGCAATATCAGGACCATTGCAAGAAGCCCATCATGATTCTTGAAGCAGTTGCATCACAGGCAATGAAAAAAATAGCGCGCTAAAGCAAAATAGCGGCGATCTTAAAATATGCTATTAGCGTGCTATATCGTGCTATAGCGTGCTATTAACAAGATGTTGTACATTGATATATTTAGCGAGGCAATTCTCAAAACGCTATAGCGCGCTATTTTTTCAGTGATCACAAGACCTTTGAATTTGACACTCTTTCTTTGGGATTTCTGGGTCTCACAATGACATCAACGTGCCGCATCGGTCTCCATTGTTTGCAAGGTTATGTGCGGGAGAAGCTCCTCCGTGTAACTATAATATTGTATACCATCAATGGTCATGACTACATCATGAGCCATTATCTTTGTGATGGTATCAATCCTTCATGGGCGACCTTCGTCAGGACCATCTATGACCCAAGGCGTGAGAAAAGATCTTATTTTTTCCAAAGAAAAGGAGGAGCCAGAAAGGATGACGAGAGGGCATTCGGAGTGCTCCAAGCTCATTTTGAAGTTGTTCGAGGACTGCAGAAATATGGGTTGCAGACATGCTGTGGGAGGTGACGATAGCTTGTTTGATAAACAACACTATCGTGGAGGATGATGGTGACGGAGTTCGCCACGGTTTGGATTTGAGCGCATGGGTGATCCTGTACAACCTTTAGATCAAAATCCGACCAAGTTTGATGATTTTATCCAAATGCATCAACAGGAGCAATTCATGAGCAGTTTCAAAATGATCTGGTTTGCGTATTTGTGGGCGCTTCCAGGAAAGAATTAAACAATACGTCTAAATATATTGAATTTTAGATTTGAACTATTTTTATTGAATTTGAATTTATTTTGTATCGAAATATTTACACAACATGATTATGAGGAAAGGATGATATTTATCTTTAATTATCTATCAAGTGCTTAGATAGGCAGTTTGGAGAAAGTAAACATGGGTTCTCAAAAAAGAGAAAGTAAACATGGGTCAAAAACAGTGTTGGAGATGAGAGATGACGTAACCCTAAGAAACCCCCTTTCTCCAAACCGCCCGGAGTTCTCCACTTCCTCTTCCTCGGTTCCTCCCTTGCTCACCCGCCAAGCATTCCAGGTCCCAGAAGCATCTAGACCTAAGAATTTACGCAGCCCAGTCCACCGTCGAGGGTTTTCTGGCCAGCCGGCGATGGCCGGATGCTGACGGTTCTCCTGGAGGAAGCTCGGCCTCAAAATCTGGCGACGGCGGCTCACTAGGGTGCCATGCAATTCCACCCCTACTCCACCTCCACAAGATCTACAGGTAAGCGATCCACGAGCTCATAATTTTCACTCCGAGGCACCAGGTGATGCAGCCAAGGGTCCGTCCATGCCTGATCTTTGTCGGGTTTTGTTTTTCAGCGGCCAGAGCCGGCGCTCCCCAGCTGTTCGGCGTAATGCCTAAGGAGCAAGCGACGGGCTCCCGCAGGCGGAAGGCGGCGCCCGAGGCGCGTGGCGGCGAGGGGATCGACGCTCTGCCGAGCGAGGTCCTGCAGCATGTACTGTCCTTCTTGCCGGTGGCGGAGGCCGTGCAGACCTGCGTGCTGGCTCGGCGCTGGCGCGACCTCTGGAAGTCCATGCCGGTCCTGCGCATCACCTGCGAGGGGAGGATTCTGAACCGGCGGGGCGTCAGGAGGCTCAACAAGTTTGTGAACCACCTGCTGCTCCTCCGTGACCGCAGCGCGCCTCTGCATGCGTGTGAGATAGAGCTCAGTACTTTCCATAGCCAGGATGAACCGCAGGTCAACTTATGGATCCGACACGCTCTCTTGTGCCAAGCTCGAGTCCTCAGTGTTCATTTAAGCCGTGATAACAATAGCTTCGAGCTGCTGGAGGACCTGCCTCTCGTCTCCCCGCACTTGAGGAGGTTGGAGCTTTGCAACGTAGTGTTAAATGATAGCATTCTGAATTTTTCGAGCTGCCCAGCGCTGGAAGAAGTATGGATGAGGGGTTGCTACGTCCAAGCTGATATGATCATGTCCCAGTCCCTAAAACGCCTCACCATCCTTGACTGCATATTTTATCCAAATGAACGGACTCGGATTTCTGTCCCAAGTCTAGTTACGCTGGAATTAATTGAATGTTGGGGGAGGACTCCTTTGCTCGAAAGCATGCCATCATTAGTAACAGGATCTGTTAAGCTTGCCGACTGTGATGATTGTTGTGGTAAAGAAGCTGGTGGTTCGTGTGTCGATGATACCTGTGAAAATTGTAGTTCCATTGATGATGACACTGGAGATTGTGTGCTTCTCAATGGTTTGTCAGAGGCTAAAAGCTTGGAGTTGATAGCTGAACCTTGTGTGGTATGTTTGCATCTGCTTTTTTTCTCAGCTTTTATTGTTATTTGTGAACTGTGATACATTATGTCTCTTACTCCCTCCGTCGCAAAATAAGTGACTCAATTTAGTACAAAGTTAGTACAAAGTTGAGTCACTTATTTTGGGACGGAGGGAGTACATTATATCATTATTTGACATTTGTGAAGTAGCAGCTATGCAGCTGTACATTATATGGATTTAATTTCCTGCGACTGTATTCATATTTTGTATTGTATTACTTCTGAAACTGCAAGCACAGGTTTAATGTTTGTATTGGAGTTAATCTGTCAAATCTATTTTTATATGGCCAATTATACATATTCACATTGAGAAATATTATGTACATTTTTATATGTTATGCAAGGGGGTAAAAGCGAACTTATAAAATCTGATATGGGTTACAAGCCTCTTTTTTCGCTTTGGTTACAAGCCTCTTTTTTTTGCTTTGGCCAAATCAGATTTTGCTTTTCAATACTTGTGGGAGCTTCATTTACTTCAGTAGCATCACACCTTGTACTTGAAAAAAATCTTGAGATATTCTTACCCATGTGCATTTTCTGTAGTTTATCCTCAAAAGAGATTTGATGTGGTGCCCAACCTTTAGCAAGTTAAAAACCTTATTACTCAATGATTGGTGTATGAAATCCAATCTTGGTGCACTCATGTGCTTTCTCCAACATACACCTGTTCTTGAGAAGCTTACCATCCGGCTTTGTCAGGTATATGCTTCGTAAATCTGATCGATGTTCCCATTTAAGTTATCATGCATGATTTAATGTAGTATTTTTGCTCCATACACTTACAGGCACCCAGCAGTCGGATGGGGACTGAAGGATGCTACAATCTGACGGGACAACCGTTTGCATCTAACAAGCTTAAGGTACTTGAAATCAAGTGTGAGAAGATTGATGAGAGGGTTCACAGAATTTTAACGTTCTTGAGTACCTATAGCATACATGTTGAGCAAATCAATATCCAGCAGAGTATTGGATCTTCTGAAGGTTAGTAGGTTCTTGACGCTCGTACCATCTAGGCCCCAATTGCACTTCTATTGATTAGTAACTAGAACGATCATGTTGAGCCTACAGAGCCCAAGGATTTTGCTCAGGAACCCAGAGCTGGACCTTCTCAAGCGCGAACTCCGCGTGTGTTGTCCTCGCAGAATGCTCAGTTGAGGAGCATGGCTGAGCAGATTGTAGTCAGGCAGGAGCAGATCGAAGTTGAGCAACAGCAGATCCTAGCGCATCTGGGGCAGATCCAAGTTGAACAGCAGCAGATCATAGCGCATCAGGAGGAGATCCAAGTTGAGCAGCAGCAGATCATAGCTGGGCAGCAGCAGCAGAGGCACCTCTTGACTCAGATCTTAGACTGGCTCCAGGAACATTCAGCTCGGAAGACTCCACCAGCTGCTCCTTGTGCTGCAGGCTCAGCTCACACAGAGCGTCTTGAGTGACATGGCGCATTTGCAGAGACTTTGATCATCCATTGTCACTACATGTCAGCTATATGCATGTCAGTTTATCTTGTTAGGCACTTAACTGTTGGAAGGTGGAGAAAACGTTACATGTTGGATGACCTTTGGTGAATGGGATTATGCTATGTTTGTTGGGACATACTGTGTCATACATAGCATATGTTTTCTTACATTTTTTTTGAAGCTCTTCTTACATATTTGTGTGATGATGCACTTTTATCTATACATAGTTTTGATTTTTTTTTATGTGATGATATTAACTGTTGCACACTGTATTTTCAAGCTGAAGCTCTGTCCTTGATAGAAAACACAACCGCCGGGGGGCAAACTTAATGTTTCATGTCAGATTCTCCTAGGGTATAAAGGTTGATGCTTCAAACAAGTGTCTTCGTTGGAGCATCAGACCAGATTATATTGGAAATAGTCTCTTGCCATAGCACATAGGTGGTCTCTAGGAGTATTACACAATCTACACTTGTCTTCCTGGAAGCATAATGTTAAAACTTTCAAGAATCACCAGTGCAGGAATCTGAAAACAGGGCGCATAATCAACATTTCTTTTCGCCAAACACAAAAAATCTAGAATGCACATGATAGATAATCAACGTTCAAACAGAGTAGACGGAGAACTACTACCATATATGCATACAAAATGTTGAGCAAACTGCAAGAACCCATATATACAAATTAATCCCCAAAATCAACCAAAAAATCGTTTGTTTCTAGCAGATCAATCAATCGGTCCCTCTGGCGCTGTCCTGTAATCAACTATCCTTGTTCAGGTAGGCGAACTCGATCGTCATGGTCAAACTATATCCTCCAAAGACTCCCACTCCGGTTCCCCCATGACCGTCTTCGTCGGCTGCTGCTGGCACTGACCAAGAACGGCCGCCGGCGCTGCGCCCCCCATGAAGCAGCGCCCATGCCGCCGCCGCTGCTGGTACTGACCAAGAAGGTCCGCCGGCGATGCGGCCCCCGTGGAGTTCTGCTCCTGCTGGCCGTCGTGATGAAGAAGACACGCCGGCTGCGGCGGAGGCGGCGGCTGCGACGCCTCAACGCGCTCTTGCCCGAGATGACGGACGCTCCCCGGCGGCAGCAGCGCCACGACGGCGTCGAAACAGCCTGCCGGGACGGCGGCCCGGACAGGCTTCTTGTCCCCGTCGGGCCCCACCGTGACGCCGTCCTCCCCGTAGATCCCCCTGAGCTCGTCGTCGGTGGCGCGCGGGGAGACGTAGAGCATGTAGAGCGCGGGCACGCCCTTCTTGCCGGCGCCGTCGTCGTTGGCGCTGGTGAATTCCTGCACCAGCCACGGCGTCTTCTCCTTCCTGGACGGGCCGAGGAAGAAGACGAAGTGGCTCTCGACCCCGCCCCCCTCGGCCTCGCTCCGCTCCGCCCGCCAGTGCCCGCCGGTGTCGACTTTGCGGCCGGCGCGCTTGACCGCCGAGCCGGGGCACTGGAACCTGGTCTCGCAGAGGAACCACCAGGTATGCTGGCCCGCGCGGGCGCTCGCCGGCGGGTGCCGCCGCCGCAGCGCGTCGGGGCTCTCGCCGTATATGTCGGCGTGGCAGACGAACCCCCGCGCGTCGGCGGGCACCTCCTTGCCGCCGGCGATCCAGCGGTCGAGGAGCGCCACGCTCTCCTCCCGCGTCGGGCTGAAGTAGACGCCTGGGGGCAGCCGCGGCGGGTTGAGGTTGCGCCCGACCGGACCGGGCATCTCCGCCGCGCCCGTGGAGCCGCTGCCTCCGGCGTCGGCGGCGGATGCTACCGCTTTTCTTGCTTTCTTGAGGGCCATGGGATTGGGATGGGAGTCGGCGGCGTGCGTTGTGTGTGAGGAGGGATGGGGAGGGCGTGTCGCTTGTTTCTTTCGGGACGCGCCTCTCTTCTGTCTCCTCGTCCCGAGACCGATCCCAACGTTGGGGAAATCTACGGCGCGTGACGGCGTGACCACCTCCAGCGCCTTTCATGTGTATATTTCTCTATTTTTTTTTGTAAATCTATAGGATAAAAAGAAGTCTGTCTGCTTTTCTTTAGGATCAATGCCGCCGCTTTATTGCTTACACGAAACTAGGAATCTCGTGCGAAACAACGTCCAAAATGACATCTGGCGGAACAGAAAACCAAACTTTACATAGTTCGTCACCTAACCTTACCTTAGCTAACTTATCAGCGGCTTTGTTGGCATTCCGACTAACCCACGACACCTTCGATTCCTCAAAGGTGGTCAACTTCTCCTTGATTTCTTGCACACATGGGCCAATAGCCGAGAGGTCCTTCTGCGGATTGTTGGTAGCAGCAACCACGTTCGCATTATCCACTCAGGTGAATCTTGTCAACATTTAGCTCCTCAGCCACCAGCAGAGCTCGTTGGCATGCTTGAACTTCCGCCATCTCCGGACCTGCATTATGGTTAAAGAAATGGCAAGCGGCCGCTTTAAAGCCACCATGATGATCTCTCAGCACAACACCCACCCCACTCTTGTTCTGCTGCTTCGACAGGGCGCCATCTGAATTGGCCTTGGTCCAGCCCACCGCCGGGGGAGTCCAGCTTCCTCGCACAGCAGGCGCAGCGCGATCGCTGCAGGGAGCATGATTCTTTTTCCATTCAGCATCCAGCGCCGTCACCCTGTTCACAATAGCAGTGGGATCTTCAATGCGTTTGCCATCTCTTGCTTCATTTCTCGCAAGCCACAACCCGTACACAGCCTGAATCATCATCGCCCGCTCATCGTCCGGAGCCTCCGCCAACCAGTCCAGCAGCCATCTAGAAAGAGTGTTGTGGGAATCAGTCTGACTCGGTGGGATCGCCACCACAATTCCCTTGTCCAACCGCATCCTCTTCCAGAACAGAGCCGAATGGGGGCAACCCCAAAACCTGTGGTAGATCGTTTCATCCCTCCCGCAGGCCACACATAACACACCAGGCTTGATGCTCCTCCTCTATAACTCATGTCCCATCGCTAGGCCATTCCTAATGAGCCGCCACATGTGAATCTTGGCTTTGCCTGGTACATTGGAGTCCCATAGTGCCGTCCAACTCCTGTGATTACTGACCGAAGAGGATGCCTCGGGCCTTCCCTTCTTGGCCCTGTTCATCGCCATCCGGAGGTGATATGCGGACCTAACAGTGAAGTAGCCATTCTTAGTGAAATTCCAAGCTTGACAGTCGGCTATGCCAGGTCCCCCCACCACGATCTGCTTGATGTCCCGGGCGTCGTCTGCACTGAACATCTGATCCACCTTCTGCGCATCCCATCTCCGGCCAGTACTGTCAAGAAGGTGACTCACCTTGGTTACACCCGGGACGTACTCGGCGCCCAGTGGCACCATACTCCCATTCCTAGGGATCCAGTGATCATGGTGAATATTCACAGAAGCTCCATCTCCAATCCTCCAAACCAAGCCCGCACGCAACAGATCCCTGCCATGAAGGATGCTACGGAAGGTGAAAGAGCAGCCAGCAGGGCAAGACGCGTTCATAATACCTCCATCTTTGAAGTATCGGGCTTTAAGAACTCGGGCACACAGGGAGGAGGGAATTGGAGAAGACGCCATGCTTGCTTTGCGAGGAGAGCTTGGTTGAAAGCTTCAGGGTCTCTAAAACCCATTCCTCCCTCTCTCTTACCAGCACACATTTTTTCCCACGAGATCCAATGCACCTTGCGCTCACCAATCACCGCACCCCACTAGAATTTAAAGGAAATAGAGACCAGATTCCGACACATCTTCTTCGAGAGGTGAAAACAGCTCATCGTGAATGCAAGCACCGCTTGCAGCCCAGATTTAACAAGGACTTCTCCTCGCTTTCTTAGACAGTCCCTGTCCCTTCCAACCAGTGCATTTCTTATTTGAACTTTCCGTGACATACGTGAAGGATCCATCCTTAGCCCTGCCAACCACAGTTGGTAACCCAAGGTACATTTCGCTAAGGGCTTCCGAGCCTATGCCAATAGTTTCCTTCAGCACCACCTTGTGTTCCATTGGACAACCCTTCCCAAAGAAAATAGAGGACTTCTGAAGGTTCACCTTTTGGCCCGAGGCCCTCTCATACTTGACCAGAATTTCTCTAAGAGCAGCAAGGTTTTCATACGTGCCTTGAAGAAACACAATACTGTCGTCAGCAAAGAGAAGGTGCATGACTTGGGGGCCAGTGCCCCCAAAGCCCACACCCTTGATAGCATTGTCAACCTGAGCTCTCCTCAACAGACCTGAAAAGCCTTCCACGCAGAAGAGAAAAAGGTAAGGGGACAAGGGGTCACCCTGTTGAAGCCCCCTGGACGGGCGAAATAGCCTGAAGAGCCCTCCATTCAGCTTTACCATAAAGTTAGCCGAGGACACACATCTCATGATCATAGCAATCCACGCAGGAGCAAAGCCAAATCTCTCCAACATCTTCTCCAGGAACACCCACTCAACCCTATCATATGCCTTCATCATATCTAGTTTGACAACGCATAAGGGCTTCTTTCTCTTCCTCGTTCTGATAGCATGGACACATTCGTAAGCCACAACTACATTGTCAGTGATTAAGCGCCCGGGAACAAAAGCACTTTGTTCTTCAGAGATTAGCACTGTAAAAAGCTTTGAACCTGTTGGCAAGAACTTTCGCAGCAATTTTATACAGCACATTACACAAGCTAATGTTGGGGAACGTAGTAATTTCAAAAAAATTCCTACGCACACGCAAGATCATGGTGATGCATAGCAACGAGAGGGCGAGTGTATCTTCATACCCTTGAAGATCGCTAAGCGGAAGCGTTTATCAACGCGGTTGATGTAGTCGTACGTCTTCACGATCCGACCGATCCAAGTACCGAACGCACGGCACCTCCGAGTTCTGCACACGTTCAGCTCGATGACGTTCTCGCCTTCTCGATCCAGCAAGACGAGCGAAGTAGTAGATGAGTTCCGGCAGCACGACGGCGTGATGACGGTGTTGGTGAAGAACAATCTCCGCAGGGCTTCGCCTAAGCACTACGGAAACTATGACGGAGGATAAACTAGAGGGGCGGGGTTGCGGCACACGGCTTGGTGTTTCTTGATGTGTCTTGGGTGCTAGCCCTACCCTCTATTTATATGTTGAGCCACAGGGTTAAAACTTGGAGTAAAAGCCTCCTCAAAGTTGGTTTCACCGAAAAGGCAAGAGTCCTTCTCGGACTCGGGGCTAGACGCCAGGTTCCGGCGTCTACCCCTAGACGCCAGGTCCCTGGCGTCTAGCCTCTGGTCTCCGCAAAACTTCCTTTGCACTTTCCAAAAGCCTCGTGGGCTTTCCGTTTAGCCCAAATAACGTGTTCTCGCACCCAAACATTTCGAAACATCCGGAACCCCTTCCGTGAATTCGGAACCCTTCCGAGATCAAACACTATTATCCCATATATCAAACTTCATCTCTGGACCATTCTGGAGTTCCTCGTCATGTCCATGATCTCATCCGGGACTCCGAACAACATTCGGTCACCAACATACATAACTCATATAACACTATATCGTCAACGAAACGTTAAGCATGCGGACCCTACGGGTTCGAGAACTATGTAGACATGACCGAGACACCTCTCTTGTCAATAACCAATAGCGGGACCTAGATGCCCATATTGGCTCCTACATATTCTACGAAGATCTTTATCGGTCAGACCGCATAACAACATACGTTGTTCCCTTTGTCATAGGTATGTTACTTGCCTGAGATTCGATCGTCGGTATCTCAATACCTAGTTCAATCTCGTTACCGGCAAGTCTCTTTACTCGTTACGTAATGCGTCATTCCGTAACTAACTCATTAGCTACATTGCTTGCAAGGCTTATAGTGATGTGCATTACCGAGAGGGCCCAGAGATACCTCTCCAACAATCGGAGTGACAAAACCTAATCTCGAAATATGCCAACTCAACATGTACCTTTGGAGACACCTGAGAGCTCCTTTATAATCACCCGATTCGTTGTGACGTTTGGTAGCACACAAAGTGTTCCTCCGGTAAACGGGAGTTGCATAATCTCATAGTTGTAGGAACATGTATAAGTCATGAAGAAAGCAATAGCAACATACTAAACGATCAAGTGCTAAGCTAATGGAATGGGTCAAGTCAATCACATCATTCTCCTAATGATGTGATCCCGTTAATCAAATGACAACTCATGTCTATGGCTAGGAAACACAACCATCTTTGATCAACACGCTAGTCAAGTAGAGGCATACTAGTGACACTCTGTTTGTCTATGTATTCACACATGTATCAAGTTTCCGGTTAATATAATTCTAGCATGAATAATAAACATTTATCATGAAATAAGAAATAAATAATAACTTTATTATTGCCTCTAGGGCATATTTCCTTCAGCTAATAGGGCGAAACTGGGAGAGAAGCTCTGGTGAGTTAACCTTGGGATCATGACAATCACCGTGGCATTGAAAGCATCAGGTGCTGCCACCCCACCCAGAAAGTCACGCACCACACGACACACATCCTCCCTTACCAGCGACCAGTGCCGCTGGTAAAACATAGCTGGGAGACCGTCAGGCCCCGGGGCCTTCGTCGGGCCCATCTGAAACAAAGCCCGTTCAACCTTCTCATCAGAAATAGGAGTCGTCGGGTTTTACGTTCATATCATCCGTGATAGCAGGCTCCACCATATCGAAATAGAAGTACGTCTGCTACAGTGTGTCTTTGTAAGACATGTGTGGTACCTGTGCGTCGCTAAGGTTGGCCTGGATATGGCCCTTCTACCCTCGGCACGTCTAAGTTGGAAGAGGGGTGGGCGACGAGACGCAAGCAGATTCCCAAAGCAAATAGTAAGGACTTTGATTCCTTTGTTATAGTCACCTATTGGACACTTTAGAAGCAGCGCAATGCACGCGTATATGGGAATGCCAATATGAGAGACGTATGGGGTACAGTAGATATTATCTTCCAAGAGCTAAAAACGTGGGCCCTAGCTGGAGGTTTGGGAGTGCCAACCTTTTGTGAGTAGTTGACTTTGAGAGTTCGAGTGGAGTGGGCATGCAACACCAACGTGTGGTGCTCGGGCCTTTTGTAATCTCTTGTTCATATTTTTCTCTTCTATAAAGCTAAGGCACGCCTTTGCCGTACTCTTGAAAAAAAAAGATATCCGGCTCGAGTCAAACCTATATAAACTTTCCAAAGAAAACGGGAACAACTTGGTCGACAGTGCGCTCTTCCGACTTGGGACTGAGTAGGGTGTAGGCGAGCGGCGGCGACCCAGTGGGGCCTCTATTTGTGGGCTCGCGGTGGCGGCCGGGGAGCGAAGTTTTCGGCGTGCGACGTGAACCCAAGCTGCTTGGCAATTCATGCTTGTTTGCTGTGCACTTGCAAGTAAAAGTTCTTGGCCTTTTTTGTAAAGCATAATCACTCTTTATTAAGCTGTGACCCATTAAGAGGTTTTCCTATCCAATCACAGGTAAGAGAAGATCTAGCCATCCAAGCAAGTTCATGAGCGAGGGTATTCACTACCCTTGTGGCCTCGGCATTCGGTTTGACCGAACCGATCGTTCGGTGCTTGGGTCAGTAAGAAATTTTGGTTTCCTGAAATTATGGACTGATAGGTCTAGTGAGAAATCACTAGCCGAGGGTTCCGTCGACCGAAAGTTTCGGTTCGGTTTCGGTCTTATTGAACAACCCGATCAATCAAAAGATACTGGGGATGAACAATTTTGACAACACCTCCCACGTTTCTGATAACAAAGTAAATCATGCATTCAGCTCGACAAGCAACTTCAAAGATGAACAACTCAATAAAAATCAGAGTGCAGGGTGGGGGAGGGTTACAGGGCCTCCCGACCGACAGTTGCTATAGAGGTTGCATCTGGCGTGGTGGGCTTGCGGCGGCGCAATGCACGGGCTACGACAGGAGCGGCGCATGTTTATCGGGAGAGAGATGATGAAAGGAGGGGATCGTTGACTCGTGTTCTATCTCTTGGATGAAGGAGGCTACTAAGGGAGAACGCAGGGTTGGGCTATTGCCTGTTGGGTTGCGCTCTTTTACTACTTGGAGTAGGCCTTTTATTCTTTTTTGGATCTTTAGGTTATTTCGGGTACTCAAGGCCGAGAGCCGAATTCACCGAGCTAAGTTTGGTTCTGCAAACGTGACAACCGAATTTAGCACTTACATTTTCTGTTCTTGTCTAATCGGTTTCGGTCCAGGTTCTGTCGGTACAGTAATTCAGTCTAGGTTAATATGCCCACCCCTATACCCTATGGCCATGTCTCAATGTTGCTTGCACAAATTCACATCTCAAGTGGTAACAATCATCAAAGATAGCAGATGTCGCGCCTAGGCGATCGGCCTCCTTCTTTCATCGTTGAGATCACCTCATCATTGTCAGGACTATGCTAAAGAGAGGACAAATAGAAGACCAATGGCTTGAGCCGATATAACGTCTGGGCACCATTCTAATTTCTATTTGTGGGTACCATTTGGATTTATATTTGCTTGTTTCCCACGACGACCCTCTCCATTGTTGCCATGTATCACAGCTCTGACTGATGCATGTGACAGGTCCGCATCAAAGGCATAATCGACATTTAGCTTTACCTGGCACAAACATAGTTGATGGGAACTTCTGACTTTAGAAATAATACAGGGGGGAGAAAGACGAGGTAGAGACATTTAATCTATTGTTGTTAGAGCACGACTGAATCGATAATAGTACATCCACAGAAGACAACGGACTTTTACGAGCTCCCTTCACACTAAATTAACCTCCCCCCTTGATTTTTCAGGGGAGTGGGCCCCTCCACACTCCCTAATCCAATCAGAAAGGTCCAACTAATATAAATCCGTAAACTCTGTTAGACCTAGCCCCTGAATCTAGCATTACTCCGATTGAATACACAACCTCGCCATGAGCAAGTTTTCTTCTCTCCCACCAAATATACCAAGAACAAGATTGCGACGGTCTCATGGAAATGTCTGAGGCCAAGAAGAATGGAAACCTCCTGTTCCGGAATATTCAGAAGAAAATGATCAAGAACTGCTTCACGTACATGTTATGTTATATGTATGGCATGATCTCTTTTGACCTTTTACAGTGGACGGGGCCGTGCGCTTTACAGCCTCCTCTCCTCGATCGCAGTTCGGACATTGAGGTGTGTCTATTCCTATTCGAGAGAACAACGCGGAAGTGTACGCCAGAGAAAAAAAAGTTGTTCCGTTGCTTGGAAGTTTATGAGGTTCCGACTCGTCTTCGAGACCGCGACCGACACCAGCTCAAACTACAATGTGCAGCCAGCTCTCGCTCCACATATATGTGTACGCGCGTGCTGCGTCTTTCTCCACGCCACGCATTTCGTTCGTCGCGTGATCTCTCTCTCGAATCAAGATTCAAGAACCAGCCATGGATATGGGCGCCAACTCGCTGCCGTCGCCGTCGTGCGCCGACGGGCGGAAGCGGCGCGTGTGCTACTACTACGACCCGGGCATCTCCAACGTCGACTACGGCGAGGGACACTCCATGGTGCCCCGCCGCGTTGCGATGACCCACGGCCTCGTCGCCTCCTACGGCCTCCTCAACGACATGACTCGCCTCCGCACCAGGCCGGCCAGCCCGGAGGAGCTCCTCGCGTTCCACAACCAGAAATACGTCGACCTCCTCGGCAGGCTCACCCCCGCCGGGTACATCAGCGACGCCGACCTCCGGCGGACGGCCGAGGAGCACGGCATCGGCCCCGTGCGCCGCTGGGACGGCACCTGCACGAACGACAACCCCGCCATCGAAGGCCTCATGGGGTACTGCCTGAGCTACGCCGGCGGGTCGCTGGCCGCGGCGCGCGCGCTCTGCGGGGGCGACCACGACGTCGCCATCAACTGGTCCGGCGGCATGCACCACGCGTGCCGGGGCCACGCCAACGGCTTCTGCTACGTCAACGACATCGTGCTGGCCATCAAGCAGCTCCTCGGCCGCTTCCGGCGCGTGCTGTACGTGGACATCGACGCGCACCACGGGGACGGCGTGGAGAAGGCCTTCGCGGACTCCAACCAGGTGATGACGCTGTCGTTCCACCAGTACGAAAGCCAGTTCTTCCCCGGCACCGGGAGCATCGACGACGTCGGCGAGGGGGCCGGCAGGTACCACGCCCTCAACGTGCCGCTCAAGAAGGGCATGGACGACCAGGGGTACCATGAGCTGTTCAAGCCGATCGTCGGCAAGGCCATGCAGGTGTTCCAGCCGGACGCCGTGGTGCTGCAGTGCGGCGCCGACTCGCTCTCCGGCGACCGGCTCGCTGGCCTCGAACTGTCGGTGCGCGGCCACGCGGAGTGCGTCAAGTACCTGCGGGGATTCAACGCGCCGCTGCTCCTCCTCGGCGGCGGCGGCTACACCATCAACCACGTCGCCTCCTGCTGGTGCTACGAGGTACGTACGCACATGCATGAACTCGTGATTGATCAAACACGCTTGCTCTAATGGCAAACGACCACATCACACTGTAATTTAATTTGTTTGTTGCGTTGCATTCATTCCATACAGACGGCGGTCGCCGTGGGCAAGGAAGACGAGATCGCCGACGAGATACCACACCATCCGTACGATCACTACTACAGGAGCCAGGGTTACAAGCTCCAGTGCCGCACGGAGGCGCCCGGCAGCCGCAGCAGCGGGGAGAATAAGGACGCGGCCGCCATTAGGGTGAAAGCCCTGGAGCACCTCTCGGCGATCAACTGCGCGCCGAGCATACAGTTCCACGAGCCATGCCCCGCGGCGGCCCAAGGCATGGACGTCGACGACCTCTGCCACGACGACGACGACGATGAAGAAGAAGAAGAAGACCCCATGGAGAGGCTGCACCGGCTGTGCGACAACGCGGACCTCGCCGGGTTTTTCGTGGAATTGGGGCGGAAGCACAGTCTATCGTCCTCTGCCATGGGTTGACCCTGCGCTGCCCTCCACGCCATGCATGTGGAGGTTTTGACTCATGTCATTGTTCTCTTCATTCATTCATAGGAACCGGCGGCGAGCATTTTGCTAGACACACAATATACTACTCCTATCTCTTCCAGAAATCCAATTTGTGCCATTTGCATGCTCCTACCTCTCTATCTGTCTTGTTCGAGCTCTACTGTCTGCTTTTGGCCTTTTGTTCTTTGGTTTTTCTCTTTGTATTAGAGGGCTTGCTGGTACTGTAGTATTTTGTTGACCAAATGTATAAATCAAAGTTTGACACAAAAAGAAGATTTTTTTTAGGGAAAAACACAAAAAGAAGAATTATAAAGGAAAGTTTGACATGAAAGATGGAGGAGACAAGTGCATATTTCAATCCCGAACTCTAGCCTAGTCTAATTTACAACCTCGAACTCTAATACCGTCTAAATTACAACCCCCAACTCTCAAAACTGGTCAGGATTCAACCCTTCTCTCCTTGTTAACCGGTTTTGACCCGTTGACTGGTGAACAGTAAATTAAAAAATATTTAAAATTTTGAAAAACAATAAATTCAAAACATCTTTTTTTCTGCATTGAAGATGTCTCGAGGCGTGAGGTCCGTGCCAATTTTCATGGCGTTCTGAGTAGCTCTCAGCAAAAATAAATAAAAATCAGGCCGAACAGTGCTTGAACAGCTAATTGTTTCACATAACCCACATTTTGTCTTTTTTGTTGCGAGATACTCAGATGTCCAAATAAGCTGAAAATTGGCACGTACATCACACACTCAAACATCATATTTTTTGAATTTTTTACTTTTTGTAACTTTTCTAAAATTTTCACACGATGGAAAAATCATTTTTTTTAATTTACCGTTCACCCAGTCAATGGGTCAACACTGGTCAATAGGGAGAGAAGAGTTGAATCCTAGCCGGTTTTGAAAGTTGGGGGTTGTAAGTTCGGGGTTGTAAATTCACTTCTCTCAAGATGGAGTGGCCCTGTATCAGAAAACGGAAGGAGTATCAAAATCAAAAGCTCTTGTGAAGTGCCAACTCATGCTGACCATCGGGCGCTGCACACTCCCGACTCGCTAGTAGAGTGTCGTCTCCTCTTCCTAGTGGCGGCGGTGGCAGGCGAGCTGATCTTCCAACGAGTGAGGTGAGTCTATGTGTCGACAGTTTCATGTATCTCCTCTCTTCCCATGCCGTTCTTTGCCGCCTTCGCATATCTCGACGGAATGCCTAGGATGGGGCACGACAGTAGTCAATTACACAAGAAATAATTATTAAAGAAAATCAAATCCGAACAATGTTGCATCTTTCCCCCCAATCTTTTAAAAGCCCTAATGGTCAAATTGCTAAGATTTCTTCCCAAACTAACTCTAGGGTCAAAAGAAAACAGTCTAGCACTAGAT
This sequence comes from Aegilops longissima, assembly GCA_021605205.1. Classification (NCBI taxonomy): domain Eukaryota; kingdom Viridiplantae; phylum Streptophyta; class Magnoliopsida; order Poales; family Poaceae; genus Aegilops; species Aegilops longissima. The sequence continues at coordinate 96,744,221 of CM038679.1, read as the reverse complement.
GAAATAGATGAACTAGCACTCGATGAACTAGAAAACCCTAGATGAACTAGCACTGGAGCAAGGAGAGGACGAACCTCGATGCCGGTGGTGCGACAACGGGCGGCGAGGTCCGGAGGCACGACGACGGCTGGTTGAGGGGAAGTGTGTGTGGGTGAAAAGAGGGCGGTGGCTAGGTCTTTTACTAAGGAGGGAGTTAACTCAGATAGGCCAGTGCTGGTGTGGGCCTAAAACACAACGCCATAGCTAATAACAACCCAAATAAAAGAAGACTAAGATTAATAAAAGAGTCAACACAATAAAAGACTCAAAATGATAACTAGTAGCAAAGAAATAAAAGACCCAAAATGATAAAAATACTAATATAATAAAGACAAAAATATGATATAAAATATTCATTATTTTTTACTAGTATAATCATTAAATACTTAAAACACTTGATAAAATGGAAAAAATGTTTCTAGCATAATGTAACATAAGTTAGCACGCCAGCAATAGGTAGTTAACTATGACATATAATACATAGCAATCCGACGCCACCACTATCTTCCAAATGATGAGTACACATAGGCCAACATATTTGTGGCCTGTAGAAAAAGCAACGCCAGCACTAACCATGTAAAGCTGACGTATCAAATAAGTTTACGCCACCACTATTTAAAAAAAAAATAGCGCTAGCGTTATGTGAAACTGACGCGCCACCAACTAAAGTTGTGGCTAGCCGTTTTTCCACTAATGGGTGGTTGCATCGAGGGCAGATGCAGTCGGTGGAGATGCATTTGCGTAGTAAGCTCGCCTTGCAGTTTAACCTGTCTCTGCAAAGAAGCCAACCAAAAATCTTGACCTTAATAGGAACAAGAGAGGTCTAAATGTAGTCGGTGTTGATGTCGAGCTCGGTGTTGGAGGAGAGAAGCGCGTAGGTTTCCTGCATGAGAACGGCAACCCATGATTGAGGAATCTTTTGTCGGGGCGTCATTAGCAATGAAGTCCTGCGACAAAGACAAGATAGTAGCAAATTCGATAGAAACAATAGAGGTTAGGCGATCCCAAAGGTTAGTCAATAATCCATCTTGCAAGATTTTTTTTGAGAGCAAGCAAAGCTTTATAACTTAACGGTGCTCGGGTATATCGCTCTAAGCACAAGCAACCACCTGGGCTGGTATACGTACATCAGACCCCCCCCCCCCCCCCTCCCCACACACACACACACACATTCCGCAAGCTGGTTCATATGGTATCAACGGCCAATATTGGCTAACTCATGTGCTACCGCATTTGCACAACACCGACAAACCTTTATTACATGTTTAGAAAACCACATCTTAAGCTGAAACCTCGTGTCCTCAATGACAGCCGCGTATGCAGACGAGTCGACTCTTCTGATGTCTATGGCCTCAACTAACAGTTGCAAGTCCGTTTCAAACACCACCCTCATAATACCCAAGTCAGACGCAAGGGCCACAACATTAGAGAGAGCAACAACTTCTACCGCAAAGGCATCATGTATATGGTCTTGCATGCCCGGCCTGGCAGCCACAATAGTTGAGAGACTAGAACGCAACTATGGGTAGAGTGTGAGTAAACGTGGGGCAAACTTATTGCTAGTGGTTTGCTAAGTAGCCAGATGTCATGATAAAAGAAAGTGGAGTTGTCGTTGTTTGAGAGGACGAAGGAGATCTGTAAAGTAAATGTACCGGCCATCTCAAACGGCTTTCATGCAAGGTAGAAATATATTCGATGGAGTAGTAATCCTACATGAGACCGTTCATGAGATGCACCATAAAAACATGAGTGGAGTAATTTTCAAGATTGACTTCGAAAAGACCTATGATAAGGTCAAATGGTCGTTCCTTCAACATGCCTTAAGAATGAAAGGATTCTTCGATAAATGGCTTCGATAAATGGCGTGAGTGGATCCAAAATTTTGTTACTGGAGGTAGTGTAGCTGTCAAAGTCAATGATGACATATGCCATTACTTTAAGATGAAAAAAGGACTACGACAGGGTGACTCCATGTCTCCAATGTTATTTAACATCGTGGCTGACATGTTGTCTATTATGATTGATCGTGCCAAGCAGGACAGTCAAATTGCAGGAGTAGTGCCCCACCTTGTGGATGGTGGCCTCTCTATTCTGCAATATGCCGATGATATAATTCTTTTTATGGAACATGACCTGGATAAGGCTCGAAACCTGAAATGATTGCTTTCAGCGTTTGAGCAGAAGTCAGGCCTTAAAATTAACTTCCATAAAAGCGAATTGTTCTGCTTTGGAGAAGCCAGGGAGGCAGCGGCTGAGTATGCCGACCTGTTTGGTTGTGCACAAGGCTAATTTCTGATTAAATATTTGGGAATTCCGATTCATTATCGATGTCTCACTAATGCAGAGTGGAAACATGTAGAGGAGCGCTTAGAGAAACAGTTGAGTAGTTGGAAAGGCAAGTTGCTCTCCGTTGGAGGGCGACTGGCCTTAATCAACTCAGTCCTCACAAATATGGTTCTCTATATACTCTCTTTTTTCCAACTACCAAGAGGGGTCTTCCAGAGGCTGGATTATTTCAGATCCAGATTCTTTTGGCAAGAGGACAGTGAAAATAAAAAATACAGGCTAACGAAATGGAGCGTGGTTTGTAGGCCGAAAGACCAAGGTGGACTTGGCATTCATGACCTTCAGGTAAAGAATGATGCCTTACTTAGTAAATGGTTTTTTCAAACTACTTACTGAGGATGGCGTTTGGCAAACCCTGCTGCGCAATAAGTATCTAGGCCAAAAAGCTGTGTCACAGGCCTATTGGAAACCTGATGACTCACACTTTTGGGCTGGTCTAATGGCGGTGAAGAAACACCTTTTCCGTTTTGGATCCTTCGTGATAAAAGATGGGTCAAAGACTCGTTTCTGGGAGGACAACATGCTAGGCAATGCCAGCCACCAAGAACAATATCCAGCTTTGTACCGCATTGTTCGCGATAAGAATGATACTCTAGCGCAGGTGCTCAGTTCATTTCCATCGAATATTTCTTTTAGGCGGGATTTGATTGGCCCCCGTCTTATGTCATGGCAAAATTTATTATCTCAATTGGAGTCGATAAACCTGAAACAGAGACGAGATGTGTTTCGTTGGACCCTCACTACATCTGGGTCCTTCACAGTCGACTCTATGTATCGTGCGCTAACGCATTCAGAGGTCCCGATGGATAATAACAAGAAAATTTGGATGTCGAAGATTCCACTGAAGGTTAAAATCTTTGAAAGGGAGTTGTGCTAATCAAAGACAATCTCGCCCGTCGCAATTGGCACGGAAGTAAGAAGTGTAGTTTTTGTACTCATGACGAGACAATCAAACACCTTTTTTTTAATGCAAGTTTGCATGCTCTACATGGTCAGTCATCCAAATAGCGTCCAATTTGTATCCGCCCATAAATGTTGCCTATATTTTTGGTCATTGGTTGGACGGCATTTCAAATAGGTTCAAAATGCTAATTCAGCGGGGAGCATATGCCTTATTATGGGCACTCTGGCTATGTAGAAATGATTTGGTTTCCGAGGACAAAAACACCTCTCCTTTGCAAGTTATTTTCCGCTGTACGCACTCGCTTCGTACGTGGTCTACACTACACCGAACGGAGTATCAACCGCTATTCAAGGCGGTGTTTACGCGGTTGGAGCGGGTGACCAGGGAGGTCTTCGCCCAGCATGGGTGACAGCATAATCTACGGATAGCTGCACCAACTCCTTCGACATAGGCGGATTGTGGGTCTTGTATGATCCTATTGTTTCTGATATGTCGCCTTTTTTATCCTTTTTCAATTTGTTTTTGTTTGGTTATGTGCATCTTAGTTATGCAGAGGCCGGGTGATGCTCATTATGTTTTGTATCCGCTTGATGATACATTTTGAGTCAATAAAAATGCCTTTTATCGAAAAAAAGACATGTTTGATTCATGGTATGCCACACTCCCTTAGTTGTATGTCTTACCTCTCGTATACACGTACATATTCAAATCTTGTTACATTTGTCGTGATCAATTTGCTCACAAATTTATTTACCTTGGGTTGTGCTAGTAAGAAAAGATCCCACACTTTGCTCCTCCTCCTGTTGGCGCAGCCGCCGGCCTGCCCCATCTTTGTGGCCTTTAGGCGATGGAGGTGCAAAGAACCTCCGCCCACCCCCACCCCCGGCGGGAGGGACCCAAGGACCCCATTCTCGTTCTCGTTCGCGTTACGTTTAGCATCTTGGTTGGGGCTGTGTGGCGACGACGATGTCTTTCAGTAAGAATAATGTCTCTCACGTCTATCACCGTCTTGATGGTGCTAGCGTCGTTAGAGGGCGTGTGAAGGTGTGTCTATATCAGATCTCACGACATTCGGTCAGTGCTGGTCTTCGGTGGATCTGTTTGGATCCGGTTTTCATTCGTCTTCATCTGAGTGTTTACATGTTTGCTCCTTTGATCTACGACTTTCTTCATCAGCGATGATTGCTACTCTAGTGCGTTGGTCCTATGGGGTCTTAGCATAACAACTTGCCGACTATCTACTACAACAAGGTTTGTCCGGCTTCAGTGAAGGAATGGCGATGACGGCAGCATACTTTCGGCTCGCTCCAGTGCTTGTAGTCGTCGCTAGATGGGTCGCAAACCTACTTGTATTCTTTATTACCTCTTGTGTTCTTTGTACTAACATGATTGAAGACGAATAGATTGTAAGTTTCTCGCGTAAAAAAGAAAAGATGAACAAGACATCATATGTTAATGGGAACGGGAATGTAATTTTGGTGAAAACGTGTTAACATGTGCCGAAAATTGCTAAAGCGGCCTATTTTTTTTTTATCACAGGTAGCGAGGTACTATGGAGAGTGCCTTCAACGTTAGACAACACAAAACAATTGTACTCCTAAAATAATCTTTGACGTGATCGAAATTTTATGTTGAGTTCTGACGTGTGTCTTCGAAATCGACCCCGTCGAATCGATCATGTCGACGGCGCCGCCGGGTCGAGCAGGCCACACTCGAAGTTGGTGTGTTCGAGGAACGGCCCCAGCCTGACGAGCCTCGGGATGACCACGCCGTCCCGCGCCGCGCACACCAGCGGGTTGCCCCACTGCACGAGCGCGCCGACAAGCCCCGCGCGCGCCGTCAGTGGGAACACGCGCCCCCACCTCTCGCTCTCGTACCTGCGCAACGCCTCGCCGGCGTCGCCGCTCGCGAGCACCGCGGGCGCGAGGTGGCGCGCCAGGACAACGGCGTCCTCGAGCGCGCAGCACGCGCCCTGCCCGAGGTTGGGCGTCATCGGGTGCCACGCGTCGCCCACGAGCACCACGCCGGCCCTGGACGCCGGGGGCGCCAGCCCGGGCCAGAGCCAACGGTCCACGAGGGGCGTCTTCACCACGGCGTCGTCCGGCGTGCTCCGCATGACGGCGACGAGGTCGTCCGGCCAGCCCCGCACCAGGCCCAGGGCCTCGCTCTTGAGCGCCGCGCCATCCGTGGTCTTGGGCCCTGCCATGCCAAACGCCAATGCCAATGCCATGCAAGATCAGTCCAAGCAACTTGATCAAACCTCGCCTTCTCATGTCAATATGTCATATCAAAATGAAGTACCTGGGGTTGCGCTGTTGAAGCAGATGAACCAGTAGACTTTGGTCGGGGAGACCGGGACGAAGCCGGCGCGGACTCCCCGGCCGTAGATGTAGTTCACCTTGGGCTCGAACGGCTGCCCGCCGGCGTAGTCCGCGAGGCCACGGAACGCCATATGGCCGACGTACCGGGGCTCCGAGAACCCCATCCACCTCGCGATCGGGGAGTTGACGCCGTCGCAGCCCAGCACCACTTTGGACAGGAGCCGCCTCCCGTCCTGGAGCTCCAGCAGGGTGCCGTCGGGCCCTTGGCCGGCGACGGATTTGAGCCTGGACGAGAAGGAGATGGCGCCCGGCGGGAGCTTGGCGGCCAGCGTCGCGAGGAGCGCTCCCCTCTCCACCGCCCGCACCTCCTGCCTGACACATACATCAATAATTAAAGCAGAGCAAATCGATGCAAGAACACAGGGCCAGTGTTGAGACAGGCATACGTACCCAGGAGCCTCTTCCTCGAAGGAGAACTCGCGCAGGTCACGCCCGCCCGCCGACGACCGCATCCTCATCCTGCGACCAGCTGAAACCTCGCAGTTTAAGGGGAGAGATGCACTGGACGCGTGGAGGAAGGAAAGAGCACAAGTGCTAGGCTAGGTAGGTGTACCCCTGGACGCGGAGGTACTTGGCCCGGAGCTCGTCGGCGACGCCGATGGAGTCCAGCACGCGCCACCCGTTCTTGAACAGCGTCAGCGACGTGCCTCCCGCGCGCAGGGACGGGCCCTGCTCCAGCACGGTGGCGCTCACGCCGAGCCGGCGCAGGGAGAGCGCGGTGGCCAGACCCGCGATGCCCGCGCCCACGATGACCACGTCCTCCGCCTTAGTAGGGGAGGAGGACGACGACGACGCAGAGACGGCACCCCGGCGACGGCGATGATACGAATCGGAACAAGGGTGACGCGCAGGGGAGGACACGAAGGTGCTCAGCGGTGCCGGTGCCATGGCAACGACGAGCATTTCTTGGACAGGAGCTGCGGACCGGAGCGGCGAGCCTGATGGTTTGGTTTGTGGGTCTCGGGTTCGCAAAGCGGGAGGATTTGGAGCCACACGTCCGGCAACAAAATTCAGAGACAGGAGACAAGACACGTCCACCACCTCGCTGCGATCCAGAAACTTTGCGTCTAGAGATTTACTGCGAATTTCAGTAATCAACTTCAGCATCACTCACTCCCCTCAAAAATAAAATAAAAATAACTTCAGCATCACTTACGATCCGCAAGATGAGATTTAAATATCAATAATCCCTCGGTTCACCCTAAAAAAACAACCCCTCAGTTCAGAAAATAGTAAAGAAATATAAAGCCTACGAGCACATCACAAAACATTTTCGATGACAAGCTTAGTTCCGTGAGTATGACCACTTTAGTTGACAAGCATGACAACCTCGTGCTTCAATTTATTATTTAATACTCCCTCTGTCCCAAAATTCTTGTGTCTGAATACGGATGTATCAAGTCACGTTTTAGTATTAGATACATCCATATCTAGAAGAATGTAAGACAAGAATTCCGAGACGGAGGAAGTAGAAAATTGCCGTGTGTGTCTACTAACTTCCAATCCTTGCATTACTAGAATTGCCATAGAAAACATTCGATTTGCCATGTGCTCGTACTAGACGTCAGGAATACTTATCATTTCCGTAATTAAAAGCCGAGGCATTTCCCTTCTAATTAAAAGCCGAGGCATTTCCCTTCTCCAGTTCTAGTTAATCCTCTCCTTGATTAAATGCAGAGCTCTTCTGAGATGTCAATCAATCTATAAACAAAAGTTAAACTCCCCTGCTTGGTTCATCTTATTTTAGACAACTGCACTGAGGTGGCAGCAGTTACACTTACATCAAAGGAAACGCAAAAGCCATACAGGTTCAGGCAACACATTCAAGTGCGGTTATTAACATCATCACACAGCACGAAATCTAATCATCGACTCGGATAGCCAGACCGGGACAAGCTCGAATTCTGAAGAAGCAAGGCATCATCAACAAGTAGAAGTAGATGATCGTGCGAGTTCAGTTCTCGTAGATCCAAGGGTGGAGGTTGCTCTTCCATTCGGCCAAGCCTCCTGGGAACCACAGAGCGATCTCCTTCTTCCCGTTCTCCACAGAATCACTCCCATGAATGACATTCCTACACAGCACGAAATGTATATTTGTTAAGTTTCGGTCGAAGCTACAACTAACACCTCCTTCTGTTGCATTGCAAACATAGACAAATGATCATAGTTGCAAACACCTCCTACTCGCATACTCCTCACCAAGAAGAAGACATCGACAGTTGACTAAAAGGGAGTTCAGTGATCAATGTACAAAAAAAATATTTGCTCACCTGCTAACCTCCACAGCATGGTCACCACGGATGGTGCCAGGAGCTGCCTCCCAGGGCCTGGTGGCCCCGATGATCCTTCGGCCAGTCAAGACAACATCCTTCCCCTCCCACACCATGGCCACAACAGGGCCGGAAATGATGTAATCCACCAACTTGGCAAAGAAGGGCTGGGCAGAGAGATCGGCATAGTGCTGCTGCGCGAAGGATTTCTCCACGTTCATAAACTTCATCGCTGGATCATCACATTTCCAAACAATTTATAAGCACCAAAATAATTCAACCAGTGATTGTTTATTTATGCACTAGAACTATCTAGTAGTAGCTGTAGCTTTGCTGGTAATGACTGTTCTAAAACTGGAATTCGGTCTCGTTCGATGGTTTCTTTAATGAAATCGGAGGGAAACCCCCTCTTTTGTTCAAAAAAAAAGAAACAGTGATTGTTTATGGGCTATTGGATGTGTGAATCGTCGAAGGCAATGATTATAAAAGCTGAACCGAACCAAGTTTCAGATGGGTTCTTCTCTTAACATAAGTTTCAGATGATGTTTGCTTTTTTGTTTCCCATTCAAATCCTTTTTTTAATGATATTTTGGGGCAACAAAACTAGTAGCCATTAGCCATGTACTCCAACATGATTAAAAGGAGTAACAAATAGTGTATCTCATCGAGGACCACATTTATAAAAGATTATGACAAGCTGTCCAGCTTTTAAACTATCGCCACATTTAGCAGCGAAAGAAAAAAGTAGAACCTGCCAATTTGTAAAATCTGGCAGCGAGGTGGTTTATTTCAATTAAGTTCAACCTGTCAGTTACACAATGAAATTAGCTTAGTAGTACTATATTTTTTTCGTAGCAATTTAATGCATGGTGAAGATATCATTTGCCTGTGCACTTGTGTTATTGTGGTCATACTATTATTAGTGTGTTACATTATCGACTCAAAGCCAATAATAATTTTCCTCCTACCCAAAAAGGGCAATAGCATATTTATGCATTGCAAAAGCACTAACTTTTGGAAGGTGTAAAAGCACTACTTCATCTCTGCCCAAAATGATTTCGTGTTCCAACTGAGGCATGCCCCAAGTATTTTCTCACGAAAAAAAAAGAGTTTGATTTTCGAATTACTAATAAATAACCACTTTTATCTCTCTGTTATAACTTACTACTCCCTCCGTTCCTAAATATAAGTCTTTTTAGAGATTCCACCGTGGACTACATACGGAGCAAAATGAGTGAATCTACACTTTAAAATATGTCTATATACATCCGTATGTAGTTTGTAGTGGAATCTCTAAAAAGACTTACATTTAGGAACGGAGGGAGTACATAATACTACGACCCAAAAGCAGATCTGAGTGGCGAAATTAATTGTCTAAACCAGATCAAGAAACAGAAACTGATGAATTAGGGAGAAAAAGGGTTCCTAGGCCATACTGATCAGGTCGGAACAAAGAACACCCCCTTACCCTTCAAGTAGTACCCTTTCTTCTCGAATCGGCTGATGATATCCCCAATCTGCAGAAGAGAAATTGCAAACACGAAACCAATGATTAGAGACGGTTCCAGTAACGCGGAGCCGAAACCGATCGCGAGATTCAGACAAGCACGTAGGTGTTGTTCCTTGCAGAGACGGGGGATGGCATTTACCAGGCCTCTCTGGACGCCGTCGGGCTTGATCATGATGAAAGTCTGCTCCATGGCGACGCTGATCGGGGAAGAAGAGGCTCGCGGGAAAGGCGGAGGCGATCGATCACGCGATGGGGACGGATAGGCGCTGCGGATGTGGAAGGGGTGGGGAGGCCTACTCCCCTGTTTTATATGGGATGTTGGGGTGGTCAGTTATGTTTCTGGATACGGACGCTGTGAGTGGGGAATGGAAGGGAAAGCGGCGATTTATGTGGGCATTGTTAGAAGTCGATCACATACGACACAGTCAATGGCCAGTAGGCCCGTTTAACAGCAGATCACTGATTTTTGTCATGGGAGTAGCAGCCCAGCCCGTGTAGCGCGATCTGCGCATCAAGGAAAGCCAGGCGGGATTAAGCGAAGATCCAACGATCAGGAACGCCCACGAATCCAGATCCGACGGTCAGAAGCGTTGATGGACTGAGAGGGATGAATCAGTGCATTTCTTTTTTAATGTCTCCATGTAAAATTCTATAGTGGTTAGGGCATGTACATTGGTTTAGACAGCAGCAGTCTGTAATACGCATCCACGTCATGTATAGATAGCTTTATAGACATCTCCTACAACGGGCTATCTTTTTAGTTGTCTGCACCTAACAGGAGAAATTTATCGAAAAAGGCTTGCGCCCCGCTATATTAATATAGCAACCACCCGATACAGCCAGAAGTTCGATGCTGGGGCAGACAGCACAATCATGCCTAAAAGAAAAATAAGAGAAAGAAATGCCGGCAGCACTGGATGAACGAAAGCTGAAGCATCCCGCAACCGTTGCGCCCATCGGAAAACATCCACCACGCTCCAATGCCATTGAGTCGCCGCGAACCAAGCAACACCTTCAAGAAGGACTGCGACGACGACGACGCTGCTGCCCGGACGAATCCTAGGATTTCTCCCGGTACACGGAGGGAAGCGGGCGAGAGGTACTCCCGACGCCCTTCAAGAAGGTTGATGGCGCCCGCAGGCGTCACCGCGTCGGTGTCGGGTGGACCCGAGAGGGATTTCGCCCTATCCCTCATACCCACAACCCAGGACCAACCGGCGGCTCCACCACGCCAACCACCCACCAACCTGCGCCACCACAGTCACGAGGACACCACCGTCGTCTCTCCACCGCAGACGCTGCGAGGCCGGCCGAACCAAACGAGACCACCGCCGATAGGGACCAGGAGCACCACAGCCACGTGGGAGGGAACAACTCCACTGGCACAAGCCGTAGCAGACCGGACGCAGGCGCGGGAGCACGCCGGACCCCCTGCCCAGCCAGGCCCGGATCGGGCCCGTTAAGCTCTCGCCTGCCGCACTGCGACGACGCAGCAGCAGAGCCACCGATCCCAACGACCGCATCCCGCCACCAATGGGAGGAGACCCGCGGAGACCAGACCAACCCGCTTCGACCAGATCGGGCCCAAAGGGCCCAGATCTGGTCTCTGCAGGCTCACGTGCCAACCCCCGCCGCCGCCACCACCGCCACCAAAGGGCAGCGTCGCCGCCAATCTGGGCCCGATCTACACCGAGCACCGCCACGAGGCGCGATCGTCATTGAAACCGCCACCGAGCCGGGAACCGCGAGGAGAGAAGAGGGCCGCCACCGTCGGCCTCGCCATGGCGCCAGCAGGCAACGCCTGCCACGCCACCGGCGGCAGCGGGGAGGAGGGAGGGAGGGGCTGGGCGGCGGCGGGGAGGAGGCCGCCGCCGCCTCGAGGGGCGCGCGAGAAACTGAGAGGAGAGAGCAAAACCAAGTCTTGGGCGACCCGTTAGTGCTGAATTAAGGTATCCAACAGGAGAAATTTCAGGGCACAACTGCACAAGTAGCGACATCGGCCATACAATGGGAGAAGTGCCATCGTTAGTGAGCGAATTTCACATGAGTCGACTGTCTGCTGATTTACCGACGACCTCATTCTATTATTTCAATCTCTCTTCTCCAACTCACTAAATATCTTAGGTGGCATCTCTTATAGACAGCTGACTAGACCCCATTATACATGCCCTTTGAACTTTTATACACGACGGCGTTAACGACTTCTAAAATTCTGCTTAAGTCTTATTAGAAATTTCTCTTAGAATAAGGTCAAGCACTATTATATTAGGAAAAAAAACTTAGCAGAAAGAAGGTGTGATTGGCCATTGTTTCTTCTTGCACTTGCTCCATTTTTTTTATGCGAGCGAAACTTCTAATCTATCCATCATTGTAGAGAACATCAGAAGCAACAAAAATTGCATTCAGTCCGTAGACCATCAAGCCTATTTATGATGCCTAGTCAACATAAAAATGAAACACTATGGCATTCTTAGGATCTCAAGAAGCCTTCATAAACCCAACATTTTGAACCAATTAATACTTAATATAGATTAATTTCCCCTCAAATGTATGAATAACACTGATTCAATATATAGAATCAGTTATGACAGACAGACTTACTTACCGCCCTCTTCTCCTTCGTTGAGTTGTCGGTGTAGGTTCTTAGACGGCCCACAAGGAAGTGTTGTACTTCTTTTATGCACCCGCAAGTTATCGTTTTAATCAGCCTGTTACGGGTTGACAAGGCCCAAAGCAAATTGTCCGTCCTTTGAGTAAATTAGCAATTTTTAATTAATCTAATACATAAATAAATCGTGAACATGGCATTGATAGTATTAAACTCGTACTGATATCTAACCATGTAGGCACGGACTACGTAAATAATAGATGTATCTACGTAAAGAGAAAATACACACAACACACTAATAACCAGAAGGGGGTAAACGAATTATACCGCTCAGTTGGCCAGTTCAAAGTTGCGGCAGTGGCCGCGACGACAGCTTCCCCAGCTGCCTTCTTGTCAGCAACAACAACAACGTTCCTCTCGACTTCAGTGCACGTGGTGACGACGAGGACGTAAACGAAGTAGCAGACGAAGATGAACATCGATGAGTAGTCGCGTCACAGACACTTCCCAAAAACCTAATCGCCCTTCTCTGGGCGCAGGATCACAAAAGACGGGGTTCCAGAGACTTGCTCTCCCATCCAGTCATGCACACGGTGGATGGGATGAAGTCGCTGGAAGCAACACGGTGAGCGCAATGATGGTAGGAGGTGTGCCCTAGGAAGAAAATGTGATCTGATCTGGGTAGCGGATAGGTTTGCTGATGCCTCCAATATATAGGCACGGTCGAGTAGGGAGACGTGGACTGGGCTCACTTCCAAGTCGGCAATAGCCCATGATCCGACATCTTAGATTCATGGTGCATTCGTTAATGACTCGTAATTAATGGCAAAGGAATTATCCGTTCCGGACATACAAAAATTAAGCGCTCGGATGACATAGGGTTGAACTTGGCTTGATCACGGAACACGACATGACACCCGCACGGATAAGACATGGCGCAGAGGGCGGCAGAGGAGGAGCGAGCCGGAACCACTCCTCTTCTCAAACTTCAATAGCATGTGGAAGATGATCACTTTTGAAGGGGTCTCAACTCTCTTTCACTTGTGATGTGGGACTAAACTTTCAACCACCTTGTCATGGCACCTGCATGGGTCCTTAGAGTTTTCTTAAATTGTTGGATGGGCCTATACTTCAACACCCACATGAAGATACTCAATACTCTAATGGTCTTAAGGAAGTGAGTATACTAATACATTTGTATGACAATCACCTACATAGTTTATGCTTGGCTAGATTCAAGGCCCCTGATTTGCCGCTGCTGGCTCACTGCCATGTGGGACCAGGTATCAAGTCTGCCAGAATAAACAATACTGTGTATGTGATTTTTGTCCTGGTTCGGTGGCCGTGTAGTGTATGGTGACATGGTATTTATGGGCTACCTTTTTCTTTCCTTAAGATTAACTAGCACGCCCGTGTGTTGCATCGGGTGAAAAAAACCCACACTTCCCTAACCCAATTGCTCAAGACCCCCTTTCATTCCACGACACAACGCCAGGCATGATGGGATGAATAAACTCTTTGAAATCGGCTGCCGTGAAAATATATACTGTAGAAAAAATATGCATGTATTTCGGTTTTCAGTTCATTTGTATTCACCCCACAGGTATGTCACAAAAGCTTTAGTTGGTGCGGTGGCTAGCTTGTCGGGTGAATAAAGTGGAGGTCCACAGTTTTAATCCCAGGCGGCTCACTTTTTTCTTTTTATGCATTTGTCGCCCGACCTCTCGCGCAAGGTCAATCCAAATGGGCCGGCCGTTGGAGGCGGCAACGGCCACGGGCGCGGGCGGAGGAGGGCGCGGCGAGGGCGGCGGCGGAGGTCGCCAGCGGAGACGGCGGCGACGACGGAGGCGAAGCCGCAGCGGCGGAACTGACGCCGCGGGCGGATCACGGCGGCGCTGGGGCTGCGCTTCGGCGGAGGGCGCGCCATGGGGCCGCCACGGGCCCGGGCGGGCGGCGGCGCTGGCGCGGAGCCCACGTGCAGGCGGCGATAAGCGCGGGCGGCGCGCGATTTGTCCGGCGGGCGCGGACATGTCCGGGCGCGGCGGGGGCGATTTGATCTAGGGTTTTGGGGATTCATCCGCGAATTTGGAAGGGGAAGGCATATATATAGGTAGAGGGAGCTAGGAGACTCCAAATGAGGTGCGGTTTTCGGCCACGCGATCGTGATCGAACGACCGAGAGTATGGAGGGGAGTTTGGTGGGTTTTGGGCCACTTTGGAAGGGGTGTTGGGCTGCAAGACAAAGAGGCTTTTACGGTTACCCGGTTAACCGTTGGAGTATCAAACGACCTCCAAATGGCACGAAACTTGACAGGCGGTCTACCGGTGCTATACCAAGGCCGCTTGACAAACCTCGGTCCATTCCGAGAAAGTTTAACACCCGCACACGAAAAAAGGTAAAAGGGGGCGCCGGGAGACATAGGAGTGCCGGATTGCAAAACGGACAACGGGGAAAAAGCTCGGATGCAAGAGATGAACACGTATGCAAATGCGATGCACATGATGACATGATAAGAAATGCAGATGATGACATGGCAAAATGCAACACGCAATCAAATGACATGGCAAAGACGGCGAATAACTGACGGACACCTGGCGCATCGAATCCGGGGCGTTACAACACTCCTCCACTAACAAGAGATCTCGTCCCGAGATCTTAGGACCGAGACGGAAGGAAAAAGGGATGAGGTGAAACAAGAACTCAAGAGAAGAAGCAAAGAATCGAGAGCACTCGATACGAAGAGAGGAACGACGAGAATGACGAGAATCGAAAGCTCACTGACTCAGATAGACTATGAAACAACTCCGGTTAGAACGAGATAAGAAAACGAATAAGACTGGAAGAATTTAGGCAGCACTCCGACTAAAACATGGAGGAATAGAACTAGAACTTCAGAGATGGAATGACACCTGATGAAGACATGACACAAAACCTCCGGAAAGAATTGAAAGAGTTGAATGAAAAGAACAGAGAAGAAAATGACAACTTGTGCCACGAATGGAACAGAAAGCAATCTTAGAAGAAAAGATTGAACTGAGTTGTTGGAAATTTTCAACAACAAAAGAATAAGCTTGTTGTGGACTTATGGATAACATCTCAAAATTATGAGGTGATCACCGACCACAAACGGAAAAGATTAAATAGCTGAGGAGAACGAAGAAATGCAAAACTCCACTTCAAAAGAATACGGAGAATTAATTGCACTTCGAGAAGCAAGAAGAAGGATACTTGAGCTCCTCCAACGAGAATCTTGATGAACTCTTGAAGAATGAATTAAATCATGAAGAACCACCGTGAAGAACTCCGGTAACGAAAGGATGATGAGATAGAATGAAGGACGAAAGAATAAGATGAGCATTGCGATGATTCCGATGGAGGTTCCGACGAAATGGCCGAGGAAACTGAACTCCGGATAAGAAAAGACGAAAACACTTGGAAGTAGAATTTATTCCTCAAGAACAAACTCCGAAGAAAAATATTAATCACTTTGATGAAATAAGAATAAGATTCATTGTATGCTTATCCTTCATCAAATTAAATTGATGACAAGCAATGGATTTTGCATACTACTTATTCTTCTTGAAAAAGAATTGAGAAGTGACATATCGCAAACTTGAGAAGGTCTTCATGAACCACCGGTAGGATTGAAAAGAACGAATGAATTAATATGATAATCAAAGAAAAAGAATCTTGAAAGAACCACCGTAAGAATTCAAAAATGACTGATGAAAGAGAATGAATCACCGGGAAGAATTAGAAGAACAAATATGCTAGAGGGGATTTAGATGCAAAAGAACAAAGAGATCATGAGCTGATTAAAGAACACTTGAACGAAGCACCGGGATAATTAGAGGACGATATCTGGAATGATGAGGGCGAAGAATTCTTCTAGAATGATGGCCTCCGGTGAAAAGAAAACGGAAAAACAACTTCTGACATACTCCGGATGGGTAAGAAAAGAATATCTGACAAATGGAATAATTTGAGAGGATAACAAGAAGCTAGAATCGCGAATCTTCGAGAGAACAGACAAGATTTAAGAGGAACTCTTCTTCGGTCTTGAAAGGACGACGACAAACACCACCAAAATTACTGAGATACTCCGGAAGAATGGAAAGCAAAGAGGTTGAGCCAATAAAGAAAAGAATTTGAAAGCGATCTTGGAAAAGCATCTGACTGATGAAATCATACTTACGTCACACTTGAAAAGAATTGAGAATAACCCCGGGGAAATAGAAGAGTCAGGTAAGATCCTGGGAAAGACCTGTGGGTTAGGGCCCACTAAAAGAAAACACCGTTGGAAAGGGATGTTGAACAGATAGATGATGCACCGGAAGAACTGAAATATTTGGTGAGGTGACAACCTCGAATTAATTCGAACTCGGGCGAATCTCTTGAGATGTCTTCGAACTCCGTAATGATTGAATGGCGAGAGGCAAACGAGCAAGGAGAACACTTGATCGAAGGAAAAGATTGTGATCAACCCGAAAACTTGAATTGAGTGCACCGGAAAAAAAAAGATGAAGAATGACGAACGAGACGAGAATTCACCGGTTGAGATAATTTACGAAAGACTGAAGAGGTTCCGCACGAATGAAATTGATGCTCGAAAGAGGCTCAAACTCCAAGAAGAAGAGGGTGGGAGGGCGGGAAAACACAGAGGCAACTTGGAAGGGGAACCGGCGAACAACTTGAAGAGAAAACACCGGTTGAGAACAAAGAGGATAGAAAGCAAAGACTTCGCACGAGTAGGATCGATACTCGATTACGGACTCCGGCTCTGAGATGAAAAGGGATGGGAGGGTGGGAAAAGAAAACAACTGAGGACAGAGAAACAACTTCGTTGAGAGCGAACTAAGGATTGAACTTGCAAAGATGAAGAGGCTCGAGTCGACTTGACGAGAATGCACCGGATCAAAAGAGCTGAGAACCAACGATCGGAAAACCAACTGCGTGATCCTAAACAAAAATTTGAAGGGGAAGAGAAGTAGTTCAAAACACCTACGTCAAGATTCCTTACCGAGCGATTTAGGGGCGAGGAGTAAAACGAAATCCTACTCTCCGATATAACTAGACTCCGAAAATAGTTTTCTTCTAGACTCGACAACGGCCAAACTACATGATCAATCAAGGGGGCTCCTAAGGTCGGTCGAGGCTCTGATACAAACTTGTCACGCCCAATATGCGACCCTATCCAAAAGGAACTCGACGGTCCCACCAAGGATAGACCCGCATATTGGAACGCTTTTGCAAGGTGGATATCGTTACATCAACATTACATAATAGATAGGGATACATACATAAGGCACAAATGCCACAAGAATACAACAACATCATATACAAGATCAACATCCGACTACGGATGAAACATAAACAGAAACTCAAATGACATCCACCCTGCTAGCCCAGGCTGCCGACCTGGAACCTATCCCCTGATCGAAGAAGAAGCAGAAGAAGAACTCCAACACAAGTAAACATCGCTCTCGCGTCAAGATCATCGCACAACCTGTACCTGCAACTGGTGTTGTAGTAATCTATGAGCCACGAGGACTCAGCAATCCCATTACCATGGGTATCAAGACTAGCAAAGCTTAAAGGGAAAGGAGGGGGTAAAGTGGTGAGGTTGCAGCAGCGACTAAGCATGATATGGTGGCTAACATACGCAAATGAGAGCGAGAAGAGAAACAAAGGAACGGTCGTCAACTAGTAATGATCAAGAAGTGATCCTGAACTCCTACTTACGTCAGACATAACCTAGAAACCGTGTTCTCCTCTCGATCAACCCCGAAAAGAGACACTCACGGTTACGCATACGGTTGGTGTATTTTAGAAGAGTTTGCTTCAAGTTTACTACAACCGGATATTAAAAATTCCCATCTGCCACATAACCGCGGCACGGCTCTCGAAAGTTTATACCTGCAGGGTGTCCCAACTTAGCCCATGATAAGCTCTCGCGATCAACGAAGGATATTCCTTCTCCCGGAAGACCCGATCAGTCTCGGAATCCCGCTACAAGACATTTCGACAAACAATAAAACAATACCAGCAAAGCCGCCGGATGTGCCGACAAATCCTGATAGGAGCTTCACATATCTCGGTCTCGGGGCACACCGGATGAGCCAGACGTCGGGTTGGCATAAACCCTGATTGCCAGGGGCGCCGGACATCGCTCGGTTTGGACCAGCACTCGAAGGAGAACTGGCCCGGGGCTAAAATAAAGATGACCCTCGGGCTCCGGAAACCCAAGGGAAAAAGGGCATAGGTGAGGCAAATGGTAAAACCAATGTTGGGCCTTCTTTGGAGGAGTCTTATTCAAAGCGAACTGTCAAGGGGGTCCCATAAATCACCCAACCGCGTTAGGGACGCAAAATCCGGGAACATAATACCTATATGACGGAAACTAGGGCGGCAAGAGTGGAACAAAACACCAGGCATAAGTCCGAGCCTTCCACCCTTTACCAAGTATATAGATGCATTAATAATATAAGATATATTATGATATCCCAACAAGTAAACATGTTCCAACAAGGAACAACATCTCCATGTTCTAACAAGGAACAAACTTCGTCTTCACCTGCAACTAACAATGCTATAAGAGGGGCTGAGAAAAGCGGTAACATAGCCAAACAATGGTTTGCTAGGAAGGGTGCAAAAGGTTAGAGGCTGACATGGCAATTTGGGAGGCTTGAGGAACAAGTGATAGGTAGCGCAGCATAGCGATAGAACAAAACAACTAGCATAGCGATGATAGTAGTGAGATCCAGGGTAGCGGTCATCTTGCCTGAAATCCCGCAAGGAAGAAGAACGAGTCCATGAAGAAGACTAACGGATGAAGCCGAACCAAGCGTAGACGAACGAATCCTCACGACCGCAACGAAATAGGAACTAACAAGAAGAAGCACACAACATAGGTAAACACACCACACATGAACATGACAAGATGCACAACAAACATGATGCATGACAAGGCTACTCATGGCAAGAGATGATGCAAACAAGAACAACACATCAAAGCAAGTTTAAATGAGGCCGGAAGCAACATAGAACAATTCTGGTAAGCCCTCATATGCAAATTTCGAAATTGGTCCAGATCTGAATAACTTTATGTTCAAGTGGTTAAACAGCAATTTAAAATGCACCAAGATGATCTACACGAAATTCTAGTCAAGTTACATATAAAGTTCATTAGATTCGGAGCTACGGCCTAGAAGATATGAGCAAAACAAGTTAAACATGGCATTGGTGCAAAATGCATACAAACATCAAGCAAACACCTCAAAACAAGGATGCAACATGATAATATGAAACTACATGCAAAATCAAGCAAGTTTCATATAGATTACACTCAAAACGGAGCAACGGTTCAACACATACACCCTATACAAGTCATGACAACAATCTGTCCAAAACAGCAACTAGGCATATTGCAAGCATCAAATCAATATGCTACAGCACCACAATATAAAAACAAAAGGCATGGACATGATGTACAGGTAAAGCATGACAAAACATGAACACCGAGCTATCACCAGAAATCACTAGAACATGCTCAAAATGACATGGCAAGATTACAAATAATAACAGTTTCAGGCTTTGCAGAAAATAACATCAGGTTGCAATCTTTAGAGCTATCAAACAACATGCTACAGGGACTTATCATGGCAAACAAAGGCATGGCATGAATCTACTAATTGCATAGAACAAAAGTCCCTTACTGACCATGAGCCAAAAAGGATCAGAAGATATGATGGCACCCATGTAAACATGGCAAGTTATATTACAGATTCATACATGGCAGAAACAACAATAAGTAGGCATGTAGATGAGCTTGAACCACTCACCACAGAGAAATACATGGCATGGAAAGGCAACTCACAGTAAGAAGACATGGCATAGAAGCTATACATGGCAAGAACAACATCATAGCATACACGGATCAACTACAACAACCTTGGCAAAATTGAATAACATGTAAACAACCTGCCAGGAAACATTTTATAGCAAAAGTAGAGCTCGATTGACTCAAGCTATGGTACTCCATAATTGCAAACAAGGGCATGGATGGATAGAGAATAACCATATGTTCAAAACATCCTTACTGAAGTATCTCAAAATAAGCATGGATCTCTCGGTAGTATCAAGTTTACATGGCATAAAAATATCAATGAGCAGGACTGAAATCAGCAACATCATGAAGCCTAGTTTGCATGCTTGTGCTAGTCACCACAGAGATCACAAAAATACATGACATACACCCCTGTAAAGATAGCATGGCATATTACAAAACACATGTAGGACTCAAGTTCATAAGATGCACACATCAATCATGGCAAAAATGACAAAAGTGCATGTTCTGATAAGAATCTGAAACGAACAACACATAGCCCTCTTCCAACAGCATTTAGGGCATCAAGATGAGCTCAAATGAAAATGACGCAATGAGATGAAATGATGTACTCGTCGAGGCGAACAATGACATATTACACGCACGAAACTGAGTTATATGCAGAGAGTTACGGCATGATGAATATGTCATGAAAATGACAAAAACTTCGGGACTTGGATAAATTTCGGGGAGGGGAAAGTCAACCTCTCCGAGATCCGGATCGGGCCGGGCACGGGAAAAGAGGACGGCGGCGCCGGCGAGCTTCGTCGGAGAGGAGGACGGGAGGATGCCGCGAGGAGCTCATGAGGCGGCCGGGCGGCGCTCCGGCGAGGCGGCGCGCGGCCCGGCGTTAGGCGGCAAGCGCCACGGGCGCGGCGGAGGAGGCGCGGCGAGGGGCGGCGGCGGAGGTCGCCAGCGGAGACGGCGGCGGACGACGGAGGCGAGGCCGCAGCGGCGGAGCTGGACGCCGCGGGCGGATCACGGCGGCGCGGGGCTGCGCTTCGGAGGGCCTTGCCATGATCCGCGGTGAGCATGGGGGCAGCCCAGGCCCGTCTTGCGGGCGGCGCTGGGCGGCGCGGAGCCCACGAGCAAGCGGCGATAAGCGCGGGCGGCGGCGCGATTTGTCCGGGCGCGGACATGTCCGGCGCGTGAAGCGATTGATCTAGGGTTTTGGGGAGTCATCCGCGAATTTGGAAGGGGAAGGCATATATATAGGTAGAGGGAGCTAGGAGACTCCAAATGAGGTGCGGTTTTCGGCCACACGATCGTGATCGAACGACCGAGAGTATGGAGGGGAGTTTGGTGGGTTTTGGGCCACTTTGGAAGGGGTGTTGGGCTGCAAGACAAAGAGGCTTTTACGGTTACCCGGTTAACCGTTGGAGTATCAAACGACCTCCAAATGGCACGAAACTTGACAGGCGGTCTACCGGTGCTATACCAAGGCCGCTTGACAAACCTCGGTCCATTCCGAGAAAGTTTAACACCTGCACACGAAAAAAGGTAAAATGGGGCGCCGGGAGACATAGGAGTGCCGGATTGCAAAACGGACAACGGGGAAAAAGCTCGGATGCAAGAGACGAACACGTATGCAAATGCGATGCACATGATGACATGATAGGAAATGCAGATGATGACATGGCAAAATGCAACACGCAATCAAATGACATGGCAAAGACGGCGAATAACTGACGGACACCTGGCGCATCGAATCCGGGGCGTTACAACACTCCTCCACTAACAAGAGATCTCGTCCCAAGATCTTAGGACCGAGACGGAAGGAAAAAGGGATGAGGTGAAACAAGAACTCAAGAGAAGAAGCAAAGAATCGAGAGCACTCGATACGAAGAGAGGAACGACGAGAATGACGAGAATCAAAAGCTCACTGACTCAGATAGACTATGAAACAACTCCGGTTAGAACGAGATAAGAAAACGAATAAGACTGGAAGAATTTAGGCAGCACTCCGGCTAAAACATGGAGGAATAGAACTAGAACTTTAGAGATGGAATGACACCTGATGAAGACATGACACAAAACCTCCGGAAAGAATTGAAAGAGTTGAATGAAAAGAACAGAGAAGAAAATGACAACTTGTGCCACGAATGGAACAGAAAGCAATCTTAGAAGAAAAGATTGAACTGAGTTGTTGGAAATTTTCAACAACAAAAGAATAAGCTTGTTGTGGACTTATGGATAACATCTCAAAATTATGAGGTCATCACCGACCACAAACGGAAAAGATTAAATAGCTGAGGAGAATGAAGAAATGCAAAACTCCACTTCAAAAGAATACGGAGAATTAATTGCACTTCGAGAAGCAAGAAGAAGGATACTTGAGCTCCTCCAACGAGAATCTTGATGAACTCTTGAAGAATGAATTAAATCATGAAGAACCACCGTGAAGAACTCCGGTAACGAAAGGATGATGAGATAGAATGAAGGACGAAAGAATAAGATGAGCATTGCGATGATTCCGATGGAGGTTCCGACGAAATGGCCGAGGAAACTGAACTCCGGATAAGAAAAGACGAAAACACTTGGAAGTAGAATTTATTCCTCAAGAACAAACTCCGAAGAAAAAGATTAATCACTTTGATGAAATAAGAATAAGATTCATTGTATGCTTATCCTTCATCAAATTAAATTGATGACAAGCAATGGATTTTGCATACTACTTATTCTTCTTGAAAAAGAATTGAGAAGTGACATATCGCAAACTTGAGAAGGTCTTCATGAACCACTGGTAGGATTGAAAAGAACGAATGAATTAATATGATAATCAAAGAAAAAGAATCTTGAAAGAACCACCGTAAGAATTCAAAAATGACTGATGAAAGAGAATGAATCACCGGGAAGAATTAGAAGAACAAATATGCTAGAGGGGATTTAGATGCAAAAGAACAAAGAGATCATGAGCTGATTAAAGAACACTTGAACGAAGCACCGGGATAATTAGAGGACGATATCTGGAATGATGAGGGCGAAGAATTCTTCTAGAATGATGGCCTCCGGTGAAAAGAAAACGGAAAAACAACTTCTGACATACTCCGGATGGGTAAGAAAAGAATATCTGACAAATGGAATAATTTGAGAGGATAACAAGAAGCTAGAATCGCGAATCTTCGAGAGAACAGACAAGATTTAAGAGGAACTCTTCTTCGGTCTTCAAAGGACGACGACAAACACCACCAAAATTACTGAGATACTCCGGAAGAATGGAAAGCAAAGAGGTTGAGCCAATAAAGAAAAGAATTTGAAAGCGATCTTGGAAAAGCATCTGACTGATGAAATCATACTTACGTCACACTTGAAAAGAATTGAGAATAACCCCGGGGAAATAGAAGAGTCAGGTAAGATTCTGGGAAAGACCTGTGGGTTAGGGCCCACTAAAAGAAAAACACCGTTGGAAAGGGATGTTGAACAGATAGATGATGCACCGGAAGAACTGAAATATTTGACTGAGGTGACAACCTCGAATTAATTCGAACTCAGATGAATCTCTTGAGATGTCTTCCGAACTCCGTAATGATTGAATGGCGAGAGGCAAACGAGCAAGGAGAACACTTGATCGAAGGAAAAGATTGTGATCAACCCGAAAACTTGAATTGAGTGCACCGGAAAAAAAAGATGAAGAATGACGAACGAGACGAGAATTCACCGGTTGAGATAATTTACGAAAGACTGAAGAGGTTCCGCACGAATGAAATTGATGCTCGAAAGAGGCTCAAACTCCAAGAAGAAGAGGGTGGGAGGGCGGGAAAACACAGAGGCAACTTGGAAGGGGAACCGACGAACAACTTGAAGAGAAAACACCGGTTGAGAACAAAGAGGATAGAAAGCAAAGACTTCGCACGAGTAGGATCGATACTCGATTACGGACTCCGGCTCTGAGATGAAAAGGGATGGGAGGGTGGGAAAAGAAAACAACTGAGGACAGAGAAACAACTTCGTTGAGAGCGAACTAAGGATTGAACTTGCAAAGATGAAGAGGCTCGAGTCGACTTGACGAGAATGCACCGGATCAAAAGAGCTGAGAACCAACGATCGGAAAACCAACTGCGTGATCCTAAACAAAAATTTGAAGGGGAAGAGAAGTAGTTCAAAACACCTACGTCAAGATTCCTTACCAGAGCGACGAAGGGGCAGAGGAGTAAAACGAAATCCTACTCTCCGATATAACTAGACTCCGAAAATAGTTTTCTTCTAGACTCGACAACGGCCAAACTACACGATCAATCAAGGGGGCTCCTAAGGTCGGTCGAGGCTCTGATAGCAACTTGTCACGCCCAATATGCGACCCTATCCAAAAGGAACTCGACGGTCCCACCAAGGATAGACCCGCACATTGGAACGCTTTTGCAAGGTGGATATCATTACATCAACATTACATAATAGATAGGGATACATACATAAGGCACAAATGCCACAAGAATACAACAACATCATATACAAGATCAACATCCGACTACGGATGAAACATAAACAGAAACTCAAACGACATCCACCACCTAGCCAGGCTGCCGACCGGAACCTATCCCCGATCGAAGAAGAAGCGAAGAAGAACTCCAACACAAGTAAACATCGCTCTCGCGTCAAGATCATCGCACAACCTGTACACCTGCAACTGGTGTTGTAGTAATCTGTGAGCCACGAGGACTCAGCAATCCCATTACCATGGGTATCAAGACTAGCAAAGCTTAAAGGGAAAGGAGGGGGTAAAGTGGTGAGGTTGCAGCAGCGACTAAGCATGATATGGTGGCTAACATACGCAAATGAGAGCGAGAAGAGAAACAAAGGAACGGTCGTCAACTAGTAATGATCAAGAAGTGATCCTGAACTCCTACTTACGTCGACATAACCCGAAACCGTGTTCTCCTCTCGATCAACCCGAAAAGAGACACTCACGTTACGCATACGGTTGGTGTATTTTAGAAGAGTTTGCTTCAAGTTTACTACAACCGGATATTAAAAATTCCCATCTGCCACATAACCGCGGCACGGCTCTCGAAAGTTTATACCTGCAGGGTGTCCCAACAGCCCATGATAAGCTCTCGCGATCAACGAAGGATATTCCTTCTCCCGGAAGACCCGATCAGTCTCGGAATCCGGCTACAAGACATTTCGACAGCAATAAAACAAGACCAGCAAAGCCGCCGGATGTGCCGACAAATCCTGATAGGAGCTGCACATATCTCGGTCTCGGGGCACACCGGACGAGTCGACGTCGGGTTGGCATAAACCCTGATTGCCTGTGGGGCGCCGGACATCGCTTCGGTTTGGACCAGCACTTTCGAAGGAGAACTGGCCCGGGGCTAAAATAAAGATGACCCTCGGGCTCCGAAACCCAAGGGAAAAAGGGCATAGGTGAGGCAAATGGTAAAACCAATGTTGGGCCTTCTTTGGAGGAGTCTTATTCAAAGCGAACTGTCAAGGGGTCCCATAAATCACCCAACCGCGTCGGGGCGCAAAATCCGGGAACATAATACCGATATGACGGAAACTAGGGCGGCAAGAGTGGAACAAAACACCAGGCATAAGGCCGAGCCTTCCACCCTTTACCAAGTATATAGATGCATTAATAATATAAGATATATTATGATATCCCAACAAGTAAACATGTTCCAACAAGGAACACCATCTCCATGTTCCAACAAGGAACAAACTTCGTCTTCACCTGCAACTAACAACGCTATAAGAGGGGCTGAGCAAAGCGGTAACATAGCCAAACAATGGTTTGCTAGGAAGGGTGCAAAAGGTTAGAGGCTGACATGGCAATTTGGGAGGCTTGAGGAACAAGTGATAGGTAGCGCAGCATAGCGATAGAACAAAACAACTAGCATAGCGATGATAGTAGTGAGATCCAGGGTAGCGGTCATCTTGCCTGAAATCCCGCAAGGAAGAAGAACGAGTCCATGAAGAAGACGAACGGATGAAGCCGAACCAAGCGTAGACGAACGAATCCTCACGATCGCAACGAAATAGGAACTAACAAGAAGAAGCACACAACATAGGTAAACACACCACACATGAACATGACAAGATGCACAACAAACATGATGCATGACAAGGCTACTCATGGCAAGAGATGATGCAAATAAGAACAACACATCAAAGAAAGTTTAAATGAGGCCGGAAGCAACATAGAACAATTCTGGTAAGCCCTCATATGCAAATTTCGAAATTGGTCCAGATCTGAATAACTTTATGTTCAAGTGGTTAAACAGCAATTTAAAATGCACCAAGATGATCTACACGAAATTCTAGTCAAGTTACATATAAAGTTCATTAGATTCGGAGCTACGGCCTAGAAGATATGAGCAAAACAAGTTAAACATGGCATTGGTGCAAAATGCATACAAACATCAAGCAAACACCTCAAAACAAGGATGCAACATGATAATATGAAACTACATGCAAAATCAAGCAAGTTTCATATAGAGCACACTCAAAACGGAGCAACGGTTCAACACATACACCCTATACAAGTCATGACAACAATCTGTCCAAAACAGCAACTAGGCATATTGCAAGCATCAAATCAATATGCTACAGCACCACAATATAAAAACAAAAAGCATGGACATGATGTACAGGTAAAGCATGACAAAACATGAACACTGAGCTATCTCCAGAAATCACTAGAACATGCTCAAAATGACATGGCAAGATTACAAATAATAACAGTTTCAGGCTTTGCAGAAAATAACATCAGGTTGCAATCTTTAGAGCTATCAAAAAACATGCTACATGGACTTATCATGGCAAACAAAAGCATGGCATGAATCTACTAATTGCATAGAACAAAAGTCCCTTACTGACCATGAGCCAAAAAAGATCAGAAGATATGATGGCACCCATGTAAACATGGCAAGTTATATTACAGATTCATACATGGCAGGAACAACAATAAGTATGCATGTAGATGAGCTTGAACCAGTCACCACAGAGCAATACATGGCATGGCAAGGCAACTCACAGTAAGAAGACATGGCATAGAAGCTATAAATGGCAAGAAAAACATCATAGCATACACGGATCAACTACAACAACCTTGGCAAAATTGAATAACATGTCAACAACCTGCCAGGAAACATTTTATAGCAAAAGTAGAGCTCGATTGACTCAAGCTATGTCACTTGATAATTGCACACAAGGGCATGGATGGATAGAGAATAACCATATGTTCAAAACATCCTTACTGAAGTATCTCAAAATAAGCATGGATCTCTCGGTAGCATCAAGTTTACTTGGCATAAAAATATCAGCAGAAGGGGGGCTCCTAAGGTCGGTCGAGGCTCTAATACCAACTTGTCGCGCCCAATATGCGACCCTATCCAAAAGGAACTCGACGGTCCCACCAAGGATAGACCCGCATATTGGAACGCTTTTGCAAGGTGGATATCATTACATCAACATTACATAATAGATAGGGATACATACATAAGGCACAAATGCCACAAGAATACAACAACATCATATACAAGATCAACATCCGACTACGGATGAAACATAAACAGAAACTCAAACGACATCCACCCTGCTAGCCCAGCTGCCGACACGGAACCTATCCCCGATCGAAGAAGAAGCGGAAGAAGAACTCCAACACAAGTAAACATCGCTCTCGCGTCAAGATCATCGCACAACCTGTACCTGCAACTGGTGTTGTAGTAATCTGTGAGCCACGAGGACTCAACAATCCCATTACCATGGGTATCAAGACTAGCAAAGCTTAAAGGGAAAGGAGGGGGTAAAGTGGTGAGGTTGCAGCAGCGACTAAGCATGATATGGTGGCTAACATACGCAAATGGGAGCGAGAAGAGAAACAAAGGAACGGTCGTCAACTAGTAATGATCAAGAAGTGATCCTGAACTCCTACTTACGCCGACATAACCCGAAACCGTGTTCTCCTCTCGATCAACCCGAAAAGAGACACTCACGATTACGCTTTACGGTTGGTGTATTTTAGAAGAGTTTGCTTCAAGTTTACTACAACCGGATATTAACAAATTCCCATCTGCCACATAACCGCGGCACGGCTCTTGAAAGTTTATACCTGCAAGGGTGTCCCAACAAGCCCATGATAAGCTCTCGCGATCAACGAAGGATATTCCTTCTCCCGGAAGACCCGATCAGTCTCGGAATCCGGCTACAAGACATTTCGACAGAATAAAGAAGACCAGCAAAGCCGCCCGGATGTGCCGACAAATCCTGATAGGAGCTGCACATATCTCGGTCTCGGGGCACACCGTATGAGCAGACGTCGGGTTGGCATAAACCTGATTGCCAGGGGCGCCGGACATCGCTTCGGTTTGGACCAGCACTCGAAGGAGAACTGGCCCGAGGGGCTAAAATAAAGATGACCCTCGGCTCCGAAACCCAAGGGAAAAAGGGCATAGGTGAGGCAAATGGTAAAACCAATGTTGGGCCTTCTTTGGAGGAGTCTTATTCAAAGCGAACTGTCAAGGGGTCCCATAAATCACCCAACCGCGTTAGGGATGCAAAATCCAGGAACATAATACCGATATGACGGAAACTAGGGCGGCAAGAGTGGAACAAAACACCAGGCATAAGGCCGAGCCTTCCACCCTTTACCAAGTATATAGATGCATTAATAATATAAGATATATTATGATATCCCAACAAGTAAACATGTTCCAACAAGGAACAACATCTCCATGTTCCAACAAGGAACAAACTTCGTCTTCACCTGCAACTAACAATGCTTTAAGAGGGGCTGAGCAAAGCGGTAACATAGCCAAACAATGGTTTGCTAGGAAGGGTGCAAAAGGTTAGAGGCTGACATGGCAATTTGGGAGGCTTGAGGAACAAGTGATAGGTAGCGCAGCATAGCGATAGAACAAAACAACTAGCATAGCGATGATAGTAGTGAGATCCAGGGTAGCGGTCATCTTGCCTGAAATCCCGCAAGGAAGAAGAACGAGTCCATGAAGAAGACGAACGGATGAAGCCGAACCAAGCGTAGACGAACGAATCCTCACGATCGCAACGAAATAGGAACTAACAAGAAGAAGCACACAACATAGGTAAACACACCACACATGAACATGACAAGATGCACATCAAACATGATGCATGACAAGGCTACTCATGGCAAGAGATAATGCAAACAAGAACAACACATCAAAGCAAGTTTAAATGAGGCCGGAAGCAACATAGAACAATTCTGGTAAGCCCTCATATGCAAATTTCAAAATTGGTCCAGATCTGAATAAATTTATGTTCAAGTGGTTAAACAGCAATTTAAAATGCACCAAGATGATATACACGAAATTCTAGTCAAGTTACATATAAAGTTCATTAGATTCGGAGCTACGGCCTAGAAGATATGAGCAAAACAAGTTAAACATGGCATTGGTGCAAAATGCATACAAACATCAAGCAAACACCTCAAAACAAGGATGCAACATGATAATATGAAACTACATGCAAAATCAAGCAAGTTTCATATAGAGCACACTCAAAACGGAGCAACGGTTCAACACATACACCCTATACAAGTCATGACAACAATCTGTCCAAAACAGCAACTAGGCATATTGCAAGCATCAAATCAATATGCTAAAGCACCACAATATAAAAACAAAAGGCATGGACATGATGTACAGGTAAAGCATGACAAAACATGAACACCGAGCTATCTCCAGAAATCACTAGAACATGCTCAAAATGACATGGCAAGATTACAAATAATAACAGTTTCAGGCTTTGCAGAAAATAACATCAGGTTGCAATCTTTAGAGCTATCAAACAACATGCTACAGGGACTTATCATGGCAAACAAAGGCATGGCATGAATCTACTAATTGCATAGAACAAAAGTCCCTTACTAACAATGAGCCAAAAAGG
The DNA here is from genome assembly GCA_021605205.1 of Aegilops longissima. Lineage (NCBI taxonomy): Eukaryota > Viridiplantae > Streptophyta > Magnoliopsida > Poales > Poaceae > Aegilops > Aegilops longissima. Next base: position 96,714,411 of record CM038679.1, on the reverse strand, counting down.
ATCAGAAGATATGATGGAACCCATGTAAACATGGCAAGTTATATTACAGATTCATACATGGCAGAAACAACAATAAGTAGGCATGTAGATGAGCTTGAACCACTCACCACAGAGAAATACATGGCATGGAAAGGCAACTCACAGTAAGAAGACATGGCATAGAAGCTATACATGGCAAGAACAACATCATAGCATACACGGATCAACTACAACAACCTTGGCAAAATTGAATAACATGTAAACAACCTGCCAGGAAACATTTTATAGCAAAGGTAGAGCTCGATTGACTCAAGCTATGTCACTTAATAATTGCACACAAGGGCATGGATGGATAGAGAATAATCATATGTTCAAAACATCCTTACTGAAGTATCTCAAAATAAGCATGGATCTCTCGGTAGCATCAAGTTTACTTGGCATAAAAATATCAGTAGAACAGGGACTGACATCAGCAACATCATGAAGCCTAGTTTGCATTCTTGTGCTAGTCACCACAGAGATCACAAAAATACATGGCATACACCCCTGTAAAGATGGCATGACATATTACAAAACACATGTAGGACTCAAGTTCATAAGATGCACACATCAATCATGGCAAAAATGACAAACATGCATGTTCTGATAAGAATCTGAAACAAACAACACATAGCCCTCTTCCAACAGCATTTAGGCCATCAATATGAGCTCAAATGAAAATGATGCAATGAGATGAAATGATGTACTCGTCGAGGCGAACAATTTGACATATTACACGCACGAAACAGAGCGATATGCAGAGAGTTACGGCATGATGAATATGGCATGAAAATGACAAAAACTTCGGGACTTAGAGAAATTCGGGGAGGGGAAAGTCAACCTCTCCGAGATCCGGATCGGGCCGGGCACGGGAAACGAGGACGACGGCGCCGGCGAGCTCGTCGGAGAGGAGGTCGGGGAGGATGCCGACGAGGGAGCTCGCGGGGCGGCCGGGCGGCGCGCTCCGGCGAGGCGCAGGGCGGCGCCGGGCGTTAGGCGGCAAGCGCCACGGGCGCGGCGCGCGGAGGGCGCGGCGAGGGCGGCGGCGGAGGTCGCCAGCGGAGACGGCGGCGACGACGGAGGCGAAGCGCAGGCGGCGGAGCTGACGCCGCGGGCGGATCACGGCGGCGCGGGGCCTGCCTTCGGCGGAGGCGCGCCCATGGGCGGGCGGCGGTCGCGTGGGCAAGGAGCCCACGTGGCGGCGGCGATAGGCGAGGGGCGGCGGCGCGATTTGTCCGGCGGGCGCGGACATGTCCGGGCACGGCACGGCGATTTGATCTAGGGTTTTGGGGATTCATCCGCGAATTTGGAAGGGGAAGGCATATATATACGTAGAGGGAGATAGGAGACTCTAAATGAGGTGTGGTTTTCGGCCACACGATCGTGATCAAACGACCGAGAGTATGGAGGGGAGTTTGGTGGGTTTTGGGCCACTTTGGAAGGGGTGTTGGGCTGCAAGACAAAGAGGCTTTTACGGTTACCCGGTTAACCGTTGGAGTATCAAACGACCTCCAAATGGCACGAAACTTGACAGACGGTCTACCGGTGCTATACCAAGGCCGCTTGACAAACCTCGGTCCATTCCGAGAAAGTTTAACACCCGCACACGAAAAGAGGTAAAAGGGGACGCCGGGAGACATAGGAGTGCCGGATTGCAAAACGGACAACGGGGAAAAAGCTCGGATGCAAGAGACGAACGCGTATGCAAATGCGATGCACATGATGACATGATAAGAAATGCAGATGATGACATGACAAAATGCAACACGCAATCAAATGACATGGCAAAGACGGCGAATAACTGACGGATACCTGACGCATCGAATCCGGGGCGTTACATCCCCGTAGTAAAAAAGTAGGTTAATGTTGGTGTTGTGATTTACCCAAACGATAAAAACATAAGAAGTAACATACTCTAAAAGTTTAAAGAAAAAACAGGATTGAAGCATACACGGTTGCAATACATTGATTTGCTGAAAAATTATGTATTTTGTGGCAACGGAGGATCAACTCAAAAACCTAAAAAACCTACGAACATGCAAATCAATTACATGACTATGTATGTCGAGACTCAAATCGAATCTACAATAGCAGATCCAATTTCATTGCAATAAATAATGCCACCATATCGACATTGGCAGTAATTAAAATCATTTATATGTTTGAGATAAAGATACTCCCTCAGTTGAAGATGCTATCATGTGGAGCCGCAGGGTCTCATACTGTTGGTGTAATACAGATGGCATTGGCTTGAGGTTAAAATATCATTCAATTTTAATAGGTTTCATACCTTGTACGCTTTTGCACCAACACCATCTAAATCTCTTCGAGCATGATACTTCTGGTCAGAATCAACCGATACCCACCTGGAAATTGCAAATCAGCTAAAGGTAAGTAGTGAAGAATAAGACATGATGGCAGAATTCTTAAAAATTCAGCAGAGCAGAGACTTGATGGGAATTTTGCCAAAAGTCTTACACTGCCTTATACGGTTATATTGCCAATTTTCTCAGATTAATCGGCCTTTGCCAACACCGGCAACATCGCCAATAAAAAAACCCTGCTCTATCACCAGTACGGAGATGATGAAGGTGCAGCTGGCATACATACAACAACAATAAGGATTTACAGGAGGTGTGATGGTACAAATAAAATAATAGGCAAATCATGCATGTACACTACCCGACAAGATTAAACTATTGTCTCGATTTGTATGCATCGTGCAGTTCCTGGGTTGAGTGACTGCTGTTGCGCGGCTTAGGGACAATGTTATACTGGCGTGCTCACGCGCTTCGTCGTCTCCTCTGCCACTCGTTGTGGAACGTCGGTTAGTGCTGAGCGCCCCTGGCGCCGATGGTCGATCCTGAGATCGTTGTTGGCCGGAGGCCTCCGTCCGTGCGCCATGGAGGGCCATGCCAGGAGGGGCACCCGCTCAAGCAGTCACGTCTGCCTTGGATGATCCTGACGCCGTAGCTGCCTCGGGCTGGAGCGCATCGAAGCTCGTCGTCTAGCGCGCACAGCCTCCGTTTCAAGTTCGAAGCATGCTCTGCCTCCCGCTCGTCTCTGCCTCCGCTCGCGGGTAGCGCTGCTGCGCCCCGGCGATTCCAACTTCGGTCGAAGAAGTAGCCCCGTCACGTTCCCGTCATCGTCCGCCTCCACCTCCAGTGCGCCTCCCGCCTCCTTCGTCGTTCTTCAGCAGCTTCGGCCACCAATGCCAGGATATCTCCTATCCTTGGTGCACACCGTGAGCACAAGCAGGTCCGACCCCGCGCTCGCTTTAGGGGAGGACAGAGCTTCGGGCAGAGCGCGTCGTGCGCGACGAATCGAGATGTGTGCCATCGATTATGCCGCCGAGTAATGGCCTCCAACCGCGGGCACGAAGATAAGCCCCTTCCCTCTCTTGGATCCGGCTGTCGTGGAGGTCTTAAAAAGGAAAAGAAAACAGGAGTCAGGACTTCGAGTCGTATTGGACTGGAGCAAGGCCTAATTTAACTCACTGGTGGGCCGGGTGAAGGCCCAATGAAGAGATCACGTGAGCTGGTGACACAGACCGAACGCAAGGAAATCGAGTGTGGCAATAGTACCACCTCGTAGGAACCGCCCAAAAAGACCACATACGGAAGAAGTGAAAAAAAAAAGGATGACGGTGAACCCGAAGACCCAATCCGTGCTTTATTATTAGGGAGAGATAAGGTGTTACAATGCCACTGCTCTGTGCAGCTATCGGTGTTTGATCCCAACTGCATCATGTACTAAGAAAAGAATAAACTTTCACAGTGTTAAACATAGAGGTACACATATCATGATAATTTGGGCTCCTAATTCCTAAAATAAACAACGCCCATCAACGATAAATATAGAACACATACACCGACGAGAGTGCGGCTGTTACGGGCGCGGCGGTGCGCGCCAAACCATCTAGTGCTAATAATGATGTGACAATGTGTTCTAGTACTATATCATTCCACGAGCCATCATTACATCTAACAGGAAGTCTAGCTATGTATACTAAAATAATTATCAAGTACGCACAATATACTTCAGTTCAGAAACATAAATGGTACAAATTTTGCAAGCATGCAAACTGAATATTCTGAATATGAACGGAGATGCGTTTTTTTTCTTTTGGTAGAACTTATGGTACAAACAAGTCAAATAAACTTCCTAGGTCAGTGCTCTTGTAATGCTTGAGCTGAAAATTACTTTAATCCCTGATACATCTCCAACGTATCTACTTTTTCAAACACTTTTGCCCTTGTTTTAGACTCTAACTTGCATGATTTGAATGAAACTAACCCGGACTGACGCTGTTTTCAGCAGAACTACCATGATGTTGTTTTATGTGTAGAAAAGAAAAGTTCTCGGAATGTCCTGCAAATCCACAGAGGCACTTTTTGGAATTAATAAGAATTTTTGGCGAAAGAATTAATGTCAGGGGGCCCACAGCCTATCCACGAGACAGGGGGGCGCGCCCCCCCAGGGCGCGCCCTCCTATCTCGTGGGCCCCCTGGACCTCCACCGGCCTCAACTCCAACTCCATATATTCCGTCTCGGGGAGAAAAAAAATCAAGGAAGAAAGTTTCATCACGTTTTACGACACGGAGCCGTCGCCAAGCCCTAATCTCTCTCGGGAGGGCTGATCTGGAGTCCGTTCGGGGCTCCCGAGTGGGGGATTCCTCGCCGCCGTCATCATCAACCATCCTTCATCACCAATTTCATGATGCTCACCGCCGTGCGTGAGTAATTCCATCATAGGCTTGCTGGACGGTGATGGGTTGGATGAGATTTACCATGTAATCAAGTTAGTTTTGTTAGGGTTTGATCCCTAGTATCCACTATGTCCTGAGATTGATGTTGCTATGACTTTGCTATGCTTAATGCTTGTCACTAGGGCCCGAGTGCCATGATTTCAGATCTGAACCTATTATGTTTTCATGAATATATGTGTGTTCTTGATCCGACAACCCCGAAGTGACAATAATCGGGATACTTCTCGGTGATGACCGTAGTTTGAGGAGTTCATGTATTCACTATGTGCTAATGCTTTGTTCCGGTTCTCTCTTAAAAGAAGGCCTTAATATCCCTTAGTTTCCACTAGGACCCCGCTGCCACGGGAGGGTAGGACAAAAGATGTCATGCAAGTTCTTTTCCATAAGCACGTATGACTATTTACGGAATACATGCCTACATTACATTGATGAATTGAAACTAGTTCTATATCATCCTATGTTATAACTATTACATGAGGAATCACATCCGGCATAATTATCCATCACTGATCCATTGCCTACGAGCTTTCCACATATTGTTCTTCGCTTATTTACTTTTCCGTTGCTACTGTTACAACTACTACAAAAACCCAAAAACATTTATCTTTACTTTTGCTACCGTTACCTTTATTATCATACCACTTTTACTACTAAACACTTTGCTGCAGATACTAAGTTATCCAGGTGTCGTTGAATTGACAACTCAACTGCTAATACTCGAGAATATTCTTTGGCTCCCCTTGTGTCGAATCAATAAATTTGGGTTGAATACTTTACCCTCGAAAGCTGTTGCGATCCCCTACACTTGTGGGTTATAAAGACTAATTTCTGGCGCCGTTGCCGGGGAGCATAGCTCTATTCTCTGAGTCACTTGGGATTTATATCTGTTGATCACTATGAAGAACTTAAAAGACGCTAAAACCAAGATTTTGTCCTCAACTACGAGGAAGGTAAGGAACTGCCATCTAGCTCTGCACTAGATTCTCCTTCTGTTATTAGTAAGCTTGCGACACCTAAACCTGCTACTGCTATGAATTCTGATATGTCGCATGTTATTGATGATGCCACTTCTGCTATGCATGATGAAACTACTTCTGTGCGTGATACTACTTTGCCATTAGGTGAATTTCTTGATGAACAACTTGCCAGAGTTAGGGGGAATGAAAATATTGAAGAACCTATTATTGATGATAGTGATGATTATGTATTACCTGTTGTTCCTAAGGGTTATGTTATGAATGAAAAAGCTGCTAGGGAAATTCTTGCTTGCAATGATAGAAATGATCTTAAGAAATTATTAGCTAAATGGAAGCAGAGTCTCTTAATGCTAGAATGAAACCCGATCCTACTTTTGCTACTTCACCTATCTGTGTTACTGATAAGGATTATGAATTCTCTGTTGATCCTGAGATTATTACTTTAGTTGAATCTGATCCTTTTTATGGCCTTGAATCTGAAACTGTTGTGGCACATCTTACCAAGTTGAATGATATAGCTACCCTGTTTACTAATGATGAGAAGTCTCGCTATTTATATATCCTTAAGATATTTCCGTTCTCATTAAAGGGTGATGCTAAGACTTGGTATAATTCTCTTGCTCCTGGTTGTGTGCGTAGTCCCGTGATATGATTTATTACTTCTCGCTAAATATTTCCTGCTCATAAGAAACAAGCTGCCTTATGGAAATATATAATTTTGTGCAAATCAAAGAAAAGAGTCTCCCACAAGCTTGGGGAGGCTTCTCCGATTATAATGCTTTGCTGATCATCCTCTTAAGAAAAATGAAATACTTGATATCTTTTATAATGGACTAACCGATGCTTCCAAGGACTACTTGGATAGTTGTGCTGGTTGTGTTTTCGGGGAAAGAACAATGTGAAGCTGAAATACTATTGAATAATATGTTGACTAATGAAAATAATTGGACTCTTCCTGAGCCAATTCCTGAAGTAATTCCTAAACCAATTGAGCCAACTCCTGAGCCTATTCCTAAACCCACTCCGAAGAAGAGAGGTGTTTTATTTCTCAGTCCTGAAGATATGCAAGAGGCAAAGAAATCAATGAAAGAAAAAGGTATTAAAGCTGAAGATGTTAAGAATTTACCTCCTATTGAAGAAATACATGGTCTTAATTTACCGTCTGAAGAACCACATTGTCTTGATAACCCGACACAGGTAGTAAAGGTAAATTCTCTCTATAGACATGATAAAGTTGAAATACCCTCTACTAAATTTCATAGCCCATGCTTGGATGAATTTGATGACTTTATGGCTAGACAAGAAAGTTTTAATGCTTATGTTGGTAGAGAGTTAAAGAATAATGCTTTCGAGATAGGACACGTAGGCGATAATCTGGCTAGAGTTAAAGATGAACTTCACGGCGTTAGCAAATATGCTTCCATGGTTGCTACTCAAGCTGAGCAAGTAATTAAAGCTCAAAATGATTTGCTTGATGAATGAAATAATAAAAATGACTTTGCAGTTAGAGTGGCTACTAGAACTGGTAGAATGACTCAGGAACCTTTGTATCCTGAAGGCCACCCTAAGAGAATCGAGCAAGATTCTCAGAGAAATAATTTAGAGGCACTTAGTTCTTTTAAGAAGAAGAAAAAGAAAGACGGTAGAACTTTGCATGCTTCTAGTGAACCTACTATAGACACACCTGAGAATCCCAATGATATTGCTATTTCTGATGCTGAAACCCAATCAGGTGATGAACATGAACCTAGTGATAATGTTAATGATAATGTTCATGTTGATGCTCAACCTAGCAAAAACAACGATGTAGAGATTGAACCTGCTGTTGATCTTGATAACCCACAATCAAAGAATCAACGTTATGATAAGAGTGATTTTGTTGCTAGGGAGCACGGTAAAGAAAGAGAACCATGGATTCAGAAACCCATGCCCTTTCCTCCTAAACCATCCAAGTCAAAGGATGATGAGGATTTTGAGCGCTTTGCTGAAATGATTAGACCTATTTTCTTACGTATGCGCTTAACTGATATGCTGAAAGTAAATCCTTATGCTAAGCATATGAAGGATATCATTACAAATAAAAGAAAGATACCGGAAGCTGAAATTTCCACCATGCTTGCTAATTACACTTTTAAAGGTGGAATACCAAAGAAACTTGGAGATTCGGGTGTTCCAACTATACCTTGCTCCATTAAAAGAAGTTATGTTAGAACTGCTTTATGTGATCTTGGAGCCGGTGTTAGTGTTATGCCTCTCTCTTTATATCGTAGACTTGAATTGAATAAGTTGACACCTACTGAAATATCTTTGCAAATGGCTGATAAATCAACTGCTATACCTGTCGGTATTTGTCAGGATGTGCCTGTTGTGGTTGCAAATGTCACTATCTTAACGGACTTTGTTATTCTTGATATTCCCGAGGACGATAGTATGTCTATTATCCTTGGTAGATCTTTTCTTAATACTGCAGGGGCTGTTATTGATTGCAACAAAGGCAATATCACTTTTCATGTTAATGGTAATGAGCATACGGTACACTTTCCGAGGAAACAATCTCAAGTTCATAGCATCAATTCTATTGAAAAGGTTCCAACTATCATTTTTGGAGGTTTTGAATTTCCTCTTCCTACTGTCAAGAAGAAGTATAATATTCTTATTGTTGGGGATTTTCATATCCCTGTTGAGGTAACTTAGTGTTATTCGAAATTTCTCCGGTTCCGTGTTATTCGGGGTGAGTTTGTTAACAAGACTTGATCAACCTTGTTAGTGGGTTCATTTTGATGATCACGAGATGGATGAAACTAGAAGGCACAACCTTCTGTACCCTCCTTTTACTTTCTGTTATTTAGAATAAATAAAGCAAAAATAGTATTATCTGTCTGTTTTCTGAATTATCCGTGCATTAAAAAATAGTCCGAAAATAAAAGTGCTCCAAATGCCCTGCAAATCTAGTATGATTTTTTCTGGAATATTTTAGGATTTTAGGCACTGAAAACACTGCAGGAGGGGCAAGCACTAGGCCACGATAGAGGAGGGCGCCCCCCTATAGGGCGCGGCCCCCTGTATCGTGGGCCCCTGGTGGCTCCCCTCCACTTATGCCAGCACCCACACACTTCATCTTCTATCCAAAAAAATCCCCATCCAGCTCAAGCACGAGTTCTAGCTTGTTTTGCTGCGATTTTCTATCTCTTAGCTCAAAGCTCCATTCACAAAACTGCTTTGGGAGATTGTTGCTTGGTATGTGACTCCTCCATTGGTCCAATTAGTTTTTGTCCTAGTGCTTTATTCATTGCAAATTTTTGCTGCATAGGTGACCATGTTCTTGAGCTTGCATGTTAATTTTTGAGGTCCCAAGCAATTCCAATGCATGATATAGGCTCTAGGCACTTGTAGGAGTAGTTGATATCAATCTTGTTTAGTTTTATTCACTTTTATTTTGAAGTTACTAAAATATCAGAAATTTTCAAAAAAAAAAGAAATATGCTTAGAAGAATGTACCAAGGTGGTTCCTCGGCAAAGAAAGGGCCAAGGATTGCTATACGTGAGCAAGATGTTAAATTGCCGAGGGACACAAATATACGAGCTTGTGAGTGGCCATCCGATGATTTTATGGTCGAATCAGGCTTCAAGGAGGAATTTGACGCGTATGTGCGTAATGCCGAGCTGGAGGACTTCCTACAAGATAAGTGTCCTCAATATTATCAATTGACTGATTCCTTTGTGCGGAGGTTCGAATATATCTCTGCGCGTAATTCTCCTAGCGTCATGTTTGATATTTATGATACATCTTATACCATGGATTTAGAGGATTTCACAACTGCTTGCAAACTCCCGCAGTGGGGTAATATTAATGATCCTCACAAATCTGAATTTAGAGATTTTCTTGCTAGTATTACTGTGGGAGAATCTAGGGACATAGCACAAGCTACCATAGGGAGCATTCATTTTCCTGCTATACATTATTTTGCTCTCTTTATTGGTAGATGCATTAACGGTAAAGACGAAGCATGTCACATGTGTGTCCCTGATCTTTGTGTCCTCAAGAGTGCTTTTTCAGGTTATAAAGGTTATAACTTGGGGGCAATAGTTGCACGTAGGTTGCAGAATAATAGTAGAAGGGGAGATTTATTTGGAGGAATTTATGCAACCCGTGTGGCTAATTTTCTTAACATAGCCCCACGAGAGGGGGATATGCTTTTACCTCCTATTTATTTGGATAAAGAAGCTATGTTCGATCATCATTTTCTTGAGAGGAATGAACAATTTCTCCATTATCGACTAATCTATGACAGATGCAATGTCGTCCCTGTTACTCTTCCTGCCCCCTACCTTTTTGATTATCAGGCAAAAGGAAGATATGTTGTCACTAGGGAAGAAGCAACTGAATATGAGAGGGGAATGAAGGCAGCTCGCCAACACGCTGCTGCTCAGGAGGCGGTCGCCTCTGCATCTCAGTACAACCCCAGTTTCACTTATGGATATCAGCCAGGCGGTCCTTGGTACTAGACCAACTTAGGCCAAAAGCCTAAGCTTGGGGGAGTACGTATTTCTCACCGACTTTGCATTCATGTTCACACATTAGTCGTCGGTGATCATACTCTTTCATTGTATTATCCATGCTAGTTTAAATTCCTTTTTCTAGCTTTCTTCTTGTGTGTTTGTTAAACTTAAAAAAAACCAAAAAAATTAGTTAGTTTAATTTCTTTTCTTGTGGTAGAATTAAAATGAAAACCCAAAAAGATTTCTAGTTCTTCTTCTTACTTGTTCGGAGCTTTCCCATGTAAATAGTTTTATTTTCTTTTCTTTCTTTTGGGGGTCGAGAAGACCAATTGAAAATGCTTAGTGGCTCTTATATGCATGATTGTTTATTTAACTAAGAGCCCATATTACCTTGTCTTCTCTCTTGAGTTGAATGCTTGCAGATTCCAGCTTAGTCCAATGCACGTACACTCTTATTATTATACACATCGTTCGGTCGTGCAAGTGAAAGGCAATAATGACGATATATGATGGACTTATTGGGATGAGAAAAGCTGGTATGAACTCGACCTCTCTTGTTTTTGTAAATATGATGATTCATCGTTCCTGAGTCAGCTATTATGAAGTAAACATATTTGCAATGACATTTAGAGATTATATTTGCTTGTGCCATGCTTGATTAGCTATGAGTTATAATGGTTTACCTTGTGTTCCAACATGCTATTAGAATGATTATGATGTGGTATGATGGGATGGTATCCTCCTTTGAATGAATTGAGTGACTCGACTTGGCACATGTTCACGCATGTAGTTGAATCAAATCAAAATAGCCTTCATGATATTTATGCTCATGGTGGATTATATCCTACTCATGCTTGTATTCGGTGTGAATTAATTTTAATGCATGTTTACGACTGTTGTCGCTCTCTCAGTTGGTCGCTTCCCAGTCTTTTGCTAGCCTTCACCTGTACTAAGCGGGAATACTGCTTGTGCATCCAAACTCCTTAAACCCCAAAGTTGTTCCATATGAGTCCACTATACCTACCTATATGCGGTATTTACCTACCGTTCCAAGTAAATTTGTATGTGCCAAACTCCAAACCTTCAAATGAAATTATGTTTTGTATGCTCGAGCAGCTCATGTTTCAACTAGGGCTGCCTATATCTTCCATGCTAGGTGGGTTATTCTCACGAGGAGTGGACTCCGCTCCTCATTCACAAGAAAGGGCCGGTAACCGAGATGCCCAGTCCCATGATTTAAAAAGATCAAAGCAAATCAAAATAATTAAGCAAAACTCCTCCAGGGCTGTTGAATGTTGGAGGCACTCGTTGTTTCGAGCAAGCCATGGATTGATGCTTGTTGGTGGTTGGGGGAGTATAAACCTTTACCATTCTGTTTGGGAACTGCCTATAATGCATGTAGTATGGAAGATACAACCATCTCATAGTTGTTGCGTTGACAGCAAAAGTATGCCGCTCAAAATGTTATTCAATCGCTGTTTTAAAATCGAGCTCTGGCACCTCTACAAATCCCTGCTTCCCTCTGTGAAGGGCCTATCTATTTACTTTTATGTTGAGTCATCACCCTTCTTATTAAAAAGCGCCCGCTGGAGAGCACACTGTCATTTGCATTCATTATTATTGGTTTATATTGGGTATGACTTGACTGGATCTCTTTTACCATGAATTACAATGTTTAGTCAGTCCTTGATCTTTAAAGGTGCTCTGCATTTATGTTTTGCGGTCTCAGAAAGGGCTAGCGAGATACCATTTTGTTATATCATGCTATAATTATTTTGAGAAAGTGTTGTCATCCGAGTTTTATTATTATGGCTCGCTAGCTGATTATCTTATTGATATGAGTGATTATGAGACCTATGTGTTATTGTGAGTATGGTTAGTTCATAATATTTGTTGAAACTCGAATGCTGGCTTTTCATGTTACATCAACAAGAGCAAATAGAGTTTGTAAAAGTTCTTCTTTATCACTTTCAGTTTATCAACTGAATTGCTTGAGGACAAGCAAAGGTTTAAGCTTGGGGGACTTGATACGTCTCCAATGTATCTACTTTTCCAAACACTTTTGCCCTTGTTTTGGACTCTAACTTGCATGATTTGAATGAAACTAACCCGGGCTGACGCTGTTTTTAGCAGAACTACCATGATGTTGTTTTATGTGTAGAAAAGAAAAGTTCTCGGAATGTCCTGGAAATCCACGGAGGCACTTTTGGAATTAATAAGAATTTTTGGCGAAAGAATTAATGCCAGGGGGCCCACAGCGTGTCCACGAGACACGGGGGTGCCCCCCTAGGGCGCGGCCTCCTATCTCGTGGGCCCCCTGGACCTCCACCGACCTCAACTCCAACTCCATATATTCCGTCTCGGGGAGAAAAAAAATCAAGGGAGAAAGTTTCATCGCGTTTTACGACACGGAGCTGCCGCCAAGCCCTAATCTCTCTCGGGAGGGCTGATCTGGAGTCCGTTCGGGGCTCCGGAGAGGGGGATTCGTCGCTGTCGCCATCATCAACCATCCTCCATCACCAATTTCATGATGCTCACCGCCGTGCGTGAGTAATTCCATCGTGAGGCTTGCTGGACGGTGATGGGTTGGATGAGATTTACCATGTAATCAAGTTAGTTTTGTTAGGGTTTGATCCTAGTATCCACTATGTTCGAGATTGATGTTGCTATGACCTTGCTATGCTTAATGCTTGTCACTAGGGCCCGAGTGCCATGATTTCAGATCTAAACCTATTATGTTTTCATGAATATATGTGTGTTCTTGATCCTATCTTGCAAGTCTATAGTCACCTATTATGTGTTATGATCCGATAACCCCGAAGTGACAATAATCGGGATACTTCTCGGTGATGACCGTAGTTTGAGGAGTTCATGTATTCACTATGTGCTAATGCTTTGTTCCGGTTCTCTCTTAAAAGGAGGCCTTAATATCCCTTAGTTTCCACTAGGACCCCGCTGCCACGGGAGGGTGGGACAAAAGATGTCATGCAAGTTCTTTTCCATAAGCACGTATGACTATTTACGGAATACATGCCTACATTACATTGATGAATTGGAGCTAGTTCTATATCACCCTATGTTATAACTATTACATGAGGAATCACATCCGGCATAATTATCCATCACTGATCCATTGCCTACGCGCTTTTCACATATTGTTCTTCGCTTATTTACTTTTCCGTTGCTACTGTTACAACTACTACAAAAACCCAAAAACATTTATCTTTACTTTTGCTACCGTTACCTTTATTATCATACCACTTTTGCTACTAAACACTTTGCTGCAGATACTAAGTTATCCAGGTGTGGTTGAATTGACAACTCAACTGCTAATACTCAAGAATATTCTTTGGCTCCCCTTATGTCGAATCAATAAATTTGGGTTGAATACTTTACCCTCGAAAGCTGTTGCGAACCCCTACACTTGTGGGTTATCAATCCCCAATCTGACTTGGAAAAATGGAAGGGAGAACATACACATTATACATGTAAGTATTTTTACACATTACAATTAATTCAGCTTAATTAAAACTAATCAAGAAGTTTAAATGTGAGTAGATTATCAAATTAAAGGCTAAAGTTGAGTGCATGAAGAAACATACTAATCATGGGGTTTAGATCACCCAGCAGCCCAAAAACGGTATGATGATGGTGGATCACCAAAGTAAAATCTAATCAGCATAAACTTCAACTGCAATGTCTTAAATTAGCATAAACTCATACTACATATATGGAGAAGGATTGATATTTTTGGCAATTTAGAAATACTCATGACCAAGTGCAGATGATACACAAATTATAAATTGAATAGAAATTGTGGTATAACACATCATAAGAGGTAGCACCAGTCATACATAATATTTTGAAAAGGGCTTTCGTCCCGCTTTATATATAAAGCAACGATCAACAACAACCCGATACAAACGCACAACATCACAACACACACACACACACACAAACCCAAGGCAGGATACATAGATGCCGAGCGCAACAACACCACCCCTGGCACTACAAGAGCAACCGGGGGCTTCAACCGTGAACACGCTACCGCGAAGAGATGAAGCCGCATATGACGAACCGTGGGCTTTAAGGCAGCGCCTTCAGGAAGGTTACGACACCGGAGCGCCTCCACCCCCCAATCCCAGGACCAGAGTTTCCTGGAGTAACATGCTGGGCAATGAGATCCGTGATGAAGCCTTCAACAAGAGAAGGAGCTTCGCCGCCGCCAGTCCGTCCGAAGATAGAATAAGTTTTAACCCCGACCAACACTCACCGCAATCGAATGCCACATCCCAGCTACCATGCCGCCCATGCGGCCATGGCCATCGGGCAGCATCGAGCCACGGTCTTGATAGCATCATGTTTACCTACTGTTATTTATAATGTTTTTCTTCATACTAATTCTTTTTGGAGTAATTCTAATGCATTTTCTCTCATAATATGCAAGGTTCACACAAAGAGGGAGAATACCGGCAGCTGGAATTCTGGACCTGAAAAAGCTATGTTAGGCCACCTATTCTGCACAACTCCAAATGAGCTGAAACTTCAGGGGTGTTTTTATGGAATATATAAGAATTATTGGAGCAAATAACTACCAGAGGGGGGCTACCAGGTGGGCACAACCCACCAGGGCGCGCCAGGGAGCCCACCTCCGGTGCCCCTCTTCTGGTATATAAGTTATTTTTACCTAGAAAAAAAATAAGGAGAGGACTTTCGGGATGAAGCATCGCCGTCTCGAGGCGGAACTTGGGCAGGAGCACTTTTGCCCTCCGGCGGAGCAATTCCGCCGGGAGAACTTCCCTCCCGGAGGGGGAAATTATCGTCATCGTCATCACCAACAACTCTCCCATCTTGGGGAGGGCAATCTTCATCAACATCTTCAATAGCACCATCTCCTCTCAAACCCTAGTTCATATCTTGTGTTCAATCTTTGTAACGAACCTTAGATTGGTGCTTGTGGGTGACTAGTAGTGTTGATTGCATCTTGTAGTTGATTACTATATGGCTTGTTTGGTGGGAGATTATATGTTCAGATCCATTATGGTATTTAATACCCCTCTAATCTTGAGCACGATTATCATTTATGAGTAGTTACTTTTGTTCTTGAGGTCACGGGAGAAATCTTGTTGCAAGTAATCATGTGAACTTGATATGTGTCCCATATTTTGATGGTATGTATGTTGTGATTCCCTTAGTGGTGTCATGTGAATGTCGACTACATGGAACTTCACCTTATTAGGGCCTAAGGGAATGCGTTATGGAGTAGTTATTAGATGACGGGTCGCAAGAGTGACAGAAGCTTAAACCATAGTTTATGCGCTACTTCGTAAGGGACTGATTTGGACCCAAAAGTTTAATGCTATGGTTAGATTTTCTCTTAATACTTTTATCATAGTTGCGGATGCTTGCGAGGGGTTAATCATAAGTAGGAGGTTTGTTCAACTAAGAACAACACCTAAGCACCGGTCCACCCACATATCAAATTATCAAAGTAGCAAACACAAATCAAACCAACATGATGAAAGTGACTAGATGAAATTCCCGTGTACCCTCAAGAGCACTTTGCTTATCATAAGAGACTATTTTGGGATGTCCTTTTCCTCAAAAGGATTGGGCTACCTTGCTGCACTTTTGTTACCGTTACCGTTAGTTGCTCGTTACAAATTACCTTGCTATCAAACTACTCGTTACTTATAATTTCAGTGCTTGCAGAGAATACCTTACTGAAAACTATTTGTGATTTCCTTCTGCTCCTCGTTGGGCTCGACATTCTTACTTATCAATGAAGGAAATATGACCGATAGGAAATAATAAAGTTGTTATTTTATATTTCCTTATTTCATGATAAATGTTTATTATTCATGCTAGAATTGTATTAACCGGAAACTTGATACACGTGTGGATACATAGACAAAGTACCGTGTCCCTAGTAAGCCTCTACTAGACTAGCTCTTTGATCAAAGATGGTTAAGTTTCCTAACCATAGACATGTGTTGTCATTTTATAAACGATATCACATCATTAAGAGAATGATGTGATGGACAAGACCCATTCGTTAGCTTAGCATTATGATCGTTTAGTTTTATTGCTATTGCTTTCTTCATGTCAAATACATATTCATTCGACTATGAGATTATGCAACTCCCAGATACCGGAGAAATGCCTTGTGTGCTATCAAACGTCACAATTTTACTGGGTGATTATAAAGATTCTCTACAGGTATCTCTGAAGGTGTTTGTTGGGTTGGCATAGATCGAGATTAGGTTTTGTCACTCTGAGTATCGGAGAGGTATCTTTGGGCCCTCTCGGTAATACACATCATAAGAAGCCTTGCAAGCAAAGTGATTAATGAGTTAGTTGCAATATGATGTATTATGGAACGAGTAAAGAGACTTGCCTGTAACGAGATTGAACTAGGTATGAAGATACCGACGATCGAATCTCGGGCAAGTAACATACTGATGGACAAAGGGAATAACGCATGTTGTCATAACGGTTCGACCGATAAAGATCTTCCTAGAATATGTGGGAGCCAATATGAGCATCCAGGTTCTGCTATTGGTTATTGACCAGAGAGGTGTCTCGGTCATGTCTACATAGTTCTCAAACTCGTAGGGTCCGCACGCTTAACATTCAATGACGATATTGTATTATATGAGTTATGTGATTTGGTGACCGAATGTTGTTCAGAGTCCCGGATGAGATCTTGGACACGACGAGGAGTCTCTAAATGGCCGAGAGGTAAAGATTGATATATAGGACGATAGTATTCGGAACCGGAAGTGTTCCAAAGAGTATCGGGTACGTATCGGGTCACCGGAAAGGGTTTCGGGCACCCCCGGCAAAAGATATGGGCCTATTGGGCCAAGAGGGGACACACACCAGCCACAAAGGGGCTGGTGCATCCCCTCCCCATATGGGCTGGCCAAATTGGAGAAGGAAAGGGGAAGGAGGAAAGGAAAAAGGGAATAGGATTCCCCCTTCCGCCTCTTCCCTTCCTACCCTGAATAGGAATAGGAGAGGGGGGTTGGCCGAATTGGGAGAGGACCCCAAGTAGGATTCCTCCTACTTGGGGCCTCCCCTTGGCTGCCTCTCCTCCCCTCCAACCTATATATATGTGGGGGGCACCCCTAGAACACACAACATCAATTGTTAACTGTGTGCGGCGCCCCCTCCATAGTTTACACCCCCGGTCATATTCTCGCGGTGCTTAGGCGAAGCCCTGCGTGGATCACATCACCATCACCATGACGTCGTGCTAACGGAACACATCTACTTCCTCAACACCTTTGCTAGATCAAAAGGACAAGGGACGTCATCGAGCTGAACGTGTGCAAAACTTGGAGGTGTCGTACGTTCGGTACTTGATCGGTCGGAGCTAGAAGAAGTTCGACTACGTCAACCGCGTTTTCAAACACTTGTGCTTTCGGTCTACGAGGGTACGTAGACGCACTCTCCCCCTCTCGTTGCTATGCATCTCCTAGATAGATCTTGAGTGAACGTAGGATTATTTTTTGAAATTGCATGCTATGTTCCCCAACTGTGGCATCTGAGCCAGGTCTATGCGTAGATGATATGCATGAGTAGAACACAAAGAGTTGTGGGCGGTGATCGTCATACTTCTTACCACCAATGTCTTATTTTGATTCGGCGGTATTGTTGGATGAAGCGGCCCGGACTAACCTTACATGACCACGTTCATGAGACCGGTTCCACCGACAGACATGCAACTAGTTTTGCATAATGGTGGCTGTCGGGTGTCTATTTCTCCTACTTTAGTTGAATCGAATTTGACTGCGGCGGGTCCTTATTGAAGGTTAAAATAGCAAACTTCATAAATCACCGTTGTGGTTTTTGTGCCATAGGTAACAATGGTTCTTGCTAGAAGCCTGCTACTTCTTGAGCTTGTGTTGGGTTTTCCCTTGAAGAGGAAAGGGTGATGCAGCAAAGTAGAGATAAGTATTTCCCTCAGTTTGAGAACCAAGGTATCAATCCAGTAGGAGACAACGCACAAATCACTGAATACCTGCACAAACAATCAAACAAACTTGCACCCAACGCGATAAAGGGTTGTCAATCCCTTCACGGTTACTTGCAAAAGTGAGATCTAATAGAGATGGATAAATGATAAAGTAAATATTTTTGGTATTTTTGGTTTATAGATCGGAAAGTAAAAGATTGCAAGAATACTAGATCGGAAACTTATATGATGGAAAAATAGACCCGGGGGCCATAGGTTTCACTAGAGGCTTCTCTCAAGATAGAAAATAATACGGTGGGTGAACAAATTTCTGCCAAGCAATTGATAGAAAAGTGCAAAGTTATGACGATATCTAAGGCAATGATCATGAATATAGGCATCACGTTCGTGTCAAGTAGACCGAAACGATTCTGCATCTACTACTATTACTCCACACATCGACCGCTATCTAGCATGCATCTAGAGTATTAAGTTCATAAAGAACGGAGTAACGCATTAAGTAAGATGACATGATGTAGAGAAATTAACTCAAGCAATATGATGACAACCCCATCTTTTTATCCTCGTGGCAACAATACAATACGTGCCTTGCTACCCCTACTGTCACTGGGAACGTACACCGCAAGATTGAACCCAAAGCTAAGAACTTCTCCCACTGCAAGAAAAACAAATCTAGTTGGCCAAACCAAACCGATAGTTCGAAGAGAATTACAAAGATATCAAATCAGGCATATAAGAATTCAGAGAAGATTCAAATAATATTCATAGATTAGTTGATCATAAATCCATAATTCATCAGATCTCGGCAAACACAAGCAAAAGAGTATTACATCGAATAGATCTCCAAGAACATCGAGGAGAACATGGTATTGAGAATCAAAGAGAGAGAAGAAGCCATCAAGCTACTAGCTATGGACCCGTAGGTCTATGGTAAACTACTCACGCTTCATCAGAAGGGCAATGGTGTTCATGTATAATCCCTCGATGATTGAATCCCCCTCTGTCAGGATGCCAGAAAAGGCCCCTAGATGGGATCTCACAGGTACAGAAGGTTGCAGCGGTGGAAAAGTGTTTTTGTGGATGCCTGTGTTGGTTTGGGGATATATGGGAATATATAGGCGAAAGAATTAGGTCAGAAAGTGCACGAGGGGGCCACAAGGGTGGGGGCGCGCCCTACCCCCTGGGTGAGCCCTCCGTCCTTGTGTCCGCCTCGTGGCTCCTCCGACTTCATCTCCAAGTCTCCTGCTTGTCTTATGGTCCAAGAAAAATCATCACAAAGGTTTTACTCCGTTTGGACTCTGTTTGGTATTCCTTTTCTTTGAAGCTCAAAAACAGGGGAAAAACAGGAACTGGCACTGGGCTCTAGGTTAATAGGTTAGTCCCAAAAATAATATAATAGCATATTAATGCATATAAACATCCAAAACAGATAATATAATAGCATGGAACAATAAAAAATTATAGATACGTTAGAGACGTATCAAGCATCCCCAAGCTTAATTCCTGCTCGTCCTTGAGTAGGTAAATGATAAAAACAGAATTTTTGATGTGGAATGCTACCTAGCATATTTATCCATGTAATTTTATTTATTGTGGCATGAATGTTCAGATCCATAAGATTCAAAACAGAAGTTTAATATTGACATAACAACAATAATACTTCAAGCATACTAACAAGGCAATTATGTCTTCTCAAAATAACATGGCCAAAGAAAGCTTATCCCTACAAAATCATATAGTCTAGCTATGCTCCATCTTCATCACACAAAATATTCAAGTCATGCACAACCCCGTTTCAGCCAAGCAATTGTTTCATACTTTAGTATTCTCAAACTTTTTCAATTTTCACGCAATACATGAGCGTGAGCCATGGACATAGCACAATAAGTGGAATAGAATATGGTGGTTGTGGAGAAGACAAAAGGAGGGAGATAGTCTCACATCAACTAGGCATATCAACGGGCTATGGAGATGCCCATCAATAGACATCAATGTGAGTGAGTAGTGATTGCCATGCAACAAATGCACTAGATCTATAAGATTATAAAGCTCAAAAAGAAAAACTAAGTGGGCGTGCATCCAACTTGCTTGCTCATGAAGACCTAGGGCGATTGGAGGAAGCCCATCATTGGAATATACAATCCAATTTCTATAATGAAAAATTCCCACTAGTATATGAAAGTGACAAAATAAGAGACTCTCTATCATGAAGATCATGGTGCTACTTTGAAGCACAAGTGTGGAAAAAGGATAGTAACATTGCCCCTTCTTTCTTTTTCTCTCTCTTTTTTTCTTCCTTTTTTTCTTTTCTTTGGCTTCTTTGGCCTCTTTTTTTCATTTGGCTTCTTTGGCCTTTTTTTTCTCACATGGGACAATGCTCTAATAATGATGATCATCACACTTCTATTTACTTACAACTCAAGAATTATAACTCGATACTTAGAACAAAAATATGACTATGTGAATGCCTCCGGCGGTGTACTGAGATGTGCAATGAATCAAGAGTGACATGTATGAAACAATTATGAAAGGTGGCTTTGCCACAAATACGATGTCAACTACATGATCATGCAAAGCAATATGACGATGATGAAGCGTGTCATAATAAACGGAACGGTGGAAAGTTGCATGGCAATATATCTCGGAATGGCTATGGAAATGCCATTACAGGTAGGTATGATGGCTGTTTTTAGGAAGGTATATGGTGGGTATATGGTACCGGCGAAAGTTGCGCGGCACAAGAGAGGCTATCAATTGTGGAAGGGTGAGAGTGCGTAAAATCCATGGACTCAACATTAGTCATAAAGAACTCACATACTTATTGCAAAAATATATTAGTCATCAAAAGCAAGCACTACGTGCATGCTCCTAGGGGAAGGGTTGGTAGGAGTTAACCATCACGCGATCCCGACCTCCACACAAAGGATGAAAATCAAAAAAGACCTCATGCTCCAACTTCGTTACATAACGATTCACCATACGTGCATGCTACGGGAATCACAAATCTCAACACAAGTATTTCTCAAATTCACAATTACTCCACTAGCATGACTCTAATATCATCATCTTCATATCTCAAGACAATTATAAGGAATCAAACTTCTCATAGTATTCAATGCACTTTATATGAAAGTTATTATTATATCCCTCTTGGATGCCTATCATAGTAGGACAAAATTTATAACCAAAGAAAATTACCATGCTGTTTAGAGACTCTCCAAATAATATAAGTGAAGCATGAGAGTTCAACAATTTCTATAAAGTAAAACCACCTCCGTGCTCTACAAAGATATAAGTGAAGCACTAGAGCAAAATTCCCTAGCTCAAAAAATATAAGTGAAGCACATAGAGTATTCTAATAAATCACGATTCATGCGTGTCCCTATCAAAAGGTGTGTACAACAAGGATGATTGTGGCAAACTAAAAAGCAAAGAATCAAATCATACAAGACGCTGCAAGCAAAACACATACCATGTGATGAATAAAAATACAGCCGCAAGTAGCGTTACCGATAGATGAAGACGAAAGAGGGGATGCCTTCCAGGGCATCCCCAAGCTTAGGCTCTTGGTTGTCCTTGAATATTACCTTGGGGTGCCTTGGGAATCCCCAAGCTTAGGCTGTTGCCACTCCTTATTCCATAGTCCATCAAATCCTTACCCAAAACTTGTAAACTTCACAACACAAAACTCAACAGGAAATCTCATAAGCTCCGTTAGTATAAGAAAATAAATCACCACTTTATGGCAACTCATTCTTTATTTATATTGGTGTAATACCTACTATATTCCAACTTTTCCATGGTCCATACCCCCCCACGATACTACCCATAGATCCATGAAAATTAGTAAACAACACATAGAAAACAGAATAGTCTGTAGTAATCTGTAACTCTCGAATACTTCTGTAACTCCAAAAATTCTGAAAAATTAGGACGACCTGGGAAATTTGTGTAACAGTCTAGAGAAAAAAGAATCAGATCGAAAGCACGTTTCAATAAATTCCAGGAAATTATTTATTGTGCGCAAAAGTTTCTATTTTTTAGTAGGATCAAAACAACTGTCACCGTAAGCTATCCCAAAGGTCGTACTTGGCATAAACACTAATTAAAACACAAAACCACATATAATTGGAGGCTAGATGAATGATTCGAAGCAAAACAGGAACAAAAAGCAAAGAACAAAAATAAAATTGGGTTGCCTCCCGACAAGCGCTATTGCTTAACGCCCTTAGCTAGGCATAAAACACGAATAGATATAGGTATTGTCATCTTTGGTATGCAATCCATAAGTATCTCTCATAATAGATTCATATGGAAATTTAATTTTCTTTCTAGGAAAGTGTTCCATGCTCTTCCTTAACAGAAATTGAAATCTAATGTTTCCTTTCATATCAATAATTGCACCAATCGTTCCAAGGAAAGGTCTACCAAGAATAATAGGACATGTAGGATTGCAATCTATATCAAGAACAATGAAATCTACGGGCACATAATTCCTATTTGCAACAATAAGAACATCATTAATCCTTCCCGTAGGTTTCTTAATAGTTGAATCCGCAAGACGAAAATTTAAAGAACAATCATCAAACTCACGGAAACCTAACACATTGCATAAAGTTTTTGGAATTATGGAAACGCCAGAACCAAAATCACACACAGCATGGCACTCATAATCTTTAATTTTAATCTTAATAGTAGGTTCCCACTCATCATAAAGTTTTCTAGGGATAGAAACTTCCATTTCAAGCTTTTCTTCAAAAGATTACATCAACGATATGTTTAGTAAAAGCTTTGTTTTGATTATAAGCATGAGGAGAATTCAACATGGATTGCAACAAGGAAATACAATCTATTAAAGAACAACTATCATAATTGAATTCCTTGAAATCCAAAAGAGTGGGTTCATTGCTACTTAAAGTCTTGACCTCTCCTATCCCACTTTTATCAATTTTTGTATCATGATCTAAAACCTCTGAATCATTGGAACGCCTTTTAACTAAAGTTGACTCATCTCCAGTCCCATCTTTATCAAGATTTATATTAGAAAACAAAGATTCAATATGAGTCACATCAATCACTTTAAGATCTTCATCATTATTTTCATGAAAACTAGAAGATATGCTTTTTCAAACAAAACTCGCTTAGCACGCATCTTAGCGGTTCTTTCTTTGCACTCATCAATGGAAATTCTAATGGCTTTGAGAGACTCATTAATATCATGCTTGGGTGGAATAGATCTAAATTTCAAAGAATCAACATCAACATAAATTCTATCCATGTTCCTAGCCAAAGCATCAATCTTGAGAAATTATTCTTCAATCAAAGTATTGAAATTCTTTTGCAAACTCATAAATTCTTTAACGCTCATATCAAAATCAGAGGGAATATGATTAAAATTTCCATAAGAATTGTTGAGGAATTACCATAATTATTAGAGGAATTACTAGGAAACAACCTAGGATTAAAGTTACCTCCATACGCGTTATTACCAAAATTGTTCCTACCAACAAAATTCACATCCATAGAGATTCATTATTATTCTCAATAAAAGTGGATAAAGGCATATTGCTACCTCTTGAGCACTGCGTTGGTTTTCCCTTGAATAGGAAAGGGTGATTCAGCAAAGTAGCGTAAGTATTTCCCTCAGTTTTTGAGAACCAAGGTATCAATCCAGTAGGAGGCTCCTTAAAAGTCCCTCGTACCTACACAAACAAACAAGAACCTCACAACCAACGCGATAAAGGGTTGTCAATTCCTTCACGGTAACTTGCGAAAGTGAGATCTGATAGAGATAATAAGATAAGATAAATATTTTTGGTATTTTTATGATATAGATTGGAAAGTAAAAGATGCAAATAAAAGTAGATGGGAAACTTATATGATAAAAGATAGACCCGGGGGCCATAGGTTTCACTAGTGGCTTCTCTCAAGATAGCATAAGTATTACAGTGGGTGAACAAATTATTGTTGAGCAATTGATAGAAAAGTGCATAGTTATGAGAATATCTAGGCATGATCATGTATATAGGCATCACGTCCGTGACTAGTAGACCGACTCCTGCCTGCATCTACTACTATTACTCCACACATCGACCGACTCCTGCCTGTGATAACACGCAAATATACGGGATCAATGTAGCCTCTTTCGATAAGTAAGAGTGTCGAACCCAACGAGGAGCTAAAGGTAGAACAAATATTCTCTCAAGTCCTATCCGCCACTGATATGACTCTACGCCCGCTTAGTGTTCGCTTTACCTAGAACAAGTATGAAACTATATTTACTTTGTAGGTGTGATAGGATAGGTTTGCAAGATAATAAAGAACACGTAAATATAAACTAGGGGCTATTTAGATAAAGAAGCAATAATGTAAATATAGCGAGTGTGGAAAAGTGGTGGTAGGAGTTATGAAATTGTCCCTAAGCAATTGACTACTTTACTAGAATGATAGCAAGTTTTATGTGGGAGAGGCATAAGCTAACATACTTTCTCTTCTTGGATCATATGAACTTATGATTGGAACTCTAGCAAGCATCCGCAACTACTAAAGATCATTAACGTAAAACCCAACCATAGCATTAAAGCATCAAGTCCCCTTTATCCCATACGCCACAACCCCCTTACTCGGGTCTGTGCTTCTGTCACTCACGCCACCCACCATAAGTAAATCATGAACATATTGCAAACCCTACAGCGGGGATCCCTCACGCTTGCGCAACACGGAGAACACCATAGGACAACACCAATAATAAAACATGCAACTCAAACCAATCATAGCAATTCATCAATCACCGATAGGACAACGAAAATCTACTCAGACATCATAGGATGGCAACACATCATTGGATAATAATATGAATCATAAAGCACCATGTTCAAGTAGAGGGTACATAGGGTTGCGGGAGAGTGGACCGCTGAATATAGATGGGGGAAGGTGATGGAGATGTTGGTGAAGATGGTGAGGTGTTGGTGTAGATCGCGGTGATGATGATGGCCCCCGGCAGCGTTCCGGCGCCACCGGAAGCAAGGGGGAGAGGGCCCCCTTCTTCTTCTTCTTCCTTGACCTTCTCCCTAGATGGGAGAAGGGTTTCCCCTCTGGTCCTTGGCTCCCATGGCGTGGGAGGGGCAAGAGCCCCTCCAAGATTGGATCTGTCTCTCTGTCTCTCTCTGTTTCTGCGTTCTCACATTCTGCCCTTTCACCGTTTCTTTTATATTCGGAGATCCGTAACTCCTATTGGGGTGAATCTTTCGCCCAGATTTTTCTCATAAAATTAGCTTTCTTGCTGCAAAAGAAGAGCGTCAACTGCCTTACGGGGTGCCCATGAGGGTACATGGCGCGCCTTCCTCCCTGGGGTGCGCCCCCTGCCTCGTGGCCCCCTCGGGCACCGTCTCGCATTGATTCTTTCTCCCAAAAATCACAAATATTCCAAAATAATTCTCCATCCGTTTTTATCCCTTTTGGACTCCGTTTGATATTGGGTTTCTACGGAACATAAAACATGCAAAAAACAGGAACTGGCACTGGGCACTGGATCAATATGTTAGTCCCAAAAATAGTATAAAAAGTTGCCAAAAGTATACGAAAGTTGAATAATACTGGCATGGAACAATAAAAATTATAGATCTGACGGAGACGATCAGCATCTAAAGCTTAATTCCTGCTCGTCCTCGAGTAGGTAAATGATAAAAAAGATATTTTTTGATGTGGAATGCTACCTAGCATAATCTTGATCATATGTCTAATCATGGCATGAATATTAATACACGAGTGATTCAAAGCAATAGTCTATCATTTGACATAAAACAATAACACTTCGAGCGTACCAATAAAGCAATCATGTCTTTTCAAAACAACATGGCCAAAGCAAGCTTATCCCTACAAAATCATATACTTTGGCCATGCGTCATTTTCGTCACACAAAATGCTCCCATCATGCACAACCCCGATGACAAGCCGAGCAATTGGTTCATACTTTTTAACGCACTTCAGCTTTTTCAACCCTCACGCAATACATGAGCGCAAGCCATGGATATAGCACTATAGGTGGAATAGAATATGATGGTGGAGGTTATGTGGAGAAGACAAAAAGGGAGAAAGTCTCACATCAACGCGGCTAATCAACGGGCTATGGAGATGCCCATCAATTGATGTCAATGCGAGGAGTAGGGATTGTCGTTGTTCTAAACCTGACAGTAGAATAGGGGGGTAGGTATGGAGAGGCAAGATCCTAGCTATGGAGTAGTTGTATACGCAAGAGATTTACGAGTTCAGGCCCTTCTCGGAGGAAGTAACAGCCCTACGTCTCGGAGCCCGGAGGCGGTCGACTGGATTATATGCGTATGAGTTACAGGGGTGCGAACCCTTTACACTGAGGAGGGGTGTGGCTTATATAGAGTCTGCCAGACCCCTCCTGCCCTTAGTTATGCAGGGTTTAAAGTACATTAAGGCCTGGTGTTACTGGTAACGCCATACATAAAGTGCTATCATGACCATAAATACTACTTAATGATAGACCGTTTGTGTGCAGAGTGACTCTAGATCTCCTGGTGGTCGAGTGAGTGGCTTCATGGTCGAGTGTCTTCGAGTCCGTCGAGTGGAATCCTTCCAGGTTGACTGAAAGGTAGTTTCTTCTAGAGATGTCCTTGGGGAGGGTACCTTGGATAGGTCAATGACCCTACCCTAGGTACATGGCTTCATCATTAGCCCCCGAACGGATCGAGGTTTGAGTGAGGAAGGAGTTGAGAATTCTTCCGACCCATTTTTCGTGCTATGAGTATGTCTTGTTCTGGATCAATGACTTTAGGTAACAGCACCAACTTCTTCTTCAGTCGCCTCGATCCATTCTTTGTACCTGTCGAGTGACTTTTCTGTACTTGGAGTTCTCCGAGCGACAGATCAGAGGAAATCTTCAGTCTGACAAGTTGCTCTGCTGTTTGCGGATTTAGCGGGATCTGAATTTCGGGAAGCGCGCGAGGCGGAGGAGGCCGCGGTACTCGGATGGGATAAGGCAGGAACGCCTCGATCTTCATGCCACCTTTTTCGCCACGTATCGCGCGCGCGACTGTTGCGGAATTTGACAGGATCGTCCGGCCTACCAGTCAGCCACTCGGAAGTAACCCCATATAAGGCGCCGGGTGGGGTTTTTTGAACAGTGCGCCCTCATTTTCCTCTCCCTCTTCCTCAGATTCATCTGCTGTGCTCGCCACCATCCCAGCGCTGCTGCTCTGTGCGTGCTTCGCTGGCGATGATGGTGAAGGAGAAGACGGCAGCTTTGGAGCGGGCGAAGAAGGCGACAGCGAAGGCGAAGGGAAGGGCGACCAGTCGGGGTGGATCCTCGTCGCGGGCCGGTCTGCCGCAGGGCTGGATCCAAGGCGATTGGATCCGCTCGACCATCTGCTTGAAGGATCTCGACGACCTGGCCAACGAAGGACTGATCCCCCATGGATCAGCGAGGCTCCCGGGGAAGGAGTGGCAGCCGCAGCCTCAGGAGGGTGAGTGTGTCCTCTTGGCCACCCATGTTGACCGCAGATTTTCTTTGCCGCCCACCCTTTCTTTCGGGGATTTCTGAACTTCTTTGGGGCACAAATCCACCACTTCACACCCAACTCCATAGTATATCTCGCAGCTTTCGTGTCCTTGTGTGAGAATTTCTTAGGTTGTCGACCCCATTGGGGCCTTTTCAAACACATTTTCACCTGTCGCTCCCATACGGTGAAAAAGGCCAATCCGAGTGACGAGAAAACCCAAGTAATTCAGATGTGTGGGGGTCTTGGGGTTCAAATGAGGAGTAAAAGTGCTTTTCCAGCCATGGTCCTTCCTGAGTCGGTCCGAGGGTGGCGGTCGACCTGGTTCTATGCCAAGACCAGCCGGCCTTGAGGCGATCGACCGGACTCCTCCTTTCTCCATGGATCGAGTGAGCAAGCCGTCCTCTCTGAAGGTGGTCCCGGAGGAGAAGGCTCAGGTCAAGGTGCTGGTCGAGCGTGTAGTCCAGCTCATCCATGATGGGGTGATTGGCATGGATCTTTTGGAGGTTTTCCTTCGATGACGCATCCAACCGCTTCAATATCGAGACCATCCGATGTGGATGTATTCTGGTACTGAAGACACCACTCGGGTCCACCCGGAGGAGGTCGAGGACGCCACGCTGGAGAGGTGGATGACTGCCATCACAGGGAACAAGGACAACCCTCGAGGAGCCAGGAGGATCCCTCCACTCGACCAATCATACGAGCCAGACAAGGTCCAATTATGAATCTCCGACTATGATCCTGCTTCCTTCATTCTGTTTTGCTAGAATTCAGTCGACTGACTTTTTGTCTTGTTTGTTGACTTCTAGGCCACTACTGAAATGTACTCGATGCCCAACGGGGCGCAAGAACAGATCGAAGAGGAGGAAGGGAGTGGAGGTGAAAGTTAAGAGGAGTGGCAATCTGATGGTGAGGAGGACGAAGAAGACGACGGCTCTGGTGAAGAGGAGGAAGAGGAAGAGGAGGAGGAAATCGTCCCTCCCCGCACTGAAAGGCGATCCAAGCTTGCCCATGACCCTGCAGTCGAGCGTGGCAAAGCGACTGTGCATGTTGGACAGTCGACGAAACGCCCTCAGACGACCTCTCCGGTGCCGACTGAGAAAGCGCCGAAGCAACTCCGAGCGGCGTCATCAAAGCCGACGAAGGCCCTGCCGAAGATGAGGATGGTGATTCCCACTATTTCCGGGTAATAACAGGACTTGTGTTTTCTTGTTTGGCATGAATAAACTCTTGATTGACTCGTTGGCTAACCGATTGATTTCTGGAATCTGCAGTACTGCTACCTCTGAAACCTCAGTCAGGAACAAGGACCAAGAAATGGAAGATGCTGCCACTTTCAACCCTGGTATGATCTCTGTAGTTTCGCTTTTGGTCGATTGGATCTCTTGTTTTTAACTTTGAATCTTTCCTGTAGCCCCACCTCCTGTCATTGAACTCCCTGATGACGACGATGAGGAGCCACTGAGGCAGAGGAGGAACAAGAAAGCGCTTGCTGGCAAGACTACTCAGGTTGTATCAGCACCTGAAACGCTGGCTCCAGAGGGAGGCAACGTCACTCGGACTACCATGTCCTTTGCTGTGCCGCTGACGAGTGCTCGCCCTTCGTCGTCGAGTGCTGATCCGCCTTCCCTTTTCGCCACACACCACGTCCCAGAGGACCAAGCAGGCGCTGCTAAGGAAGCTATACGCCAGGCGGGGGTCATGATGGAGCAGGTGAAGGCGATTCGAGATGCCAGCCAAGCAGCTTATGACCCAAGCTCAGCCCTTCAGAGCAATGTCCAGGTTAGTTGATCACCGCTTGTTCTGTTAGGATATGGTACCTGAAAGCTTTTCTTTCTGAAGATCTTAGTATCTGTACACCCACTGGGTGTGTCGATTGAATTTTTGGATTGGTGGGGGCACGCTGCGTGCACCCAGAGGTGTAGTCCCGAGACTATGGTGGATGCTGGCGATCGACTATAGTCTTTATACTGAACTTTTCACTTTACTTTCTCCACTCGGTGCAGTCGAGCGGAACCATGGAACCCGGTGGGGGCACGCTGAGTGCACCCACAGGGTGTAATCCTCGAGACCATGGTCGATCTTGGCGATCGACTATGGTCTGAAGAACATTTCTCTCTTCTTTTTTTCGATCGTGATGATACCGTGGTTGACTGCTGGCAGTTAGCTATGATTTAGGATCATAACCTTTTTGTCTCTTTCGGCCGACTGATCAAACCGAGTTGGTAGAACCAGTGGGGGCATGCTGAGTGCACCCACTGGGTGTAGTCCCCAAGACTACAGTTGAATATTTTGATTCGACTGTAGTCTTAGAAATGCTACGATTTTTTCTCTTAGTCACTCAGAAGTGACCTATCTTTGATGTATGTCGACTGATCTTTCGCATAAATCTTGCAAGCTTGTGGCTCGTTATACTGAGTTGGAGAACAAACATATCCGGCTCGAACTTGACTTGAAGCTTGTCCAGGAGAACTTCACGAAGGCGAAGGAGGAGGCGAAAGGTATGTTTGGTGAGAATCTTGTGACTGCCTTTATTTTTGTCCATTCTGAGTCGATCTCACTTTGTCACTTTGCGATAAACTGAAGGAGGCTCGAAGAAGAAGGACCTTGACCTCGCCGAGGCGAGAAGCGGCTTCGACAAGATGAAGCTTCGCAGAAG
This sequence comes from Aegilops longissima, assembly GCA_021605205.1. Classification (NCBI taxonomy): domain Eukaryota; kingdom Viridiplantae; phylum Streptophyta; class Magnoliopsida; order Poales; family Poaceae; genus Aegilops; species Aegilops longissima. Next base: position 96,683,980 of record CM038679.1, on the reverse strand, counting down.
AAAAGCTGGCTTCACCGGCAAACTTGAAGAGGAGAATACCAATCTGAAAGCTGCTCTCGACGCGGCCAACAAGGAGGTCAGCCGTCTGAAGAATGACAAGATAGCCCTGAGTGACAAGGCCAGCGAATTGATGGGGAAGAAGAACGATCTGGAGTCTTATCTGGAAGGGCTCGCCAAGAAGTTATTCCTCATGCTTGAAGGTAATCTTTTCTATCCGATTGACTTGTTATCGTCGACTCATCATAGAACTATTGGCTTAACTTCAAACTGTGCTTACAGAGTTCTGTCAAAACTTCGAGGAGGAGACCAGTCGACTAGAGCCAAACTTGGACCCCATTAACTCTCCAGTGAAGGACGAAGCTGCTATGAACGTGTTCCGACTGGAGTCTCGCGTTGCTCGAGTGGTTGACTACCTCGCTCGACTGAAGGTTGCGGTGTCGCGGATTGACACGACACTCTGGCCAAGAGAGACGCTTCACAATGACCTCGAGTCTTTAATGACTCGACTGAATGACATTCCAAGTCGAGTGCAGGAATGGAAGAAGTCCTCCGCCAGTGTGGTCTTGGCGTTGCTTTCGTCCTGGTGCGTGTTCCTTTGCAAGGATGCTCGAGAGGACAAGTGGCGTCCATCGGTAGCCAATACCAAGAAGCATGACTTCCAATCTTTCATGGAGACCTTCATTGCTGCTGCCACTCGGATTGCTGATGGAATCGACCTGGACCAGTTTGTCGCGCCCTCCAGTCCTCCACCTGAGGAGTAAAAAACTTCTATGCTTCACCTTAAATTTGCCTCGGTATGCCGAGTGGTTTTTGTAACCGATAAACTTTTACAGGCTTGACGCCTGCGCACTTCTGAATCCGTTATCTAAACTTTGCTTATCGTTGAATATGCTTGCATTTGCCTTCGAGCAAATTTTCTTCTTCACTCGGAATATATTTTAATGCCTGAGACGCAGCTCTGAGGTGGTAAGCCCAGTCGACCTGCACTTCACCGCTTTTTGGCAGGTAAGGATGGGCCACAGATGGAGTGCACATTGTATTTGTGGCGTAGCTCAGAGGGAGAAGGTTACAATCGACCTGCGCCTCGTCATCCTTGTAGAGCGGAATAGATTAAGTACTTAGGCGAGCACTGGGCTGCAGCTAAGCCCCCAAGTGGGAGGTTTGCTCTCCACTCGGTAGGGTTTTCAGATACTTAGGCGAGCATTGGGCTGCAGCTAAGCCCCTGAGTGGGAAGTTTGCTCTCCACTCGGTAGGATTTTCAGATACTTAGGCGAGCACTGGGCTGCAGCTAAGCCCCCAAGTGGGAGGTTTGCTCTCCACTCGGAGGATTTTAAGATACTTAGGCAAGCACAGGGCTGCAGCTAAGCCCCCGAGTGGGAGGTTTGCTCTCCACTCGGTAGGATTTTCAGATACTTAGGTGAACACTGGGCTGCAGCTAAGCCCCCGAGTGGGAGGTTTGCTCTCCACTCGGTAGGATTTTTTGTGGCGTAGCTCCGAAGGAGAAGGTAACAGTCGACCTGCCCCTCGTCGTCCTTTTAGATCGCACGTTGTATTTGTGGCGTAGCTCGGAAAGAGAAGGTAGCAGTCGACCTGCACCTCGTCCTCCTTGCGGAGCGCACATTGTATTTGTGGTGTAGCTCGAAAGGAGAAGGTAGCAGTCGACCTGCACCTCGTCCTCCTTGCGGAGCGCACATCATATTTGTGGCGTAGCTCGGAAGGAGAAGATAGCAGTCGACCTACACCTCGTCCTCCTTGCAGAGCGCACATTGTATTAAATACTTAGGCGAGTACTGGACTGCAGCTAAGCCTCCGAGTGAGAGACTGGCTCATCACTCGGTAGGATTTCAAACACTTAGGCGAGTACTTGGACTGCAGCTAAGCCTCCGAGTGCGAGGCTGGCTCACCACTTGGTAGGATTTTAAACACTTAGGCGAGTACTTGGACTACAGCTAAGCCTCCGAGTGGGAGGCTGGCTCACCACTTGGTAGGATTTTAAAGTACTTAGGCGAAACGGATTCGCAGCTAAGCCCCCGAGTGGGAGGCTGGCTCACCACTCGGCGAGGATTTTTTTTACAAACTTAGGCGAAACGGATTCGCAGCTAAGCCACCCACTGGGGGATTTCTCATGTAAACAAAAGTAACAACAATCACTGGGGAAAATTATAACACTCTTGTCTTTGATAAATGAACTACAGGAGTACTTTTATTACATCTCATCCGAGTGAATACTTAAGTATAAAAGGGGCGGAGCAGCTCCGCGTTCCAAGCTCGAGGCTCGTCAATCTGGTGACCGACATTGTAAAGACGGTATGCTCCATTGTGGAGGACTTTGGTGACGATGAAGGGACCTTCCCAAGTAGGAGCAAGCTTGTGTGGCTTCTGTTGATCCACTCGGAGAACCAAATCTCCTTCTTGGAAGGCTCGACTCTTCACGTTTCTGGCATGAAATCGACGCAGGTCCTGCTGATAGATAGTCGATCGGACCATGGCCATCTCTCTTTCTTATTCTAGAAGGTCGACTGCGTCTTGCTGGGCTTGCTCTGCTTCATCTTCAGTGTAGAGTTCGACTCGGGGTGCATTGTGAAGCAGGTCACTCGGCAGAACTGCTTTAGCTCCATAAACCAGAAAGAATGGAGTTCTCCCAGTCGACCGATTAGGAGTGGTCCTCAATCCCCAAAGAACTGAAGGAAGTTCGTCGACCCACGCTCCTGCTGCATGCTTAAGATCACGCATCAACCGGGGTTTCAGTCCTTTGAGAATTAGACCATTTTCTCTTTCTGCTTAACCATTCAACTGGGGTGAGCGACTGAAGCGTAGGCGACTCGTGTGCCTTGAGAGGCGCAAAAGGCTCTGAATTCATCCGAATCGAAGTTTGACCCATTATCAGTGATGATGCTATGTGGAACTCCATATCTGAATATCAACTCCCTGATGAAGCTGACAGCAGTGCCGGCATCAAGATTCTTGATAGGTTTAGCTTCAATCCACTTAGTGAACTTGTCGACTGCTACCAGCACATGGGTGAAGCCGCTCCTGCCTATTCTCAGTGGTCCAACCATATCCAATCCCCACACAGCGAAGGGCCAGACGAGTGGAATGGTCTTCAAGGCTGAGGCGGGCTTGTCTGACATATTGGAATAAAATCGACATCCTTCGCACTTGTCGACTATTTCCTTTGCCATTTCGTTTGCTCAGTAAAATCCCGCTCGGCATGCTTTAGCCACAATGGTCCGAGAGGACGCATGATGACCACAGGTCCCCGAGTGGATATCGTCAAGGATGATCCAACCTTCTTCTGGCGTTATACATTTCTTACCGACTCCAGTCGCGCTTTCTCTGTACAACTGTCCCTTTATCACGGTAAAGGCTTTGGATCGACGGATGATCTGTCGAGCCTCTTCTTCATTCTCTAGGAGCTCTTTCCTTAGGATATACGCGATGTACGGCTCTGTCCAGTCAGGAGTGATGACCAAAGCTTCCATGATCAGGTCGACCACCTCTGGAACTTCAACTTCAGTCGGATCTGCGACACTTTTTGGCTGTGGAGCTTCTTCAGTGAAAGGATCCTCTTGAACTGATGGAGTATGGATGTGTTCCAAAAACACATTACTGGGAATGGCTTCTCTCTTGGAACCTATCTTTGCCAAATCATCAGCCGCTTGATTTTTCAGTCGGGGTATATGATGGAGCCCTAACCCCTCAAATTTCTTCTCAAGCTTTCTCCTTTGCATTGCAATAACCAGTCATGGCTGGGCTTCGGCGCCCACTCCTTCATCACCTGATTGACCACCAAATCTGAGTCGCCATAAACCATAAGGTGACGGACGCCAAGTGAAATGGCCATACGCAACCCATACAAAAGTGCTTCAGTATTCGCTTCATTGTTGGAGGAATCAAAGTGGATCCGAGCACATATCCGAGCTTATCTCCTGGGAAACCAACACTACCCCAGCACCGGAACCATTCAACATCTTAGAACCATCAAAGAACATGGTCCATTGCTCTGAGTGAACTTGAGTCGGTAGCTGTTGTTCAATCCACTCGGCGATGAAATCTGCTACAGCTTGGGACTTGATGGCTTTCTTTGCCTCAAACTTGATATCAAGGGGAAGGAGTTCAATCGCCCATTTTGCCACTCTACCAGTTGCATCTCTGTTATGCAGAATCTCTGATAATGGGGCGTCGCTGACGACTGTAATGGAATGATCAGAGAAATAATGAGCAACCTTCTTCGTGGTCATATAAATCCCATATACAAGCTTCTGTAATGAGGGTATCTTTGCTTCAATGGGGTCAACACTTCAGAAAGATAATATACTGGGCGCTGAACTTTGAAGGCTTTCCTTCTTCTTCCCGCTCATTGTAAGTCTTGTCTTGACGACTTGTCCTGTGGCTGCAATGTAAAGCAGCAAAAGCTCTTTGCTTGATTGGGGCAGCAAGCACCGGTGGGTGGAAGCGAGCTTTTAGCTCTACAAATGCTGCATCGACTTCGAGTCCACTCGAACTTGTCGACTTTTTCATCGATCGGTAAAGAGGCAATGCCTTTTCACCAAGGCGAGAGATGAATCGACTTAAGCGGCCAAGCATCCAATAAGCTTCGGACGCCGTGCACGCATGCAGGCGTTTCATTGGAGTATAGTGCCAACTTTTACGGGTTGGCGTTGATTCCTCGTTGAAACGAAAACCGAGTAACTTTCCACGGGAACTCTGAATGTGCACTTTGATGGATTAAGCGATATCATACCTCCCGAGATTGGCAAATGTTTCAGCGAGGTCGGTCAACAGTCGGAACCCTTCCGTGATTTGACCACAATATCATCCATGTATGCTTCCACATTCCGGCTGATTTGAGTGAGTAAACACTTCTGAATCATCCTCATGAATGTGGCTCCGGCATTCTTGAGGCCGAATGGCATGGTAACATAGCAGAAGCACCCGAATGGAGTGATGAAAGCTGTTTTGATCTCGGCGGGTCCATACAGACGGATCTGATGGTAACCGGAATAGGCGTCTAAAAAAGACAGGCGCTCACATCCCGCAGTCGAGTCGACTATTTGGTCGATGCGGGGGAGAGGAAAATGATCTTTCGGGCAGGACTGATTAATATGTTTGAAATCAATGCACATGCGAAGTGACTTGTCCTTCTTGGGGACCATGACAACATTGGCGAGCCACTCAGAGTGGTAAATCTCTCGGATAAACTCTGCTGCCAGGAGCCGAGCCACCTCCTCGCCAATGGCCTTTCTCTTCTAGACGGCGGACCGTCGAAGATGTTCTTTGACAGGTTTCACTTTCGATTTGACTCGTAGACGATGCTCAGCCAGCCCCCTGGGAACACCCGGCATGTCAGCAGGCTTCCATGCGAAGATGTCCCAGTTCTCACGGGGGAACTGGATGAGCGCTTCTTCCTATTTAGAGTCGAGTGTTGTGAAGATATGAGTCGGAGCAGCACTGGGGTCGGTCGGGTGAATGTGAACGGGCTTCGTCTCACCGGACGACTGGAACGCTGACTCTGTGGCGGGCTTCTTGGCCCGCAATAAATCACTCGGATCTGCAGTTTTCTGGTATTCCTGCAGCTCTACCATTGTTATCTAAGCATCGACGATCTTTGAGCCCTTTTGAAAGCACTCTTCTGCCTTTTTTCGATTGCCAGTAATTATGATCACACCCTTGGGACCAGGCATCTTCAATTTGAGGTACACGTAACATGGTCGAGCCATGAATCATGCATAAGCTGGCCTGCCTAAAATAGCATGATAAGCACTCTGGAAATCCACAACTTCAAATGTCAGCTTTTCTTTGCGGAAATGCTTTGAATCGCCGAAAACCACATCAAGAGCAATTTGGCCGAGTGACTCAGCCTTCTTCCCAGGAATGACTCCATGGAAACTCATGTTGCTGGTACTGAGTCTGGTCATCGGAATGCCCATTCCCTTCAGCGTCTCTGCATTCAATATGTTCAGGCCGCTGCCACCATCCATCAGAACCTTGGTTAGTCGAGTGCCTTCGACGACTTGGTCGACCACCAAAGCTTGCCTCCCAGGGGTGGCTATGTGTGTCGGATGATCAGACTGGTCAAATGTGATGGCGGTCTGAGAAAATTTCAGATAACTGGGTGTCGCCGGAGCACCATATTCACCTCACGGTTGATAACTTTCAATCGACTTTTGCTTTCAACATCAGCAAAAATCATCAGGGTGGAATTGACATGGGGGTATCCTCCATCACTGTCCTCTTTGTCCTCAACTTTGTCCCACTCCTTTTCCTTATCTTTGGGTTGTTTCCCCTGAAATTGCTGGATCAAGAGCCGACAATGCCGAGTGGTATGTTTCGGGTAAATGAAGTTGCCCTCCTCATCTTTCTTCATGTGGATGTGGCACGGCAAATCCATCACGTCATTTCCTTCCTTGTCCTTCACCTTCTTAGGGTTCCAAGATCCTTTGGGCTTCCCTTTAAACTTTCCCTGAGTCACGGCCAAGGCTTCTCCAGGAGCAGCTGGCTCGTCTTTCCGCTTCTGCTTCCGACTGGAGTTTCCTCCCCCGATTTCATGAGCGGTTGGCTTGTACTTGCCACTCCGTAGTCGATCCTCTTCTTCACCATTGGCATATTTGGTGGCAATCTCCATCATTCGACTCAGAGTCATGTCTCCGGTCCGACCGAATTTCAAACTTAGCTCTCTGTTCTTAACGCCTTCCTTGAAGGCACAGACTGCCTGGTGATCAGATACATTCTCCATCGTGTGATGCAATGTGATCCACCTCTGGATGTAATCCCTCAGAGTCTCATTCGACTTTTGCACACAAACTTGCAGCTCTTTCAACCTTGCTGGTCACTTGCAAGTTCCTTCAAATGTTCTGACAAACACTCGGGCAAGATCTTCCCAAGTGTAAATGCTGCTAGGTGCCAACTGATTCAGCCATGCTCTGGCCGAGCCCTCCAACATAAGAGGTAGGTGTTTCATGGCCACCTCATCATTGCCGCCGCCAATCTGAACAGCCACTCGGTAGTCCTCAAGCCAAGTATCAGGCTTGGACTCACCAGTGAACTTACTAACTCCAGTCGCCAACCTGAAGTTGGGAGGAATCACCGCGGCCCTGATGGCTCTGCTAAAACACTCTGGTCGTGAGACATGAACTCTGCTACTGGTGGGCACATCTCTGTCATGGCCTTCTCGGTGAGCTCTGTTCCGGTCGACCAAACCTTGAACGATAATGGATCTCGCATCAATGCCCGGTTCTCACAGGGTCGACCGGAACCCTTCGCCAACAACTTGTCTTTGGAGTCATCGTCTTCTTTGTCGAGGCGTCTGACCCACCCCTTGGGGAAGGAGTGGGCACTCGACACCGATCATCATGATCGAATCGGTCATCATACTGATCACGCCGACCCCCTCGTCCCTCACGCCTCGGGGGCGATCTTGGGCTATGGGCCGACTGGACTATATTCGCAGCGACGGATCTGCTGTGAATCCTATTTCGCGACTGCGATACAGCTGAATTTTGATCCCCTGCTGCCGGAGTAAATCTCTGATCTGCATCAAGCCTCTGCCAGCCTCTGACTGAGAGGGCTGAATCGACTCTGCTATACGGGCTGCAGCTGCAAGATTCTGAAGCAGAGTTCGATATACCTGAGTCGGTGGTGGAAAGAGTTGACGTCGACTGGAGTCTGGAACTTGTTGCCGCGCGCGCTCGTCGAGTGCTCGCTGGAGGTTCTCCAGTCGAGTGCGCTCAGCCAAGTTGGCCAAACACGCGTCCTCCAAGGCACGAGCCTCGGGGGTTTCTCCAACGATAGGAGTATGCAGCGCATCCATGTTCCGGCGGTGAAGATCTTCCCTTTGTAGCGACGTGAGGGGCTCGGGCTGATATTCTTCATGGGCGTGCGCCGGATCGCCTCCGCCATCGACTTCGTCGGCGCGGGGAAAACCGGGAGGACTGCGCGGTCCATTGACCATCAGAACCTCCACTGCTGGATCACTGCTGTCGCACTCGGATACAGTCTCTACGGAGCGAGTCGACAGGTCGAACAGGCCGTAGAGAGATTCATCATGCTCGATCGCCGCGACTTGGGGAGTGGCCGACTGACGAGCCACCGCGTGCCTCACCCACCGCTGAAGTCTCGACCGACCGGAGCGCTTGCGCCGGCAGGAGATAGGGAGGGAGGACGACACATGGGTCGACCAATACTGGGTCGACGGTTGCCGCAGGAGAACGCCACGGACGCACGCACGGAAGTGCGTCGCCCCACGGACGGGGAGCGCGCCGATGTCGAGTGGAGCCTCCTGAAGCCAAGCGGAGTCGTCGGCGATGAATGTGAGCGCGCCGAGACGGATCTCGCGACCCTCAACCAAAACTCCGCCTGAAACCATGATGAAGGTGATCGGAACAATCACAACTTCTCCAATAAGTCGCTAAGACACCGGCCCCACGGTGGGCGCCAACTGTCGTTGTTCTAAACCTGACAGTAGAATAGGGGGGGGGTAGGTATGGAGAGGCAAGATCCTAGCTATGGAGTAGTTGTATACGCAAGAGATTTACAAGTTCAGGCCCTTCTCGGAGGAAGTAACAGCCCTATGTCTCGGAGCCCGGAGGCGGTCGACTAGATTATATGCGTATGAGTTACAGGGGTGCGAACCTTTTACACTGAGGAGGGGGGTGGCTTATATAGAGTCTGATAGACCCCTCCTGCCCTCAGTTATGCATGGTTTAAAGTACATTAAGGCCTGGCGTTACTGGTAACGCCATACATAAAGTGCTATCATGACCATAAATACTACTTAATGATAGAGCGTTCGTGTGTAGAGTGACTCTAGATATCTTGGTGGTCGAGTGAGTGGCTTCATGGTCGAGTGTCTTCGAGTTCGTCGAGTGGAATCCTTCCAGGTCGACTGAAAGGTAGTTTCTTCTAGAGATGTCCTTGGGGAGGGTACCTTGGACAGGTCAATGACCCTACCCTAGGTACATGGCTTCATCAGGGATTGCCATGCAACGGATGCACTAGAGCTATAAGTGTATGAAAGCTCAAACTGAAAACTAAGTGGGTGTGCATCCAACTTGCTTGCTTATGAAGACCTAGGGCATTTGAGGAAGCCCATCGTTGGAATATACAAGCCAAGTTCTATAATGAAAATTCCCACTAGTATATGAAAGTGATAACTCAAGAGACTCTCTATATGAAGAACATGGTGCTACTTTGAAGCACAAGTGTGGAAAAGGATAGTAACATTGCCCTTTTCTTTTTTTTCTGTTTTTTTTTGGTGGGCTTGTTTGGCCCCCTTTTTTATTTAGGCTTCTTTGGCCTCTCCTTTTTTTCTTTTTTTATGGGGCAATGCTCTATAATGATGATCATCACACTTTATTTACTTACAACTCAATATTAAAAATCGATACTGGAACAAAGATATGAGTCTATATGAATGCTTCTGGCGGTGTACCGGGATGTTGATGTCTACTACACAACCTTCTTCTTGTAGACGTTGTTGGGCCTGCAAGTGCACAGGTTTGTAGGACAGTAGCAAATTTCCCTCAAGTGGATGACCTAAGGTTTATCAATCCGTAGGAGGCGTAGGACGAAGATGGTCTCTCTCAAACAACCCTGCAACCAAATAACAAAGAGTCTCTTGTGTCCCCAACACACCCAATACAATGGTAAATTGTATAGGTGCACTAGTTCGGCGAAGAGATGGTGATACAAGTGCAATATGGATGGTAGATAAAGGTATTTGTAATCTGAAATAATAAAAACAGCAAGGTAACTAATGATAAAAGTGAGCGTAAAAGGTATTGCAATGATAGGAAACAAGGCCTAGGGTTCATACTTTCACTAGTGCAAGTTCTCTCAACAATAATAACATAGATAGATCATATAACAAGCCCTCAACATGCAACAAAGATTCACTCCAAAGCCACTAATAGCGGAGAACACACGTAGAGATTATGGCAGGATACGAAACCACCTCAAAGTTATTCTTTCGGATCAATCTATAAAAGAGTTCATACTAGAATAACACCATAAGATACAAATCAACCAAAACCCTAATGTCACCTAGATACTCCATTGTCACCTCAAGTATCCGTGGGCATGATTATACGATATGCATCACACAATCTCAGATTCATCCAACCAACATAAAAGTACTTCAAAGAGTGCCCCAAAGTTTCTACCGGAGAGTCAAGAACGTTTGCCAACCCCTATGCATAGTGAAAGAACATGAGGTGCCCCCATGTTTGGTTTTGGTAATTGATGACAATCTCTATGGACTAATGGTTGTCTTGAGTTATATTTGAAGGATTTTTCCATAGGCTTTTCTTGAAATCCATGTGTTGGTTTCAAGGAGTTTATGAGTTGACCAAGGTGCTATTAAGGAATTATCCAAAGATTGGTCATGATTTGTCCATAGGCTTTTCTTGAAGTCCATGTGTTGGTTTCAAGGAGTTTATGAGTTGACCAAGGTGCTATTAAGGAATTGTCTAAAGATTGGTCATGTGAGTGTTGAGCTTATTGCAAGCATGTCTTGAAGAAGAAGATTGTGTGATCATTCATGTTTACCTTCAAGACATCATTCAAATGAAGAGAGTTGGAAAGATTCAAGGTTGATCAAGACTAAGTCAAGAGTGAATCAAGTTGATCAACTCACAAAGCGTAGAAGATGTACCGAGAGGGATCAAGTGATCCCATGGTATGGTAAGCATTGTCCATTGCACTTTGTGTACTAACCCATGGTCTATGTGAGAGTTCTATGTGGGGTTAGGTACGTGTCATGGGGTTGCATCAAGAGGAAGATATCATACAACCCATGGAAAGGATGGCATCAAGTGGTGATCGTCATCAAGATTGCCATGTGCAAGCTCAAGTGGAGCATCACGAAGAGATCAAGTGTTTGAATCTTGCCATCCATTGTGGTGTCAATGGACTTGTGAAGATGTGCCGAAGAGTGGCTCACCCATAGTGGACTATGGGGGAGCAATCATCTAGTCTTCATCGAGCCAACGCAATCAAGAAAGGTGGTCCAACTTGAGGGAGTCAAGATCGTCATCATCTAGCTCAAGTGGACCATGTGCAAGGCAAAGGTTTTCCCTTGATAGGTTTTCTATTTTATCAGTCTCATGGTGGTACTTGGGAGACCGGGTTATAGGATCGTTTGCCGTACTATCAAGGGGGGCTCTCAAGTTCGTAGCTTGATCGCATTGTTAGTAGAGAGCTCAAACCATTGCATCCTTGCATCTTGTTTCTTGGTTCTTGTTTGGTTCTCTTTGTGAGTCTTAGAGCTTATGGTCATCTTGATGACAAGCTTGAGTTCATCGAAAACGGAGTTCGCATGCGTCTTCTATGATGTTTTCGGTGTTGGAGGTTTTACCGGTCTTATCCGAGGAAGGGTTCCCACCATTTTCTTATGGGCCTTTTCTAATTTAATTCTTATTGATATTTATTTCAAGATTGTGTTAGCCCTTGTCGCTAGCTTTCCAACAAACTTGGTTTCATCGAATTCGGAGTCCGTTTGCAAAAGTTGTGGCAGTTTTGGTGTTCTGAAAAGGCTGCAGCGGTACTACCGCGAATTGGAGCGGATGTAATTTTTTACTACCACTCCAGAGCGGTACTACCACGGCTCCTACAGCGGTAGTACCGCTCCGGACCAAAAACTCGTCCCAAGTCATGCGGTGGTAGGCCCGGATGTAATTTTTTTAGTACCTCTCGCAAGCAGTAGTACCGCTACCCTTAGCAGTAGTACCGCTACCCCTAGAGGTAGTACCGTGAGGTCAAGCGGTACTACCGCTCCGACGGTTCTTCTGGCCTTTTTGCCTCCTCGCTGTTGTGTTTCGAAAGGGTACTACCGCCCGAGCGGTAGTACCGCTCCTTGGAGCGGTAGTACCGCTCTGTGCGGGCTGTGAGCATAACGGTTGGATTTTTTCCCACCTATAAAGGGGGTCTTCTTCCCCATTGAACCTTATCCTTTGAGCTCGTGTTCTTCCCCCATTGTTGACCTTCTTCGAGCTTGCTAACTCTCAATCCCTCCATGGATTCTTGCTAGTTTTTGAGGGAAAAGAGAGAGGAGATCAAGATCCACATTTCCACTGTAACATCCCAAATTTCCTATTTGGAATGTTTTACAATTATAGCTAAGCATCCTATGCATCCTGTTTGAATTTGAATGCCATTTGGAGTTTCAGAGAATTTTGAGCTTTGAATTTGAATTCAAACTTTGGCAAGTGGGAAACATTTCAAAAACTAAGCCTGATAAATACTTGATCAAAAGTATGAGAGGAGTAAACATGACACTCCAAAAATATCAGAGGAAAACATTGCCAAAAGTTTTGGATTCAAATCTGAATTTTATTTGAATTTGAAAAAAATGAATTTTTATAAAGTTTGGATTTTGTCCTTGGAAAAATGTTCAAATGATAGGGAATATTCCCCTGATCATTTTGGTATATATATACCCTATATAAAATATTTATATTTTATAAGTTATACTCTGTTTTGTTTTATTTTAAGAAAATAATTTCAAAAAAAAACCCCCTCAGCGCCACCAGCCCCCTGCCCAGCCAGTGCCAAAACCCCACACTGGGCCCGGCCAATGCCCACCAGCCCAATGGCCAGCCCAGCCGGCCTCACCTCACCCATCGCCCGAAACCCCTTGGGCTCGGTCGCCCGCTCACCCCACCCCCTCTCTCTCTCACCGACAGCAGGCCCCACCACCTCCCTCTTCCCCTCGCCCACGCCACCTCACCGCCGCCGCCGCCGGATCTCAAGGATCCGGGATCCCGATCCCCTCCCGATCGCCCCGAAGCAAGGCCGAGGCCCCGCCTATTTAAGGCGTCGCCCGCACCCCATTCCCCCCTAGCCCCTCGCGGACCCCTCCTCTCTCTCCGAGCTCACCGGAGGCCCGAGTCCCGCGCCGCCATTGTCGTCGCCGTCGCCGCCCTAGCCACCCCCGACCCCCACCGACTCCACCAGACCCCTCCCCGACCTCGTCCGCACCCCAGCCACTCCCCGACCTCCCGGCGCTTGGAGCCCTCGGCACACTCGTCGTCGCCCGCCGCCGCCGCCGAGCTCCGGTAAGCCACCGAACTCCCTCCCGTCCGATCGTGATGAGCAGCTAGGATTAGATCGCCCAGAAGAATATTTCTTTAAAATAAACCGGACCGGCCCGGTTTAGTCTCCGGTTTATTTTAGTTAGGTTTATTTTTATTCAGCCGGCCCATTTTAGTTTAACCCTAGGGCCCGTTTAGGTTATTTTACGCCCGATTACGCTTTAGGCCCATTAGGCCCTTTTTCTTTATTTTTGTTTTCTGTTTTAACAGAATAGTTCCTGTTTGAAAAATTCATATCTTTTATTCTGTTTAATATTTTAGTTGATTCTTTTTTGTTGGTTTGAAAATTTTCTATAGTTTGTGTAGAATATATATTTAGATATGTTAAAATTAATTAAAATTGCTTTAATTTAGTTTTAGTCAGAATAGTAAATCTGCTATAACTTGAGTTAGAAAAATTATTTTTGGATGATTCTTTTTGCCCAACTTTATTTTGACATTGCCAAACCATAGAAATTAATTTGGGTATTTTAGGATTAATAAATAAATAGTTTTAAGCAGAATCTTGTTAATCCTAATTAATTAACTAGCTACTGTTTTCCTATTATTTTAAATAGTAAATAAATTTATTTTTAACATGTGATTGATTATTCTAGGATAGTTTCTGTCACTTTATAGGATGAACTTTTATTTATAATAAATAAAAGCTTTATTTTATTTTTCTTAATAGATATTGAATTAGGCCTAATAGGAGTTTCATAATAGGTTTTAAATTAATTCTTTTGCTCCTAGTTGCTTAATGCATCCTTTTCTGTTAAGTCAACCTAAAACCATGATTAGGTTATGTTAATAAATTTTTGTTATATATAAAACTATTCTAGTTGTTGTTTGAAGTAGGAAAACTTGAGTTGGTTTTCTTTGAGTTTGCCTTTGATTTTGATTTGGTTGTTTTGGTGTGTTATGTTGCTATTGTTATGCTATTGTATTATGTGATCCTATGCTATATGCTTATTGTGATTATTGTTTGTCTCGGTAGAGTTTCCGAGTCTGAAGCTTGCTACTCTGAATCTTTAGCTTACGAGGATCATCAACAAGGCAAGTTTTGATCATGTTATTTCTATACCTATGTTTTTGTGCATTAGAATTGTCACCACCCACCATGCATGCAGTAGTTGAAATTTTGAAGTTATTAATCTTGAGTAGTATCATGTGGTAGGATGAACCAATCCCTTGTTACCATGACCCGGGGACGAAGTAGTTTACTTTGCTATGCTCGTGAGACGGGTTTTGGTTGAGTGAAATTCATAAGCAAGATGTGAGAGTCAATGATGATGACAACCCCATGAACTACAATGATCAAGATGGACTTTGAAATTCACTCTTGGGTGGAGGATTTGTTGACGGGCACCTGGAGAACCCGTGGTTGGCGGGATGCATGGAGAAGTGCCATGACATCTTGCGGAAAGCTTCACCCAGCCACGAAGAGAAGGATGGATGCCCCATGACCGAAGCTTACAGGCAGCCGCAAGCCATTATGGGCTCTGGCTGGGTTAACCTTAGTAGTGAAGCTGGCTGGGCGGTACTACGAGATGTAGAAGAACGGTAGGATTGGATGGGTACCGGCGGTAGCGAAAGAACTCTTTGGAAGACCCTGTTTCATTCGTCCGTCTTCAAACACCATGAAGTGCGAAGACTTTAAAGGAGGAATGATTCTTGCGGAAAAGTCAAACCTCTGCAGAGTTAAAGATCTAATCGATTAGCCGTGTCCCGATTACGGACAATTTGAGCCTCTGGAACTTGGAAGTATTCGAAATCTCAACACTAAACTAATGAATTAATTTGAGGGTTTTATGACTTAATAATTGGGAATGAGATATTGGTTGGCGGAACCATCTCAATAACTACCAACAATTGTAGTAATTTGCAAGCAAGTCCACTGTAGTAGGAGAAAATTGGCTTTTCGCAAAAATGATGAACCTTAGAGCTCCACAGCCAAAAATGCATATAGTGATAGTAACTTTATTATTGTTATTCTCTTCATGACTTGCCGACTTATTCAAAAGCTCACCTACATGGCTGCAACGTCTTATGTTGCGAGGGTATATTCGATCGGGGTGAGGCTACGCTCCGCGCTTAGCGTTGCCCTTTGGAGTCGGATGGACTCGCTTTTACTTCGACGCTTCCGCAGCATTAGTAGTTTATTTCTCATGAGTTGTCCTTGAGCCGAATTTATTCTCTTGTAATAAAGACTCTATATGAGAATCGTGTAATAATATTCAGGTGTGATTGAACTTTGATTACTTTATCGATGTCTTGTGAGTACCGGCATGATCTTGGGATGGTACAGCACGGAGATTTGACCGATTTTGGGTCAGTCGCTCTGAGAGATGGTATCGAGCACTGCAATGACCGTAGGATCGTAACCCCTAGGATCGGAAAGCCATAGGAAGAGACCATTTACTTTTATCCTTATCATTCCGTAATTCTCCCCTGTTCAATTCTGACTCTTCTCCTATTTTCAACATTCTAGATGGCCGTCGAGTTCACCCCGGTTTGCTACGGAGTTTTGCCACCCGATGAGGCGATGCCCTTCGCGTAAAGCTGGTCGAGATGGTGAAGAAGCTGAAGATTGCTCGCCCTCGATCACCGAAGCCAACCAATGCACTTCCGAGCGGACACCCGCTACGATTGAAGTGCATATCCTGTGGAGAACCTTCGGAGGACACACGGAGCCGATTGACTTGAGTTCACGAGTTCAAGCTGGATCATCGGAAGGGGCGTGGCGATCTATCGAGCACTTGGACATCTCCGAGAGGAGTACAGGGCCGAGCTCGATCCCTCAGACCTCGCCATGGTTTCACGCAGGGCAAGGAATGGAGATATCATCCGCACCGTGGAGGACGACTCCATTCTCTCGTACATCCAGGACTTGGAGTGTCTTCTCAGGAAACGGGAGATTCAGGCTCGCCGTAACTCGAAGACACACCGAAAGCTTTTGTTCCGTGAACTGGAACTGGAGGAGAAGGCACGCGCAGACTTCCTTAACCATGAGGAAGAAGTCGCGGACTTCATGGAGACAGTCGACGACCTGAAAATGAAGCTTGCCGCGATAGAGGAAAAGATGGACTTGGGAGAGGACCTTTTTCCGAGTGGAGATGAAGGACCCCTCGTGAGTAATGATCAGGATTATGAAAGGAGTTCCACTGAAGGAAGTCACAAGAGGAGGCGCCACAACAGAGGACGCAAGGATTATTGATGAAGACTTTTAGTCGACCACCATGTTTTTTTTTCCTTTTCGTCGATCAGTTAGGCCGATATTTTCCTTCGATTAGTCATGAGCTTTTGTAATCGAGATTTGAACCATGTTTGAGTGGAATGAATATATGATTGGTGTGTTTTATGATTGTGCATTCATATGGGTAGTGTTATTTCTCATAGACCATTGTTCTATTCTAATTTTCTCATCCACTCCAAAACACCAGATGCCTCCGAGGGCGTGACCTTCGGTTTTCCGCCGAGCTCACCCAGCTGCTCCAAAGCAGCAGAATGCACTTATGCAGCTTCTCATCGAGAATCGAACAACAACGCCAACAATCCACCGCCACCACCCCCGTGGACAACTTGACTCGATTCACGAGGCTGAATCCGCCAAATGTTCTCTAGTAGCACCGAGCCGATTGTCTGCTGATGATTGGCTCCGCAAAGTCGGAAGAGAGCTAATCACCATTGGATGCACCGATCTTTGAGAAGGTGCGCTTTGCACAAGATCAACTTGATGGACCTGCAGCTTCTTGGTGGGAGAACTACACCGCCACCTATCCCATTGGTGCCATCACATGGGATCAATTCCAGCAGAGCCTTCCACCGCTCATGTCTCACCGGAGCCATGAGTGCGAAGAAGCGTGAGTTCCGCAACTTACGCCAGGGAACCGTCTTGTGGCAAGATCGTGGATGAATCAGCAAGCTCGCTCGCTATGCCCCGGATGATGTGGCCACAGATGCATAAGCGGGAGAAGTTCCTTGAGGGACTCAATGACGAGCTGAGTATGCAGCTTATTGTGGCTACCTTCAACAACTACCGGAGCTGGTAGACAAGGCCACCATACTTGAAGGCAAGCAACAGCGGATAGAAAGCATAGCGGAAGTACAGCCAGGGAAGCACAACTCGGAGCTCAGCGAAGCCCGTTATGCACCATACTCGGAGGGCACACCCATCATAACCATGGAGGTAATAACCATGGAGGAAATGGGAACAACCGCAGCCAGGACAACAAGTCGAGGCCATGGCAATGGCAATGGAAATGGTAATGGCAATCAGCACCGTTCTGCCCGGCTCAAGGATCTGAGTCACATCACCGCTTCAAGTGCGGAAGACAGGGCATTATGCTACCGACTGCCCGGAGGCCAAGCGGAGGAATGGAAACGGCAATGGAGGCTCGTGAAGAAGCCCAATCCGTTCCCTCGTGCTCGGTGAACCACATCGGCGTGGAGGGCGTCTATGATCAGCCGACATAATCGTGGTTGGTAAGTTTTATTGAATTCACGTTCAGTTTTGGTACTCTTTGATTACGGTGCAACGCATTCATTCATATCAAGGGTAGTTGTGGAAAAGTGCAGGTTGCCCACTAAAACCCTTAGAAGCCCCTTCAAGTCGATTCCTGCAGGAGGAGAAATGATGGCGAGGCTTAGGCTGTCATGCAACCCTCAACATCGGGAACCATAAATTTCCCGCAGACCTCATAGTGTTGGAAACTCAGACCTTGGATGTAATCCTAGGCATGGATTGGTTGACGAAGTTGAAGGAACATAGGCGTGCCAAGAAGTCTATTCTGCTCACCACCCCGGGCGAAGAGGATCAAGTATGTAGCCAGCACAGCCAGGATGAAGAATCAGTGCATTCCCTCACGGAGTTGTTCAGAGGAAGTGCCGAGGTGCAAGACTTTCCCGATGTGTTTCGGAGGAATTACGAGGATGCCACGGACGGGACATTGAATTTCTGATCGAGCTATTGCCCGGCACAGCCCCAATATCCAAGAGACCTTATCGGATGCCACCGAATGAGTTGAAAGAGATCAAGGATCAAATTAATGAGTTATTGGAGAAAGGATATATTCGTCCAAGCTCATCACCTTGGGGAGCCCAGTTCTTTTGGTAGAGAAGAAGGATGGAAGCTTGAGGATGGTTGTGGATTATCGTGCGTTGAGCGAAGTAACCATCAAGAACAAGTACCCTCTGCCGATGATTAATGATCTGTTTGATCAGCTAGTAGGAGCCAAAGTATTCTCTAAGATCGATCTTCGATCAGGGTATCATCAGTTGAAGATCCGTGAAAAGGATATACCCAAAACAACATTCACTACCAGGTATGGTTTATATGAGTATACCGTCATGTCATTTGGATTGACTAATGCTCCTGCGTACTTCATGAATTTGATGAACAAGGTATTTATGGAATATCTGGACAAGTTTGTCGTGGTGTTCATCGATGATATATTGATTTTCTCCAAGAGCAAGGAAGAGCATAAGGAACATTTGAGTCTAGTTACGAGAAACTTGAGAACATCGTTGTATGCCAAGTTCAGCAAATGTGAATTTTGGCTAAAGGAAGTCGGATTCCTCGGACATGTTATTTCAGGAGAAGGAATAGCAGATTGATCCCGCCAAGGTTGAATCGATCACCGATTGGCGGTCACCCACCTCGATCAAGGAGATCCGCAGTTTCTCGGACTCGCAGGATATTATCGGAGGTTTATTGAGAACTTCTCGAAGATTGCCAAGCCCATGACTGAGCTGTTGAAGAAGGAGGCCAAGTATGTTTGGACCGAGGAATGTGAAGCCGTTTTCAGGAATTGAAGAAACGTTTGGTTACAGCCCGATATTGATTTTGCGGACATACACAAGGAATACCAGGTTTATTGTGGCGCTTCTCGTCAAGGACTCGGAGGAGTACTAATGCAGGAAGGAAAAGTTGTAGCTTATGCCTCCGGACAGCTACGACCTCATGAGATGAATTATGCCACACATGATTTGGAGTTAGCGGCCGTAGTGCATGCACTCAAGACACAGAGACATTTCCTCATCGGAAACCGTTGTGATGTTTACAGATCACAAGAGTTTGAAGTATATTTTCACGCAGAAGGAATTGAACCTCGAGCGAGAGGAGATGGCTAGAGTTGATAAAGGACTATGACATGAGATTGCATTACCACCTGTAAGGCTAATGTTATAGCAGATGCTTTGAGCCGTAAGAGTTATGTGAATACTCTCACAGCAGGAGGATTACCCGGAGTTAGTCGATGACCTCGTAGATCTCCGGCGGAGATAGTTCCGAGAGGATTTGTTGCAACTCTGGAAGTACAGTCCACTTTGGCGAAAGGATTCGTGAAGCCCGTAAGTCGGACAAGGAAATTGATGAGATAAAGCGTAAGATGAATGAAGGAAAAGCTAAAGGATTCCGTAAGGATGAACACGGAACTATATGGTTCGAGGATCGTATTTATGTGCCCAATGATCCCGAGCTCGGGAAGCTAATTCTTCAGAGGCTCATGATTCACCGTACTCGATTCACCCGGCAACACCAAGATGTACCGGATTTGAAGGAAAGTTTACGGTGGTGGTATGAAGAAGGATATTGCGAGTACATAGCCGTATCGATGTTTGTCAACGTGTAAAGGCAGAACATCGAAGCCAGCAGGTTACTTCAACCTTTGCCGATTCCCGATTGGAAATGGGAGAAACTTGGTATGGATTTCATCACGGGATTACCCAGACCCGTTCGGTTATGACTCCATCTGGGTAGTGGTTGATCGTTTGACCAAGGTAGCTCACTTCATTCCCGTGAAGACTACCTATACCAGTGCTAAGTTGGCCAAGATATACATGACCAGGATCGTATGTCTGCATGGAGTTCGAGGAAAATCGTGTCGATAGAGGAACACAGTTTACCTCAAAGTTTTGGAAGCGATTGCATGAAACTTTGGAGTGCGAGGCTGGAATTGATCACTTTTCATCCATGAGCAGATGGATGCACCGAGAGAGTCAACCAGATTACGGAGGACATGTTGAGAGCTTGTGTGCTAGACTATGGGTCTAGCTGGGATGATAATTTGCCATACGCAGAGTTCTCATACAATAACAGTTATCAATCCGGTCTGAAGATGGCCCCTTTCGAAGCTCTATACGGAAGGAGGTGCAGAACACCATTGCTGTGGGATAGTGTTGGAGATCGATCACTTTTCGGTTCCGACCTTATCAGGGATTCCGAAGAGAAAGTCAAGCTGATTCGAGACAGGCTCAAGATAGCACAGTCGAGACAGAAGAATTATGCCGACAGTAAGCGCAAGGAAGTAACTTACGAAGTCGGAGACCGAGCATATCTTCGTGTGTCTCCACTTCGTGGAATCAAGAGGTTTGGTGTCAAGGAAAGTTAGCACCCGATTCATTGGCCCTACAAAATCCTCGAGCGTCGTGGAGAGGTTGCGTACAAGTTGGAATTGCGGAAGGATTGTCCGGAGTTCATGATGTCTTCCATGTTTCTCACCAAGAAGTGTCATGCCGACATGGCGGATGTTCCGTTGAGAGACACGGTGCCCCTAGAGGCCATACAGCTTGACAAAGGATCGACATACAAGGAGAAACCCGTCCAATTCTCGAGACTGCAAGCGAGTCACCCGCAGCAAGGTCATCAAGTTTTGCAAGGTCTTTGTGGAGTCACCACACCGAGGAAGAAGCCACACAGGGAGCGCCAAGAAGACCTTCTTGAGATCACCCGCACCTATTGCTAGCCAACCCGAATCTCGAGTCGAGATTCATCTTAAAATGGTAGGTTTGTAACATCCCAAATTTCCTATTTGGAATGTTTTACAATTATAGCTAAGCATCCTATGCATCTGTTTGAATTTGAATGCCATTTGGAGTTTCAGAGAATTTTGAGCTTTGAATTTGAATTCAAACTTTGGCAAGTGGGAAACATTTCAAAAACTAAGCCTGATAAATACTTGATCAAAAGTATGAGAGGAGTAAACATGACACTCCAAAAATATCAGAGGAAAACATTGCCAAAAGTTTTGGATTCAAATCTGAATTTTATTTGAATTTGAAAAAATGGATTTTATAAAGTTTGGATTTTGTCCTTGGAAAAATGTTCAAATGATAGGGAATATTCCCCTGATCATTTTGGTATATATATACCCTATATAAAATATTTATATTTTATAAGTTATACTCTGTTTTGTTTTATTTTAAAAATAATTTCAAAAAAGAAACCCCAGTAAGCCACCAACCAAAAACCCCCACCACTGGCCCACCAATGCCCACTGGCCATGTTGGCCAGCCAGCCCAAAGCCACTGCCCTCACCTCACCCTCGCCTGAAACCCCTTGGGCTCGGTCGCCCGCTCACCCCCCCTCTCTCTCTCACCGACAAGAGGCCCCACCACCTCCCTCTTCCCTCGCCCACGCCACCTCGTCATGGCTGGAATTCAAGACAGCTTTTCATCCGCAGCAGATGGATGACCGAGAGAGTCAACCAGATTCGGAGGACATGTTGAGAGCTTGTGTGCTAGACTATGGGTCTAGCTGGGATGATAATTTGCCATACGCAGAGTTCTCATACAATAACAGATTATCAATACTGATCGAAGATGGCCCTTTCGAAGCTCTATACGGAAGGAGGTGCGAACACCATTCTTTGTGGGATAGTGTTGGAGATCGATCACTTTTCAGTTCCGACCTTATCGAGGATTCGAAGAAAGTCAAGCTGATTGAGACAGGCTCAAGATAGCACAATCGAGACGTAAGAGTTATGCCGACGATGGCGCAAGGAAGTAACTTACGAAGTCGGAGACCGAGCATATCTTCGTGTGTCTCACTTCGTGAAATCAAGAGGTTTGGTGTCAAGGAAAGTTAGCACCCGATTCATTGGCCCTACAAAATCCTCGAGCGTCGTGGAGAGGCTGCGTACAAGTTGGAATTGCGGAAGGATTGTCCGGAGTTCATGATGTCTTCCATGTTTCTCACCAAGAAGTGTCATGCCGACATGGCCGATGTTCCGTTGAGAGACACAAAGGCCCCTAGAGGCCATACAGCTTGACGGTGATCTGACTTACAAGGAGAAACCCGTCCGAATTCTCGAGACTGCAAGCGAGTCACCCGCAGAAGGTCATCAAGTTTTGCAAGGTCTTGTGGAGTCACCACACCGAGGAAGAAGCCACACAGGGAGCCCAAGAAGACCTTCTTCGAGATCACCCGCACCTATTTGCTAGCCAACCCGAATCTCGAGGGCGAGATTCATCTTAAGGTGGGTAGGTTTGTAACATCCCAAATTTCCTATTTGGAATGTTTTACAATTATAGCTAAGCATCCTATGCATCCTGTTTGAATTTGAATGCCATTTGGAGTTTCAGAGAATTTTGAGCTTTGAATTTGAATTCAAACTTTGGCAAGTGGGAAACATTTCAAAAACTAAGCCTGATAAATACTTGATCAAAAGTATGAGAGGAGTAAACATGACACTCCAAAAATATCGGAGGAAAACATTGCCAAAAGTTTTGGATTCAAATCTGAATTTTATTTGAATTTGAAAAAATGAATTTTTATAAAGTTTGGATTTTGTCCTTGGAAAATGTTCAAATGATAGGAATATTCCCTGATCATTTTGGTATATATATACCCTATATAAAATATTTATATTTTATAAGTTATACTCTGTTTTGTTTTATTTTAAAAAATAATTTCAAAAAAAACCCCCTCAAAGGCCAGACCAGCCCTGCCCAGCCACAGAACCCCCACCACTGGCCCACCCAGTGCCCACCAGCCAACCGGCCAGCCAAGACCGCCTCACCTCACCCTCGCCTGAAACCCCTTGGGCTCGGTGCGCCTCACCCCACCCCCCTCTCTCTCTCACCGACAGCAGCCCCACCACCTCCCTCTTCCCTCGCCCGCCACCTCGCCAGCCACACACACACGGATCCCGAAGGATCCGGATCCCGATCCTCCCGATCGCCCCAAGCAAGGCCGAGGCCCCCACCTATTTAAGGCGTCGCCCGCACCCCATTCCCCCCTAGCCCCTCGCGGACCCCTCCTCTCTCTCCCGAGCTCACCGGAGGCCCGAGTCCCTTGCCGCCATTGTCGTCGCCGTCGCCGCCCTAGCCACCCCCGACCCCCACCGACTCCACCAGACCCCTCCCCGACCTCGTCCGCACCCCCCAGGCCACTCCCCCGACCTCCCGACGCCCGAGCCCTCGGCACACTCGTGCCGCCGCCGCCCGCCGCCATGAGCTCCGTAAGCCACCGAACTCCTCCCGTCCGTCGTGATGAGCAGCTAGGATTAGATCGCCCCAAGAATATTTCTTTAAAATAAACCGGACCGGACGGTTTAGTCTCCGTTTATTTTAGTTAGGTTTATTTTTATTTAGCCGCCCGTTTAGTTTAACCCTAGGGCCCGTTTAGGTTATTTTACGCCCAAAGGTACAGTTTAGGCCCATTAGGCCCTTTTTCTTTTATTTTTGTTTTCTGTTTTAACAGAATAGTTCCTGTTTTGAAAAATTCATATATTTTATTCTGTTTAATTTTTTAGTTGATTCTTTTTTGTTGGTTTGAAAATTTTCTATAGTTTCTGTAGAATATATATTTAGCTATGTTAAAATTAATTAAAATTGCTTTAATTTAGTTTTAGTCAGAATAGTAAATCTGCTATAACTTGAGTTAGAAAAATTATTTTTGGATGATTCTTTTTGCCCCAACTTTATTTTGACATTGCCAAACCATAGAAATTAATTTGGGTATTTTAGGATTAATAAATAAATAGTTTTAAGCAGAATCTTGTTAATCCTAATTAATTAACTAGCTACTGTTTTCCTATTATTTTAAATAGTAAATAAATTTATTTTTAACATGTGATTGATTATTCTAGGATAGTTTCTGTCACTTTATAGGATGAACTTTTATTTATAATAAATAAAAGTTTTATTTTATTTTTCTTAATAGATATTGAATTAGGCCTAATAGGAGTTTCATAATAGGTTTTAAATTAATTCTTTTTGCTCCTAGTTGCTTAATGCATCCTTTTCTGTTAAGTCAACCTAAAACCATGATTAGGTTATGTTAAGAAATTTTTGTTATATATAAAACTATTCTAGTTGTTGTTTGAAGTAGGAAAACTTGAGTTGGTTTTTCTTTGAGTTTGCCCTTTTGATTTTGATTTGGTTGTTTTGGTGTGTTATGTTGCTATTGTTATGCTATTGTATTATGTGATCCTATGCTATATGCTTATTGTGATTATTGTTTGTCTCGGTAGAGTTTCCGGTCTGAAGCTTGCTACTACTGAATCTTTAGCTTACGAGGATCATCAGCAAGGCAAGTTTTGATCATGTTATTTCTATACCTATGTTTTTGTGCATTAGAATTGTCACCACCCCACCATGCATGCAGTAGTTGAAATTTTGAAGTTATTAATCTTGAG
The DNA here is from genome assembly GCA_021605205.1 of Aegilops longissima. Lineage (NCBI taxonomy): Eukaryota > Viridiplantae > Streptophyta > Magnoliopsida > Poales > Poaceae > Aegilops > Aegilops longissima. Next base: position 96,659,493 of record CM038679.1, on the reverse strand, counting down.
TAGTATCATGTGGTAGGATGAACCAATCCCTTGTTACCATGACCCCGGACGAAGTAGTTTACTTTGCTATGCTCGTGAGACGGGTTTTGGTTGAGTGAAATTCATAAGCAAGATGTGAGAGTCAATGATGATGACAACCCCATGAACTACAATGATCAAGATGGACTTTGAAATTCACTCTGGGTGGAGGATTTGTTGACGGGCACCTGGAGAACCCAGTGGTTGGCGGGATGCATGGAGAAGTGCCATGACATCTTGCGGAAAGCTTCACCCAGCCACGAAGAGAAGGATGGATGCCCCATGACCGAAGCTTACAATGCAGCCGCAAGCCATTATGGGCTCTGGCTGGGTTAACCTTAGTAGTGACGCTGGCTGGGCGGTACTACGAGATGTAGAAGAACGGTAGGATTGGATGGGTACGGCAGTAGCGAAGAACTCTTTGGAAGACCTGTTTCATTCGTCCGTCTTCAAACACCATGAAGTGCGAAGACTTTAAAGGAGGGAATGATTCTTGCGGAAAAGTCGCAAACCTCTGCAGAGTTAAAGATCTAATCGATTAGCCGTGTCCCGATTACGGACAATTTGAGCCTCTGGAACTTGGAAGTATTCGGAAATCTCAACACTAAACTAATGAACTAATTTGAGGGGTTTTATGACTTAATAATTCGGGAATGAGATATTGGTTGGCGGAACCATCTCAATAACTACCAACAATTGTAGTAATTTGCAAGCCAGTCCACTGTAGTAGGAGAAAATTGGCTTTTCACAAAAATGATGAACCTTAGAGCTCCACAGCCAAAAAGGCATATAGTGATAGTAACTTTATTATTGTTATTCTCTTCATGACTTGCCAGCTTATTCAAAAAGCTGACCTACATGGCTGCAACGTCTTATGTTGCAGAGGTATATTCGATCGGGAGTGAGGCTACGCTCCGCTTGCTTTTTCCTTTGGAGTCGGATGGACTCGCTTTTACTTGACGCTTCCGCAGCATTAGTAGTTTATTTCTCATGAGTTGGCCTTGAGCCGAATTTATTCTCTTGTAATAAAGACTCTATATGAGAATCGTGTAATAATATTCAGGTGTGATTGAACTTTGATTACTTTATCGATGTACTGTGAGTACCAGCATGATCTTGGGATGGTACAGGCACAGAGATTTGACCGATTTTGGGTCAGGTCGCTACATCCACTATCACTTTCTCTTCTATGTGAGGGGAACTCCTTGGATCTAGATCTTGGAGTTCTTGGTGTTATCCTTCTTGTTCTTCCTCTCCTTTTCTTCCCTAGCATTAGTTGCTTCGGTGGGATTTGAGAGAGAAGGACTTGGGCACTCCGTGTGCCCTTGCCATTGCATTTGGTGCATCGGTTTGAGTTCTCCACGGTGATACGTGGAAGTTACAAGTTGAGAAGCTTATTACTCTTGGGTGCTTGGTGCCCTTGAGCTTGTTCCTCTTGGGTGCTTGGGCGCCCTAGACGGTTGGTGATGTTCGGAGCTCGATCATTGTAGTGTAAAGCTCCGAGCAAGCATCGGGGTCTCCAATTAGGTTGTGGAGATCGCCCCGAGCAATTTGACGGGTACCGGTGACCGCCCCCAAGGGTTGCCAAAGTGTACGGGTTCAGTGACCGCCCCCAAGGGTTGCCATTTGTACGGGTTCGGTGACCGCCCTCAAGAGTCCCTTAGTGGAATCACGGCATCTTGCATTGTGCGAGGGCGTGAGGAGATTACGGTGGCCCTAGTGGATTCTTGGGGAGCATTGTGCCTCCACACCGCTCCAAACGGAGATTAGCATCCGCAAGGGTGTGAACTTCGGGATACATCATCGTCTCCGCGTGCCTCGGTTATCTCTTACCCGAGCCCCTTTACTTATGCACTTTACTTTGTGATAGCCGTGGTGTTCCTTGTTATATATCTTGCTATCACATAGTTGTTTATCTTGCTTAGCATAACTTGTTGGTGCACATAGGTGAGCCTAGTTGTTTTAGGTTGTGTGCTTGACAAATTAACCGTTAGGTTTATTCCGCATTTGTTCAAGCCTAAACCGTGATTATTTTAAAGCGCCTATTCACCCCCCCCCCCTCTAGGCGTCATCCACGATCTTTCACATAGGTTCCCAATGTCACGAAACCCGCAAGTTGATCACCAAAACATACATCAAGTGGCACATGATATCCCATTGTCACCACAGATAATCACGGCAAGACATACATCAAGTGTTCTCATAAAGACTCAATCCGATAAGATAAATTCAAAGGGGAAACTCAATTCATCACAAGAGAGTAGAGGGGGAGAAACATCATAAGATCCAACTACAATAGCAAAGCTCGGGATACATCAAGATCGTATCACCTCAAGAACACGAGAGAGAGAGATCAAACACATAGCTACTGGTACATACCCTCAGCCCGAGGGTGAACTACTCCTCCTCGTCATGGATAGCGCCGGGATGATGAAGATGGCCACGGTGATGGGATCCCCCTCCGTGGTCTTGAACAGGTCCCATTGGTTTTGGTGGCTACAGAGGCTTGCGGGCGGAACTCCCGATCTATCTTCTGCTCGGAAGTTTTAGGGTACAAGAGTATATATGGGTGCAGGGGTGCGTTGGTGGAGCTACGGGGCCCCGACGAGGTAGGGGGCGCTGGGCGCCCCACCTCGTGGAAGCCCAGATCTCCCGACGTGCACTCCAAGTTCCTGGGTTGCTTTCCTTCCAAAAATAACCTCTCCAGTTGATTTCGTTTCGTTTTGACTCCGTTTGATATTCCTTTTCCTCAAAACACTGAAATAGGCATAAAACAACAAATCTGGGCTGGGCCTCCGGTTAATAGATTAGTCCCAAAAATAATATAGAAGTGGATAATAAAGCCCAATATTGCCTAAAACAGTAGATAAAGTAGCATGGAGCAATCAAAAATTATAGATACGTTGGAGACGTATCAAGCATCCCCAAGCTTAATTCCTGCCTGTCTTCGAGTAGGTAAATGATAAAAAAGAATTTTTGATGCGGAGTGATACTTTGGCATAATTTCAATGTAAATCTTCTTAATTGTGGCATGAATATTCAGATCCGAAAGATTCAAGACAAAACTTCATATTGACACAAAAATAATAATACTTCAAGCATACTAATCAAAGCAATCATGTCTTCTCAAAATAACATGGCAAAAAAAGTTCATCCCTACAAAATCATATAGTTAGGCTATGCTTCATTTTCGTCACACAAAGATGTTCCCAACTTCTATACCCCCGATGACAAGCCAAGCAATTGTTTCATACTTAAATAATCTCAAACTTTTTCAACCTTCACGCAATACATGAGCGTGAGCCATGGATATAGCACTATGGGTGGAATAGAATATGATGATGGGGATTTTGTGGAGAAGACAAAAAAGGAGAAAGTCTCACATTGACGAGGATAATCAATGGGCTATGGAGATGCCCATTAATTGATGTCAATATGAGGAGTAGGGATTGCCATGCAACGGATGCACTAGAGCTATGAATGCTCAACAAAAGAAAACTAGTGGGTGTGCATCCAACTCGCTTGCTCATGAAGACCTAGGTCATTTGAGGAAGCCCATCGTAGGAATATACAAGACAAGTTCTATAATGAAAAATTCCCAATAGTATAAAAAAACAACTTATGAGACTCACTATATGAAGAACAAGGTGCTACTTTGAAGCACAATATATTAGACTCACACATGAAGAACAAGGTGCTACTTTGAAGCACAAGTGTGGAAAAGAGATAGTAGCATTGCCCCTTTTTTTGGGCCTTTCTTTTTTTGGCCTTTTTTTTATTTGGGCAATGCTCTAATAATGATGATCATCACACTTGTATTGATTACAACACAAGGATTACAACTCAAAACTTAGAACAAGATATGACTCTATATGAATGCCTCCGGCGGTGTACCGGGATGGTGCAATGAATCAAGAGTGACATGTATGAAAAATAATGGATGGTGGCTTTGCCACAAATACGATGTCAGCTACATGATCATGCAATGGCAATATGACAAAAGTAATATATGTCGTGACGATGATGATGGAAGTTGCATGGCAATATATCTCGGAATGGCTATGGAAATGCCATGATAGGTAGGTATGGTGGCTGTTTTGAGGAATATATAAGGAGGTTCATGTGTGATAGAGCGTATTGTATCACGGGGTTTGGATGCACCGGCGAAGTTTGCACCAACTCTCAAGGTGAGAAAGGGCAATGCACGGTACCAAAGAGGCTAGCAAAGGCGGAAAGGTGAGAGTGCGTACAATCCATGGACTCAACATTAATGAAAAGAACTCATATACTTATTGCAAAAATTTAGAAGTCATCAAAAATCAAGTACTACGCGCATGCTCCTAGGGGGATAGATTGGTAGGAAAAGACCATCGCTCGTCCCCGACCGCCACTCATAAGGATGCACAAGCCAGGTACACTTCATGTTTCAAATTTGTTACACAACTTTAACCATACGTGCATGCTACGGGACTTGCATACTTCAACACAAGCATTTCTCAAATTCATAATTACTCAACTAGCACGACTTTGATATTATCACCTCCATATCTCAGAACAATTATCAAGCATCAAACTTTTCTTAGTATTCAACACACTCATAAGAATTCTTACAAATCTTGAATACCAAGCATATTAGGATTTTAAGCAAATTACCATGCTATTTGAGACTCTCAAAATAATATGAATGAAGCATGAGAGTTCATCTATTTCTTCAAAATAAAACTACCACCATGCTCTAAAATATATAAGTGAAGCACTAGAGAAAATGACAAACTACTCCGAAAGATATAAGTGAAGGTCAATGAGTAGCTAAATAGTTATGCAACTATGCGAAGACTCTCTCTCATTTAATAATTTCAGATCTTGATACTTTATTCAAACAGCAAGCAAAGCTAAAGAAAATAAAATGACGCTCCAAGCAATCATGTGGTGAATAAAAATATAGCTCAAAGTAAAGTTACCGATGAATGAAGACAAAAGAGGGGATGCCATCCGTGGCATCCCCAAGCTTAGGCTCTTGGTTATCCTTTGAATATTACCTTGGGGTGCCTTGGGCATCCCCAAGCTTAGGCTCTTGCCACTCCTTATTCCATAGTCCATGGAATCTTTACCCAAAACTTGAAAACTTCACAACACAAAACTCAACAGGAAATCTTAAGCTCCGTTAGTGAAATAAAACAAAACCACCACATTGGTACTGTAATTAACTCATTCTAAATTCATATTGGTGTAATATCTACTGTACTCCATCTTATCTATGGTTCATACCCTCCGATACTACTCATAGATTCATCAAAATAAGCAAACAACACATAGAAAACAGAATCTGTCAAAAACAGAACAGTCTGTAGTAATCTTTATCAAACGTATACTTCTGGGACTCCAAAAATCCTACCAAATTAGGAAGTCCTAAGAAATTCGTTTACCAATCCAGGGCAAAAAGAATCAGATCAGAAGCAAGTTTCTGTGAATTAACAAAACTAATTTACTGGGTGCAAAAGTTTCTGATTTTCAGGAGGATCAACACAACTATCACCGTAAGCCATCCTAAAGGTCTTACTTGGCACTTTATTGAAACAAAAGCTATAAAACATGATTAATACAGTAGTATAATCATGTGTACACATAAAAAAGGATAAATATTGGGTTGTCTCCCAACAAGCGCTTTTCTTTAATGCCTTTCTAGCTAGGCATGATGATGACAATGATGCTCACATAAAAGATAAGAATTGAAACATAACGGGAGCATCATAAAGCATATGACTAGCAAATTTAAGTCTAACCCACTTCATATGCATAGGGATTTTGTGATCAAACAACTTATGGGAACAATAATCAACTTGCATAGGAAGGTAAAACAAGCATAGCTTCAAGATTTTCAACATATAGAGAGGAAACTTGACATTATTGCAATTCCTACAAGCATATATTCCTCCCTCATAATAATTTTCAGTAGCATCATGAATGAATTCAACAATATAACCAGCACCTAAAGCATTCTTTTCATGACCTACAAGCATAGAAAATTTACTACTCTCCACATAAGCAAAATTCTTCTCATCAATAGTAGTGGGAGTATCAAAAGAGACTTGAACACTAAAAATTGTTTCCACATTAAAAGAGTAATGTTCAGAAAAAAGATAATCATAATCATGACAAGATTTGTAAATATAATCATCACTACTTTTTATAGCATAAGTTTCATCACAATAATCATCATAAGTAGCAACTTCATTCTCATCATAATCGATTGAAACCTCTTCCAAGATAGTGGAATCATCACTAAATAAAGTTGACACTCTTCCAAATCCACTTTCATATTCATCACAATAAGATTCAACATCCTCCAAAATAGTGGGATCATTACTTCCTAAAGTTGACACTCTTCCAAACCCACTTTCATCAATATAACCATCATAAATAGGAGGCATGCTATCATCATAACAACTTTGCATATCAAAACTTGGGATGCTAAAAATATCATCTTCATTAAACATAGCATCCCAAGCTTGGGACAAACATTATTCCAGCAAATATATTCTCAAATATTTCATCCCAATCAAACATAGCTTCCCCAAGCTTGGGCCCTTTCATATAATAAGCATAATCACTCTCATCATTAAAAATATTGATAGCACCAATAGTATAGCAATTATCATCATCACAATGAGTAATAGGAGCAACATCATTTGGGAGGGATACCTTTCTACCTTTGTTGCTCCTTCTTTTCTTTTTCTTCTTCACATTATGTGTGGGTTCAACCTTCCTTTTTGAGCTCCTTATTGATGATATTGGTTGGATAGAAGACTCCTCCTCTTTACCTGATTCATCATAAGAAATAATAGGAGGATATTGGGAAGTCTCTTCCCTTTCGTTAGCATTCTCTTCATCTTCTATTTGTTTTCTTTTCTTTATGTAATTGGCAATATAAGGATTTTCAATGCAATTCACCGCACAATACATATAAATCTTCTCTAGATCAAAATCAAGAAATCTATCAAGATTAAATTTTGGAATACCCTCAATTATACGTTTCATTTCTTCATAACCCAAAAGAAGGCTAAGCTCTTTATGATGCTCAAGGGTAATCAAATTATCACAATATTTGGAAACAACTTGATCATGAAACAAATAGCATTGGAGCTTTAAATGACCATGTTCATTGCAAAGTTCACATCCATCTAGCTCTTCTTGCAACAATTTGGTTTCTAAGTACTTATGCCTCTTACAATAAATATCTTCTCTATTTGGTGTGTTCATGCAAACATGCACTCCACAAAAGTTGACATGCTCATAAGAGATATTTTCATCATAACTAGTGCAATCATCATTAGCATCATGGATATTCAAATAATTCGTACTAACAACATTGCAATCATGCTCATCATTCAAAGATTTAGTGCCAAACAATTTAGAGATTTCTTCTTCTAGCACTTGAGCACAATTATCCTTTCCATCATACTCACGAAAGATATTAAAAAGGTGAAGCGTATGAGACAAACTCAATTCCATTTTTTTGTAGTTTTCTTTTATAAACTAAACTAGTGCTAAAACAAGAAACAAAAAGATTCGATTGCAAGATCTAAAGATATACCTTCACTTACCTAGCTTCCCCGGCAACGGCGCCAGAAAAGAGCTTGATGTCTACTACACAACCTTCTTCTTGTAGACGTTGTTGGGCCTACAAGTGCACAGGTTTGTAGGACAGTAGCAAATTTCCCTCAAGTGGATGACCTAAGGTTTATCAATCCGTAGGAGGCGTAGGATGAAGATGGTCTCTCTCAAACAACCCTGCAACCAAATAACAAAGAGTCTCTTGTGTCCCCAACACACCCAATACAATGGTAAATTGTATAGGTGCACTAGTTCGGCGATGAGATGGTGATACAAGTGCAATATGGATGGTAGATAAAGGTATTTGTAATCTGAAATAATAAAAAAAGCAAGGTAACTAATGATAAAAGTGAGCGTAAAAGGTATTGCAATGATAGGAAACAAGGCCTAGGGTTCATACTTTCACTAGTGCAAGTTCTCTAAATAATAATAACATAGATGGATCATATAACAAGCCCTCAACATGCAACAAAGAGTCACTCCAAAGCCACTAATAGCGTAGAACAAACATAGAGATTATGGTAGGGTACGAAACCACCTCAAAGTTATTCTTTCGGATCAATCTATAAAAGAGTTCGTACTAGAATAACACCTTAAGATACAGATCAACCAAAACCCTAATGTCACCTAGATACTCCATTGTCACCTCAAGTATCCGTGGGCATGATTATACGATATGCATCACACAATCTCAGATTCATCCAACCAACATAAAAGTACTTCAAAGAGTGCCCCAAAGTTTCTACCGGAGAGTCAAGAACGTGTGCCAACCCCTATGCATAGGTTCCCAATGTCACAAAACCCGCAAGTTGATCACCAAAACATACATCAAGTGGCACATGATATCCCATTGTCACCACAGATAATCACGGCAAGACATACATCAAGTGTTCCCATAAAGACTCAATCCGATAAGATAACTTCAAAGGGGAAACACAATTCATCACAAGAGAGTAGAGGGGGAGAAACATCATAAGATCCAGCTACAATAGCAAAGCTCGGGATACATCTAGATCGTATCACCTCAAGAACACGAGAGAGAGAGAGAGATCAAACACATAGCTACTGGTACATACCCTCAGCCCCGAGGGTGAACTACTCCCTCCTCGTCATGGATAGCACCGGGATGAAGAAGATGGCCACCGGTGATGGGATCCCCCTCCGGCAGGGTGCCGGAACAGGGTCCCGATTGGTTTTTGGTGGCTACAAAGGCTTGCGGCGGCGGAACTCCCGATCTATCTTCTGTTCTGGAAGTTTTAGGGTACAAGAGTATATATGGGTGCAGGGGGTACGTCGGTGGAGCTACGGAGCCCCACGAGGTAAGGGGGCGCGCCCCCCACTCTCGTGGGCAGCCCGTATCTCCCCTGACGTGCACTCCAAGTTCCCTGGGTTGCTTTCCTTCCAAAAATAACTTCTCCAGTTGATTTCGTTCCGTTTTGACTCCGTCTGATATTCCTTTTCCTCGAAACACTGAAATAGGCATAAAAACAGCAAATTTGGGTTGGGCCTCCGGTTAATAGGTTAGTCCCAAAAATAATATAAAAGTGGATAACAAAGCCCAATATTGCCTAAAACAGTAGATAAAGTAGCATTGAGCAATAAAAAATTATAGATACGTTGGAGACGTATCAGATGTGCAATGATCTAGCGTAGCAATCACATCAAAAAACGGACAAGCCATGAAAACATCATGCTAGCTATCTTACGATCACGCAAGGCAATATGACAATAAATGCTCAAGTCATGTATATGATGATGATGGAAGTTGCATGGCAATATATCTCGGAATGGCTATGGAAATGCCATGATAGGTAGGTATGGTGGCTGTTTGAGGAAGATATAAGGAGGCTTATGTGTGATAGAGCGTATCATATCACGGGGTTTGGATGCACCGACAAAGTTTGCAGCAACTCTCGAGGTGATAAAGGGCAATGCACGATACCGAAGAGGCTAGCAATGATGGAAGGGTGAGAGTGCGTATAATCCATGGACTCACATTAGTCATAAAGAACTCATATACTTATTGCAAAAGTTTATTAGCCCTCGAAGCAAAGTACTACTACGCATGCCCCTAGGGGGATAGATTGGTAGGAAAATACCATCGCTCGTCCCCGACCGCCACTCATAAGGAAGACAATCAAAGAAACACCCCATGCTTCAAATTTGTCACACAACGGTTACCATACGTGCATGCTACAGGACTTGCAGACCTCAACACAAGTGTCTCTACAATCCACAACCACCCACTAGCATGACTCTAATATCACCATCTTTATGTCGCAAAACTATTGCAAGGAATCAAACATATCATATTCAGCGATCTACAAGTTTATGTAGGATTTTATGACTAACCATGTGAATGACCAATTCCTGTAATCTCTCTAAATAGATATAAGTGAAGCAAGAGAGTTTAATTCTTTCTACAAAAGATATGCCCACGCTCTAACAAATATAAGTGAAGCAAAAGATCATTCTACAAATGGCGATTTTCTATGTGAAGAGAAACAGGCAATCCAAACTTCAAATGATATAAGTGAAGCACGTGAAGCATTCTATAAAGCCATACTCAAAAGATTTAAGTGAAGTGCAATGAGCATTCTATAAATAAACCAAGGACTATCTCATACCAGCATGGTGCATAAAAAGAAAAATGAAAACTAAATGCAAAAGACGCTCCAAGACTTGCACATATCGCATGAACGAAACGAATCCGAAAACATACCGATACTTGTTGAATAAAGAGGGGATGCCTTCCGTGGCATCCCCAAGCTTAGACGCATGAGTCTCCTTGAATATTTACTTGGGGTGCCTTGTGCATCCCCAAGCTTGAGCTCTTGCCTCTCTTCCATTTCCTCATATCGAGTCATCCTCGATCAAACACTTCATCCACACAAAACTTCAACAGAAAACTCGGTAAGATCCGTTAGTATAATAAAGCAAATCACTACTCTAAGTACTGTAGCAAACCAATTCATATTTTGTTTTTGCATTGTTTCTACTGTAATATAGCTTTTCCATGGCTTAATCCACTGATATAAATTGATAGTTTCATCAAAACAAGCAAACTATGCATCAAAAACAGAATCTGTCAAAAACAGAACAGTCTGTAGCAATCTGAACATTCACCATACTTCTGGTACCGCAACAATTATACCAAAATTAGGAAAAATAAAAAAATTGTATATAAATACAGCACAAAAAGAATCAGAACCATTTGACGTTCCAGCAAAAAATGTAAAATCGCGCACTACAGCCAAAGTTTCTGTCCTGCACCGTACAAACCAACAAGCATTGTAAACATCCTAAAGGCAAATCTTGGCACATTATTTTTATGATACAATGGAATTGTACAAGGGGATAATTATTTTTTATGAAAAGTTTCTATAATTAAGTTTCACAAAGTTTCCATGAGCATGAACAAAGTTCAAGGAGCTCTCTCACTTCAACAATGCTTGTCTCTCTCACTTTCACTTTCCTTTTTGAAAAGTTTTAGGTTCCCCTCTTATTTTTTTGTTTCTAAACTATATGAAAGCACTCAAAAGAAATAAATGACTCTCTAAAACTTCCGGTTTGTCTCCCTGGCAACGCTTTCTTTAAAGCCATTAAGCTAGGCTATAGTGCTCAAGTAATAGATCCACCCGGATCCCAAGGTATATCAAAGCCAATTTTAATTAACAATGATTTGTAATTTAGTAGTGAGCACAAAGTAACATATATCATGCAACAACGAAGTCTAACTCTCTTCCTATGCATCGGCATGTCATAAAAGAACAATTCAGACATACCAAGTAAAGGCCAATGCATAGTATAAGCAGTTTCTTGCAATTTTATCATATTGGAAACATAGAGAGGTGGAGATGTAGTTCCTCTCTCATAATAATTGCAAGTAGGATCATCAAGCACATGCATATTATATCTATCAAAATCATCATGTGTAGCGGTAAAAGGCAACCCATCAATATAATCCTTAATAAGAGCAAACTTCTCCGATATAGTGTAGTCGGGAGAATTCAAAAATATAATAGGACTATCATGTGTGGGTGCAATAGCAACAATTTCATGTTTAACATAAGGAACTATAGCAAGTTCATTTCCATAAGCATCATTCATATTGGCATCTTGGCCACAAGCATAGCAAGCATCATCAAAAAGGTATATTTCAAGAGAATCAACGGGATCATAAGAATCATCATAGCAATCATCCTTCGGTAAGCAAGAAGGGGAATTAAACAATGTATGACTTGCAGAGTTACTCTCATTAGAAGGTGGGCATGGGTAGCTAATCCGCTCTTCCTCCTTTTGTTCTTCGCTCTCCTCATCATCTTTTTCATCCAATGAGCTCACAGTTTCATCAATTTCTTCTTCCATAGACTCGTGCAAAATATTAGTCTCTTCTTGGACAGCGGAGACTTTCTCAATAAATGCATCAATATTGTAATTGTATTCATAATTCTTATAACAATATTTAAGTACAGCAAAATTTTCAGGTCTATAAACTGAATCATCAAATCGTCAACCTCTTTAAACACATATTCAATCTCACAGGCACCCATAAAAGCAACAAATTCTTCTATTTGTTCCACATCATAGTAATCATAGATACCATTAGCATAAGAAGCCAAGGTTTTATCATCATTAAATTTGCATGAAAAGGGAAGGTGTGGAGCCTTCATCCTAGAGCAACAAGTATAATCATATCTCAAACATAGATCCCGAGGCAACATATAAATTTGATCCCATAATAGTTTCCCCTTTTGTGTCAAGCGATAATCCCTAAAGTATTCATGTTGATCCAACGTGTCTCCCATAACATAATTGAATGGGGTTTTCTCAGAATTATCAAAGTAGTACATAATATCTTCCACATAATGAGCATAGAGGTTTTTAGGAGGTTCCCCATCTCCATGAGTAGCAACTACACCTTATTTTTTTGGTATTTCGTGTTCCATATCCATAACTAAAGATAGAGAACAATAGGAACAACAAATAAAAATTACTTAGTGATAAAGCAAACAAGCACACATGAGAATATTCCCCTCACGCTATGACTCCCTGGCAACGGCGCCAGAAAAAGGTCTTGATAACCCGCAAGTATACAGGATCAATGTAGCCTCTTTCGATAAGTAAGAGTATCGAACCCAACGAGGAGCTAAAGGTAGAACAAGTATTCTCTCAAGTCCTATCTTCCACTGATACAACTCTACGCACGCTTAGTGTTCGCTTTACCTAGAACAAGTATGAAACTATAATTACTTTGTAGGTGTGATAGGATAGGTTTGCAAGATAATAGAGAGCACGTAAATATAAACTAGGGGCTGTTTAGATAAAGAAGCAATAAAGTAAATATAGCGAGTGTGGAAAAGTGGTGGTAGGAGTTATGAAATTGTCCCTAAGCAATTGACTACTTTACTAGACCGATAGCAAGTTTTATGTGGGAGAGGCATAAGCTAACATACTTTCTCTTCTTGGATCATACGCACTTACGATTGGAACTCTAGCAAGCATCCGCAACTACTAAAGTTCATTAAGGTAAAACCCAACCATAGCATTAAAGCATCAAGTCCCCTTTATCCCATACGCCACAACCCCCTTACACGGGTTTGTGCTTCTGTCACTCACGCCACCCACCATAAGCAAATCATGAACATATTGCAAACCCTACAGTGGGGATCCCTCACGCTTGCGCGACACGGAGAGCACCATAGGACAGCACCAATAATAAAACATGCAACTCAAACCAATCATAGCAATTCATCAATCACCGATAGGACAACGAAAATCTACTCAGACATCATAGGATGGCAACACATCATTGGATAATAATATGAAGCATAAAGCAACATCTTCAAGTAGAGGGTACAGCGGGTTGCGGGAGAGTGGACCGCTGAATATAGATGGGGAAGGTGATGGATATGTTGGTGAAGATGGTGGAGGTGTTGGTGTAGATCGCGGTGATGATGATGGCCCCCGGCAGCGTTCCGGCGCCACCGGAAGCAAGGGGTAGAGGGCCCCCCTTCTTCTTCTTCTTCCTTGACCTTCTCCCTAGATGGGAGAAGGGTTTCCCCTCTGGTCCTTGGATCCCATGGTGTGGGAGGAGCGAGAGCCCCTCCGAGATTGGATCTGTCTCTCTGTTTCTGCGTTCTCAGATTCTGCCCTTTCATCGTTTCTTTTATATCCAGAGATCCATAACTCCGATTGGGGTGAATCTTTCGCCCAGATTTTTCTCATAAAATTAGCTTTCTTGCGGCAAAAGAAGAGCGTCAACCTCCTTACAGGATGCCCACAAGGGTCCAGGGTGCGCCTGCCTCCCTGGGGCGCACCCCCCTGCCTCGTGGCCCCCTCGGGCACCGTCTCGTGTTGATTCTTCCTCCCAAAAATCACATATTCCAAAATAATTCTCCGTCCGTTTTTATCCCGTTTGGACTCTGTTTGATATTGGGTTTTATAAACATAAAACATGCAACAAACAGAACTGCACTGAGCAATCGGATCAATATGTTAGTCCCAAAAATAGTATAACAAGTTGCCAAAAGTATTTGAAAGTTGAATAATACTGGCATGGAACAATCAAAAATTATAGATACGATGGAGACCTATCAGCCTGCATCTAGAGTATTAAGTTCATGAAGAATAGAGTAACGCATTAAGAAAGATGACATGATGTAGAGGGATAAACTCAAGCAATATGATATAAACCCCATCTTTTTATCCTTGATGGCAACAATACAATACGTGCCTTGCTGCCCCTGCTGTTGCTGGGAAAGGACACCGCAAGATTGAACCCAAAGCTAAGCACTTCTCCTATTGCAAGAAAGATCAATCTAGTAGGCCAAACCAAACTAATAATTCGAAGAGACTTGCAAAGATAACCAATCATACATAAAAGAATTCAGAGGAGATTCAAATATTTCTCATAGATAAACTTGATCATAAACCCACAATTCATCGGATCTCGACAAACACACTGCAAAAAGAGTTACATCGAATAGATCTCCAAGAAGATCGAGGAGAACTTTGTATTGAGATTCAAAGAGAGAGAAGAAGCCATCTAGGTAATAACTATGGACCCGAAGGTCTGTGGTAAACTACTCACAACTCATCGGAGAGGCCTTGGAGATGATGTAGAGGCCCTTCGTGGTTGATTCCCCTTCCGACGGAGCGCCAGCGAAGGCTCCAAGATGGGGTCTCGCGGATATAGAAGGTTGCGGCGGTGGAAATAGTTTTTTGTGGTGCTCCTGGATGTTTTCAGGGTATGGAGGTATATATAGGCGAAGGAGGTAGGTCAGGGGAGCCACGAGGGTGGGGAGCGCGCCCACCCCCGTAGGACGCGCCCTCCTGCCTCATGGCCGCCTCGGCTGCTTCTTGACGTCCACTCCAAGTCTCCTCGATTGCGTTTGTTCCAAAAAGATCGCTCCCAAAGGTTTCATTCCGTTTGGAGTCCATTTGATATTCCTTTTCTGCGAAACACTGAAATAGGCAAAAAAAAACAGCAATTCGGGCTGGGCCTCCTGTTAGTAGGTTAGTCCCAAAAATGATATAAAAGTGTAAAGTAAAGCCCATAAACATCCAAAACGGGTAATATAATAGCATGGAACAATAAAAAATTATAGATACGTTGGAGACGTATCAAGCATCCCCAAGCTTATTTCCTGCTCGTCCTCGAGTAGGTAAATGATAAAAACAGAATTTTTGATGTGGAATGCTACCTAGCATATTTCTCAATGTAATTTTCTTTATTGTGGCATGAATGTTCAGATCCAAATGATTCAAAGTAAAAGTTCATATTGACATAAGAAATAATAATACTTCAAGCATACTAACTAAGCAATCATGTCTTCTCAAAATAACATGGCTAAAGAAAGTTCATCCCTACAAAATCATATAGTTAGGCTATGTTTCATTTTCATCACACAAAATACTCACATCATGCACAACCCCGGTTTCAGCCAAGCAATTGGTTCATACTTTTTAACGCGCTTCAGCTTTTTCAACTCTCACGCAATACATGAGCGTGAGCCATGGATATAGCACTATCGGTGGAATAGAATATGATGATGGAGATTGTGTGGAGAAGACAAAAAGGGAGAAAGTCTCACATTCACGAGGCTAATCAACGGGCTATGGAGATGCCCATCAATTTATGTCAACATGAGGAGTAGGGATTGCCATGCAACGGATGCACTAGAGCTATAAATGTATGAAAGCTCAACAAAAGAAACTAAGTGGGTGTGCATCCAACTTGCTTGCTCACGAAGACCTAGGGCATTTTGAGGAAGCCCATCATTGGAATATACAAGCCAAGTTCTATAATGAAAAAATCCCACGAGTATATGAAAGTGACAACATAAGAGACTCTCTATATGAAGAACATGGTGCTACTTTGAAGCACAAGTGTGGAAAAGGATAGTAACATTGTCCCCCTCTTAATTTTTGGGCCTTTTTTTTATTTGGCCTTTTTTTCTTTGGCCTTTCTTTTTTTTCTTTTTGGCCTTTCTTTTTTCTTTTTTCTTTTTTTTATAAGGGACAATGCTCTAATAATGATGATCATCACACTTCTATTTATTTACAACTCAAGAATTACAACTCGATACTAGAACAAGATATGACTCTATATGAATGCCTCCGGCGGTGTACCGGAGTGGGCAATGAATCAAGAGTGACATGTATGAAAAATTATGCAAGGTGGCTTTGCCATAAATACGATGTCAACTACATGATCATGCAAGGCAATATGACAATGATGATGCGTGTCATGATAGATGGAACGGTGGAAAGTTGCATGGCAATATATCTCGAAATGGCCATGGAAATGCCATAATAGGTAGGTATGGTGGCTGTTTTGAGGAAGATATAAGGAGGTTTATGTGTGATAGAGCGTATCATATCACGGGGTTTGGATGCACCGGCGAAGTTTGCACCAACTCTCAAGGTGAGAAAGGGCAATGCACGGTACCGAAGAGGCTAGCAATGATGGAAAGGTAAGAGTGCGTATAATCCATGGACTCACATTAGTCATAAAGAACTCATATACTTATTGCAAAAGTTTTATTAGCCCTCGAAGCAAAGTATTACTACGTATGCTCCTAGGGGGGAGGTTGGTAGGAGTTAACCATCGCGCGCCCCCGACCTCCACACAAGGGAAGGCAATCAAAAGAGCACCATATGTAATAAATTTGTTACACAACTTTTACCATACGTGCATGCTACGAGACTTGCCAACTTCAACACAAGTATTCCTCAATTTCATAATCACCCAACTAGCATGACTCTAATTTTACCACCTTTATATCTCAAAACAATTATCAAGCATCAAATTGATCATAGCATCCAATTCACTTCCTATGATAGTTTTTATTATACCCAACTTGGATGCCCATCATATTAGGACCAATTTTATAACCATAGCAAATACCATGCTGTTCTAAAAGACTCTCAAAATAATATAAGCGAAGCATGAAAGATCAACAATTTCTACAAAATAAAGCCACCACCGTGCTCTAAAAAGTATAAGTGAAGCACATAGAGCGAAACTATCTAGCTCAAAAGATATAAGTGAAGCACATAGAGTATTCTAATAAATTACAAATCATGTATGTCTCTCACAAAAGGTGTGAAAGCAAGGATGATTGTAGTAACTAAAAAGCAAAGACTCATATCATACAAGACGCTCCAAGCAAAACACATATCATGTGGTGAATAAAAATATAGCTCCAAATAAAGTTACCGATAAACGAAGACGAAAGAGGGGATGCCTTCCGGGGCATCCCCAAGCTTAGGCTTTTGGTTGTACTTGGATTATATTGGTGTGCCATGGGCATCCCCAAGCTTAGGCTCTTGCAACTCCTTATTCCATAGTCCATCAAATCTTTACCCATAACTTGAAAACTTCACAACACAAAACTCAACAGGAAATCTCATGAGCTCCGTTAACGCAAGAAAGAAAAACCACCACATAAGGTACTTTAATGAACTCATTATTTATTTATATTGGTGTTAAACCTACTGTATTCTAACTTCTCTATGGTTCATACCCCCCGATACTAGCCATAGATGCATCAAAATAAGCAAACAACACACGAAAAACAGAATCTGTCAAAAACAGAATATTCTGTAGCAATCTGCAACTTTCGAATACTTATGGAACCCTAAAAATCCTACCAAAATAGGAAGTCCTAGGAAATTTGTCTATTGATCTACTGCAAAAATAATCAACTAAAAATAATGTTTCTGTGATTTACTAAAATTGTTCTCGTGCGTGCAAAAGTTTCTGTTTTTCAGCAGAATCAAATTAACTATCACCCAAGATGATCCTATAGGTTCTACTTGGCACAAACCCTAATTAAAACATAAAACCACATCTAAACAGAATCTATATGAATTATTTATTGAATAACAGCAAGGAAAAATATTGGGTTGTCTCCCAACAAGCGCATTTCTTTAAAGCCTTTTAGCTAGGCATTGATAATTTTAATGATGCTCACATGAAAGACAAGAATTGAAGCGCAAAGAGAGCATCATGAAACACGTGACAAACACATATAAGTCTAACATACTTCCTATGCATAGGCATATTATAAGCAAACAAATTTGCAAGGCAAGCAAAAACTAGAATATGCAAGGAAGAAGAAAGAGACGATAGCAATCTCAACATGACGAGAGGTAATTTAGTAACATGAAAAATTTCTACAACCATATTTTTCTCTCTCATAATAATTACATGTAGGATCATAAGAAAATTCGACAACATAGATATCACAAAACGTATTCTCAACACGATCCACATGCATGCAAAGTTGACACTGTTGGTGATTGAAAGAGCCAGCTTCAGCATCCCAGTCTAAGCACCCCCGGCCTCCATCCTTGCGACGCACGATACACCTCGTTTGCCACCTGCTCGACCCTAGTGTCACTGATAAAATGAAGTAATAATACAGTTAAAATAGAGCGAGTGTCATCTCTATCTTTTCATTTCTAATGTAGATAAAGAAAGTGCTTCTCTTTGTTAATGTATGTTTCAGCAACTAGTCCCATTGTTAATGTTTAAGCGTTTCTGCAAACTGTGGTGCTTAATTTTAGTTGATCTGTACAAAAATAGAGATTTGAATGTCTCAAGGCGCCTCCTTATACTACCGTTGTACACTGATGTTCATCCCTTGCAGAAGGTGTATCTAGGGCCCATCTCACCCTCGCAGCATGGCATACTATGATACTATCGCAATATTTTCTTCTATTTATTTTGTGTGTTTCATCAACTAGTGCCACTATAGTGTAATCACGCTTTTTCATTATCTGTGCAAACGGGGTTATTTAGCTGCATTTTGGTGGAACTGCACAAATGTACGTATGGAACCGGCATATATACAGAGTGCGAGGTGTGCCAAGTAAAAATTACGGACACCAACCATGTTGCATGCATGCATTGGCATCCACCACCACCAGTGGGATGTGTGGCGCTCTCTGTGGACGGATCTTTCTCGGCAGCAAATCCTCTAACCAAATACTAGTAGCTTATATTGGCAGTTTTCTAGGGAGTACTCTTTTCTGAAAGAAGCACCAATCTATTTTTCTTTATTTGTACACTGTGTCACAACTTTGACCCAAAGGTACAGAGCTATTTTAGGGTGATTGGTGTAGTACTCGGAGACTGATTGTAAGCATGATTTTCATTAGCTCTCACACTGATTGTAAGCATGAGCAGGTGGAAGATTAGGTTAGTGCGAAGCTTACCTTAAACCCTACCGCCACGGTTGAAACGAGGCGAGCGTCGAGGGAACCGTGGAGAATGGCGGGGAAGCGACGTCGCGCCATCCGGCCTCCTCTTGCGGTGCGAGAACGAATACTCCTGTGGCTCCGGCTGGCTCTGCACCCTCACGAACGTCACACCATACTCGATAGATTCGTTATCCTCTGGGTGCTCGACCTTCGACCTGTACGCCCACCACCTCCGCCTGACTATTGCCTCGGGCGAATCTGTCTGCTCCATCGCCCAGAGGAGATACTCGATGAACTCGGAGGACTGCGGCGTGAGCCGTCGAGGAGTACATGTACATCGCCGCCGCACCTTCCTCAAAATCTCCCACTCATTGTCAAACCAAGTAAGGATCTCCTTCAACCTGGCTAAATTTGCCTGGTCGCCGCCGGTGATCTGCCTGATTTGCTGCTGCATCCTCTCCATAGATGTCCTTCTAAGTGGTCTGGTGCTAGCTTTGGAAGATGGGAGGAGAGACAGTGGTCTTGCAATAGAGAAGAGGGAGAGGCAAGACGGTGGTTTTGGAATGGAGATGATGGAGAGGAGAAGAGGTGGTTTTGCAATGGAGAAGATCAAAAGAGGGAGAGGCGAGATGGTGGTTTTGAAATGGAGATGATGGAGAGGAGAGGAGGTGGTTTTGCAATGGAGAAGATCAGAAGAGGGAGAGGCAAGACGGTGGTTTTGGAATGGAGATGATGGAGAGGAGAGGAGGTGGTTTTGCAATGGACAAGAGGGAGAGGAGCGTGCGGCATCGATTTAGGATTGGACGAGAGGGTCAAGGCTACAGTGATCGGATCAAAATCAAAATCAATTTACCCTTCAATTAAGAAAGCGACCCCACAATAACTAGTCTCCCTTTTATTCTGGGTCATAATTGACCATGATTTTCGCACATAAAATATATGTTATACGTTGCAAAAATAATATAATTTGAAAGTACATTCAGATACGAACCAAACGATGCAATTTTTGGTGCCATGCATTCACATTTTGCTTGTTAAATACAGTACGTGGTCAAACTTTGACCCAAAATATGCAAAACAACAAAAAATACTTCCAAGACCAGCGCCGCTCTTCCGCTTCTTCTTCTCTTAAACCACCGCCGCTCTCTCTCTGTTCCAATCTAAATCCATCGCCGCCTCTCCTCTTCCATTTCAAAACCACCGCCCTCCTCTCCTGCTCCAGGTCCAAAACCAACGCCGCCCCTCTCCCGTTCTAATCCAAAACCAGCGCTGCTCCTCTCCTCTTCCATTCAAAACCACCGCCATGCAGTGAAGGTGTTGTGGAGAAGTAGATCGATGGAGGAGTACAACCGATACGTGAGGATCGTGAGACGGCGACCCGTGAAGCTAGCTAGGATGTTGGAGATACAGTCTTGGTTTGACAACAAGTACCAACTAGCGCGACGGCGACATCCATGGCGAATATCCGCAACAGAGCAAAAGGTGGCGATACTCCCGGAGGAGTCGCGCGAGTACATAGAGTTGCTCCTCGGGCCATGGAGCAAACAGATTCACCGAATCCGATCGTGAGGAGCGGTGGTGGGAGTATCGATCCCGATGGAGCATCCACCGAGATTGAAGGATCGAGCATCTGGGTGCCGCTTGTGAGGGTGTCTCTGCCAGAGCGAGCCGGTGGAGTCTTCGTCGACCGAACCCAACTGCAAGAGGAGAAAAGCAGTTGGCCTGACGACGCTTCCACGCCATCGCCTCCTCGCCGCTCACATCGCCTCACAGGCGGCTGTCCGCCACCGAGGAATAGGAGGGACTGCCCCCAGCCCAATAGTCGGGCAGGTTGTGAATTGTCGAGGAGCTTAGGGTTGTCGATTTTTGCGGGTTGTGAAATGTGTTTTGTGTTGTGTATTTTGAGAGTACTTTCAGATATGAATGTCTTTTGAATTTCAGATTTGCAGTATTGAGCATATGAAGTATTTTATGAATTCTAGAGATCTATTTTTAGCACTTAAAAAAATGTAGTTTCATAGGAGTATAAAAGCGCAGACAATGTGATTCTCAGAGAAGAAACTGCAAGTTTCAATTTCTGATAAGAAGCTGCAAGTTCAGTTTCAGATAAGAAACTGCAAGTTTCGGTTTCAGATAAGAACTGCAACTTCAGTTTCAGATAAGAAACTGCAACTCTCAGAGGCAGAGCATTTATATTAACACGGCCTTTTCAAACAGGGTTAACATCATGTTGGAAGTTTTATTCATGGTCGAAAATGGAACTACCAGCCAGTTAACATCATGCTGATCAACATTCATGCATAGAACATCTTCATATGATGCACAGTCAAAATGCCCACACAATGTCGAAAAGAAACACGTAAAACGAGGGACGAAGTTTTGGGAAGTGTTGGACGTGGTTTTGGGCTGCCCCGTCTAGGCTTTCATTTTTAACATGTGCAGCCCACGACCTCGGATGGGAGTAGGGCTGCAAACGAGTCGAGCTCGAGCGAGTTGGAGTTGGCTCAACTCAACTCATGTGAAAATTCGAGCGAGCTAAAACTGAGTGAAGCTCATGATCGAGCTGTAAAACATGACTCGTGCTCAGCTTGTAACGATCTTGAGTCGATCTCGAGCTAGTTTCGAGCTAAATGAGATGGTAAAAATTATAAATCTATGGATGAAAAACAAAAAAATTAAGGTGAATATTCTGGGAATCTTTGCCAAAAATATAGGATATTTAACACATAGTCAACCACGTGCCATAATTAGGCCTAAATCTTCACCGCACTTAATTAAGTTTTCCATGTTCACTCGTAAATAAAATGGAGAAAAATTATGGACAACATATATGGTAATAAATTATCTTATTTTCATTTAATATACGGCATGTCATTTAAGGTAATGATATTCTGTCGAGTTATCGAGCTAAAATCGGGCGAGCCAACATTGGCTCAAGATCGGCTCGTTTCTCGATCGAGCTACATAAAGTGATCAAACTCATCTCATTTCTTTTCGAGTCGATCTCGAGTCGAGTCAAAAAACGAGTCGATCTCGAGCGGCTCACGAGGCTCGAGCTTTTCTTGCAGCCCTAGATGGGAGGTCCATAGGCCTGTTTGTATTTTCTTGAGGGTCGTCATGTATCGACCGGCCTATGGACCTCCCATCCGAGGTTTTATTTTTCCTGAATATCGGCAGCCCAATTTATGTATTTTTTTGAAGAAAACACAAAGGTCTGTTCTATTTTTCTATATAAGAATAGGAACGCCAGGTCCAACTTATGTTTCCCTTATAACTATATTGTATATATTTAAATTATTTATATGTTATTATATATTATTTTTATTGTCATCATATATTTAACAGATACTTACATATGTAAGAAAATAATATCCCACATCTTATTAACTTATAAAAATAATTTTTTAACAATAAAATCCTGGATTGTTTTGGCACGAAAATCCTAGTTATTGTGTGCAAAAGCTTGGTAAGATTTAAGGACGAATGTAATAATATCACTTATTATTTAAATATATTTATAACAAAATGCTCAGCCCCTTTTTATTTTTTGATAACATTGCTGGCCCAACCCAACAGTATAATTAGAATCAGCCCAGCAAAATCGTGTATTTCGAGAAAGTGCAAATGGCTGTAATTTTTTAGGAAATAAAATAAATGGGCCGCATGGACGCTACATAATTTGTTCACCCAGCCCAACTAATGGCTGTAATTCAAAAAAAGGATCAAATTGACTGTAAATTCTACCGCGCAAAAAAAAAGACTGTAAATTTTGAAAAAATGGGTTGAATACGTGCCACATTTTTGGGGGCTGAAATATGGGCCAATAGGTCGAAGCCAACGCAAGTCGTTGTCAATTTAGTCAACAAATGATTCTGACATGTTAGTCGTTGGATTTACATCCAACGACTGGCATCCATCTTCAATCTCTCGTCTTCTTCCTCCAGCCGCCGGACCACCTCCCGCCTCCGATGCTAGCAGCTCATTAGCACGCTTCGCTATGAAGCGCCATAACACCGCTGGTCGCCATCCTCCACACCTCCTGCTCTTCTCCACCGATCGCCGAACCACACCGCACTAGAACCAATTAACCCTCGTACACCTCTCCGTCTGCGACTCTACTCCCGCATCTTCCCATCTCCGGCTCGTTGCTGACTGGGGCCTCGCCGTCGTCCATCACCTTGGATGCGCTCGGCCCTGGCGTGGTCAACGTGGTCAATGAACGACACCATCGGAAGTAGACTGTGCGTGGAGAGGCTGACAGCTGGGTCCACGGCCGCACACAAGGAAATGCCTCCTTATTACGCGCAAAATAATGATTCCTCCACCTGACATCTAGGACCCACCGGAAGGGCCTCTATATTTCACGAAAAAAACGTGCCCCCCGCTAACAGGTCGGACTCACCAGCTATCTTCGCACGCAAGGAAGTGCCTCCTTATTACGCACACAAAAAAGAATACTCCCCGCCACCGGAACCCAAAGATAGTGGGAGGCTGACTTGTGGGCCTACCAAGTTGACGGGACGGAGGGCTTTGTCAACTTAGTCAATATAAATGATTCTAGCTCCAAGACCCGTCGATGTCCATCCAACGGCCGTAGTGCTTCTTCAACCTCTGGTCTTCTTGCTCCAGCCGCCCAAAGCAGCGCCGGTCGTGTCGCATGCTCCTGCCTCCTGTGGCCAGATGTGCTGCTGCGGAGGCCTCACCGCCCCCTACTATTCCCACCACTGGCCAGGCCCTACGGTGACGGCAGCCTCACACCGCAGCCAAACCAGTGAACCCTCGTACTCCTCTCCGCGCGGGCTTCCACTGCCGCGTCTTCCCCGGCTCCACGCCGTCCCCTTCCTAGGCCTCACCGTCGTCCACCACCCTGGTGCTCTCGACGCGGCATGGTCAACATGGTCAAGGAACGGCTTCCATCGGACGTGGACTGTACGTGGAGAGGCTGACAGCTGGGTCCACGGCTGCAGCAAGGAAGTGCCTCCTTATTACGCGCAAAATAATTATTCCTCCACCTGACAGCGGGGACCCACCGGACGGGCCACCGTATTTTGCAAAAAAAAAAAGGTTTCCCCCTGACTGCTAGACCCACCAGCTACATCTTCACACGCAAGGAAGTGCGTCCGGGCAAAAAAAAAGAAAAACGATTCGCCCCCTGACTGCTGGGACCCACCAGCTACATCTTCGCACGCAAGGAAGTGCGTCCGGCCAAAAAAAACGATTTGTCCCCCTGACTGCCGGGACCCACCAGCTACATCTTCGCACGCAAGGAAGTGCCTGACACTCGGGACCCATCTGGTCAAGCGCACGTAAGCGTTGTCATTCTCGAACGTACGCATACACCGGTCGTTGTAGAGGCGCCGCGACGTCGTCGTAGTAGAGGCGCGCACGTAGCATGTACACGTACGTACAGCGGCCAGGGTGCAAGAAAGAAAATACGGCCACGTACGTACATACGGGCAGGGTCTCGAATGTCTACTCGCGCATACGTATGGCCAGAGCTCGTGTACATGGCTGGGTCAAAAGGAGAAACAGCGTCGTCGCCGTGTTCATGGGGAGGCAACGGAATGCGTCGTGTTCATGGGGAGGGGGGCAACGGAATGCGTCGTGTTCATCGGGAGGCAACGAAACGCGTGGGAGCCAACCGACTGGGTTAGAACGGAATGCGTCGTCGTGTTCATCGGAAGGGCTTGGACGAAACAGGTGATGGAAACGAGGCCTGGCGTACCACACAACGGAGGAAACGACCTTGTGTTCGACCGACCACGTTCGAAACGGGGGTCCTGTTGATCAGGAGGGGTGTGGCGTACCGCAAAATGGAGGAAACGGACCTCCTACGGGCGAAACGGGGGTCCTGTTGTGAAGGAAATATGCCCTAGAGGCAATAATAAAGTTGTTATTTATTTCCTTATATCATGATAAATGTTTATTATTCATGCTAGAATTGTATTAACCGGAAACATAATACATGTGTGAATATATAGACAAACAGTATGTCACTAGTATGCCTCTACTTGACTAGCTTGTTAATCAAAGATGGTTATGTTTCCTAACCATGAACAAGGAGTTGTTATTTGATTAACAAGGTCACATCATTAGTTGAATGATCTGATTGACATGACCCATTCCGTTAGCTTAACACTTGATCGCTTAGTATGTTAATGCTTTCTTCATGACCCATACATGTTCCTCGTAACTATGAGATTATGCAACTCCGCTTACGGAGGAACACTTTGGTACTACCAAACGTCACAACGAATCGGGTGATTATAAAGGAGTACTACAGGTGTCTCCAAAGGTACTTGTTGGGTTGGCGATTTGAGATTAGGTTTTGTCACTCCGATTGTCGGAGAGGTATCTCTAGGCCTTCTCGGTAATACACATCACATAAGCCTTGCAAGCATTACAACTAAAGAGTTAGTTGTGAGATGATGTATTACGGAACGAGTAAAGAGACTTTCCGTAACGAGATTAAACTAGGTATTGGATACCGACGATCGAATCTCGGAAAGTAACATACCGATGACAAAGGGAACAACGATGTTGTTATGCGGTTTGACCGATAAAGATCTTCAGAGAATATGTAGGAACCAATATGAGCATCCAGGTTCCGCTATTGGTTATTGACCGAGAATAGTTCTAGGTCATGTCTACATAGTTCTCGAACCGTAGGGTCCGCACGCTTAAAGTTTCAATGACGGTTATTATGAGTTTATGTATTTTGATGTACCGAAGGAGTTCGGAGTCCCGGATGTGATCACGGACATGACGAGGAGTCTCGAAATGGTCGAGACATAAAGATTGATATATTGGATGGTTATATTCGACACCGGAAAGGTTCCGGAAGTTTCCGGAGAAAATCGGAGTGCCGGAGGGGTTACCGGAACCCCGGGAAGTTATGGGCCTTATTGGGCCAAGAGGGAGAGAGAGGGCTGCACCAGGAGGTGGTGCGCCTCCATGGGGAGTCCGACTGGACTAGGAGGGGGCGCAGCCCCTTTCCCTCTCCCTCTCCTCTCTTTCCTTCCCCTTCCCTCTTCCTAGTAGGACTAGGAAAGGGAGTCCTACTCCTACTAGGAGGACTCCCCCTCCCTTGGTGCGCCCCAAGGGCTGGCCGCCCTCCCCTTGCTCCTTTATATACAGGGGCAGGGGGCACCCTAGAACACACAAGTTGATCTACGGATCGTTCCTTAGCCGTGTCGGTGCCCCCTCCACCATATTCCACCTCGGTCATATTGTAGCGGTGCTTAGGCGAAGCCTGCGACGGTAGAACATCAAGATCGCCACCACGCCGTCGGCCGACGGAACTCCTTCCCCGACGCTTTGCTGGATCGAAGCTCGGGGATCGTCATCAAGCTGAACGTGTGCCAAGAACTCGGAGGTGCCGGAGTAACGGTGCTTGGATCGGTCGGATCGTGAAGACGTACGACTACATCAACCGCGTTGATATAACGCTTCCGCTTTCGGTCTACGAGGGTACGTGGACAGATACTCTCCCCTCTCGTTGCTATGCCATCACCATGGTCTTGCGTGATCGTAGGAAAATTTTTGAAATTACTACGTTACCCAACAGTGGCATCCGAGCCAGGTTTTATGCGTTGATGTCATATGCACGAGTAGAACACAAGTGAGTTGTGGGCGATACAAGTCATACTACCTACCAGCATGTCATACTTTGGTTCAGCGGTATTGTGAGATGAAGCGGCCCGGACCGACATTACGCGTACGCTTACGCGAGACTGGTTTCACCGCTGTGAGCACTCGTTGCTTAAAGGTGACTGGCGGGTGTCTGTCTCTCTCACTTTAGTTGAACTGAAAAGTATACGCCCGTCCTTGAGAAGGTTAAAAGCGGAGTCTATTTGACGAAGTATCGCTGTGGTTTTGATGCGTAGGTAAGAACGGTTCTTGCTCAGCCCGTAGCAGCCACGTAAAACTTGCAACAACAAAGTAGAGGACGCCTAACTTGTTTTTGCAGGCATGTTGTGATGTGATATGGTCAAGACGTGATGCTATATTTTATTGTATGAGATGATCATGTTTTGTAACCGAAGTTATCGGCAATCGGCAGGAGCCATATGGTTGTCGCTTATTGTATGAAATGCAACGCCATGTAATTGCTTTACTTTATCACTAAGCGGTAGCGATAGTCGAGAAGCAATAGTTGGCGAGACGACAACGATGCTACGATGGAGATCAAGGTGTCGCGCGGTGACGATGGTGATCATGACGGTGCTTTGGAGATGGAGATCACAAGCACAAGATGATGATGGCCATATCATATCACTTATATTGATTGCATGTGATGTTTATCCTTTATGCATCTTATCTTGCTTTGATTGACGGTAGCATTATAAGATGATCTCTCACTAAAATTATCAAGTAGTGTTCTCCCGAGTATGCACCGCTGCCAAAGTTCGTCGTGCCGAGACACCACGTGATGATCGGGTGTGATAAGCTCTCGTCCATCTACAACGGGTGCAAGCCAGTTTTGCACACGCAGAATACTCAGTTATACTTGACGAGCCTAGCATATACAGATATGGCCTCGAACACGAGACCGAAAGGTCGAACGTGAATCATATAGCGATATGATCAACATAAGATGTTCACCATTGAAAACTACTCCATCTCACGTGATGATCGGTTATGGTTTAGTTGATTTGGATCACGTGATCACTTAGATAACTAGAGAGATGTCTGCCTAAGTGGGAGTTCTTTAGTAATATGATTAATTGAACTTAAATTTATCATGAACTTAGTACCGATAGTATTTTGCTTGTCTATGTTTACTTTGTAGATAGATGGCTCGTCTTTGTTGTTCCGTTGAATTTTAATGCGTTCCTTGAGAAAGCAAAGTTGAAAGATGATGGTAGCAATTACACGGACTGGGTCCGAACTGAGGATAATCCTCATTGCTGCACGTAAAAGTTACGCCCGGAAGCACCGCCGGGTGACAGTGCTGCAGATGCCGAGCCGGTTGTGAACGTCCGCAAAGCGAGCTGATGACTACTCTATAGTTCAAGCAGCCATGCTTTACGGCTTAGAACCGGGTCTTCAACGACGTTTTGAACGTCATGGAGCATATGAGATGTTCCAGAGTTGAAGTTGATATTTCAACAGAATGCCCGGATTGAGAGATATGAAGTCTCCAATAAGTTCTATAGCTGCAAGATGAAGGAGAATAGTTACGTCGGTGAGCACATACTCAAAATGTCCGGGTATTACAATCACTTGAATCAACTGGGAGTTAATCTTCCGGATGATTGTGTCATTGATGTAATTCTTCAATCACGCCACCAAGCTACAAAGGCTTCGTGATGAACTATAATATGCAAGGGTTAGTAAAGACTATGCTCGAGCTCTTCGCAATGCTAAAAGCTGCGGAGGTAGAAATCAAAAGGAGCATCAAGTGTTGATGGTCAATAAGACCACTAGTTTCAAGAAGAAAGGCAAAGGGAAGAAGAAGGAACTTCAAGAAGAACAGCAAACAAGTTGTCTTGATCAGAGAAGAAACCCAAGTCCGGACCTAAGCCTGAAATCGAGTGCTTCTCCGCAAGCGACTGGTCACCGAAGCGGAACTGCCCCAAGTATTTGGCGGATAAGAAGGATGGCAAAGTGAACAAAGGTATATGTGATATACTTGTTATTGATGTGTACCTTACTAGAGCTCGCAGAGTACACGTATTTGATACTGGTTCTTGCTAATATTTGCAACTCAAACAGAACTACGGATTGCTTAACACCGCAAAGGACGAGGTGACGATGCGGCGTGGGAAACGGTTCCAAAGTCGATGTGATCGCAATCGGCACGCTACCTCTACATCTACCTTCGGATTAGTTTTAGACCTGAATAATTGTTATTTGGTGCCGCGTTGAGCATGAACATTATATCTGGATCTTGTTTGATGCGAGACGGTTATTCATTTAAATCGAGAGAATAATGGTTGTTCTATTTATATGAATAATATCTTTTATGGTCATGCACCCTTGAAGAGTGGTCTATTTTAATGAACCTCGATAGTAGTGATACACATATTCATAATGTTGAAACCAAAAGATGCAGAGTTGATAATGATAGTGCAACTTATTTGTGGCACTTGCCGTTTAGGTCATATCGGTGTAAAACGCATGAAGAAACTCCATGCTTGATGGACTTTTGGAGTCACTTGATTATGAATCACTTGGCACTTCGAACCGTGCCTCATGGGCAAGATGACTAAAACTCCGTTCTCCGGTACTATGGAGAGAGCAACAGATTTATTGGAAATCATACATACGGATGTATGTGGTCCAATGAATGTTGAAGCTCGTGGCGGATATCGTTATTTTCTCACCTTCACAGATGATTTGAGCAGATATGGGTATATCTACTTAATGAAACATAAGTCTGAAACATTTGAAAAGTTCAAAGAATTTCAGAGTGAAGTTGAAAATCATCGTAATAAGAAAATAAAGTTTCTACGATCTGATCGTGGAGGCGAATATTTGAGTTACGAGTTTGGTCTACATTTGAAACAAAGCGAATAGTTTAAGCAACTCACGCCACCCGAACACCACAACGCAATGGTGTGTCCGAACGTCGAATCGCACTTTCTTCGGATATGGTGCGATCTATGATGTCTCTTACAGATTTACCGCTATCATTTTGGGGTTATGCTCTTGAGACGGCCGATTCACGTTAAATAGGACACCGTCGAAATCCGTTGAGACGACGCCTTATGAACTATGGTTTAGCAAGAAACCAAAGTTGTCGCTTCGAAAGTTTGGGGTTGCGATGCTTATGTGAAGAAACTTCAACCTGATAAGCTTGAACCCAAATCGAGAAATGTGTCTTCATAGGATACCCAAAGGAGACAATTGGGTACACCTTCTATCACAGATCCGAAGGCAAGACATTCGTTGCTAAAATGGATCCTTTCTAGAGAAGGAGTTTCTCTCGAAAGAAGTGAGTGGGAGGAAAGTGGAACTTGATGAGGTAATAGTACCAACTCCTTATTGGAAAGTAGTTCGTCACGTAAATCAGTTTCGTAACACCTACACCAGTTAGTGAGGAAGATAATGATAAAGATCATGAAACTTCAGATCAAGTTGTCACCGAACTCGTAGATCAACCAGAACAAAATCCGCACTGAGTGGTACGGTAATCCTATTCGGAAGTCATGCTACTAGATCATGATGAACCTACGAACTATGAAGAAGCGATGGTGAGCCCAGATTCGCAAAATGGCTTGAAGCCATGAAATCTGAGATGGGATCCATGTATGAGAACAAAGTATGGACTTTGGTAGACTTGCCCGATGATCGGCAAGCTATTGAGAATAAATGGATTTTTAAGAAGAAGACCGACGCGATGGTAATGTAACTGTCTACAAAGCTCGACTTGTTGCAAAAGGTTTTCGACAAGTTCAAGGGGTTGACTACGATGAGACTTTCTCACCCGTGGCGATGCTTAAGTCCGTCCGAATCATGTTAGCAATTGCCGATTTTATGATTATGAAATTTGGCAAATGGATGTAAAACTGCATTCTTGAATGGATTTCTAGAAGAAGAGTTGTATATGATGCAACCAGAAGGTTTTGTCGATCCAAAAGGTGCTAACAAAGTGTGCAAGCTCCAACGATCAATTTATGGTCCGTGCAAGCCTCTCGGAGTTGGAATAAACGCTTTGATAGTGTGATCAAAGCATATGGGTTTGTACAGACTTTTGGAGAAGCCTCAGATTTACAAGAAAGTGAGTGGGAGCTCAGAGCATTTCTAATATTATATGTGGACGACATATTATTGATTGGAAATGATATAGAATTTCTGGATAGCATAAAAGGATACTTGAATAAAAGTTTTTCAATGAAAGACCTCGGTGAAGCTGCTTACATATTGGGCATCAAGATCTATAGAGATAGATCAAGACGCTTGATTGGACTTTCACAAAGCACATACCTTGATAAAGTTTTGAAAAGTTCAAAATGGATCGAGCAAAGAAAGGTTTTTACCTGTGTTACAAGGTGTAAGATTGAGTCGGACTCAATGCCCGACCACAGCAGAAGATAGAGAGAAATGAAAGATGTTCCCTATGCTTCAGCCATAGGCTCTATCATGTATGCAATGTCAGTACCGGACTGACGATGCTTAGCTGTAAGCTTGGCAGGAAGGTACCAAAGTAATCCAGAGTGGATCATCGGACAGCGGTCAAGAACATCCCGAAATACGAAAAGGACTAAGGATATGTTTCTCGATATGGAGGTGACAAAGAGCTAGTCGTAAATGGTTACGCCGATGTAAGCTTTGACACGATCCGGACGATTCTAAATCGCAAACCGGATACGTGTTTTTATTAAACGGTGGAGCCGTCGGTTGGTGCAGTTCTAAACAAAGCGTCGTGGCGGGATCTACATGTGAAGCGGAGTACATAGCTGCTTCGGAAGCAGCAAATGAAGGAGTCTGGATGAAAGAGTTCATTACCGATCTAGGTGTCATACCTAGTGCATCGGGACCGATGAAGATCTTCTGTGACAATACTGGAGCAATTGCCTTGGCAAAGGAATCCAGATTTCACAAGAGGACCAAGCACATCAAGAGACGCTTCAATTCCATTCGGGACCAAGTCCAAGTGGGAGACATAGAGATTTGCAAAATACATACGGATCTGAATGTTGCGCACCGTTGACTAAGCCTCTTCCACGAGCAAAACATGATCAGCACCAAGACTCCATGGGTGTAAAGATCATTACTTTGTAATCTAGATTATTGACTCTAGTGCAAGTGGGAGATCAAGGAAATATGCCCTAGAGGCAATAATAAAGTTGTTATTTATTTCCTTATATCATGATAAATGTTTATTATTCATGCTAGAATTGTATTAACCGAAACATAATACATGTGTGAATATATAGACAAACAAGATGTCACTAGTATGCCTCTACTTGACTAGCTTGTTAATCAAAGATGGTTATGTTTCCTAACCATGAACAAGGAGTTGTTATTTGATTAACAAGGTCACATCATTAGTTGAATGATCTGATTGACATGACCCATTCCGTTAGCTTAACACTTGATCGCTTAGTATGTTAATGCTTTCTTCATGACCCATACATGTTCCTGTAACTATGAGATTATGCAACTCCGCTTACGGAGGAACACTTTGGTACTACCAAACGTCACAACGAATCGGGTGATTATAAAGGAGTACTACAGGTGTCTCCAAAGGTACTTGTTGGGTTGGCGATTTCGAGATTAGGTTTTGTCACTCCGATTGTCGGAGAGGTATCTCTAGGCCTTCTCGGTAATACACATCACATAAGCCTTGCAAGCATTACAACTAAAGAGTTAGTTGTGAGATGATGTATTACGAACGAGTAAAGAGACTTTCCGAACGAGATTAAACTAGGTATTGGATACCGACGATCGAATCTCGGAAAGTAACATACCGATGACAAAGGGAACAACGATGTTGTTATGCGGTTTGACCGATAAAGATCTTCGAGAATATGTAGGAACCAATATGAGCATCCGTGTTCCGCTATTGGTTATTGACCGAGAATAGTTCTAGGTCATGTCTACATAGTTCTCGAACCGTAGGGTCATTGCACGCTTAAAGTTTCAATGACGGTTATTATGAGTTTATGTATTTTGATGTACCAAGGAGTTCGAGTCCGGATGTGATCACGGACATGACGAGGAGTCTCAAATGGTCGAGACATAAAGATTGATATATTGGATGGTTATATTCGGACACCGAAAGGTTCCGGAAGTTTCGGAGAAAACCGAGTGCCGAGGGGTTACCGAACCCCCGGGAAGTTATGGGCCTTATTGGGCCAAGAGGGAGAGAGGGCTGCACCAGGAGGTGGTGCCCCTCCATGGGGAGTCCGACTGGACTAGGAGGGGCGCAGCCCCTTTCCCTCTCCTCTCCTCTCTTTCCTTCCCCTTCCCTCTTCCTAGTAGGACTAGGAAAGGGAGTCCTACTCCTACTAGGAGGAGGACTCCCCCCTTGGTGCGCGCCCAAGGGCTGGCCGCCCTCCCCTTGCTCCTTTATATACAGGCGGGGGCACCCTAGAACACACAAGTTGATCTACGGATCGCTCCTTAGCCGTGTCGGTGCCCCCTCCACCATATTCCACCTCGGTCATATTGTAGCGGTGCTTAGGCGAAGCCTGCGACGGTAGAACATCAAGATCGTCACCACGCCGTCAGGTCGACGGAACTCCTTCCCGACGCTTTCGGATCGAAGCTCGGGATCGCCATCAAGCTGAACGTGTGCCAAGAACTCGGAGGTGCCGGAGTAACGGTGCTTGGATCGGTCGGATCGTGAAGACGTCGACTACATCAACCGCGTTGATATAACGCTTCGCTTTCGGTCTCACGAGGGTGGGACGATACTCTCCCCTCTCGTTGCTATGCCATCACCATGGTCTTGCGTGATCGTAGGAAAATTTTTGAAATTACTACGTTACCCAACATGTTGATCGGGAGGGGTGTGGCGTACCGCAAAATGGATAAACGGACCTCCTACGGTCGAAACGGGGGTCCTGTTGATCGGGAGGTGTGGCGTACCACAAAAGCGGATGAAACGGACCTCCTACGGTCAAACGGGGTCCCGTTGATCGGGAGGGTGTGGCGTACCACAAAACGGACGAAACGGACCTCCTACGGTCGAAACGGGGGTCCTGTTGACCGGGAGGGGTGTGGCGTACCGCAAAATGGACGAAACGGACTTGTGTCGGAGCGCTACGGTCGAAACGGGGTCCTGTTCATCGGGAGGGGTGTGGCGTACCATAAACAGGACTCCACGGATACTGTTCATCTCCACCGTCGACCTCCTCCACCTCCACGGGCTACCGTCGACCTCCTCCACCTCCACGGGCTCCTGCTCATCCAGCCTCCACCGCGCTACTCCACCGCCATCGCTCAACCACCCTCCACCATCTACTGCTCATCCAGCCCTCCACACCACGGGTCCTGTTCATCCAGAGGCAACCCCACCGCCATCGCTCATCCAACCCCCCCTCCCGCAACACTCACCGCTCATCCCAGAGGCATCGATCGGCTTCGATTAGCAGCGATGGCGAAGAATCTCTCGATCGGCTTCGCTAACGACCATCGATCGATCGCTCGGGTTCAAGAACGCGTAGCTTCGCAGCGGTCGCCGGGTTCGCTTAGAGCCCAACGCCTCGCTTGGGTTCGATTAGCCAACGCCTTGCACACACGCTGCACGTACGAGAGAGAAAGCGCGATCGCTTCGCCCCGACCTCCCACCGTAACAGGAACTCCCGAATTTTCCTCGCCTCGCTTCTACCACGGGTTTTTCCGTCATGGACGGCCCAAAGAATGCCATGCAGCTGCGTCTCCGCCCGCCAGACTTAAAAGCCCATTTTTGTCATGATTTTTGTCATAGAAGTAGGAGCCCACCACATCTATGATGATACCGGGTTTTGTCACAATTATCGTCATAGAAGTGTCATATGTATGACAGAAAAAAAAATCGTTCGGCCCAAAATGTCACGGATGTGTCTTTTTTTCGTAGTGTAGAGAAAAAGGATAAGATTGCTACTACTTCATCACCACCTCCTCCTTCTTCATCACCAAAGGAAACTTGAGTATTGGGTATGGGCACTCCCCTTGGCTTGTGCCAAGCTTGGGGAGGTGCCCCGGTATCGCATCACCTCCATTATCTTTTGCCTTTACTTATCTTAGTTCAATCCTTAGTTATCTTTTGCTTTAGTTGAATAAAAGTTTAGTTTGATCCATTCTTTTCGAGTGTTTGCTTAGTGATCTATCCTTGCAAACGTGTGCAAGTTATATGATAAAGTTTAGTTTGAGCTTTGCTTTCTTTACTTTCATGTTCAATAAAAAGAAAGGAAATAAATGAAAAAGATCATATGCTAATCTTATGGTAAGTAATGACATCGCATAAGGAAGAGTATAAGTACAAATTTTATTGGAGATTTGCTAACATAGCATTGGTCAATGATGCAATTCACTAAAGAGTTAATAAGGGAAGAGAAGATTCACATGCAAATACACTATCTTGGACATCTTTTATGATTGTGAGCCCCCATCAAAATATTATATGCCAAAGTTGTTGACGTTGGACAAGGAAGACAACGTAATGAGTTATGTTTGTTCATATTCACATAGAAGTTATATTGTCATAGATCCTTTAACATGTGGTGCTTGCCCCCCACCTTTGCTAGCTAAAAACTTCGCACTAAGTAGAGATACTACTTGTGCATCCAAAACCCTTAAACCCAAATCTTGTTTTGAGAGTCCACCATACCTACCTATGGATTGAGTAAGATCCTTCAAGTAAGTTGTCATCAGTGCAATAAGGCAATAAATTGCTTCTATAAGTGTTAGATCATTTAGTGTAAGAGAAAATTAAGCGTTGTACGAACTTGTGATGGCAAAGAATAAAAGCGACAAATTGCATAATAAAGGTTGCTACCATAAGGGGCAATATAATGTGACCTTCTTTTGCGCTAAGATATTGATCATACAACCAAAAAGCGCATGGCAACCTCTGCTTCCCTCTGCGAAGGGCCTATCTTTTACTTTTATGTATTTACTTTTATGCAAAAGTCAAAGTATCTCTCTCTATTATTTTGTATTTTCTCTTTCGGCAAGCACCGTGTGGTGAGGAAAGATCTAGGCACATATATCCAGTTGGATGTGGGTGGGCATGAGTTATTATTGTTGACATCACCCTTGAGGTGAATATGTTGGGAGGCGAAACTATAAGACCCTATCTTTCTATGTGTCCAGTTGAATCTTTTTGCTCATGTGTATACAATGAGTGTTAGAAATTATAGAAGACTGTATGATGGTTGAGTATGTGGACTTGCCAAAAAGGATCCTATACATGACTGTTCCTGAAAAGATGATGAATTGTAATTGCAAAGTTGACTGAGAACATAGTTTTTTTGTTTTTAATAGAATTTATGCTTTATACTTAGATGTTGTGATGAACTGTTACTTGTTCATGAGAAGCTTATGATAAAATTTATGTGATAAAAGTTCTATAATAAAGTTTGTTGCTATTATAATAATATACATGATGCTTCTATGTCTTTTTTTGTTTTTATCAACACCCCTCTCTCTCTCTAAGCATGTGGACATGTTTTCGACTTCGGTTTTCGCTTGAGGACAAGCGAGGTATAAGCTTGGGGGAGTTGATACGTCCATTTTGCACCACGTGGAGGCCACTAGCCCGGGGAGACCAGCAGCTCCAACCAGCACCACGCCAGCCAGGGCACACCACAGACCCTTGGGGATGGCCATACTTGTAGATTCTAGTTGGATCATTGGCTTGACGGCATGTCCATTGCGGAGATCGCCCTGCTGATTGTCGAGAAGGTGCCTCGGCGCGGGTGCAAGCTCGCCTCTGTGCGTGAAGCCTATCCATCCGCTCTTGGGTGCGAGACATTACCGGTTCTCCACGAATGAGCCGCCCCACTTGGAGTTATCGAACTCTAGGCGCGCAAAAAAACCTGTAAGTGTCGGTTGGACCCCAAATGCGGCCGTCGCGCGAGGGCGAGAGCTCCTATTTGCCGCCCGCTGAAGGCAGTCGCGAATGGGCCTGCCCACTTGGAACTATCGAACACCAGACGCGCAAAAAACCCTGCAAGCTGCTACGCGAGCAAGGGTCCTACCGACCTCCCTCTCATCAACGAGTGTAACCGACCGATTGAACTGGCGAGTTCAAGTAATATATGAGCAGTGCTATAGTTTAAGCGTCGGGCTTCATTTGAAAAGAAATCGGAAAATACACATTGAACGTTTTGTAATAGTGCACGACGAATTTTTTTAATTAAACGATGATTTATTTTAAATATGATAATATATGTTGAAATTTTTTTGAAGACGCACTGAACAGCTTGTGATATACGTTGAAATTTTTTTGAATGCACATTGAACATTTGTGTAATACACACTGAACAAATTTAAAAAATATGGTCAAAATTTAAATATCACAGAATAATTTCTAATATACAATAAGCATTTTCATAAATTATGATGAACTTTTTGTAATATAAATATACGATTATCATTTTGGTAACATGCAACAAACTTTGTATAATATAGGAAAGAAGAAACAATAAAAGAAATAAAGAAAAATAAAAAATAAAATAAAAGAACAGAAATAGAAAAAATAAAAGAAAAAATAAAAAGGAACCGGAAAAGAAAAACCGAAAACAAAAACGACCAAAGAACGAACGAAAAAATGAATCAGCCACGCTAAGCACGCGCAGCCATGAAATGGGCCGGCCCATTTGCACGCTGGGGGTTCCTCGAACATTTGCCTCCGGCGGGCGGCAAATAGAAATTGCAGATCCTATTTGACGTCTGCAAGCATCAAAACGATGAGGAGAGAAACGAACTAACGAGTGCTCGTTTCGGAGCTCCGCAAGGATCACCGAGGGTGGGCTGAGAGCACGCCACTTGGCACGCTCTCAGCCATCACCATGTTTCGCGCTCTAGACTCTCCCTTCAATTTTAGTTTTTTAATTTTTCGCACGCGTTTTCGGATTTATAGATGTTTTTTTTCGGTTTCTTGCCTTTTCTTTTTTTTTTCACCGGACTTTCTTAACTTTTGGACAAAAAAAATTTACGCGAAAAATCACATTTTTTTTTCTTTCACGACAGCACAATTTTGCTTTTGTGAGATGCACGGTCGTGCCTCTCGTAGACGGAATAAAACGCGTTTTTATTTTTTATTCTTTCGCGAGAGGCACAGATCTACTTCTGCGAGAGACACGGTTTTGCTTCCGTGAAAGGCATGATCGTGGCTCTTGGAAATGGAAAAAACATGTTTTTTTTCTTTTATGAGAGGCACAGATCTGCTTCCCCGAGAGACACTGCCATGCCTTTTGGAAACGAAAAAAATGCCTTTTCCTAGAGGCACGGATTTGCTTCTCAAGGAGGCACGGTTTTGCTTCCGTGAGAGGCACAGTCGTGCCTCTTTTCAGAAAGGGAAAAACATGCTCCTATATGGTTTTTTCTTAAAAAAAAATTTTGTTAAAACCTATTAACATGGGATCTAATTTGGAATATCTCGACACGAGGAATCCAATTGTGAAAACGTTCGAGATTTGAATGCATGATTTAAGAGATAAAATATTTTGAATAAACATATCTATGAAAAAAAGGGGAAACTCCAAGTTGCGCCGTAGCAACCTGGAGAAGTGTGACTGAACATGCGAAGAGTGCTTCTTAATTAGTAATTTCGAAGAACAAGCCTTCATTGAAGCTCGGCCCCGAACGCTCTAGTTTGGGCCAGCCCACGGTTGCTCGGCTTTTCTTATCCTTTTCTGTTTCTCTTTCTATTTCCTTTATTTTCTATTCTTTTATTTCCTTTGTTCTTTTTTTCGTGTGTATTACACAAAGTGCATTTTTGTTTACATACAAAATATTCATTGCATATTTAAGGAAATGTTCACTTTATATCAATAAAATGTTCAATGTGCAATTAAAATATTCAGCGTATATCACAAAATGATCAATGTGTATTTAAAATTTGTTTAGAATATATCAAAAAAATGTTCAATGTGTATTTAAAATTGTTCAGCATATATTACAAAAAGGTTCATTGTATATTTTAAAAAAATCAGTGTATATTAAAATTGTTAACTGTTTTCCAATTTTTGTCCATCTTTTCAAAAATTGTTTGTATTTTAAATTTTTTGTTTGAATTTTGAAATTTGTTCACATTTTCAAACATTATTCGATTTTTCTTTAAAACTTGTTCACATTTTTTCCAAGAAATGTTGTAAGTTTTCAAAACAGAAACGAATCTGCCACGGTAGCTATTACTTAGAAGTTAGCTCCGTTAGCCAGCTACATTTGCCAGCTCGATTGGTTGCCATCGTCGCACGCGGGCGTCCAATTGGAGCTCTCGCACATTTGGCGCAGGGACCCGATTCTCAAAAAAGAAATGAGGCGCAGGGGTCCAGTACGGCATATTAGATTCTGAAGAAAAAAATGAGGTGCGACCAAGAGGAAATCAACGGTCGAAAACATAAAAAAACTTAAGAA
This sequence comes from Aegilops longissima, assembly GCA_021605205.1. Classification (NCBI taxonomy): domain Eukaryota; kingdom Viridiplantae; phylum Streptophyta; class Magnoliopsida; order Poales; family Poaceae; genus Aegilops; species Aegilops longissima. The sequence continues at coordinate 96,620,130 of CM038679.1, read as the reverse complement.
AAGGATGCCAAGAATGCTAGTGGTGTGATATGGTTGGAAGGTGGTCTGAGAGTGGAAGTGGATAGTGAATGGTGCACACTCTACTAAAATGGCACCTAACCAACTTAGCAGGACACCCGGACGTACCAACTGTGGATGGGAACACCTGGTGTGGCAGCCATGGGCGCCCCTAAAGTTCAAGTTCTTCGTTTGGCTAGTGATGTGTGATCGTTGCTATACATCTAACAGTTTGGCCAAGCGAGGCTTGCCACACCAAGCAGTCTGTCCCCGGTGTTGTGCTACCAGTCAGATGATACAATTGGACACCTATTGTTGCAATGCATTTCCGTGCGTGAGGTATGGGTTCATACCCTCCAATGGATTGGGTTCCAGCGCCTCACCCCTTCTGCGTACGCTGACATCCTCGAATGGTGGTCTACCTTGTTGCATGTGGTGCACCCGAAGCTGAGAAAAGGTCTCAACTCGATGATCATATGTATGATGTGGTGTACCTGGCTCGAACGGAGTCGTAGGGTGTTCAGGAACGTGTCTCTCTTGACGACGCGGTGGTCGGCAGAATATGCGATCATTGCCGCGAGTGGTGGACGCTGGGTAACGATACTCTTAAGAAGTAATTCCCTAGTCATTAACCTTGGTAGATGGGGCCTAGAGGCAACCTACAAGCACCATCTGACCCAACCTTGTAACTGTAAATGTTCTGTTCCTCTCTATCTTAGTATATAGCCACGCAGATCTCCCACGTGTTACCGGAAAGAAATTGTGGGTAAGACCTTTCTCAAGATACCTTGTCAAGTCTTCTTTTAAAAAACAAACACTTCATGGCATCTTAGCTATCTATGTCTAGACGTGTCATATCTTCTGAAAGAAACTAGAAAAACAATCCATGGAATATTAGCATGCTTACATGTATGTCATATCTTCCATTACAAACTAAAAGACAAGGTAGAAACCTATGGTATCTTAGGTATGGATTCAAAACAAATAGGGATACCTTGTCTACTAGACTCAATATGAGCTATTGATGTTTGACTACATGCAAAAACCTTTATTAACTCTATGGTTACACCAAACTGACAAGGCGCTAAACAATGGTAACATGTAGCCCAAGCAATCAATCATACTATAGCACACTATTTCCCTTTTTTCTATAATGTTAGAAGGGTCTATTACACCTTGCAGGAAGTAGATTAGCACTTGGCACACTATGTTTTGCATGTGCTTTCACCTTGCACATGGTCCTGCAAAAAACATGTAACCCAAAAATTGAAAAGAAATCATACTTGTGTTAGTATAATGAAATATACACATAAATTTTTGGGTTAAAAATGGGATCATTCTAGTATTAAAGTCGCACATTTCTGAAAAAGCAGGATGAATTTGTTTTGAATGGGTGGCATCTAAAGAGACCCAATGCAAAGTGAAACCGATTCCTATTGAACTCTTCAGCTCCATCCTTTGGAAGAGGGATGAAAGGACAATATGTAACTGATTTCTATTGAATTATTGAGTTCCAAAGGCTCTACTTGGCTCCATGAATTTACATTGGAGGCAAAAGGGCAGAGTAGTTCCAAAGAGTAGTGTGACCCAGGATATTTTTATACTCCTAAATACTTGTCAGAGAAATGCATAAAAATGAATGTATCTAAAACTAAAATACATCTAGATACATCAATTCCTCCGACGAGTATTTCCGGACAGACGGAGTACTTAGTAGACATAAGTGGGAGGTCCCATTTCCCTAAATGGGCGAAATCTTAACTGATGATGGGCTGGGCGTACCAACAAGTGCAGAATGGGGTGGCTAGTTGCATAAAGGTTATTGACTTCTGATGAAAGCACACCGGAAAAGCAGTGGGATAACGCTTGCGCAATACGAATGTTGCCAAGATCCTGCTTTTATTAGATTGTAGATGATACGATGGATACATTTGCTTGAAAAAGGACGGTTGAATTAAAAGAGAAGCACCCCATCCACAAGATCTGTTAAAAGTGGCCAAGGTGATCTAGACTCCTGAACAAAGAATGCAACGCTGGGGCAAGAAGCTCTCCTGGGCGGAAATAAAAACGGACTACTTCAGCTTGGCTGCACCACCACGTCGGCGCCCCATGAGCCATCGATTGAACCTTCCCGTTCAAGTCCTAACCTCACCAATGTACTCTTTTTACCTGGTGGAGCGTTTCATCTGATTCAGAACTCATGTAAGTTATGTGATCATCCACAGGCCCATGAGTGCCAATGGTCGTTCACAGGTGCGCGAGAAAATAAAAACACTGGAGTCTTTTCAGAAATTTTCAAATTTTATTCATTAAATGTTGCCCCCTCGTGAGACCCTCCTCCCCCCTCTCATCCGCCCGTGCATGCCAAGGAAACCCTAGCCGCCGACCGCCAGAGGCCTCTCCCCCACACTACTAGGAAAAGGCCTACTAATGGCGCACTGGTTTTGCCTACTAATGGCGCATTATCAGTGCGTCATTAGTAGCACTCCACTAGTATATTTTACTAATGGCGCATCACTGGTGCGTCATTAGTATCTGGTATACTAATGGCGCACCAAGCAGTGCGCCATTAGTATGTAAAACAATGCGTCATTAGTGTGCCTCCCGGCCGGGGGGCCATACCTAAGCATGTGCTTTGTCATACTAATGGTGCATGCTATGTTGATGCGTCATTAGTATCCTTTGGCATACTAATGGCGCACCTGGTGGTGATGCGCCATTAGTATGAGTATTTGGTTTTTTATTTATTTTTCTGATTTTTGCACATGTTACAAAATATATTATTGGACATAATATAGACAGCAGCACACAGCAACATCAGATTCATCGAATACAATAGAAGATTAGTCTCCGAATATAATTCATCATATTAGTCTCCGAATTCAAAAGACCGAACAAAGATAAAACACTACAAGTCTCAAGACCGCGAGTATCGAGTTTGTCTTCACATTACAAGTCGATATCGATCATCTAAACTACCATCACATAGAAGAGAGTTGTGGTCATCACGATGAGCATCATCGCGATCAAACTGGTCTTCATCCGGTTCCTCCAACGCCCCTCCTCTCTCCCGCTAGATAGCGGGCGATCTAGATTCGGCCTCCGCCCTAGTGGTGTACCTTTGTAAATGTTACCGCTGAACGGTGAACCTGTCTCCGACACTCCTCCCGATCGTCAGAGACTCCGGGAACCTTACCCTTGTACACGACATAATACGGCATCTCTATGCACAAGCCAAACAACAGACAATACATAAGCATTATGTAAGTATGCAACAAAAGGATCGGAAGAGAAAAGCAAGACATTAATAGCACGATTCATAGTCCTACTAATAAATAGCATCGATTACATCTAAGTTGAACGACTATCCAAACCAAAGAGACATACGAATTCATTAAAGTTTAATTACAACATGAGTCAATCAATGTTTCACAACTACACATCACTACTTTCGACTCGACTCATCGGACAGGAGCGTGGATGAAGCCGCCTTCTGTTGTGATGGTCATGAAATCGCGGTCGTTGTCACCCTGCATTTGTAGCATTTCATCTATCTCATTGTTGGACGGTTGATATCTGAGGAAGAACTGCCCCGACGTATGAAGGACATCTTGATGGATGATGTCCGCAAAGTCCGATCGATGCGAAAGAATTCTTGTCCGAGGTCCGCGTCCGGATTGCCGACAAGTTCGCGCCCAATCTTTGAGATTATCTGCAGCGAAGTTGATGATGGTCCCTTACGATCGCCTCGCATGTGATGGAGGGCGAGTAGGCATCCTTCCGACCGCCAGGCTGCTTGACGAGCAGAACTTCAGATTGTGTGAGAACATGTGCTTGCCGTGCTTACGAACAGTCCCGTGAAGGTGCCTCCAGATTTGGCGAGCTGGGAGAACATCATCAAGAACTTTCTTGACATTTGTGTAGTCTATCTTGGAGTTACGGTTCGGGTCGAAATACGTGGCCATGGAATATTTCGGACTTAAGAGGATGAGTGTGCAATGTGTGCCACTGCACAGAACACGGAATGTTAGAAAAAAAAGAACGATCGAAATCTAAGAAATCATATGTTACGGGGCGGTTAAGGGATGACTTACTCGGGAAAGTAAGCCACAAGGAAGTTATCCTTATCTGGGTTTGCCAGAATGACGCCTTCGAGGTGTGAACTCGCAACTTGGCGGTCCCCAACGCTGCTCAAGTGCTTGGCACGCATGTAGAAGGGGTCGACTATCACGATGTCCGGGGTCTTGTCTCTAATGATCCACATCTCCATACTCAGCGAAAACAGCCGAACGAAGGTGTAGTGCAGCGGATGAAGGTTAAACATAGCAAAGATGTCATCAAACCGCAGGACGATCGTACCCCCGATGTCGCCATCCACAAAGCCCTTGCCCTCTGGCACCTTGGCCACGAAAACCGGTATGCCACATCCTTCTCTCTGAGACGCCGCTTCTCCAAAGAAAGAACACTGTCGTGCAGACCAGATAGCACCGGTTGCAGATTCAGCATATTTGGCGGTAGCATCGCCGCACCGCCACATGCACCCTCCTCGAGATATCCTTAGGTGAAGGTGGCCCGCCCCGAGCACGGATCGAACTTCGGTGCCGGCTGGCTCGCACCGGCGCCTTTGTTAGTCTTTTCGCTTCCGTCCCTTCTTATTGATCTCCGTAATGGGACCGAGTTCGCTCACGACCGCCTTCTTGAGCGTGTTGGGGCTGATAATATTCGCACCTCAGCTATCTCGAGGCTCGGTGAAGGCGGGAGCTGGAGGCGCTCTCGAGAACTCGAACGCCGCGGCGCTGTTGTAATTGATTTCTCCGCCGCACCAGCTAGATTGCGGTCGTCTTGGTTGGGTTCTGAGAAACAGGCCCGCAGAACTCGTCGGCGTACCCATGTTCGGCAAAGTACTTATCGACTTTGGTAAATGTACCGCCGTCGTTGTCGTCGTCGTCCGGATCTCGTGTCATAGGGCTGTCCGGATCTCGTGCCATAGGGATGTCCGACATAGGGATGTCCGCAGGCCCGGTAGCGCTGCGGCGTTTTGCCATGGCTTGGCGCCGCACGATCGGGCGGTCCTGTCGTGGGTGGTGTCCCCGACCCCAAACGAATCGGCTCTTCGCCAAAACAGGGGCCAGCGACGCAGCGCCGAGGGTCATCTCATCTTCTTCGCCGCCCCAGCGGGTCGAACCGGAGGTAACAGCTCGTCGCAGCATGGCAGCACCCAAACCACTTCAACCCTATACATTGTGGGTGGCATCGGATTACCGTGGAACATGGGGTTGCCCGGTTGAACGATTCTGCCCTTGGCGACATCGACCAACCTCGGCGCCCACGGCATGTAAGAGTGCAAGGAACGCCGGCGGTGCCTCGCGAAAACATGTACTGGCGCGTGGATGCCCGTCAAAGGCAAGGAGATGAAGTCATTGGCCGAGAGGCTTAGTTACCGTGATGCCGCCGAGCTCGTCTAATGTCGAGGCACCGCCAACGGCGGGCGGTAATCGACGGAGGGGGCGCTTGTCGGGCGAGGTGCCGGCGGCGTACACCCGGTGCATTAAGCTCAATGCGTCGGGCGCGCCGAGACACGAATACCGCCTCGCCGGAGACACCAATGGCGCCGCCGCGGAGACACCAATGGCGCCGCCGCTACAGTCGAAGTTCTTGGCCGTGAAGCTGGGAACCGGGAGGCCCCATTGGCGCCCGCAATCCACGCCTCAAGCCCATGAATCAATGTAGGCACCATGGCGTTGAGCTTCGCTCCCGCTTGTTGTTCCACTTGCTCTTGGACAAGCTCCGAATCCGCGCCACTTGTGCCTTGAGTGCTTCAACCTCGCGCCGGCTTTCCGAGCTGGCCTTTTTCTCCTTCGCACACCAGCGGTATAGTATGACCCCATTTTGTGGACAAGCCTTTGCCGCCACACGACCAGCCGACGCCGGCTTAGTGAGCTTATCCTTGCTTTTCATTATGTTCAACGCCCTATTTAAAGGGGTGTTGAAAGGGAGCTCTGAGACGACCCCGCCATCGCTTTCGGTGTCCCGCGAAGGAACGTGTACCATTTAGAAATATTGGGGATTAATTAGAGTGCAACCATATGGAGCTAATTACGCTGGGTGTATTCCTTACGTAACAAGCTCAAGCGCCTCGGTCTTCGGATCCGTGGTAAGCTCCTTTGTTATCGGATCCTCCTTGTACCGGCCCCGACATAGTTCCTGGTCTGCTTGTTACCGCTGTATTTCTCGGCGGGCGGTAGGCCTTGCTCGGCATGCTCCGCGTCCTCCTTGTCCCATATAGGCTCCGCCACTCAGAACCGCCGGGACCGAGTTTGTGTTCCCTAAGTTCAACTCCGCATTTCTTTCCCCATCGACTTGATTCGAGGTTGCGCTGCTCTCGCACTTGATCTTGAACTCCTTGTACTCATCTTCGCCATCAAAGGATATTTCGCTTTCATCTTCTCATAACTATCACCTTTATCAATCATTCTCTTCACCGCGCTTCTCCAAGTAGACAGGGCCGTGCTCATCTTCGTGAGGGTGGCACTGTTCACTTTATTCCCTGAGAGGCATGTGTTTTCAAATTCGGCGGGGAACTTGTATCGTTCGTGCAGCTTCGTGAAGAGGAGGTTGCGCAAATTCCCGTGGTCCTTATTCCTAAGGTTATCGGTGTTGATCGAGACGGTGCTCCGGAGAATGCACCCGAGCTGAAGCGAGTACCCCTTGACTATATGTTTGGGCTCCGTTGGATTCTCGTCGGAGTCCACTTGAGTGAATTCCTCCTTGAGGGTGCGGAGCGCATTCGGGCGCCGGTCCTTCCTTTGCTTCTTCGGTTGGCTGCCATCTGTGTGTGCGCCGCCATCATCAGTGGTGGCATCCTCGGCGGCACCATCAGTGGTGTCATCCCCGACGCCACTAGGGGTTGTGTAGTCAGGATCAGTGTCTTCCGCGACGTCCTCATAGCGGTGAGGTTGTTCCTCCATCTCCTGGGACAGCTCCCAGAATTGCTTGCCGCCCGAACCACCGGCCTCATCGTTGTGGGCCATGTTTCGCTCTAAATAGGAAAAACGTTTGGTCAAAAAGTTGGTTATTGTCAAGGAACAAGATCATGGTCTCATCATTTAGGGTTTGTAGACGCTGAGGCACCCTAAAAGCCTAAGCTTTCATTATTTAGGGTTTGTCGACGCCGAGGCACCCTAAAAGCCTAAGCCGAGGCACCCTAGGTTGGGCCTAATCACTTGGCACTAATCACTTGGCTCTATTGCCACCTATGTTGGGTTTATCATCTAGGGTTTATCGATGCTAAGGAGAATTCTAAGTTGGGCCTAATCACTTGGCTCTATTGCCACCTATGGTTTAATGCAGCAAGAATGGCGGGGCAGTTGATCCTACTTAACTAAGTACTAAGAGACCCCGGCCCATGCATTAGTCGCAAGTACCCCATATGTCCTATTTTTAGCAAAGTCATGCTAAAATTCACGGAAAATTTCAGCATGACCTTTGCTGAAAATAGGACATATGGAGTACCCGAATTTGCCGAAACGGAATTTAATCGACATTCCGGCAAACTCAAGGGCCTCTCGGGGTAGCTGCAATTTCATGATAAACTGCCAACAAAAACACATGGAGTACTTGACACAGTACTTGCCATAGTAATAGTCAATGTGCCTCTGTATGTATGTGTGTGGTGTCTAGATGCCAGCCACAGGTCAATGGCCATGCCATTACACTGCTTTGATTCTGTTTCTCATGGAGCTTTGTGCCACTAGGTGGCCTGTTTGAAGTGAAATAATCAGCATGGGCAACTGGTATTGGATTCACAGTGTAAATGATGGATGAAAAGGTATTGTGCCCAAGTACAACATTTAACAATGCAATGCAGATAATCATTTTTTCTCACAGTACTTTTCCCAAGTAATAATAAACTAAATAACTGAGTAATCCAAATGAGGAAACAGAAAATAGATGGCTGCAACAACATAGCAAGCCTTCACTTACACAAGAATTCATTTCAAGCATCATTTATTATCTGAAACAGATCATGCTAAAGATACATGATACATCATTTCAGGCATCATTTAATATCAGTACAACTAATTAGCAGTACTTAAACAAGTTAAGCTACTGACTACAATACTCTATGAATACACAACTGGGGCTATTGTCAAGGAACAATTGAGAGATGTTTGTGATATTACCTAGGTGTTTTGGATGGAACCTGTTAGTGTGTTGTTGCTAAGGTCCAAGTCCTAGGCAGTTTGGGATGGAACCTGTTAGTGTGTTGTAGCAAAGCCACAACTCCTCTAAGTTCTCAAGATAACCTAGTTGTCGAGGGATGTGTCCAGAAAGTTGGTTGATGTCAAGATACATGCTGATTAATTTTTGTTTCGGTTGAGAATCGGCACCTTCTAGGTCAAGAAAATTGGGCATGACCTTTGCTAATTTTCTTGACCTAGAGTGCCCCATTCTCAACCAAACGGAAATTAATCAACATTTCAGGAGAAAGGGTAACGAAATGATGGGGCAAATGTGCGAGCACCACAATGTGATCACGAAACAAAGCAGCACCACAATGTGCCTCTGATATATGTGTGTGTTTGTCTAGATGCCACCATAGGTCAATGGCCATGCCACTACACTGCTCCATGTCACTTCCTAGTACAACATTTAACAATGCAATGCAGATAATCATTTTTTTCTCACGGTACTGTTCCCAAGTAATAATAAACTAAATAACTGAGTAATCCAAATGAGGAAACAGAAAACAGTGGCTGCAATAACATAGCAAGCCTTCACTTACACAAGAATTCGTTTCAGCGCCATTTATTATGTGAAACAGATCATGCTAAAGATACATAATACATCATATCGCATCATTTAATATCAAGATTACTAACTGGCAAGATTTAAACAAGTTAAGCTACTCACTAAAGTACGGCTACTCACTTAAGCTAGAAGCTACAAGTTAAACACATTTGTAGCATCGAGAAATAATGCAACTAGCAGCAAGGAGTATAATGGCAATCATGTAGCAAACTTCTCTGTTGATGCATTGGAGTGGTTACAGGGGTGGATCTCCTGTGCAGTTAACTAGAAGGGTGCAATTAGTGGGTGATTATTTAGAACTTAACCACAATCTCTAGTGTAGTTAGAAGGAGTGGCTTCTCTGATTTTGCTTGCATTAGTTGGAAGAATGTAGTATTGCAAAGGAACTTCTAACTAGAATCTTGCTGCAAGATTAGTTGCAACAAGGAAAACACTAAATCTTGACAGCATCATACACAGACCATGCATGGAATGAGATGAATGATTCCATTTATTTCATTAATGGCAATGTACGACATATATATCACTTGAAATTGCTACCGACTGTTTATGTTCATAATAGCAAAGCCAAAAAAGGGAAAATCATAGTTAACCCAGATTACAACCAAAATGCAGACAACACTGAATTTTGGTGCACACACTACTGAATTTTGGTGAACTCACCTCGACGGACGCGGTCGCAGACGAGGTCGTAGACGGCGGTGGAGCAGAGACGAGGTCGCAGACGCAGTCGTGGTGCTCCGGTGGACGCGGCTGCATCAATCGTTTGAATTGACATTTAATCAAACACCTCACAGGCAAGAACAGAAGGTGGAGACAGAGAAGAGAGGGGATCGAGTAGAGAGGGAGAGGGCAAGGAGGGAGGAGCAGAGAGGGAGAGGGCAGGGCGCGGTGGCTCACCGGTGACGTCGGAGGAGAGGCCTCGACGAGCACGTCTACAACGGCGAAAGCACGCTCATCGGGGCGAGCGAGCACGCCTACAGCGGGCGAAGTTCGGCTCTACTTCCTTCTGGCTCGCTTCCCGAGGAAGAAGAGGTGGAGGGGGGTGGAGGGGTCGAGCGCCGTCGTGCCCTGCTTCCGTGGCTCGCTGGCCCAGTGTTGAAGCAGATTCCGCCCGCCGCCTTGCCTGTCGCCTCGCACGGTGGAGCTCGAGCGGAGAGGCGCCTGCAGGTTTCTAGGGTTTCGAGGGCTGGGAAGGCGAGGAGGGGTGGGTGGGTGCGGTGAAGGCGAGGAGGGGTGGATTGGGAGCGGACGGCGATGGGGGGCAGGCAGGGCTGACTGGGGCGGCGACGGAGACGGAGGCGCGGGCGGCGGCAGCGTGGGTCGGGCAGCGGGGGAAGTGGATCTGGCGAGGAGAGGGACGAAGGATCTCGCGAGAGGGAGGAATTAGCTGGGGAATCTTACTAATGACGCACTTTGATCGGTGCGCCATTAGTAAAATTTTTACATAGCAATGGCGCACTGTGAAGAGGTGCGCCATTAGTAATTTTTTTACATATAGCAATGGCGCACCAGCCAGAGGTGCGCCATAAGTAATTTATTTTTATTTTTTGTTGCATGTAATAATATTTTAGAAAATGAATATGAATATGAAACAGTAATTTTTTTTATAAAAACAGTAATAATTGTTGTTTAACAACAATTGTAGTCTACACTTTTTTTTTAAATGAATATGAATATGAAACGGGGGGTGCTCGTCGGCGGCGGTGGAGCGGGGGAGGGTGCGGGGGGTGCTCGTCGGCGGTGGTGGAGCGGGGGAGGGTGCGGGGGGTGCTCGTCGGCGGCGGTGGAGCGGGGAGGGTTGCGGTGGGTCGTCGGCGGCGGTGGAGCTAGCGGGGAGGGTTGCGGTGGGTCGTCGGCGGTGATGGAGCTAGCGGGGGAGGGTTGCGGTGGGTCGGCGGCGGCGGTGGAGCTAGCGGGGGAGGGTGCGGTGGGATCGAGATCGAGATCAAAAAGTGTCCATGAAATTTAAAAATATTCATGATATCAAAAAGTGCCCATGAAATACAATCGAGAAATGAAGACTACGATTTAAATACAATCGATCTTAGCTAGCTATCTGTTCACAATCTTCTTGCCCTTCTTTTTCGCAAATGGAGTTCTTCTGTGGAACGGACGCCCTTTAGGTAGGGTTGTCCCGCTTCTTCTTGTGGTGTGTGCTGCTACTTCATCATCGCCGCCATGTTCGATCTTGGTCGCCGTGCTTGTCAAGTCTTGCTCATTGGATACTCCATCCATTCCGATGATCTTCCTTTTGCCTCTCCTCACGACAACACGCTTGGGCTTTGACGGTCGGTAATGAAGAAGCATTGGTCCACTTGGGAAGCCAGTACCCATGGCTCATTTTTCGCGGTGACGCTTATGCCCGCGGTCTTGGATTTGGCTTCGGTATAACCATGGTGGTGAAATACCGGTCTTCTTTAGGACGCTCTTGGCCCATCGACACGGAACATCGGGACCTTCTCTCCAGCAGTAGCTCAGCTCCTAGATCTCCTCGATCCTTCCGTAGTATCTGTCCTTGTCGTTGCGGTGTAGGATTCCATCGTTACCCCGAGTTCGATAACCATCGCTCTTCATGTCCTTGTCCTCGGTGTAGAATGTGTAGTCGTTGATATCGTGCGCCTCATAGGTCATCGTTGTGCTCGGCGCCAGTGACAAGGCGAATATGAGTTGTTCTTCCGCGGAAGAATCCTCATGTAAAGGGTACGATGAAGCTTCGCTTGAACCAACGTGTGAAACATGAGTTGTGCTCTTTGATTATATCTCCGTCCGTCCTCTGTTGGCCTCGGTCATTGTACGCCTTCTCAATAAAGGTTTTGTGCTCTACCACCCAAGGATCGACCACGTCCATGTGTTGTAGCGCGACTAGGTTTGCTCTTTCAAAGTCGGCGAGTCGACCCTCGAAGTCGACATGCATTTCGCGGCGACCCTCACGGTGACCCCATCCAGCGAGCCTGCCTAGGTGCCTGTTGACGGGCAGACCAACGGGTTCTCGATGCCTAGATAATTCATGCAGTAGGAGGTGCACTCTTCGGTCAGAAAGCCCCTGGCTATACTTCCCTCTGGACTTGACATGTTGCGAATGTATCCTTTGATGACACCATTCATCCTTTCGAACGGCATCATGTTGTGCAGGAACGTCGGCCCGAGTTGGATGATATCCTCCACGATATGGACCAGCAGATGCACCATAACGTCGAACAATGCGGGCGGGAAGTACATCCCAAGCTCGCATAGTATCACCACGATCTCTTCCTGTAGCCTTCTGAGTTGCCTCACGCCAATCGACTTCTGAGAGATGACGTCGAAAAAGTTGCATAGGCCAAATAGCGTTTCACGGACGTGCGCGTCCCATGATCCCACGGATTGCAACGGAAGTATTCTGCGTCATCAAGACGTGTGATACCGTGAGACTTCATCCCGCTGAACTTCGCTTGCTGGGTCTAGGTATCTGCTTATCTTCCCAGCGTAATCAGAAGGAAGTTTTACTCCTAGGTGGCAGGTGAAAACTGCTCGATCTCCTCCCGACTTAGAGTGAAGCACGCGGAGGGTAGTCATTTCCGGTCTTCTTGGCCTTTTGCCTTTGGCGACGACTTTTCGTGTCCCGCCTCATCATCATCATCATCATCATCATCATTAGCGTGAAGCTCCTGCCGATGCCCATTGATTTCAAGTCTGCCCTTGCTTTCGCCCATCTTTGGTCCTCTCGGCATGTTGAGCAGGGTACCAGCGGACTCTCGCACACGTTCTTCGTGATATGCATGACATCAAGGCTGTGAGGCACACGGTGGATCTTCCAAGACGGCAAGTCCCGTAAATGACCTCGCTTTCCATACCTTCAGCAGCGGCTCTGGCGCCTTCGCTTTTTTCCGGCTCGCGCCTTTTGCTTCTTTCCCGCGGTGGGCGGTCTTTCCAATTTTTCAACAGCTCGTCTATTTCCTCGCCGCTCCTCGTACAGGCGTTTTGGGTTCGGTTTCACCATCGAACAGATCCTTGCGTTTCTCCACGGGTCATCATCGCGAAGCCACCTTCGATGTCCCATGAACACGGTTTTCAAGACCCGGATCTCTATCTAGTCTGGCGTACGTTGTGTCATCCATGCACCTTACGCATCCGAAAATTCGTGGACTACCTGCCCGCGAGATATCCGTGAATCGAGATAGTCGTGCACCGTCATGAGCAAAGGCGGCTCTCATAGGAAATATTCTTTCTTCGCGGCGTCCCACGATTGGTGGCGTTTTCCACAGCGTGTCTAGCTCCTCCTTCAAGAGCCCCAGATCTGATTGATGTCGTTCCTGGTTGTTTCGTCCCTTCAATTAGCATACTCATGTGAATGTACTTCCTCTTCATGCACAACCGGGGGAAGGTTGTACATCCACACAAACACAAGCCAGGTGCTATGTGTGCTTCTCTGGCTGCCAAACGGATTGACTCCATCGGTGCTCGCGCCAAAGATGATGTTCCTTGGATCCTTCCCAAATTCGGGTATTCAAGTTCAATGCTTGCCAGCGCTCGCATCCTTAGGGTGACTCAAAGATCTTGTCTTTTTATTTATCTCCGGATCATTTCCGTCATCTTCCCGCTTATTCTCCTCCCTATCCGCGTGCCAACGCAGGAGCTTTGCTACCTTAGGATCCGCGAAATTCCGCTGCAGACGAGGAGTGATCGGAAAGTACCACACCGATTTTCGAGGAGCTTTCTTCCTCTTCTTGTATCGAGTGACGCCAAGACACCGGACATATGGTAGACTCCGCGTGCTCGTCCCGATAAATGATGCAATTGTTCATGCACACATGGTATTTCACGTGCGGTAAATCCAGAGGACACACGATTTTCCTCGCCTCCTCGAAACTGGTCGGGCACTTGTTCCCCTTGGGAAGACGTTAGTGCGTAATGACATGTTCTCGTCGAAGCATGTGTCGGTCATTTTGTGTTTTACCTTCATCTCCAGAGCCATGAGCGTTACTTTCAGGCGGGTATCCTCGTGCCTGCATCCTTCATACAATGGAGTAACCGCGTCTATCTCCAGTTGATCCAGCTTGGCTTTCTCTCGGGCGGCAGCTCTTGTGTTATCCGTCTGCTTGAGAAGCAGCTCTTGAATATGAGGGTCTTGTACCCAGCCTCCATCGCCGTCTGCTCCGGCATCTTCGTCTTCATGATCATGCCCTTCGTCTTGATCTTCCTCATCATCATGTACGACATCTTCTACATGATGACTGTGTACAACATCACCGCCGTGATCATGTCCTGGAGATTCTTCGTCTTCTCGCCCGCCCTCGCCGCGGTGGTACTTGTCTTGTTGCCCTTCCTCATTTCTTGCCCAATTTCATGGACGACTTCATAGTCATCTTCATCACCTTGCCACCGATAGCCATCCATGAAACCACGCAAGAGCAGGTGGTCCCGACCTGCCGGAATCCGGGTCCGCAATAAGGCTCTTCACTTGCATCTTCGACACGGACATCTTATCTCCGCCTCGTTCTTTTGAAGCATCTCGGCCTTGGCGGAGCTCAAAACCTATTCATGATGCCTTCGGTCATCGTGCGGACCATGGTCGCTGCGGGGTAGAGCAAAACGATATTTTAGAACCAAGAAAAAATTTGGCATGACCTTCCCTAAAAATAGGACCAAAAAGAATGCATAGTGCCAAAATTCTCGCCGAAACAGAAATGAATCAACATTCCAGCAAAATATTGGCAACTATCGCATTTCAAATACCGGTACCTGCAAACACAAACTTATATGCAACACCACAAACACAAGCAACACCACAAACATACATAGATCTAGCTAGGCCACAAAAAGTGCATGTGCACGTTGTTGGAGCGAGCTAGGGAGAAAAAAGTAGATCTACATCATGAAGATAGCTTTCCCCTTACTTACCTATCAAAAAAAGGTAATTTCACCACTTAATTTTGATGAATCTATGGTGAAAATGAGGTGAGGAGGAGGAGGCAGCCGAAAGCTTGGAGAAGGAGGTGGAGGGAATGAAGTGGGGAAAGTGAGTGGGTAGGTGTGGGGCTGTCCAAAATATCTTGTTGGGGTCCCAGATTACTAATGGCGCACCAGCAGCAAATGCGCCATTAGTAACCTGAAAGACTAATGGCGCACTGCAGTGGTGCGCCATTAGTAGTGTTGAAAAAAAAAAAAATATATATATATATATATATATATATATATATATATATATATATATATATATATATATATATATATAATGGCGCACTGGTCATAGTGCGCCATTACTAGTCTAGTAGTAATGGCGCACTGGCGAGTGCGCCATTAGTAGTTTTGCAAAAAAGAATAAAAAATACAGTAATGGCGCACGATCTGCCTCGTGCGTCATTACTAGTTAGAACTAGTAATGGCGCACTTCGACCTGATGCGCCATTAGTATGTATGGAAAAATGAAAAAAAATTAATACTAGTGGCGCACCATGTCTCTGGTGCGCCATTAGTGTCTTCCACACTAATGGCGCATCACCCACTGGTGCGCCATTAGTATATAGTAGTGGCGCACTGGTTTCCTCGGTGCGCCATTAGTATCAATCCTATCTATAGCCCTTTTCCTAGTAGTGCCACCTTCACTACTCCTCGCCGCCGCCGGAGAGCGCCGCCGGGCGAAGCCGGGCTGGTGTTGGTGGCGGCGGGGCCATTTTCCCTCCTCCCCTGGTGCTCTGCGGCGCGGGGCGCGGCGTGCTGGTGAGGAGCGAGGCGCTCACGCGGGGCGGCTCGGCAACGATGCGGCCGACCGTGCTGCGGGCACAGCGGTGCGACGGAGCGACGACGGCTATGCGGATTTCCTGGAGGGGCGTGCTTGCTCTTTGGGGAGGCGGGGCGCTAGCTGCGGTGGCGGCTCCATCAAATCCAAGCCTATGGCGACGAGGGCTGCGGCGCGTGGGATCGCTGGCCTCGTCAGATCTGGCCGTGGCTGGTGGCTGGACGCGTTCGTGATGTCCGGTGACTGTCCATGGTTGTTGCGGACGGCGCGATGCGGGTGCGGACCGCCGTCAACTGGGCAGATATCAGCGGGTTCCTCTGATCGCACCGAGATTCAACCTTGGTCTGGGTCCTTCACACTAAGGGAAACTCCGGAGGAAACCCTAGGCCTCATTGGGACCGAGCGATGACGGTGCTTTTGTATCGTACTCCCTCTTGAGGGCATTGTCTTGGGAGTTTGCTCAGGTGAAAGGGACCAGTGACGCCGGCGGCGTACGGACTGGTGGCGCAACTGCCGATGAAAATCGCGCTGACTTCCGTCATAGCAGACGACTGGCGGCGTCTCCGATGTCGTTTTCTTTTTTAGGCATCGTCGTTGCAGTTTGCGTCATCAGGCTCGGGATGCTCCGGGGGAAACCCTAGATCTGGGTCTCCCGAATCGGACGATGAGGGCGCCTTTGGTGTCGTCGTTCGCCCTCCTAGGGGCATCGTTTTGGAGCGTGTGCTGGCTGGTGGGGACTATAGGAGGAGCGGTATTCCATCTACCGTAAGGCCAGCGGCGGATCCCGGGGACGGGCGCGGGCGGATGGATACGTGCAGGATGGTGGCGCTGTCTGACGTCGTGGTGGCGTCAATGGCAGGCCTGACAAGGTCGGTGCATCAGTACCTGCTCTGGAGATGGACCAGTGAAAGACGGTGGCGGCGGCTTCTGAGAGTGTGTTGGACCGGTGAGTGACACAGTCCTGATATGTGGCTGGGCTGGGGCATCCGGCTTTAGATATTAGGTTTTGGTGCGATATTTGTTTGGTATTCGGCTTGGATATTCGGCACCCCTTCATCAAGGGCATAGGAGTAGCGACAGATGTTGACAAGATGGTGGCTTGAGGCTTATTGAAGTATTACTTTATAAGGTCTTTGTGAATAATTAATAAAGTGGCTGCATGTATCTTTCAGATGCAGAGGCTGGGAGTGCATCCTCCTTAAAAAAAAAATGTTGGCGATGTACATTTAATCAGTGGCCAAGCCAGCCTCAAGAATCTGTGGGGTCATTACTAAATTTTTTTAAAAAATTCTTCACAATGTACAGTAGGTGTACAATGATTTTAAGCTGTTTTCGAAGACCTCGCGATGTGCACAGTTTTGGAAAGGCGGAGACTAGAAAACTTGGGCAAAAGATATGCTTATTTATAGCTACTGTCACGAATAGACATATATTTTCATCTACAATTTGCAGATGCATATATCATCATTTAGCTATAAACACCTAGGATTTTAGTTAGGCTTGCTCATACTACGGGTGGTGAGTCTACCCGATCATATGTACCTAGGTCGTTCAGCTCTGACATTTTTTCGTGAACAGTGGAATGGACTTTCTCTCGATTTCAGCTACGACTTTCAAAGTTGAAAAGGGGAGAAGAAGGATGAGAACCACACCTTGGCACCCATCAAAATGCATGGTGCTAATCGTTGCGTGGACTAAGTAGGAATAGATGAAAGTCAGTGGATTTAATTTATCGCCAGCTGTACGTTTCAGTGTCACATCTTCGCTGTAGCAAAAGAAAAGGAAAATACCTCATGTTAATTTGTCCAATCCAAATGCGGATGCACATCACATGCGACCGAACAGGTGTTTGGAGGCCATGATTTTTCGAAAGGATTTGGAGGCCATGCATGTACAGTTTGCCACGTTGCAGCTGTGTTCGCATTTTCAAACTAGAGATCAGCCAGGCTGCCAGGGTCGCTTTCTTGAAAGTGATGGCGTACACATCACGCCTTGCATAACCTTTTAGGAAATTTTGTCCCAACCTCTTCGATCAACCGACATATATGATGAATCAAGTACAAAAATAATAGTAGGACGATTTAATGACCTCAATTATCTAATGATTCCAGGCAGCAACAAGAAACTAAACAAAACAGTATCACGTGATTTTCTCCGCATTTTTGGAAACCACATATTTTCAAGTTTCTATGAGTTTGAATATTTTAAACTGAGTCCCAAATAACAAAGCATATGAATTTCAAAGTGCGCCGCTGAAAAAGGTAGATGCCCATAAGGGCATGTACAATGCATAGCCTCAAGGTGATGCCTCGCATGCCATGTAGGATCGGATATGACGTAAAGTAGGTTCGGATAGGGAAGCGGGATCCTCTCCAGGAGGCGGGTGCTTGAAGAGAAAAAGTGTGGTCCGGTGACAAAAGCTGAAAAGGTTGGAGTGAAAAGTAGAGATGCATGTGTATTAGAGTCTTTAATTTCTATTTTTTAATGAGGCCCACTAGTGGTAGCTTGCATTGGGGAGAAAAAATAAATGTAGGTGCCTCAAATTACTTTTTGTATGAGGCATATGTATCCATATGCCACCATTGTACATGCCCTGCGTTCTGCTCGTGAAGTTTCAAGTGGTTATCCACCCGCCAAAAAAACAGGAAGGGCATCTTTCCAGTAAACTTGGAGGATAGAGGAGGTGTCAAAAATTTTCCAGTATTTGCAGGAGTTGTTAGAGCTTTTTTTCGAGTTAAATACACCACGGGTGCCTCAACTTGTCCGATGCGATCACTTTGATGCCTAAACTTGTAAAATACATGAAACTAGTATTGAAACTTGTCTGAACGTACAAATACGGTTCCTCCGTCCGGGCATATGCATAGCCCACATGGTAGCCCAACATGGCGTCGACCCACATGTCAATTCCTGTGAGAGGAGTGGGCTGGTTGTTTTACAAAAAATTCCTTGTACTTTAAATAATTTTCACAAAAAGCTCCTGATATTTTATTTAAATATGCCAAACTGCATTGATCTCACCTGTCAGATTTAGGCCCCGCATGTCAGCCTGTGGGATAAAATATAGTATAAAAAAATAGCGCACTGGCAGGGTTCGAATTCATTACCTCATGCACAACGTGCACATTTGCTAGCCAATAAGCCAAGAATAGTTATCTACGCAATATCCAGATACAGTACTATTTATTAGGGATATCAGACGAAATGATAAAGAGAAATCAAAAAGAAAAAGGTTGACTTGCAGAAAATTTTGAAAATTATTAAGAAATTCTCACGTTTGGAAAAAGAGAACAACTCAACATATTACCTGCCATTAACTTAAAAAAGTGTTAGTGCATTTTTCTAAAAAGCAAGATATTTTTGGAAAATTCTCACCTGTATTAAGAAATTGTAAACGTGTATTTGAAAAATGCCCGTCACGCATTCAAAAAAATTACAACATCTATTTCATAAAATGTTTGATATGTATTAAAATAATTATTGTGTAAAATTATTCTTACATTTATACAAACACGTTTAATATGTTTTAACCCATTTATAGAATTTATTGTTTTTACACAATCATTTTTAATACGTATAAACAATTTTCAAAATACAACTTTGTTAATTTTTAATAATTATATATTCTAAAAATACAATGAAGATACAAAATAATTCTCCGTACTTGTGGTCCTGAATGAAGATACAAAAAATTACACAATATTTCATAATGTACGTTGAACTTTTTAAATCCACATAAATTTTACAAACCGTTCATGTTTACCTCTTCGAACTACAAATAATAAAAATAGAATAAATATTTTAATAGACAATAGTCGCATATTTGTATATTGGACATTTAAAATATATTGTAAAAACCAAACAGTATCTTGAAAAATTATAATGGAAATTGCAGTGTCTTGGCGTCTAGCGCGCGTGCTATTTAACGTGGAGGTCCCAGGGTCGAAACCAATTCGATGATGCAGTATATTTTTTTAATGGCTTATTTCTGACTTTAATTAAATTTCACGGGATTTTCTGCAAAAAAAAAAACTCGTACGCATTTCATCCAGCGCAGGCAACGCTCACCCACTGATCTGTGGGCCAGCCACCAGCTGTCACACCACAGCTAGAGCAAATACGGTGGCATACGGACAGAGGCACCGTATATGCACCGTGCGACAAGTTGTAGCATCACTTTTATGTATTTTATAAGTTTAGGCACTAAACTGACCGCAACGAACAAGTTTAGTCACTCATGATGTATTTAACTCCCATAGCACATTCGAAGAGTCACGTTGGTTCAACAGGGACGGAGCTACCACATAAAGTCATCTACATCTACACTACTATTAAACAAGGAAAACTTGATGAGGACGGACGAAAACTCTGCCATCCCATGCGCCTGCAGCCGCAACCCCTACAATCACGCAGGAAAAAAGAAACAGATCCCAATCGGAGGCGACCCCTACAATCACGCACGAAAAAGAGAAACCGGCCGCTGCGTCTCGGGCTTGCCATCGCAATCGAATCGGATCCTCAACGGCCGCTATCCCAATCGGATCGCCTCACCCTCAACCGGCCGCTGCGCCTCCGGCTTGTCATCGCAAGACCTCCCATTGGTGTGTTCCTCCTTCCCCTCCTCACTTGATTTCGTCCTTGCCATCGAGTGGTCTTCAAGGGGACGCCGGTGACTCCTCCGATGGTGGTTGTGGGGTCGTCCGGAGATGCGGGGAGCAACGGCGCATTGGCGGACCGACCGGGAGTTGCCTCGCGCTAGGGTTCCTCCCCACACCCCTGCTGTGCTTCATCTCCCTCTCGCTGCACCCCTCCCATCTATGGTGTCTCTCCCAGTGAGGCATAGCGACGGGCGTTGGCTGTTCTGGCGCGTGCGCAGCACACGACGGGCCGAGGGGCGTGGGGGTCGATGGCCGGAGGTCAAAGGCGAGCGGGGGCGGCGGCCGGGGATTCGCGTGTGGTATTCACGGGCTGTCTGCTGGTTGTGTGCGTGGTGCACAGGCGGTAGTAGTAGCAGCCACGGGCTTTTCTCTGAATTTGCATCAACAACAGCAATAGCAGGGTCACGGAGAGGATCATGAAATCCCTCTGAATTCTTGCCGGTTCAGGTTCTTTCCGTGCATCGGCTGATCGAGGTGGTGAAGCACATGTTAGCCGTGTGGATCGACCTCGGCAACCCCGGCTTCGTCAATGTCGCTGGTAACGCGTCCGAGATGATGTCGCCGAAGTTAGCCGGAGTTCTTGACTTACTATCTTGTCTTCTGAACTACTATCTCTGAATTTATTTAAGGTTACTTCTCATATCTCTGTTCTAAAGTAAATGCAACATGTGTCTTGCTTGTTATGTGGGTGTGCAACAGATTTGTGCTACAAAGAAGGGTTCATGTGCAAGGAAGCATAGAAGATATGAGGCAAAAAAAGCAAGAAAATTATCAAGGGTAGAATCATGCTTGGGAAATCCATACGAAAATCTGAAGTATGGGTGTTTAAAAATCTTCCCTTTGTGACTGTTTGGAAATCTGAAGTATCAAGACTGTTCTATTTATATATGATTTTTTATTATGAGGCACAAAACACGCTTACGATATATAGTTTTGAAATCATGCTTGGGATTTTCTCCCTCCCATGTTATATCCAATATTTGCTGTCAAACCTGAACCTGAATATCCCGAACCATTTTCATTTGTATTGATAGTAGGATAAATAACTGCTCCAAAGTCATCAAGCCATCATCATTCACGAGTTTAATTTGCAGGTAAGGAAAAATTGATTTCTTATCAGATGAATAATTTACAAGTGAACATGTGTACAACTGATGTTTGCATTATTTTGTGATAATTATTTAGGTGCTCTAAAAGAATAGAGGTACGGTTCTGAAAGAATAGATGTTGATCCAAACCTTGCTTGAGTGCAGGTGTGTAATGTCAATCAATTATTTCTTATTTGAGTGTCAGAAATGCTTTCTGAGTGAATCATTTCCATTGGCTGCTTCTTATTACCATGCATGTATATGTAATGAAAGGTTGAAGTTATACTTTGTCTTCCTCACACAGGTCCATGAGTCCAGCCTAAGCAGACAACTCATACAAAAAACAGAGTGAACAACTTAATCTCTTGTATGCCTAACTATGCGGATATAGGTAACACAACATTCGTTTGTTTTCTATAACTTTACTGCGCATATGTGAATTAGTATATCTTCAGTTTGTTCCACACCCCTCTTTTTTATATAATCCCGTGCCATTTTATATTTGTACAACTTGCATGGAAGGAAGTGAAGCAAATCTGGGATTCACCATGACGATGTGCATTCTAGGATTCACCATGACGTTGTGCATTATAAAAAAACATAAACAAATTCCTATCACTTAAGAAGTTAAGATACATCTAGAGATCTACTGCTAGCGGAACAATGGAATGGAGTGTACAAAGTCTTTCGTACCAATTATTCATGCTGATGGAATATTCACCCTTCATGCTTTGCAGAACTATGGAGTGGAATGTACAAAGTCAGCAACCTCATGACGAGAAGGGATAACCTTGGTTGGTGAAGATGACATACTTAGTCCACTCCTTGCTCTGCTTACTAATGATGTACGAAACAGCAAAATACTAATTCTTTTGTTTTATGTGCGCGCAACATTTTGGATGCAGATGCAGACCAACATCTTTGGCTCCACTACTATTGATGAAAACTGGATGTGGTGAGTGTCGTCGAAATTTTATCCATTTTCATTTTCTTCACATTTTTAGTAGAGTAACTATTCAGGCAAGATTAGAAAATAGAGAAATTGGTTCCATAATGTTTGGATTTTGGAGGCTTGTCATGCACTTCAAGTTTGACATGTTGATAAGTTGTCTTGTATATCAACAAAGTTATTGAGCCAGTGCTTGCACACATATATTTGGTTTTATTGTAAGAGCACTCTTCATAAGTCTTATTTTCAAGGCCGAGAAGGTGTTGTTGTTCATGACATGTGCTGTAACAGTGGGACTACTACTGTTGTTTATCTTGTAATAATAACTCGATTTGATAGTGCAAACTGGTTGAATTATCAATGTACATTTGGGCATAGAGCATGAGGATGTATGAAACTTCTGAACACTTTCAGGTTATCTATAAATTAGTAGTCCTGGCCACTTTTCAAAAGCACATTGTACAACTAAATTGTTGAAAGTGCAGTTCTACATCAAGTACCTACTGAAATTTTCAGGTTGCTGGACAAACTACAGTTACAAATAGTATGCCTCATTTGACTCTTGTGGGGGGGAGAGATAAAATAAATCTGCCATCAGTAGGCGAGTTCCAACACTGGATGGCAAGGCAATGCTCTGTTTGGAAATAGTTATTCGCTTGAAGGAGGTGCAGCAGTTGCAGTTTTCACCTCACTTGTGCTAGCCATTTTTTTCTTGAAGATTTGTGCTAGCTAATTTGGGTATGGGTGATGCTCACAGAAGCCATTCTATGTAGCTCACGGGTTGTCTTGCCTATATAATTCTTGATGTAGCTGATGATTGAATCCTGGAATGCTAGGATTCCATGAATGGAAAATGCGTGTGCAAGATTGGTACATTTTGTGATGGAAGGATTAGTAGATTTTATCTTCTTCTTTTACAACCTGTGAGAACATTGAATAAGTGAAACAACAGACGTTATTGACCATAAATTCGCAATGGTTTCTCACTATTGGAAACACAACTTGAGTGGCGTTGAAACATTGTGTATTTCTTAATTTATATATTTTTGGAAAACTTTCATGTTTTAGTTGTCTACTTATTATGAAACTGGTTAAGGCATGAGACGTGCGTTGTGCACACTTACTAGTTGCCGCCGTAAAAAGGAGGATATTGGTGTCAAATGACATGAACGGTTTTGGACTAATACTATTACGTACAAGTAACTAAGTGCTCTTACACATGACACGTACACTTGGGAGAATGACATCGACAATTACAAATTATTTTGCTGGCTTCACCCCCCTGCGGTTCGATTTCCTTTGGTACGTTGTAAGTTGTAATGAATTTATGTAAAATACATACATGAAATAAAGACCGTTTCGCACCCAATCTGATAACGAATCTGAAGACACGATGGGACAAGCAATGAGAAATCCTCAAACAGGCTGCTATATTTATTTTATCAGATTTCCATCTAGAGGGTCAGAGCTACAAATTTCCGTACAATGCACGTGTGCAAGGTGATCACCCTACATATTTCGCCCTAGATTATGTGAATGCACATGTCATGAAATCGAAAGTGCGGCGGAATGACAGAGCGACGTACATAAACACGACTAGATCAAGTCGACTGATGTCACAGATTTCGCGTGATATCTGGCTTTGATTTGATTCTCACCTGTGTACGGGCATTGGTGAGTTGGTACAGGAGTCCAGACAGGAACATGCGTTGATTTCTTATAATCCACCACACCGCAACGATCTTCTCACTGAAACGCTGGCTAATTGATGCATGTCAAACCTCGTGCGTCTCTAAAGGGCAACAGGAAACCAGCTGTATTCACATACTCCCTCCATTCACTTATACAAGACCACAATCAAAAATAGATTTTACATCAATACAAGGCCATTAATAGTAGTCGAGGAAAAAATTAATGATGTTTCCTTGCATCAATACAAGGCCATCAACAGTAGCAACTTTTCAATACTTACATGCATGTAGTCATAATGACACTCAGCCACTTCCTTCTCATTCATTTGTTGCATGTTTGTGGTGTATTAATGATCCCGGTTAATGAAAAAAAAGTTGACTTGCAAAGAAGTCATTAAATTTTATCTTGGTACCTGTAATATGAGTTTGTGGCCTTGTATAAAGGAATGGAGGGAATAGTATTTCTCCTTCTTTTGATAACCCTAACCGATGCCGCACAAGATAAAAACCAACATGAATGTAGTAACTTGAAATAATCTAAACTAAATAGATTTTTTTAAATCATGTCATGCATTAACTCAATCAATTAAATCAGTCTTGCCGGAATCTCAATTGAGTCAAAACTTTCTTTTTCTTTCCCTACCCATACTCAAATCAAATTAAAGGTTATCAAAAATTTAGAATATGGTGAATATAAAGTATATGTCGGAAAATATTGATATTGATCTACAAGAATATGTATGCACTCAGCACGGGCTTCTTACTAGTGTTGCTATAAGGTTGAGAAAGCCTGTCCTAAAGCGCGATCACATGGAAGATTAATCCAGCTAAGTACTCCCTCAAGAAAACAAAAACTAACCAAGTACATATTTCTTCAGAAGTACTTACTCCCTTTGTTTGGAATTACTTGTCTCGGAAATGGATGTATCTAGAACTAAAATACGTCTAGATACATCCATTTCCGCGACAAGTAATTCCGAACGGAGGGAGTACTTTATAATGTTCTAATCATGACGGTGTCATCTCAATTGAATTTTGCTGGTATACATAAGCATGCAAAACAGATCTTGCTGCATGCTTTGGCATTTTTATGTACTCTTATCCGTTCCAAATGGCTATATTAATTTTCCACCCGTAAAAAGAAATTGTATTGATTTTTTCAAAAGTCAAACTTCTCTATGTTTAGCCAAGTTTAGGTCATCTCCAACGCTGACCCGTAGACCAGACAAGGCATCCGTATGTGGATAGGGAGGCCAGTCTGCGTCACGGATGCAGGTGCCGGCCATCCAATGATATCCGGCTTTGAACAAACCAGACGAATTACATGCAAACCGGATGATTTTCATTCAAACCGGATGAAAACGTTTATATTTCAGGCATATTTTAACTAAACTATACCATGCTGCGGTAAAACTAGTCTACTGCCGTCCGCGGCGGATCGCCACTCCCATGGCATGTCTTTCCTATGCCCGGCAGCCCGTTCATCGGACCATCGGATGCCCTGGAGGAATATGCTTCAGCGAGAGGGGAAGAATAGCCTCACTTCGCTTCCGTGAAGCACGGATCGGGGTTGGTTTTTGGGCGGGTGAAAACGGTCGCTGTGGTCTACGCCCCCGCTCACTGGGCAAGACACCGGCTGTGTAACCCGGTGACGCGGTGGCGGTGGCCTTCGTGGGACCCAAGCGGCGGCGGCCTCTCATAATCTACTTTTCCTAGCTGTCTGCAGTGGTTGCGGACGCACCGGCCTCCGTCGACATGGCTTCTTTCCCCACCTGGCTTCAGGCAGCTAGCTTCGGGCGGTAAAGCGCGCAGGCGCGGGAAAGGGGGTTGTCTCCGGTTTACGGGAAAAGGTGCGTCTGGATCGCCGAACGGACTGATGAGGACCGCGTTGGATGGCAAAATACGTTCAGACTGCACGGTCTCGACAATTACGGGTGGTTCGAGGGTCGGCGTTGGAGATGCCCTTACAGAACAAACTTTCAATAACTATAGTGCTAGAGCGGTATCATTAGGCTTAGAATCGCCATGAACTACATTGTCCTATTTCCTCTATTTGGTATTGTAGATGTTGATATAATTTTACATAAACTTGGTTGTACTTAGAAACGTTTTGACTTTTGAAGTACTAGGAGCAATTGTAGGTGTACACTGTGAATGATGTGTGAGCCGACATACATTGGCAAATAATAAGCCTATACGCGTGATGTGTGAACCAACGAACTGTACATGTACACGGCTAGAAAATAAAAGTCATCCAACAATAACATAATTCACATCTGCCAACTCGACACAGAAAGCACGCACAAAGCCATTTCGTCGGCACTGAATAGCTTGTTTCTTTCAGGTGAGCACCTATTTTTCTCTGTCTTTTGTCAGTGAAAACCACCGTAGTGCAATCGCTGTGGAGTGAAAGCAAAGATTATGAATGATACAGAATCCAATGGAAAAAGAAACCTGTCGTCCCCGACGGGAATTTGTTGCCCGTTTTCCTCAAGCCGTTCCGTTCTAGACACCTGGTGGCACCCCAGCCACCTACGTGCACGTAGTAATCTCTCTTACAAGTCTATCTAGAAGACCATGACTTCGCCTTCAAAAAGAAGACCATGACTTCTTTGCACCTAGCTAACAAAGTGTCATCTCAATTTTTCTGTGTTAAATTCGGTGTTCAAATACAGAAATGGCAAAGGAAAATTCTATTGAGAACGAAATCCAAAAGGATAAATGATGGAGCTTTTCTATTCCAATGTAATATGTTTATTTCTTGTTTTGTTTGTATTAGTTTCATTTCATCATTCTTTTGTTTTAGCAATTTCCCAAGGCGACAAGAGTATTTGTGTACACTATACTCTTTATTTATAATGAAAGGAATATTTGATGTTTCACCCTATGTCATCCCGGTCCCCAACTTTTAGTGAAGACTATACTGCCTTTTGGAAATTCAATTTAGCTCCCGGGAGAATATGCTCATGCATGACAAGAAAAACTTCATAATTCCTTTTATGCTCGGCTCTTTTTTTTGAACCTCAAAGAAATAAGCAGGTGTGTATTTATGTCCTTTGATTGTTTTTAAATATTTATGAAAAAAACACAAGTACTGTGACCTGTCTTACAAAAAACATGTTGTGTTTAGACACTAACATGAACATGTACAAAAATCAGAAGTTTTAATTTGTTTTCCGTTTGTTTCAACTTTATTGTTTATCCCGGGAGCATATGTGCCTATGTCCCTCAACCTTAAAATAAAGAATCCTACTTTCAATTATTAGCGCTATGGCACATGTCCCCCTCAACTATGCCAAAGAGGCTTTGCAATAAAATGGCATGATTTTGACATTGTATGACAACACGGGATCATAATTGCCGATATTTTCCACATTATTTATTAAAAGCTCTGACTCAAAAATATTGGAGTTAATCACTAGTATATTAGAACCTCAAGAGTAAAGAAAACTACTAGAGTATCCTAGAAAAGCTGGAAAATCAAGAAAACCAACGGTTGGGTTGACAATTGTATTTAAAAGACAAGGACAATCGATTTACATATAATCACTTTGAAATCAAGATCCATGAAGGTGGATGCACATGAAAAAAATGTTTTGACTGTGTATTTTTTTACTATGTATAAATCTCTTATACTCCCTCTGTAAACTAATATAAACTAATATAAGATCCTTTAGATCACTAAAGTAGTGATCTAGATATTATTGAGGAAATCGTTAACTGGTAGTTGCTCGATTAGCTGGCGAGCAGGGGATTAATGGGCTAATTGGCAAGTTAATCAACCATTTAATCAATTAATCGGTGAACTTATCAGTTTATCGGCTACACGGTGACCCTACAAGTAGGGATTAATCGTCAAGTTAACTGGTTAACCGGACGAATTCTTCAACAAGGGATCTAGACGATCTTATATAACTTTAAAGAGGGAGTACATGATACCAAATTTCTTGGTTTCTCCCATTTTTCCTCCTAACTATCAATATATTCTCGGGAAATCAATTATTATTTTCTCTTTTTTTATTTCACATGACTTTTGACTTCCGGTACGCATAAGTGTACTTCCAAACTATATGGATTGGGAGAAGATCCAGGCCGAAAAAGACTCTGGCTACCGTGAGTGGGGCAAGAGGGGACCGGAACTGATCAAGCTTTCGTCTAGCGCTTCGGACTTCGACTCTGACTCCAATGGCTATGGCCTGGCGATGTGGATTGGGAGAAGATCCCGCCCGAAAAAGACTCCGACTCTGACTAGATTGCTTAGTTTTATTTTTTTAATCGACTAGTTTAAATCTGTGTTATGCAAAAGTTTTAACCGAATTGTGCTATATTTTTTTATCGATGATATGCAATGTAATTTGAATCAAATTGAGCTATCGATGTTCAAATTAGTGTGAATTTTTTAGGGGGGTAGATTTAAAACTTCGGCTAGGAACCATATTTTTTTAACTCCCAAACATAAATATAAGGAGTTGTAGTTTAAGAAGGCATATAAGGGGCTAAATTATAAGGCTTGAGCTAGAGATGTCCTAAGATCAACTCTGTCCAATCCCCTTAAATTTAGAGGAGTAAACGGATGAATATCCTTTAGAGGAGTACTTTTACTCCTTAAAGAATGGTTGTTTCTAACCGATCTCCTAAACTTAACAGAGTAAAAAAATATTTTTGCCAAATCTTCAAACGGCCTCCAAGATTGTATCTTCTTCAATGCGGACATGGTCGTCAATGGCATCGGCCCAACACCCATAGGCCAACTCTCGAACAACTCTGATACACTTAATCAAAGGGCTCGCATTGATATCTCGACATGCATTCCTCCTGAGGTTGAACCAATCATCATGCTTCTCCACTGCATTTGCAATGGTGAGAAAGACTTGTGTATATCCAAAATCTTTGGCGAAAATATTTCTCTCGAAAGGTTGGATTAGGTTCGAAATTATCTCTCGTAATCTAGGCATGGCCCTCTGCTCTATCACGGTTGAGGTGTATGCGGCCAAACTGCGATCGTCTCCTTGGCCGCCGAATATCATCATTGAGGATCATGCCAATAACCATTTTCAAAGTCATCGACATCTTCTTCCTCCTCCTATGATGAAGAGTCCTTGAAGATCATCTCTTTCAGTCTTTTCATCTTCAATTTAATTGACTCAGTTCAATTCAATTGACAAAATAAAAAAATAAAAAGCAACAAAAACTCACTTGGAAAAACCATTGAACACTTACGAGGCGGTGGAGGTGTCACCGCTGACCATCAACTTTTGGTTGCAAGGGCTTGAGCGAGAGAGAGAGAGAGAGAGAGAGAGAGAGAGAGAGAGAGAGAGAGAGAGAGAGAGAGAGAGAGAGAGAGAGAGAGAGAGAGGGAGTTGAGGCTTGGAGACATGCGAAGGAGTCGTGGATCATGTTGCGGGACATCAACCTCTTGAATCATGAAGGGAAGAAGTGGTTGGTCCACATGAAAAAGAGAATCAATGACCGCGACAACTGAAGTCATCAATTCATTCGTGTAACGCCAATCTATGTATGAATTGTTGAATTTTATTTTGACATGTAATGAATTGTCGTTTGCTTTGTATCGTTGAATTTGTGATGAATTTACGTTATATAATGAACAAGCATGAAGTTGCATGGAGTTGAGTATTGAGATATGAGGAGAGTGGTGGAGGAGGACAAATAAGAGCATCTACAACTGGAGCCCGCCCCAAACGCCCATACGGGCTGCACGGCCAGTGATCGGACGCAAAAGCGGCACCCAAATGGGTGCCCCAAATCTGACTCAAACGCCCGGACTGACCGATGACCCCCATATCCGGCCCATATATGGGGCGGATATGGGGATGCCCGCCATGTCGTCTCAGCCCGCTAGGACCCGTGCCACCCCCACAAAAAATCCATCCAATTTGAGGAATCCTAGTCAAACATCAGTCCACACTCATCTTCTCCGCTCTCCGATGCCTGCAAGCCAAATAGGGTAGTGTAGCACTTTCGCGGAAGTATCTCAATGAGTAATCGTCCCAACGAAGGGCGGAGGGGAGTATTTATAGTTGAAAGCACAAGTGCTCCCTGGGTGGTTTTGGTAATTAATGTCAACATATCTCTTGTTGGACTAATGTTTTCATCTAGTGTATTTCAGACAAGTTCAACAGATGGAGTGGCGTCGACAAGAGGATGTGGAACCCCTTCAAGATGCTAAGGACAAAGGATTGGTTCAAGCTCAAAAGCTCAAGACTCTACTTTTTACTTTTAGTGATCCAAGATCACATTGAGTCCATAGGAAAGCCAATACTATTAAAAGGGGATGAGGTGTTGCTTAATGGGTTACTTGCTCAAAATGCTTAGTGATATGCTCCAAAACCCTCAACCACTTTCTCATATCCACATATGTCCCAAACCGAAAGTCAAACTCGGCCCCACCGAAACATTCTATCCGGCGCCACCGAGCTCACTTAACATAGCCACTGCCAGAAACCCTAATCAATTCCGTCACACCGATGGGATCCCGTCTCACCGAGATGGGCTTGCAAACTCTTTGGCTCCTGTTGCATTAAATTCGGTCCTACCGAGTTCTATAATCGGTCCCACCGAGTTTGCCTGGCCAACTCTCTGGTTAGCTTGTTACAAAAATCGGTCCCACCGAGTTTGTGTAATCGGTCAAACCGAGATGAGGTTTTACCCTAACCCTAGCACATCGGTCCCACCGAGTTGATCATATCGGTCTCACCGAAATGCCTATCGGTCACATTATGAACTAAATCGGTCCGACCGAGTTTTCTGATTCGGTCCCACCGAGTTTGGTGATTTGTGTGTAACAGTTAGATCTTGTGTGGAGGTTATATATACCCCTCCACCCACTCTTCATTCGTGGGGAGAGCCATCAGAACATGCATACACTTCCAGCATACATTTTCTGAGAGAGAACCACCTACTCATGTGTTGAGGTCAAGATATTCCATTCCAACCACATAAATCTTGATCTCTAGCCTTCTCCAACTTTCTTTCCACTCAAATAATCTTTCCACCAAATCCAAATCTGTGAGAGAGAGTTGAGTGTTGGGGAGACTATCATTTGAAGCACAAGAGCAAGGAGTTCATCATCAACACACCATCTGTTACCTTTTGGAGAGTGGTGTCTCCTAGATTGGTTAGGTGTCACTTGGGAGCCTCCGTCAAGATTGTGGAGTTGAACTAAGGAGTTTGTACGGGCAAGGAGATCGCCTACTTCGTGAAGATCTACCCTAGTGAGGCAAGTCCTTCGTGGGCAATGGCCATGGTGGGATAGACAAGGTTGCTTCTTTGTGGACCCTTCGTGGGTGGAGCCCTCCGTGAACTCGCGCAATCGTTACCCTTCGTGGGTTGAAGTCTCCATCAACATGGATGTACGATAGCACCACCTATCAGAACCACGCCAAAAATCTCCGTGTCTCCGGTTGCGTTTGCACACTCCAATCCCATCCCTTTACATTCTTGCAAATTGCATGCTTTACTTTCTGCTGCTCATATACTCTTGTCATGCTTGCTTGATATGTATTGTTGAAAGAGCAATCATGCCCTTACATCATGTTTTGATGTTGATGACAATATACATCTAGGGGACTAACAATGGTTGTCAAGTAAATCTCAGGTATTAGTCCACGGTTCATCGACGTGTGTGGATCAAGAGCTTACAAGTGATTTTACTCAAGGATGGAGCATAAAAATTGATTTCACATTTGTTTTCTTGAGTATAGGATACCGCACTATTAAGAGGGGATCGATAGGGTTAGTAAAAGACTTGCTCTTGCCATGATATCTCTTCTACTTGTCTCATTTGATCTATCACCCCTCTTTGGTTTATTCTGCCCCTGGGAGTGCTGGATGTCCGGGCCTCATGCCAGATGTCCGGGCTGCTCCCCAGATATCCGGCTCATGCGCCGGATGTCCGGACTTACCCTCTTTCATATCCATAAGGTTTTTGGTTCCACGTCGGATGTCCGGGCTTTCCCCGGATGTCCGGGACTTCCTGATACGCCGGATGTCCGAGCCCTCTCCCGGGTGTCCGGCTAATGCTAACCGTGGAACAGCTAAGGTTCTATTACTAGTTCTTAATCGCGCTGGATGTCCGGCTGTCTGCTGGATGTCCGGGCCTTCCTGTTGCGCCGGATGTCTGGGCTTGGCCCCCGGATGTCCGGCCCCTCTGTTTTATGTTCTGCTTCAACTTTATTCCTCGTAGCTTGCCAGGCCGGATGTCCGGCTCCTAGCCCGGATGTCCGGCCTGCTCATTCACTTACACTACAACGGCCATATTTGTTCTCACACTATATATAGCCCTTCTTCCCCACGGGAGAGGGCTGACCACTAACTTTGAACAAACCCTAGAACACATTTCACTCTCTCTCTCACTCCTCCACACCAAATCTTAGATCCCCAAGGGATTTGAGAGCATTTGAGAGAAGTTCTCCGATCAAGTGATAGATCCACTCCTTCTCCTTCTTTGCACCAAAGGAATTCGTGATTTTTGCAAGTCTTGAGCTTTTCCCCATCGTTCTTGTTACTCTTGGAGGTTGGAGACTCCTAGGCGGTAGGAGTCTTTCGGAAAGGAATCGACCTTTGTGATTACCCCCGGAAAAGTTTGTGAGAGTTTGGAGACCACCCCAAGGTCTACCACTAGTGGTTGAGAAACGCCTCTGTGGTGTTGTCTCAAAGGGAGAATAGGGTGAGCCTTCGTGGCATTGGCGTGCCTTCGTGGTAACATCCGCCTCTCTAATGGTGACGTAGCTTCCCTCCAAGGAAGTGAACATCGGCATACATCCTCGTCTCCCGGAGTTGCGGTTATCCCTAACCCTAACTCTCTACTTGTGGTTACTTGTCTCTTAGCACTTACTTATATCACTTTGTGTTTTCTTACTTACTACTTGTGTTACTTGCTTAGCACTTAGTACTTCACTTGAAATTGTTAGGCTCATTTTCATATTCCGCATTTCTTAAAATTGCCAAGTAACAATTAAAATTTGTAGTTGTACCTATTCACCCCCCCTCTAGATCCATCTCGATCCTTTCAATCGGTATCAGAGCCTCGTGCTCTATTCTTGTGGCTTAACCGCCCTAGAGCGAGATGAACCCCGATGGGACTCCCCGTGTTGCAGATTCGAAGGATAAAGGCGATGCTTCATCAGAAGTCAAGTCCTTTACTTCTGAGGATCTGGAACAGGCCCTTGCTAAGCAAAAAGAGGAGCATGATGCTTCTCTTGAGGCCTTGGTCCAAATGATAATAGCCACGTTGTCCATGGTGCTTGCACCACTTTCGGGTGGTGCGGCTTCGAGGCCAACTGTGCCTACTCCGTCACTTCGTCGACAACCTCCTAGCAATGAACACTCTAGTGTTCCTTGGCTTTATGCAAGACCCCAAGTTGTGAAACCGAAATATAACCCTCAAGGCAAACCTCCTTTACTTGATGCCACTTCCGACTTTGCCTTGTGGAGAGTTGCTATGCAGGATCATCTTCGATATGGAAATGACGATATGCTGGAGATCTTGGAGTATGGTTACCATGTGGTTGATCCAAAGAATCCTACAGCAAGAGAAATTTATGAAAAGAATCTCAATGACACTGCAACCATGTGTATAAGGAGAGGGTTACCATAGATGACATCATATCCACTTTCCAACTATTTGAAGAGTCGAAGGCAAATGCTACAAAACATCTTGCCATGCATGGTACTCCAACATCAAAGATCAATCTTGAATTGAAGGCCAAGCATGTAGGTGAAGATGAGCAAAGTAAAGAAGAAGAACATGATGATGATGATTGTAACGCCCCGGATACAACTTTCCATATTCGTAACTCCAACTCTTGCCTTTTCCGGAGATGTGATATGTTATTTCCTCCGTGGTTGGGTTTTGTCTCTTGTTTTGCATTGTGTTCATGTCATGCATCTCATCTCATAGCATCATGCGCATTGCATTTGCATATTTTCATAAAACTTGTAGCCGTTCGCAGTTGCCCTTTCTCTCTTTGCCTCCGTTGACCTCTCTCAGACCCCTCGTGTGCGTGTCCGAAACTTCCCCGAACCCGACTCAGGCTGTCGTTACCGATGAATCCGGATCATCCCCAAACGTCTATAAAACATCTCCGTTTTCTTATTTGGACTCCCTAACCTATTTATTCTCGGCCGTTTGATTTCGATCGGAGGGACTAAATACCCCTAACCTAAACCACTTGCTATATATATAGGTCCAACCCTAGGATCTAGGGGCTTGTCCCATCCATTCCCCTCCTTGCGCCGCCACCAAATCTCTCTCGGGATCCATCCCCTCCTTGATTTCACACACCAGCCAACCAAATCCATCCCCTCCTCGATCCACCCGTCCGTCCGAGCACCTCCTCCTCGCCGGTGCTTCCCTGCCAGCAGCAGCAGCCACCAGGCCATCCCCGTCGCCCCTACCCTTCCTCCTTCCGCTTCCTTCTCCTCCTCTATCTCACTCCCTCTTCGTCTCAGACCAGAACGATCGGAGAGCTCCCGACGCCATGGACGACCTTCGAGCTCTTCCCCAACGCCTGCCTCCTCACCTCGGCCCCGAAGCGCCACCACCCGTCCGACGGCCTCGCGGAGCAGCGCCACGGATCAGGCCAGCTCCTCGCGCCTGTTTCCCTTCTTCTCGATGGTCGTCTTCCCTGCTCTTTCTCATGTCTCGCTCTCTCGACTTGCCACAGCGAGGGAACCGCCGCGCCTAAGGCTTCTCGACCCGTCGCCGACCAGATCCGCGGCTGCCCTTCGCCGCTGACCTTCCTCGCTGCACCTTGCCGCCGAGTTCCCGCCGCCGCTGCTGCCTCGCCATGGCATCTCGGCCTCCTCTGCTCCGGCACCTGAGGCCCCGAGCTCCTCCAGCTCGACCCCGTCCGCCGAGCTCCCTGCCGCGCCGGAGTCCCGCCGCTTCCCTTCCCTGCATCGCCGCCAAGGTCTCGTCGCCGGAGTCCCGTGCGTCGTCGTGTTTGTTGACTGGTCCCGCTGGAGACGAGCGCCACGACCGCTCGCCCGCGCCTCGCGTTGACCGTGCCTCCCCAACCTCCTCGCTCGGGCCAGTTGCCGATCTGGCCCAGCCAACGCTCCTCTCCACCGACTAGGCTTGGCCCATGGTGAGCCACCGCTGCGCCCCCCTTTCACTGTTGGCCCAAGTGCAGTTTCGTCCCGATATGTTTTTTTCCGGGTCCTGTGAATTTTAGCATTATCGCAGGTTTTACTGTTTTACAGAAAAACCCTCATGTTCATGCATTTAATAACTCCACAACCATGCATCGTTTTAAAACAAACTAAATATGTAAAATGCTTAGAATTTTGTGTAGATTAATAATATGCCATTTTCATCCCATGTTAAAATGTTTAAAATGTTGTTTGTTTAAATTTGCTTAAATGCCATGCTAAAATGATTATTTCATAACTAAATAACCGTAGCTCGGTTTTAAATAAACTTTATATGTAAATGGGGTGGAATAATGCCTAGTTTAACATGGTGGACTTTATTTTCCTGTTTAACAACAATAAAATATGATTTAGAGCAGAACAGTACCAAATTTGAAATATGCACATGAGGATTTTCCGGAATTGTTGTTTCTTATTTCCGGCCTCATTCAAATTTGCCTAAATAGTTAGTTTACTTATGCTTCACCCCTTGCCTTGTTTAATAACATTTAATATTGTTGAGTACCTAAACGAGAGTGAACTAAATAACTCGAATGTGGTGTTTCGTCAATATGCAACCCGTTGCATATTGAGTTCCACTTAACTTGTAGCATTGTTTGTTGCATTTTCCCATGCCATGCCTCATTAAACCGGACATGCATCATACTTGATTGTGCATTATGCCATGTTTATGCTTGTGCATTTACCATGTTGTTTGTTTCTTTCCGGTGTTGCTTCTTAGTTCCGGTAATGTTGCGATTGTGAGGATTCGTTCGACTACTTCCGTTCGTCTTCTTCATGGACTCGTTCTTCTTCCTAGCGGGATTTCAGGCAAGATGACCGTCACCTTGGATCTCATTACTATCATTGCTATGCTAGTTGCTTCATTCTATCGCTATGCTGCGTTACCTACCACTTGCTGCTCAAGCCTCCCAAATTGTCATGAACCTCTAACCTTTGTCACCCCTCCTAGCAAACCGTTGTTTGGCTATGTTACCGCTTTTGCTCAGCCCCTCTTATAGCGTTGCTAGCTGCAGGTGAAGATGAAGATTGCTCCATGTTGGATTATGTTCATTTTGGGATATCGCAATATCTCATATATATATTATTAATGCATCTATATACTTGGTAAAGGGTGGAAGGCTCGGCCTTATGCCTGGTGTTTTGTTCCACTCTTGCTGCCCTAGTTTCCGTCATATCGGTATTATGTTCCCGGATTTTGCGTCCCTAACGCGGTTGGGTGATTTATGGGACCCCCTTGACAGTTCGCTTTGAATAAAGCTCTTCCAAAGAAGGCCCAACATTGGTTTTACATTTGCCTCAGCCTATTACCTTTTCCCTTGGGAGTCGCACGATCCCGAGGGTCATCTTTATTTTAGCCCCCCGGGCCAATGCTTGTCTAAGTGTTGGTCCAAACTAGAGCCACTTGCAGCGCCACCTCGGGGAAACTTGAGGGCGGGTTCTAGTTGTACGTAGTGCTCATCCGGTCGTGGCCTGAGACGAGATACGCGCGGCTACTATCAGGGTGTCGGCACGCCGGGAGGTCGTGCTGGTCTTGTTTTACCATTGTCGAAATGTCTTGTAAACGGGATTCCGAGTCTGATCGGGTCTTCCCGGGAGAAGGAATATCCTTCGTTGATCGCGAGAGCTTATCATGGGCTAAGTTGGGACACCCCTGCAGGGTTTAAACTTTCGAGAGCCGTGCCCGCGGTTATGTGGCAGATGGGAATTTGTTAATATCCGGTTGTAGCAAACTTGAAGTAAACTCTTCTAAAATACACCAACCGTGTGCGTAACCGTGAGTGTCTCTTTTTGGGGTTGATCGAGAGGAGAACACGGTTTCTGGGTTATGTCTGACATAAGTAGGAGTTCAGGATCACTTCTTGATCATTACTAGTTGACGACCGCTTGCTTTGCTTCTCTTCTCGCTCTTATTTGCGTAAGTTAGCCACCTCACATTGCTTAGTCGCTGCTGCAACCTCCCAACTTTACCCCTTCCTTTCCCTTTAAGCTTTGCTAGTCTTGATACCCATGGTAATGGGATTGCTGAGTCCTCGTGGCTCACAGTTTACTACACCAACAGTTGCAGGTTCAGGTTATGCGATGATCATGACGCGAGAGCGATGTTTGCTTGTTTTGGAGTTCTTCTTCTGCTTCTTCAATCAGGGGATAGGTTCCCGGTCGGCAGCCTGGGCTAGCAGGGTGGATGTCGTTTGAGTTTCTGTTTATGTTTCATCCGTAGTCGGATGTTGATCTTGTATTTGATGTATTATTGTATTCATGTGACATTGTATGTCTTGGATGTATCCCCACTATTATGTAATGTTGATGTAATGATATCCACCTTGCAAAAGCGTCTTCAAGATGCGCTTCTATCCTTGGTGGGACCTTCGAGTTCCTTTAGGATAGGGTCGCATCTTGGGCGTGACAAGTTGGTATCAGAGCCTCAACCGACCATAGGAGCCCCCTTGTTTGTTGGCCGTTGTTGTGTCTAGAAGAAAACTATTTTGAGTCTTAGGATTATATATATCGGAGAGTAGGATTCTTTTTACTCCTCAGTCCCTTCGTCGCTCTGGTGAGGCCTCCTGCCGTAGATGTTTTGTCTTTCCTCCCCTCAAATTTCATGAAATTTTTTTTAGGATCACGCGGGTATCTTGGAATCGTTCCGATGGTTTTGTGACGAGAACATTGTTCTTGGTGCCTCCTGACATTTAGGGGTTGTGGCAGTGTCCCGGGGAGTTGAGCTCCAAGGTGTTGTCGTCACAATTTTATCACTGCAGTTCTGGAATACCTGAGTTTTGCCGACATCAAAAATCTCTTTTATGCAGTTGTTGGTGAGATAACCTCGACGCCACCCAAGATCTTGGGAGTTCGGGAGTATTGCCATAGCTTGTATAACGGATGCTTTTCAAGGTTGAGGTACACGATTTCGAAGGTTTCTTGGTTATGTGTTGACGGATGGATACAATGGATCTAGGTATTGTTAGTTTGGGTGATATATTTTGTGTCCCTATATCCCCAACA
Organism: Aegilops longissima; assembly: GCA_021605205.1. NCBI lineage: Eukaryota > Viridiplantae > Streptophyta > Magnoliopsida > Poales > Poaceae > Aegilops > Aegilops longissima. The sequence continues at coordinate 96,582,040 of CM038679.1, read as the reverse complement.
CCAGATTGCATAACCGAAAGTTTCGGAGTTTATAGGTGGGAATTCAAGTAGCTCCTAGAATATCTTTCCGATGATGCATGATATGGGATTGGGTAAATCTCTATCATATGTATTTGTTCCGCTTATTCGCAAGCCAAATCCTTTGTTTTGTTTTATTTGTTGTATTCGAGTTGCTTCGATGTCAAGTGTCGATTCCATACCTTTCAAGCGGTGTTCTCATATTTCTATGAGAGTGCTAATCCTTCTTGTTTATCGAGATTGTGATGTCAATTCTTTCCAAACCGGCGTGCTTCTCTTTAAATGGATCCGATCATTTCAACATTTGCGAGATCAATTCTTAGTTTTCTCGACGGTGTTTGTTTCATCCGTCCCAAGTTGTCTTTGTTTTCCCGCCCTCCCACCCTTTTCTGCAAGGACTTATATATTTTAATCAAGTATTCATTTATTCATGTGAAGTCTCTTCACTCTTTTCAATCAATGTTCTGATCCAGTGACCCCTCATGAAGATGCTCAACAGCTCCAAGTTCATCATTCTTCATTCTCGTATTCTTTTCCGGTGGATTTAACTCAAGCTTTTAGTGTTGATCATATTCCTTTCCTTGTTGCAAATGCTTTCTCTTGCCGATGCACCTCTTAATCATTCACTTCTTGCTATTCATTTGTCCTGGAGTGCTGAAGTTATCTCAGAAGGCTCGTCTTTTCTTCCAAGATCTGTTCAAGCTATTTGGAGAATATTATCTCATTCAAGTCATTTAATTCAACCGGTGCAACCTCTCTTTAAAAATCCTTCAACGATGTTTCTTTCGAGTGGGCCCTAACCCACAGGTTTTTTCCCAGGATCTTACTTGACTCTTCTATTTTCACGGAGCTTCTAAAATTCTTTTCGAAGTTTGACGTAAGTATGAATTTCATCAGTCATATGCCTTTGTCCAAGATCTTCCAAATTCTTTCATCGTTGGGTCAACCTTCTATTCTTCATTCCGGAGTGCCTCAATAATTCATGGTGCCGTATCTCGTCGTCATCTTAGATTTTGAAGACCAAAGAAGTGTTTCCTTTAAATGTTGATCCGTTCTCTCGAAGATTCATGGTTCTAGCTTGATGCCATCCTCTCAAAATTGTTTTCGATTGTGAGAATTCTTTTTCAACCATCTGGAGCATTTCAGGAGTCTTTTCAGTTTGATTCTCCGGAGCCCCTCATCTCAGAATTATTCATTCAAGCTTTCAGTTCTCGTTCTCCAAATCATACCGGTGCATCATTCAAGTATTATCTAATCAGCTCGGGATCTCTGTGTTCACTTGTATCTAAATTCTCTCAAGTATCTTGGTTCATTTTCAAATTCTTCCCGGTGTTTCTTTATCTTTTCTTCGTTCATTTTTCAATTCTTATGGTGGTTCATTCAATATTTCACTTCCTTCGTTATCATATTAATTCATTCGTTGTTTCCAAATTCCACCGGTGGTTCCATCAATACCTTCTCAAGTTTGTGCTATATCTCTCTTAATCCTTTCTACGGGAATAAGTAGTATGCCAAATCCATTGCTTGTCATCAATTTAATTTGATGAAGGATAAGCATACAATAAATCTTATTCTTATTTCCTCGAGTTTATTAATTCTTTTCTTCTGGAGATTGTTCATGATGAAGTAATTCTAGTTAAGTGTTTTCATCTTTTCTTTTCCGGAGTTCCAAGTCCTCTCGGTTATATAATCGTGAAGCTCCATCTAAATCATTGCAAGGTTTCACCTTGTGTCTTCAACTTCTCTTTCTTTTTATCATCCTTTTATTACCATAGTTCTTCATGGAGGCTCTACATGATGGTTTGTCAAGGATTCTTTTCATTCTTCAATTGGTCTTCAACTTTTTCTCGAAGTTATGATCCGCCAAGCTATACTCAAAATTAAACATGGTGCTCAACACATGTTTTGTTTTGAGGAGTTCAAGTATTCTTCTTTTGCATTTCGAAGTGCAATTCTTTCTACCTTATCTTTTGAGATGGTGTTATGTCATCCTTGGCAATTTCTCCTCGTGCTTCATGATTCACATATTGCCAAGAATGAGGTATTTTAAATCCATCAATCTCTTCTTTGGAGTTATCTTGGTATAGATTTCACCTAAAGCCTTCCCTAAGGAATGTTGCTATTTGTGGTGCTTAGCAATGATCCAAGTTTTCTCCTATCCTCTCGGCGAAAGAAGTTTTCATCTTTGATCTCAAACAAGCAATTGTTTTTCGTTAGTGGCATAATTTCACCTCAAGTGTTGAGATGTTTCCATAAGCCCACTACAAGCTTATTATTTTCATTGTTGGTTTTCCAACAACTCCGTTATAACCTTCTTGCAAGGATGCCTTCCAAATTAAATTGTGGTAGAAGTTGTCATTTTCTTCTCCATTCTGTTATTCCAATGATCTATCTTCTATTCTTTCTTCCGGAGGCATGGTGATGTTGCTCTCTTCACTCATCATCTCGAATTGTGAGGACCGTGTTCTTTTCATGTTTATCCATTTAACCGGAGTGTTGTGTCATCTCTTCAAGTTCTTTTCATCTTATCAAGTTTTCCTTCTTCTTTCAGTCGGAGTGCTGCCCAAATTATATCAATCTTATTCCTTCTCTATCTAGTTTTAACCGGAGTGGTTTCAATATATATCTTATCACTAAACCTCTTGGTTCTCATTGTATCCCTTGTTCCTCTTTTCTAATGGAGTGTTTTCAATTTTTCTCATCTTCATTGTTTTCTTTCTTTCATCTTGCTCAACATCTCAAGGTTCATGGTTTCACTCGTTTGTCGAAGAAGCAACTTAGTTTTACCTCTTATCTTCCTCTTTCTTTTCCCTCCGGTGCCATCCTAGATCTTGGGACGAGATCCTCTCGTAGTGGTGGAGTGTTGTAACGCCCCGGATACAACTTTCCATATTCGTAACTCCAACTCTTGCCTTTTCCGGAGATGTGATATGTTATTTCCTCCGTGGTTGGGTTTTGCCTTTTGTTTTGCATTGTGTTCATGTCATGCATCTCATCTCATAGCATCATGCGCATTGCATTTGCATATTTTCATAAAACTCGTAGCCGTTCGCAGTTGCCCTTTCTCTCTTTGCCTCCATTGACCTCTCTCAGACCCCTCGTGTGCGTGTCCGAAACTTCCCCGAACCCGACCCAGGCTGTTGTTACCGATGAATCCGGATCATTCCCAAACGTCTATAAAACATCTCCGTTTTCTTATTTGGACTCCCTAACCTATTTATTCTCGGCCGTTTGATTTCGATCGGAGGGACTAAATACCCCTAACCTAAACCACTTGCTATATATATAGGTCCAACCCTAGGATCTAGGGGCTTGTCCCATCCATTCCTCTCCTTGCTCCACCACCAAATCTCTCTCGGGATCCATCCCCTCCTTGATTTCACACACCAGCCAACCAAATCCATCCCCTCCTCGATCCACCCGTCCGTCCGAGCACCTCCTCCTCGCCGGTGCTTCCCCGCCAGCAGCAGCAGCCACCAGGCCATCCCCGTCGCCCCTACCCTTCCTCCTTCCCGTTTCCTTCTCCTCCTCTCTCTCACTCCCTCTTCGTCTCTCAGACCAGAACGATCGGGAGCTCCCGACGCCATGGATGACCTTCGAGCTCTTCCCCAACGCCTGCCTCCTCACCTCGGCCCCGAAGCGCCACCACCGTCGCCGACGGCCTCGCCGAGCAGCGCCACGGATCAGGCCAGCTCCTCGCGCCGTTTCCCTTCTTCTCCGATGGTCGTCTTCCCCTGCTCTTTCTCATGTCTTGCTCTCTCTGACTTGCCACAACAGGGAACCGCCGCCGCCAACTGCTTCCTCGACCCCGTCGCCGACCAGATCCGCGGCTGCCCTTCGCCGCCTGACCTTCCTCGCCTGCACCTTGCCGCCGAGTTCCCCGCCGCCGCCGCCGTTCCCCTGCCATGGCGTCTCGGCCTCCTCTGCTCCCGCACCTGAGGCCCCGAGCTCCTCCAGCTCGACCCCGTCCGCCGAGCTCCCTGCCGCGCCGGAGTCCCGCCGCTTCCCTTCCCTGCATCGCCGCCAAGGTCTCGTCGCCGGAGTCCCGTGCGTCGTCGTGTTCGTTGACCGGTCCCACTGGAGACGAGCGCCACGACCGCTCGCCCGCGCCTCGCGTTGACCGTGCCTCCCCAACCTCCTCGCTCGGGCCAGTTGCCGATCTGGCCCATCCAACGCTCCTCTCCACCGACTGGGCTTGGCCCATGGTGAGCCACCGCTGCGCCCCCCTTTCGCTGTAGGCCCAAGTGCAGTTTCGGCCCGATATGTTTTTTTCCGGGTCCTGCGAATTTTAGCATTATCGCAGGTTTTACTGTTTTACAGAAAAACCCTCATGTTCATGCATTTAATAACTCCACAACCATGCATCGTTTTAAAACAAACTAAATATGTAAAATGCTTAGAGTTTTGTGTAGATTAATAATATGCCATTTTCATCCCATGTTAAAATGTTTAAAATGATGTTTGTTTAAATTTGCTTAAATGCCATGCTAAAATGATTTATTTCATAACTAAATAACCGTAGCTCGGTTTTAAATAAACTTTATATGTAAATGGGGTGGAATAATGCCTAGTTTAACATGGTGGACTTTATTTTCCTGTTTAACAACAATAAAATATGATTTAGAGCAGAACAGTACCAAATTTGAAATATGCACATGAGGATTTTCTGGAATTGTTGTTTCTTATTTCCGGCCTCATTCAAATTTGCCTAAATAGTTAGTTTACTTATGCTTCACCCCTTGCCTTGTTTAATAACATTTAATATTGTTGAGTACCTAAACGAGAGCGAACTAAATAACTCGAATGTGGTGTTTCGTCAATATGCAACCCGTTGCATATTGAGTTCCACTTAACTTGGAGCATTGTTTGTTGCATTTTCCCATGCCATGCCTCATTAAACCAGACATGCATCATACTTGATTGTGCATTATGCCATGTTTATGCTTGTGCATTTACCATGTTGTTTGTTTCTTTCCGGTGCTGCTTCTTAGTTCCGGTAATGTTGCGATTGTGAGGATTCGTTCGACTACTTCCGTTCGTCTTCTTCATGGACTCGTTCTTCTTCCTAGCGGGATTTCAGGCAAGATGACCGTCACCTTGGATCTCATTACTATCATTGCTATGCTAGTTGCTTCATTCTATCGCTATGCTGCGTTACCTACCACTTGCTGCTCAAGCCTCCCAAATTGTCATGAACCTCTAACCTTTGTCACCCCTCCTAGCAAACCGTTGTTTGGCTATGTTACCGCTTTTGCTCAGCCCCTCTTATAGCGTTGCTAGCTGCAGGTGAAGATGAAGATTGCTCCATGTTGGATTATGTTCATGTTGGGATATCACAATATCTCATATATATATATTATTAATGCATCTATATACTTGGTAAAGGGTGGAAGGCTCGGCCTTATGCCTGGTGTTTTGTTCCACTCTTGCCGCCCTAGTTTCCGTCATATCGGTATTATGTTCCCGGATTTTGCGTCCCTAACACGGTTGGGTGATTTATGGTTCCCCCTTGACAGTTCGCTTTGAATAAAGCTCTTCCAGCAAGGCCCAACATTGGTTTTACATTTGCCTCAGCCTATTACCTTTTCCCTTGGGAGTCGCGCATCCTGAGGGTCATCTTTATTTTAGCCCCCCGGGCCAATGCTTGTCTAAGTGTTGGTCCAAACTAGAGCCACTTGCAGCGCCACCTCGGGGAAACTTGAGGGCGGGTTCTAGTTGTACGTAGTGCTCATCCGATCGTGGCTCGAGACGAGATACTGCTGCTACTATCGTGGTGTCGACGCGCCGGAGGTCTTGCTGGTCTTGTTTTACCATTGTCGAAATGTCTTGTAAACGGGATTCCGAGTCTGATCGGGTCTTCCCGGGAGAAGGAATATCCTTCGCTGATCGCGAGAGCTTATCATGGGCTAAGTTGGGACACCCCTGCAGGGTTTAAACTTTCGAGAGCCGTGCCTGCGGTTATGTGGCAGATGGGAATTTGTTAATATCCGGTTGTAGCAAACTTGAAGTAAACTCTTCTAAAATACACCAACCGTGTGCATAACCGTGAGTGTATCTTTTCGTGGTTGATCGAGAGGAGAACACGGTTTCTGGGTTATGTCTGACGTAAGTAGGAGTTCAGGATCACTTCTTGATCATTACTAGTTGATGACCGCTTGCTTTGCTTCTCTTCTCGCTCTTATTTGCGTAAGTTAGCCACCTCACATTGCTTAGTCGCTGCTGCAACCTCACCACTTTACCCCTTCCTTTCCCTTTAAGCTTTGCTAGTCTTGATACCCATGGTAATGGGATTGCTGATTCCTCGTGGCTCACAGTTTACTACACCAACAGTTGCAGGTTTAGGTTATGCGATGATCATGACGCGAGAGCGATGTTTGCTTGTTTTAGAGTTCTTCTTCTGCTTCTTCAATCAGGGGATAGGTTCCAGGTCGGCAGCCTGTGCTAGCAGGGTGGATGTCGTTTGAGTTTCTGTTTATGTTTCATCCGTAGTCGGATGTTGATCTTGTATTTGATGTATTGTTGTATTCATGTGACATTGTATGTCTTGGATGTATCCCCACTATTATGTAATGTTGATGTAATGATATCCACCTTGCAAAAGCGTCTTCAAGATGCGCTTCTATCGTTGGTGGGACCTTCGAGTTCCTTTTGGATAGGGTCGCATCTTGGGCGTGACAATGATGAAGATAGTGATGAGGTTGAATCCGATGAGGGCCCTTCATATGAAGACATGGCTCTCTTTGTCAAGAAGTTTAGCGCGGGAAAATTCAAGGGAAGATTTCAAAAGAAGAAAGTAAGAAAATGCTACAACTGTGAAGAAACCAACCACTTCTCCAGCAAGTGCCATTATGAGAAGAGAGAGGATAAACCAAGGTTTCCCAAGACCTTTCCCAAGAATAATTTGCCAAATCCTTTGAACTCCAAGCTCAAGAAGAGAGATGGGAAAGCAATGGTTGCTCAAGAAGAATCCGATCCGGATGATGTTAGCGGTGTTGCCGGAGTTGCTCAAGATTCTCAAAACACATTGAGGCTAGTCAACAAGAGTGGTGATGTTGTCACCTACAACTACATGAAGGACTACAAGGGCAACGCTCACAAGTGCCTCATGGCAAAGGCCGTGGTAGAAGATGGAGAGGACCAACACTCTCCTGACAAGGTCAAGGTAACCCCATGATCAAACCCTCCTCTTTTCACTCCTCCTACTCCTAGTGATGAGTATCTTGATGCGGAGTATAGTTATGAGGATGATGATATAAATGATCATATGCTTGCTAAACTAAATAAGTTCATGTGCTCCCTTAAAGGAAAGAAGCTCACTATGTTTCGTATGCTTATGGAGATGGTGAGTAAGCACACCATTTCCATTAAGGAACTCGAAACCCTCGTCACCGAGGAAAAGGAAAAATATGAAATCCTTGAGCAGAAAGTCCAATATGAGGAAGCACGAAATGATGAACTATGCTTAAAAATTGGTGCAAACATTGATGTTCATACTAAAGAGCTTGCCACCTTGAAAAAGGCTATTGACTCTTGCAAGAGTTGATGAATGATAAAAGTAAGCTTGAGAAGTCTAATGCTTCTCTCTCTAAGGATTGTGAGCTCCTATCTGTGTCCCTCAAGACTAAGGAAGAAGAGCTCACCCTTCTTACAAAGAGTTTTGAGACACTCAAGCTTACTTATCTTGAAACTCTAGCCAAGACTTACTCTTCTCCTATTATCAATGTTGATGCTTGTACTACTAACTCTAGTAGTGATCTAGCATCTATTCTTGAGGAGAATCGTTTTCTCAAGGCTCAAATCGAGAAAGGGCTCATGACATGTGCTCAAGGGCAAAAGAACCTTAATGAGGTGTTGATCCAACACAATGAAGTGTTTGCCAAAGAGGGACTCGGGTTTGACCCGAGCACAAGCAAGAAGAAGATGTCCTCTCAAAAGTGCACCACCCCTCTAAAAGAAACTTTTGTACAAGAAGGGCACAAGGAGAAAGGTAAGGTTGTTAGTGGAAGGCCACAAGGGCATGCCCACTCAACAAGCCAAAGAGTTCATGCCTCCATCCTATGTACTTCAGAAGACTAAGGATGGAGAAGTTTATCTAAAGTTTGTTGGTCCTCAAATGCATTTTGGTTTTATGCTATTTGGGTCCCTAAGACCCTTGTGACTAACTTGATAGGTCCCATTGCAAAATGGGTGCCTCTAACCAAGTAATAATTGTGTGTAGGTTGCCTTCTCCGGTGGAGTAAAATGGGTGATTGATAGTGGATGTACCAATCATATGACCGGAGATAGCAAATTGCTCTACGATTTCATGGAAGCTATTCAACCATTTATGAGCATTATGTTTGGTGGAGGATCAAAAGGACAGGTACTCGAGTTGGGTAAGGTGGCTATCACAAATGACATGTCTCTTGCAAATGTCATGCTTGTCCAATCCCTTAAATATCATTTGCTTTTTGTTCGCCAATTGGCTTCTGTTGGTTATGATACACTATTTGGACTAACGGATGTGAAAGTCTTTAAGAGAGATACTCTCGAAGTGGCCTTTGTTGGAGAGTTGGATGGCAACCTTTACACGGTTGATTTCTCAAAAGAGAGCACATTCCATGCAACTTGTCTAATGGCCAAGGCCGGCAAGGGGTGGCTATGGCATCGCCGGCTAGCCCATGTCGACATGAGAAATCTTCAAGATCTCTTAAAGGGTAATCACATCCTTGGACTAACAAATGTCTCTTTTGATAAAGATCGTGTGTGTAGTGCATGCATAGCCGGGAAGCAACATCAATCAAAGCACCCACCCAAGAAAATTGTGTCTACTTCAAGACCCTTGGAGCTCCTTCATGTGGATCTTTTTGGGCCTCCTTCATGAGATAGTCTTGGTGGGAAAAAGTATGGGCTTGTCATTGTTGATGATTATTTAAGATATACATGGGTCTTCTACCTCAAGTCCAAGGACGAGCCGAAGATCACCTTCGTTGATTTTGCCAAGCAAGCTCAACGCAAGTTTGACAAAGAAATCTTAGCAATAAGAAGTGATAATGGCTCTGAGTTCAAGAACTACACCTTGGAAGAATTTCTTAGTGATGAAGGGATTGAGCATCAATATTCAGCTCCATACACTCCCCAACAAAATGGTGTGGCAGAAAGGAAGAACCGCACACTTGTGGAGATGGCAAGGTCCATGTTGGATGAATATAAGTCACCACATTGTTTTTGGCCCGAAGCTGTCAACACCGCATGCCATGCATCAAACCGGCTCTTCCTCCGCACTATATTGGAAAAGACTCCATATGAGCTCCTAACCGGGAACAAGCCAAATGTCAAGTACTTTCGTGTATTTGGGTGCAAATGCTTCATCCTCAACAAAAGAGAGCGGTTAGGAAAATTTCAATCTAAAACCATTGAGGGCATATTTTTTGGATATGGATCAAACTCTCATTTTTTGGATATGGATCAAACTCTCACGCCTATAGAGTCTACAACAAATCCAATGGATGTGTTGTAGAAACGTGTGACGTGGTGTTTGATGAATTTAATGGCTCCCATGGGGAGCAAGTTGATCTAAGTGATGTAGGTGAAGAAGATTCTTCTCAAGATATCTTGACCATGGGCGTTGGTGCACTTCTTCCAATGGAACAAGAACCTCAGGATGATGAACAAGAAGATGGAAGCTTCACACATCATCAAACTACTTCAACACCCGTACCACCACAAGCTCCTATTACTCAACCAATCCCCGTAGTCCAAGTACAAGATGATGATCAAGTTCCTCTCCATGATAATCGTCAAGAACAAGATCATCCTCAAGGGCAAGAACAAGAAAGTGCAATCATGGACAATGAACCTCAACAAATGCAAGATGAAGAAGAAGATTTTCCACCACACATTAATGATCCATATGTTGAGGACGTGGATGACGAACATGAAGTTGAACCTCGCGAAACCTTAACCTCCATCATGCCTCGAGTGGCCGGTCGTGTTGATGTTGACAAAATTCTCACCGGCATATCGGAAGGTAGAGTCACTCGTAAACAATTGACCAACTTTTGTGCTCACTTCTTGTTTATGTCTAGTGTTGAGCCTCTCAAGGTACAAGAGGCATTAATGGACAATGATTGGCTCGTTGCTATGCAAGAAGAGTTGAACAGCTTTGAGCGCAACCAAGTGTGGTCATTAGTCAAGAGGCCAACTACGGAACACAACATCATTGGAACAAAGTGGATTTTCAAGAACAATCAAGATGAGAATGGTGTAATCATCCGCAACAAGGCAAGGTTAGTGGCACAAGGGTACTCACAAGTTGAAGGTTTGGACTTTGGTGAGACCTTTTCCCCCGTTGCTCGTCTTGAATCCATTCGCATCTTACTTGGCTATGCTGCTTTCAATGGTTTTACATTACATCAAATGGATGTGAAGAGTGCTTTCCTTAACGGTCCTCTACAAGAAGAAGTATATGTATCACAACCACCTGGGTTCATTGATCCCGATCACAAAGACTATGTGTATAAACTTCATAAGGCTTTGTATGGCCTCAAACAAGCACCTCGTGCTTGGTATGATCATCTTAAGAAGTTTTTACTCGATGATGGTTTTGTGAGAGGGGTGATCGATCCCACTCTTTTTACTAAGAGGGACAAGGGTGATTTGATCTTATGCCAAATCTATGTAGATGATATCATTTTTTGTTCTCCTAACATTCATTTGTGCAAGAAGTTTGCGGCGCCCATGACCAAGAATTTTGAAATGTCACTCAATACGGATTTGAATTTCTTCCTCGGATTTCAAATTCAACATCAAGAAGGAATTTTCTTGTCCCAAGCAAAATATCTCAAGGATATCCTAGAGAAGTTTGGCTTGTCTGATGCTAGTCCATGTAAGACACCTATGCCAACCAAAATTGCACTCACTGAAGACACAAATGGTATTCCGTTCGACCCATCTATTTACCGCTCTATGATTAGTTCATTGCTTTATCTGTGTGCATCTAGACCAGACATCATGTTTAGTGTATGCATGTGTGCTAGATTTCAAGCTTCCCCTAGGGAAGGTCATCATAAGGCGGTTAAGCATATTCTTAGATACCTTGTTCACACCCCAAAGTTGGGTCTATGGTACCCCAAGGATGCTAAGTTTGATCTCATTGGGTACACGGATGCGGATTGGGCCGGAGACAAAGTGGATCGTAAGTCCACCTCCGGTGCATGTCAGTTTCTTGGACGCTCCTTGGTAAGTTGGTCCTCAAAGAAACAAAATTGTATTGCCCTCTCTACCGCAGAAGCTGAATACATTGCAACCACTAGTTGTGCAGCTCAATTACTATGGATGAGGCAAACTTTGAAGGACTATGGTATCACCTATAGACATGTGCCTCTTCTATGTGATAATGAAAGTGCCATCAATATTGCCGAGAACCCCAAAGATCATACCCGCACCAAGCATATTGATATTAGGTATCACTTCTTGAGAGATCATGTGGAGAAGGGTGATATTGACATTGCTCATGTTGGCACTGACAAGCAACTTGCAGATATTTTCACCAAGCCATTGGACGAAGCAAGGTTTTATCAACTTAGGCGTGAACTTGGTATCTTGGAGCTTGACAACATTATGTGAAATCTAGTACCCATTCATGCATAAACTTAATGTCTTATCTTGATGTAGGCATATATTTAGTGGGAGACATTCAATTCATGAGTACTCTCACCTTACATAATGCATAAATAGAACAAACACTCTCAAAGTTATCATAGTTTTCGAACTAGGGTACTTTAACATGATGGAGTCGTGACCATGTGCTCAAAGTCTACATCTTTGCGGTACTATGTTCCGTATGCTCAAACATGGTGACCTCGGTCACCACTTGTACAATGATTGTACAGACCTTTCTTTACTTAATAAATTTTGGTTGTTTGTACATCTTAGTATGGCCTTAGATTTCTCAGGTTTTCACCCCTATCAATCTCTAAAAACTCCTTGGCGGAGTCTATATCAAATTATAATTTTGGCCCCCTTCACATCTTTCCCTTGCCTTGCTCTTCTGTCCAGTGGCCGGACATCCGGCTCCCCCGCCGGACATCTGGGCCCTGGGAAAATTTTCCTGCCACTCAAAACTATCATCAACCACTTCTAGTGGCCGGACATCCGAGCCTTAGCCGGACATCCGGGCCCTGAACCCATGCTGCCTGACTTCCTCATGCCGGATATCTGGGCTTATACCCGGATGTCCGGCCCATTGACGCTGCTTCTTCTGTTCTCTGACTTCCACTCGCCGGATATCCGGGCCTAGCCCCGGATGTCCGGCCCGTCGCCCGCAGCCACATATAACTGGGGAGGGGCATGGGATTTGGGGGGCAGTTACTCACTTCTTTCGTTCCTATCCACATCTCGCCTCACAGCGGCCGCTGCCGGTCCGTCGCTCCGGTGCTGCCCCGGCCCTCTCCTCCGACCTCTGGCCCCGATCTCGTGCTCACGGCTTCTCCTCCTCCCAATCTATGATTCTATCCACTCCATTTCTTGGGTTGTGGTGTGAATCCCTCGAGAGGGACTGGTGTATTGTGGGAGTGACCGTCGGAGTTCCTCATGGCGCGGACCAAGAACTGCGGTCCCAATCGGCCCGAGCCTTCTTCCCGGGGTATGGATGCTTCCTCTCCTCCATTCTACCCTTATGGTGACCAAAAAATCTTAGGGTTTCATTCTCTCATGCATATCTTAGCGTCTATATCTCTCTAGAGATTTGGTGTCTCTTGCCTAAGCCTAAAAATCTTTCTATGTACTCGTCTAATCAATTTAAATCATGGACATGTCGCAATTTTTGATCTACCACTGGACTTGTTCTATGGTCATGATAAAAAATATTCATCCCATTATTTAAATTATTTTATCCGTGTTCATACTTGTTGGCTTCTTCTCATCGAGACCTATCATTATCCATTCCAGTTGTTCGCCGGCAAGGCTCAACCGACTCCAATGAGCATGCTCGGCCTAAGAAGAAGAAGACCACCACCAAGAAGAAGAAGCGGGCACCATCCACTAGTCCGTCGGCCTCGGATCCGGATGATGCAGACTATGCTGGGGAGGAAGAGGATGACAGTGCACCAAGACATTCCGTTGGACAGTCCAAGCCTGGTACTAGGAGGGTGCTGGTGCCTCAAGTTCGTGGGTCTGCAATGCCCGTTGTCCATGGCTGTTGCGTCTCCATGGGGCTTCCTGACAGCGGGGATCATCCCACTCACGACTTCACCACTGTGGGGGCGGGTCAATATCTTGTGTTTCGTCGGGATGCCAATCAATATGAGATGGTGGCTGATGCCGAGGATCCTCGGTTCCGGACTCGTATGCAGCAGGATCTCTGTTCCAGTTTTGTTCATGGTCAAGGTCTTGCTCCTCACAAATACATGGATCTCCAATTCCTACGCGACCATCCGGCCATGTTTCCTAACAATCCGGTCAAGATCATTGATGATATGACCCTAGGTCCAGCAATGACCTTCAGGTGTGATTGGAAAGAAGCTGCCATTCTTCAGTTCTATGCCACCTGTTTCTTTGGTCCGGACAACACTCTCACATGGATAACCGACGACACTACACTGAGTATCACCTATGATCGGTTTATTCAGATTTTGGGCCTCTCTGGAGTTGGACATTGCATTCACAGTATGGATCCAGAGTATAAGCCCAAAGGGATTGATGCTTGCTTGCCTCTGGTGAAGCCTACCTCTCAGCTCACTGAAGAGGAACGTGGATATCCTCTCAATGAGGTATCCATCTTCCGTGCTCCTTACTTCATCCTTTATCAGTGTGTGTTTCGCACCCTCTATCCTAAGAAGGGAGATCGCTCCAGGGCTCGCAACTACTGTATTGACTTTATGGTTTGAATGCTTGACGAACCCACTATGCCTTTGGACACAGCCCATTTCATTTGGCATGAGATTCGTCTTTGCAGCTTCATTCAGTCGCGCCAGTTTCCTCATGCTCCATTTATTCAGGCACTTATTGATCACACTGCTCCCTTTGAGGTGGTTAAGACTGTTGTGCACTCCATTTGGACGCTTCCTCCTCATATGCGTGTGGTGGCTAGTGCCCAGACTGCTACTCCTACTCAGCGTAGGAGGTCTGCTAGTGGGAATCCGCCAACTGGTTCCTCTGCTCCATCTTCCTCGACCGCTCCTCGTGGCCGTATTGCATCATTCTTGGGAAAGGCTCAGTCTGCTATCATGAAGGCAATCACTTTCAGCTGTCAGTAGAATCATGATGTTCAGAAGCGCCTTGTCATCTCCAAGAATCAGCTCAAACAGCGCCTCCGTGGCTATGGGAGTCCTGTTAGTGATGATGATCCTCTTCCCGCGGCTCCGTCCTCGTCCACCTTCGGCTTTCCATCTCGTGTCGAGTACCCCGAGTTCTTTGATGATGATGATGACATCCGCCAGGAGTGATTGAGTCTGTTTAGTTCTACGCCCCTTTTTACTTGTTGCCGTCAAAGGGGGAGAAGTAGTATCCCAGCAGTAATCTTAGGTCATGCTATGTTATGTTGACTATTCGTGTTAACTACTATTCGAACTTGTTATGTTGCTACCTAGTTCGGTACTTGATCGTGTGAGACTATGATATTATCTTGGATTATCTTGTGGTTATGAAATGTTTTTAAGTGTATGAGTTATTGTTTATTGTGGTTTCATATGTGCATGTCTCTCCCATTTATATCTAGCTACATATGCTACCTTACGGAGATTGTGTTGTACCTCTTAACATAGTCATTCCATGCACACTTTGAGGGGGAGCTAAAAGCAAATAGAAACATAAACTTATTCTGTACTTTTGCTCTCATGATTGTCAATGCTAAGATTATTTATTGCATCTATGATTCTACATGTATGGTTGTCATCAACAAACAAAAAGGAGGAGATTGAAAGAGCAATCTTGCCCTTACATCATGTTTTGATGTTGATGACAATATACATGTAGGGGACTAACAATGGTTGTCAAGTAAATCTCAGGTATTAGTCCCCGGTTCATCGATGTGTGTGGATCAAGAGCTTACAAGTGATTTTACTCAAGGGTGGAGCATAAAAATTGATTTCACATTTGTTTTCTTGAGTATAGGATCCCGCACTATTAAGAGGGGATCGATAGGGTTAGTAAAAGACTTGCTCTTGCCAGGATATCTCTTCTACTTGTCTCATTTGATCTATCACCCCTCTTTGGTTTATTCTGCCCCTGGGAGTGCCGGATGTCCGGGCCTCATGCCAGATGTCCGGGCTGCTCCCCGCATATCCGGCTCATGCGCCGGATGTCCGGACATACCCTCCTTCATATCCAGAAGGTTTCCGGTTCCACGCCGGATGTCCGGGACCTCTCCCGGATGTCCAGCCTCTGCTAACCGTGGAACAGCCGAGGTTCTCACATTAGTTCAGTAGTCGCTACGGATGTCCAAATGTCCGCGGATGTCCGGGCCTTCTGCTATGCGCGGATGTCCGGGCTTGGCCCCCGGATGTCCGGCCCCTCTGTTTTCTGTTCTGCTTCAACTTTATTCCTCGTAGCTTGCCAGACCGGATGTCTGGCCCCTAGCCCGGATGTCTGGCCTGCTCATTCACTTACACTACAACGGCCATATTTGTTCTCACACTATATATAGCCCTTCTTCCCCACGGGAGAGGGCCGACCACTCACTTTGAACAAACCCTTAAACACATTTCACTCTCTCTCTCTCACTCCTCCACACCAAATCTTAGATCCCCAAGGGATTTGAGAGCATTTGAGAGAAGTTCTCCGATCAAGTGATAGATCCACTCCTTCTCCTTCTTTTCACCAAAGGAATTCGTGATTTGAGCAAGTCTTGAGCTTTTCCCCATCGTTCTTGTTACTCTTGGAGGTTGAAGCCTCCTAGGCGGTAGGAGTCTTTCGGAGAGGAATCGACCTTTGTGATTACCCCCGGAAAAGTTTGTGAGGGTTTGGAGACCACCCAAAGGTCTACCACTAGTGGTTGAGAAACGCCTCCGTGGTGTTGTCTCAAAGGGAGAATAGGGTGAGCCTTCGTGGCATTGGTGTGCCTTCGTGGTAACATACACCTCTCTAACGGTGACGTAGCTTCCCTCCAAGGAAGTGAACATCAGCATACATCCTCGTCTCCCGGAGTTGCGGTTATCCCTAACCCTAACTCTCTACTTGTGGTTACTTGTCTCTTAGCACTTACTTATATCACTTTGTGTTTTCTTACTTACTACTTGTGTTAGTTGCTTAGCACTTAGTACTTCACTTGCAATTGTTAGGCTCATTTTCATATTCCGCATTATTGCCTAAAGTTGCCAGGTAACAATTAAAATTTGTAGTTGTACCTATTCACCCCCCCCCCCTCTAGGTCCATCTCAATCCATTCAATTGTGAACGTTTAAAATTGTGCTAAAACTCCACCTCAACTCAAAGAAATTAAAAACTGCAACTTTTCTTGCTTAGAGTCTATTCACCCCCCTCTAGACACCTCTTCTCGATCCTTTCAATTGGTATCAGAGCATTGGTCTCCATTGCTTTGGTTTAAACACCTTTGGAGGAAGATGGATGATTCTACGTTGGGGAGTCTTAGACATAGAGTGCCTATACTTGATGGAGAGTACTTTCATGAGTGGAAAAATGAGATGCTTGAGATTTTCAATGAATATCACTTGAACAAGTACATTACTAGTCCTTGCATTCCCCTTAGTGATCCTTTGCATCCCACTCCCGATGAGGATTTTTACATGATTCACAATCTTAGAACTATCAATCTCATTGTTAGAGGATTGCCCAAAATTTGATTGCTAGCTTGCCTGCTCTTGATTATGCTTACACCATATGGAGATTTCTAGAGGAACGATTCCCAAATTATTCCTTGAAAAATGTAGATGAGATTTTCCATAAGTCTATTGCCTTGAATAGAATGAGTACTAGTGATCCTAAGTTTGATGATTGCCTGTTTGAGCTTCGTGATCTCATGCGTGCCAAAGGAGATGTTGGAATTATTAGCAATATCATTTCCGAAGTCATTAGAATCCATAGAGATGAACATTGTTACAGTCATACTTCTAATGAATTACCTCCTCTAGGAAGTGATCAATTATAAGATGATGTTGAACATGGATACTATGATGAGGATGATGATAGTGACTTTGGTCTCGATGAGTCTATGAGACACTTTGGTCTTATGGCTAATCTTCGCGGCTATATGGCTGGAGGAAAGGAATGGGTCCTTGATAGTGGATGTACTGATCATATGACCGGAGACAAGGATATGTTTCATGAGCTTGCTGAAAATGATGGCCCTCGGAAGTATGTCACTTTTGGTGATAACTCAAAGGGTAAGGTGGGTTGGCCTTGGTAAGGTGGCCATCTCACAGGATAGCTCCATACAAAATGTTATGCTCGTTGAATCTCTTGGCTACAATTTACTTTCTGTATCTAGACTTGCTGACTTTGGTTTCAATGTTCTATTTACTGAAGTAGATTGTCAAGTGTTTCGTAGAGATAATCATAAAATGGTCTTTACCGGTATACGTAGAGCTGATCTTTACATTGTTGACTTCACTAAAAAGGCTCAACCTAGAACTTGCTTTATTGCCAAATCTTCAAAAGGTTGGTTGTGGCATAGAAGGTTAGGTCATGTGGGCATGCAAAATTTTGATAAGCTTATTAAAGGTAATCATATCCTTGGAGTAAAAGATGTTATATTTGAATAGGATAGATTGTGCAGTGCTTGTAAAGCAGGAAAACAAGTTGGAGGGAGTCACCCCATGAAGAACATAATGACCACGAGAAGACCGCTCGAGCTACTTCATATGGATCTTTTTGGTCCCAATGCCTACAAGAGTCTTGGTGGAAACTCATTTGGTATAGTTATAGTTGATGTTTTTTCTAGATTCATGTGGGTGTTCTTTCTTGATGATAAATTGCAGGTTCAAAAGATCTTCAAGAGCTTTGCTAGGAAGGCCCAAAATCAATTTGAAGTGAAGATCAAGAAGGTTCGGAGCGACAATGGAACGGAGTTCAAGAACGCAAATGTGGATACCTTTCTTGACGAAGAGGGGATTTGACACGAGTTCTCGACTACGTACACGCCTCAACGAAATGGAGTTGTTGAGAGGAAGAACCGAACTCTTATTGAGATGGCAAGAACGATGCTTGATGAGTACAAGACTCCAAAAAACTTTTGGGCGGAAGCGGTTGAGACGGCTTGTCATGCAAGAAATCGCTTGTATCTTCACAAGCTACTCGGCAAGACGGCATACGAGCTCCTCACCGGTAACAAAACCCAAGTTGGATACTTTCGAGTATTTGGCTCAAAGTGTTACATTCTTGATAAGCATCGTCGTTCTAAATTTGCTCTTAAATCTCATGAGGCTTTCCTACTTGGTTATGGCTCAAACTCTCACACTTACCGTGTCTACAACAATTTCACCCGAAAGGTTGAAGAGATGGTAGATGTGAAGTTTGATGAATCTAATGGCTCGCAAGTAGAGCAATTGCCAATTGATGTAGGAGACAAAGACCTTTCGGAAGCAATCCAAGACTTGTCTATTGGCAAGATTCATCCAACGGAGGTGAAGGAGAGTACCTCGTCCATCCAAGTGGAAGCTTCTACCTCACGACAAGGTGAACCAAGAGCTGACATGGAAGCATCCACAAGTGGGACACATCAAGATGAAGAAAATGAGGAAGTACACCAAGATGAACCTCACCAACCTCCTTCTCCACCACGACAAGAGAACGACAACGTCAACAATGAAGAAGGCCAAGAAGAAGGACAAGATGATGAAGAAGATGTTCACCCTAACCCAAGCAAAAGCTCTCACGAGTTCGAGCAAGAGTCTCAAGAGACCATACCGTCGAACAAATCTTCAATGATATGCAAACCGGGAGAATCACTCGCTCTAAAACTCGTTTGGCTAACTTTTGTGAACATTATTCATTCATCTCTAGCATTGAACCTATGAAGGTTGAAGAAGCATTGGAAGATCCGGATTGGATAAACGCCATGCATGAAGAGCTACACAACTTTGAAAGAAATCAAGTGTGGACATTGGTCGAGAAGCCCGACAACAACCACAACATCATTGGTACCAAATGGGTGTTTCGCAACAAGCAAGACGAAGATGGTCAAGTCGTCCACAACAAAGCACGTCTTGTCGCCCAAGGCTACACTCAAGTCGAAGGTATGGACTATGGTGAGACATATGCCCCCGTTGCTAGACTTGAGTCCATCTGCATCTTACTTACCTATGCTAATCACCATGATGTCACCTTGTACCAAATGGACATTAAAAGTGCTTTTCTAAATGGTGGAATTGAGGAGGGAGTTTATGTTAAGCAACCTCCCGGCTTTGTCAATCCTAAGAAACCCGACCATGTTTACAAACTTCACAAAGCTCTTTACGGTCTTAAACAAGCTCCTAGAGCGTGGTATAAATGCTTGACCAAGTTCCTTATTGAAAAAGGCTTTGAGATTGGAAAAATAGATTCTACTCTTTTTACTAAAAGGGTTAATGGTGAATTATTTGTGGGCCAAATTTATGTTGATGATATCATATTGGGTTTTTATCAGTTTTGTCGTTGGTTGTATAACACTACTCAGTTTTGCCACTAAAACATTTCACTACTCAAAAATGCCATTGTTCCGTTAGACACAACCTCAAAAAGACCATTTTTCAACTTTAACGTCAGGTCAAGGGACGTTGACCGAAGGTAGATGACGAAAATACCCTTATCCCATTTTTTAACTCCCCTTTCTCTTTCTTTTGACTTGTGGGCCCATCTGTCAGGGCCGCATGAAAAGAGAAAATGAAAATTGCCAGTGCGGGGCTTCGAACCCAAGACCACGGCATGCACGTCGCGAGAGCTAACCAGCTGAGCTACAGAAATCTTTTGATGTGAAAGGAGATACATCCCTTATATCGTGTAGATGGAATAGTATCCCAACACAGCAGCGTGTCATGTCTTTTCTTGTTGCTAGCTAACCACACACGCACACTGAGAATTAGTATACTCACAATGGAAGAATTTCAGAGCCTATGCCATGTTGGGGTGTCCGGTGGCCGATGGAACCCTCCGATTTGGGCATGTTGCCCGTCGACATTGTCGTGGAACAACTACACTTTAAGACCTAGGAGAAGCCGCAGAGTCAACCGGGAGAAGCGCCAGAGCTGCCTGCAGGGCCGGAGACAAGAGTTGAACTGCGGCGGGTGGCGGCACTGGGTGAGTAGCACGGCGGCGCTCGGCAAGAGGCGCCACAACTGCGGCGAGTGGAGGCGCACAGGAGCTGGGTGGCCAGCTAAAAGTGCAATTATTCCTGGGTGGTTTTGGTAATTCCTAACAACATATAGCTCATTGAGCTAATGCTATTCCAAGATAAATATTTCAGGAAAGCTCAATGATTGGCATGGCATGGATTAGAAAGTGGACCCTTCAAAATGCTAAGGACAAAAGATTGGCTCAAGCTCAAAGCACAAGACTCTACATTTTCTATTTTAGTGATCCAAGATCACATTTAGTCTATAGGAAAAGCCAATACTATTAAGAAGGGATGAGGTGTTGCTTAATGAGGTTCTTGCTCAAAATGCTTAGTGACATGCTCCAAAACCCTCCACTACTTTCTCACATCCACATATGTCCCAAACCAAAAAGTCCAACTCGGCCCCACCGAAATTTCATATCCGGAGCCACCGAGTTCAGTTGACATAGCCACTGCCAGAAACCCTAGTCTTTTCGGTCTCACCGAGATGGGATTGTAGTCTCTCTGTTTCCCTTCGTAACGTTTCGGTCAAACCGAGATGAGCAATCGGTCCCACCGAGATTGCAATGCAAACGCTCTGTTTCCTTTACGTAATGTTTCGGTCAAACTGAGATGAGCGAATCGGTCCCACCAAGTTTGCCTGACCAACTCTCTGTTAGTCTATTACCAAAATCGGTCTCACCGTGTTTGTGTAATCGGTCTCATCGAGATTACGTTATGACCTAACCCTAACGAAATCGGTCCCACCGAGTTGACATGTCGGTCCCACCCAAATGCCTAACAGTCACATTATGAACCAAATCGGTCTGACCGAGTTCTTTGAATCGGTCCCACCGAGTTTGGTGATTTGTGTGTAACGGTTAGATTTTATGTGGAGGCTATATATACCCCTCCACCCACTCTTCATTCATGGAGAGAGCCATCAAGACATGCCTACACTTCCAACACATATTTTCTGAGAGAGAACCACCTACACTTGTGTTGAGGTCAAGATATTCCATTCCAACCACATAAATCTTGATCTCTAGCCTTCCCCAAGTTGCTTTACACTCAAATCTTCTTTCCACAAAATCCATACGCTGTGAGAGAGAGTTGAGTGTTGGGGAGACTATCATTTGAAGCACAAGAGCAAGGAGTTCATCATCAACACACCATTTAATTTGTTACTTCTTGGAGAGTGGTGTCTCCTAGATTGGCTAGGTGTCATTTGGGAGCCTCCATCAAGATTGTGGACTTGAACCAAGGAGTTTGTAAGGGCAAGGAGATCGCCTACTTCATGAAGATCTACCCTAGTGAGGCAAGTCCTTCGTGGGCGACGGCCATGGTGGGATGGACAAGGTTGCTTCTTCGTGGACCCTTCGTGGGTGGAGCCCTCCATGGACTCACAAGAACTGCTACCCTTCGTGGGTTGAAGTCTCCATCAACGTGGATGTACGATAGCACCACCTATCGGAACCACGGATAAAAAATCTCCGTGTCAACATTGCGCTTGCTCCATCAAACTCCTCCCTTTACCTTCATATGCAATTGTTTTTACATTCCGCTGCTATAATCTTAGAATTGCATGTGTAGGTTGATTGCTTGACTTGTGCTAAGTTGCTAAAATATGCCAAGAACTAAAATTGGGAAAGGCTAGATTTTTATTTGGTCAAGTAGTCTAATCACCCCCCCCCCCCTCTAGACATACTTTTGATCCTACAAGTGGTATCACAACTTTGGTCTCCATTTACTTTGATTTCCATAGCTTTTGGTGGTCATAGCCTTGGTTTCACAACCTAGGAGAGTATGGCATCTAGCGAGGGAAATTCCACCGTAGAGGTCCTTACTTTGATGGTACAAATTTTGCTAGTTGGAAGCATAAGATGAAAATGCATATTCTTGGACATAACCCCGCCGTTTGGGCTATTGTGTGAAATGGCTTGCAAGGTGAATTCTTTGATGGGAGAGAACCAAACCATGAAGCTACCGCGGAAGAGTTGAAGATGCTACAATACAATGCTCAAGCTTGTGATATTCTCTTCAATGGATTGTGCCCCGAAGAATTCAACAAAATCAGCCGTCTTGAGAATGCAAAGGAAATTTGGGATACTTTGATTGATATGCACGAAGGTACCGACTCCGTCAAGGAATCCAAATTGGGAGATGCTTCATGGCCAAAGGTCCAAAGGTAACACATCCCGAGTATGTTGACTTCAACAGTGATGAAGATGATTTGCTAGGTGATGATGATTTACTTGTTGACAACTCTAGTGATGAAAACTATGATGAAACGTCAATTAATCATGCTAATCAAGATAAAACGAATGACGATGATAAGAAGGAGATTGAGCGTATAACTAAAGAACTAAACACTCTTAAGTTAGCTCATGAAACGACCTTGGAAGATCATCAAGAACTTTTAAAGAATCATGATAAGCTACGCTTTGAAAAGCTCAACCTTGAGCAAGAACATGAGTTTTTAAAGGCAATCAATGATGATCTTCGCAAGAAAAGTTCTTCTTACATTGCCAAGCGTTTACTCTTGTCTACTTACATGCCACAAGTTAAATCTAGCAACAAGAGCAATAAAGATTCTTCATCTAGTAGTAACAACAATCATGCTAAATCCAATGTTGTTGCATCTAGTAGTTCTCTTGATTCCACTAATGATTCTCTTAGCCAAGTTACACTTGAGCAAGAAAATAGCTTATTGAAGGGAATTATAGACAAAGGTGTTTACAAAAGCCTTGCCGAAAGTAAGCAATTTGAGGAAATTGTACGCAAGCAAGGAAGTGATTCGTCTCCAATGTATCTATAATTTTTTATTTCTCCATGCTATATTATCTACTGTTTTGGACATTATTGGGCTTTATTTTCCACTTCTATATTATTTTTGGGACTAACCTATTAACCATAGGCCCAGCCCAGAATTTCTATTTTTTGCCTATTTCAGAGTTTCGAAGAAACGGAATATCAAACGGAGTCCAAACGGAATGAAACCTTCGGGAACGTGATTTTCTCACCGAATATGATCCAGGAGACTTGGACCATACGTCAAGAAAGAAAGGAGGTGGGCACGACGTAGGGGGCGCGCCAACCCCCCAGCGCGCCCTCCACCCTCGTGGGCCCCTGTTGCTCCACCGACGCACTCCTTCCTCCTATATATACCTCGCACTTCAAACGATCGAATACGGAGCCAAAACCTAATTCCACCGACGCAACCTTCTGCATCCACGAGATCCCATCTTGGGGCTGTTCGAGCTCACGGAGGGGGCATCCATCACGGAGGGCTTCTACATCATCACCATAGCCTCTCCAATGAAGTGTGAGTAGTTTACCTCAGACCTTCGGGTCCATAGTTAGTAGCTAGATGGCTTCTTCTCTCTTTTTGGATCTCAATACAATGTTCTCCCCCTCTCTCGTGGAGATCTATTCGATGTAATCTTCTTTTTGTGGTGTGTTTGTTGAGACCGATGAATTGTGGGTTTATGATCAAGATTATCTATGAACAATATTTGAATCTTCTCTGAATTCTTTTATGTATGATTGGTTATCTTTGCAAGTCTCTTCGAATTATCAGTTTTGTTTGGCCTACTAGATTGGTTTTTCTTGCAATGGGAGAAGTGCTTAGCATTGGGTTCAATCTTGCGGTGTCCTTTCCCAAAGATAGTAGGGCAGCAAGGCACGATTGTATTGTTGCCATCGAGGATAACAAGATGGGGGTTTTATCATATTGCATGAATTTATCCCTCTACATCATGTCATCTTGCTTAAGGCGTTACTCTGTTTTCTTGAACTTAATACTCTAGATGCATGCTGGATAGCGGTCGATGAGTGGAGTAATAGTAGTAGATGCAGGCAGGAGTTGGTCTACTTGTCTCGGACGTGATGCCTATATACATGATCATACCTAGATATTCTCATAACTATGCTCAATTCTTTCAATTGCTCAACAGTAATTCGTTCACCCACCGTAGAATATTTATGCTCTTGAGAGAAGCCACTAGTGAAATCTATGGCCCGCGGGTCTATCTTCATCATATTAATCTTCCATCATTTTATTTATTTCCTTTGCTTTTTACTTTTCTTTTATTTTATTTTGCATCTTTATCATAAAAATACCACAAATATTATCTATCATATCTATCAGATCTCACTCTCGTAAGTGACCGTGAAGGGATTGACAACCCCTAATCGCGTTGGTTGCGAGGAGCTATTTGCTTTATGAGGTGCGAGGGACTCACAGATAGTCTCCTACTGGATTGATACCTTGGTTCTCAAAAACTGAGGGAAATACTTACGCTACTTTGCTGCATCATCCTTTCATCTTCAAGGAAATCCAACGCAGTGATCAAGAGGTAGTAAGAAGAATTTCTGGCGCCGTTGCCGTGGAGGCTTACGCAAAAGTCAATTCAAGATTTGGACTCCCAACAACGAGCCATTTTTGGCGCCGTACCAAGTACCTATCACAATCCCTTATCTCCCGCATTACATTATTTCCCATTTTCCTCTCGTTTTCCTCTCCCCCTGAGGGAGTCCTGGATTAAGGGGTGTCCGGATAGCCGGACTATAACCTTTGGCCGGACTCCTGGACTATTAAGATACAAGATTGAAGACTGCGTCCCGTGTCCGGGTGGGACTTTCCTTGGCGTGGAAGGCAAGCTTGGCGATGCGGATATGTAGATCTCCTCCCATTGTAACCAACTCTGTGTAACCCTAGCCCTCTCCGGTGTCTATATAAACCGGAGGGTTTTAGTCCGTGGGGATCTAACAACAATCATACTACGTGCTAGCTTCTAGGGTTTAGCCTCTCTGATCTCGTGGTAGATCTACTCTTGTACTACCCATATCATCAATATTAATCAAGCAGGAGTAGGGTTTTACCTCCATCGAGAGGGCCCGAACCTGGGTAAAAACATCATGTCCCTTGTCTCCTGTTACCATCCGCCTAGACGCACAGTTCGGGACCCCCTACCCGAGATCCACCAGTTTTGACACCGACATTGGTGCTTTCATTGAGAGTTCCTCTGTGTCGCCATCTTTAGGCCCGATGGATCCTCTGATCATCAACAACGATGCGGTCCAAGGTGAGACTTTTCTCCCCGGACAGATCTTCATATTCGGCGGCTTTGCATCATGGGCAATTAAGCTTGCCATCCGGAGCAGATCGAAAGCTACGCCCCTGGCCATCAGGTCAGATTTGGAAGTTAGAACTACACGGCTAACGTCCGTGGAGACTTGATCTTCGATGGGTTCGAGCCACAGCCGAGCGCGCCGCACTGTCACGATGGGCATGATCTAGCTCTGCCGCCGAACAGTGCCTCGAGGTCGCACGTGTCGCGCCCGACCCTTAGCTCGGAGCCGATCGCGCCAATCGAGGACGGGTGGCTGGACACCGCCTCGGGGGCTACAATATCTACAGCGATCGAGCCGAACACCAGCCTTGTCCTCTGCGAAGCTCGTGACTCCAAGGTGCCAGACTCCTCTTCGGACTCCGAACCTTCTGCGCCCCTGCCGATCGAATCCGATTGGGCACCTAAAGTCTCTCTCTTTATCAGGAGAGCCCTGGCCGGACTATGGTCAGCAAGGTTGGGATGCGGACGACGAAGAAATTCAAAGCCCACCCACCACCCACTTCGTAGCCACTATCGATGATTTAACCGACATGCTTGACTTCGACTCCGAAGACATCGACGGTATGGACGCCGATGCAGGAGACGACCAAGAACCAGCGCCTATAGGGCACTGGAAGGCCACCTCATCGTATGACATACACATGGTGGACACCCCAAAAGAAGGGAAGGGCGATGGAACAACGGAGGATGACCCCTCCAAGAAGCAGCCTAAGCGCCGGAGTCAGCGGCACTTCTCTAAATCCCGCCAAAGAAAAAACGGCGATTACGGCACGGGAGATAATAACACCCCGGACAGTGCCGAAGACAACCCCCTCCAGCAGGATTCAGCACAGGAGGATGGAGAAGCCAGCCCTCATGAGAGAGCGGCAGACATAGAGGTAGAGGACGATAATTACATGCCTCCCTCTGAAGATGAGGCAAGCCTCGACGACGACGAATTTGTCGTGCCTGAGGATCCCGTCAAACAAGAGCGTTTCAAACGCAGGCTTATGGCCACGGCGAGCAGCCTCAAGAAAAAACAGCAACAGCTTAGAGTTGACCAAGACTTGCTAGCCGACAGATGGACTGAAGTCCTTGCGGCCGAAGAGTATGAACTCGAACGCCCCTCCAAGAGCTACCCAAAGCGCAGATCGCTACCCGATTAGAGGAGGAAGCACCTAAACCTACATCACCAGCGACGACGCGCCGACCGCCACCTCATGGTCATGACAGAGAGCCTCTCGCCCTCCACTCAAGCCGCCGCGCGGTGTCGCTCAAAAATACCAAGGCACGGGAAATGCGCGGACCTGCGAGATATATTGAGGACAAGGCAAGGCAAACAAGATCGATCTACAGATCGCGTGGGCGCCCCACGACACGTGACGATAACCGTCATGCCGGATATGGCAAATCCGGCCGGGCCGAACACAGTAGACAAAGCTCATTTGAGCTACAAATTGATATAGCCCAGTACAGCGGCGCCGCACACCCACTATGCTTCATGGATGAAGTAATGGATCATCAAATCCCCGAGGGTTTCAAACCCGTAAACATCGAATCATACGATGGCACAACAGATCCTGTAGTATGGATCGAGGATTATCTCCTTCATATCCACATGGCCCGCGGTGATGATCTACACGCCATCAAATACCTCCCACTCAAGCTTAAAGGACCAGCTCGGCATTGACTATGCAGCTTGCCAGCAGAGTCAATTGGTTGTTGGGAGGACCTGGAAGCCGCATTCCTCGACAATTTCTGTGGCACCTATAAAGCGACCACCAAAGCGCCGATGACCTAAGCCACATAATCCAGCAGCCAGAGGAATCGGCCAGACAATTCTGGACACGGTTCCTAACCAAGAAAAATCAAATAGTCGACTGTCCGGACGCAGAGGCCCTCGTAGCCTTCAAACATAACATCCACGACGAGTGGCTTGCCCGGCACCTAGGACAGGAGAAGACGAAATCCATGGCAGCCCTCACAACACTCATGACCCGCTTTTGCGCGGGAGAAGACAACTGGCTAGCTCGTAGTAATAACATGACCAAGAGCCCTGGTAATTCAGATACAAAGGACAGCAATGGAGGTCGCGTCGCAACAAGCACAAGCGCCACATTAACAGCGACAATGCTGAGGATACGGCAGTTAATGCCGGATTCATGGGCTCTAAACCCGGTCAGCGGAAAAATCCATTTAAAAGAAATACTCCGGGCCCGTCCAGTTTGGACCGTATACTCGATCGCTCGTGCCAGATACACAGCACCCCCGAAAAACCAGCCAATCACACCAACAGGGATTGTTGGGTGTTCAAGCAGGCAAGCAGGTTAAATGCCGAAAATGGAGACAAGGGGCTGCATAGCGATGACGAGGAGGAGCCCGGGCCGCCAAACAATAGGGGACAGAAGGGCTTCCCCCCACAAGTGCGGACGGTGAACATGATATACGCAACCCACAGACCCAAAAGGGAGCGGAAGCGTGCACTCAGGGACGTATATGCGTTGGAGCCAGTCGCCCCAAAGTTCAACCCGTGGTCCTCCTGCCCGATCACTTTTGATCTAAGGGACCACCCCACTAACATCCGCCATGGCGGATTCGCCGCATTGGTTCTAGACCCAATCATTGACGGATTTCACCTCACTAGAGTCCTTATGGACGACGGCAGCAGCCTGAACCTGCTTTATCGTAATACGGTAAAAAATGGGCATAGATCCTCAAGGATTAAACCCACAAAGACAACCTTTAAAGGCGCCATACCAGGTGTAGAGGCCAACTCATGCAGGCTCGCTTACACTTGAGGTGGTCTTCGGATCCCGGATAATTTCGAGCGAGGAGTTAATCTTCGACATAGTCCCGTTCCGCAGTGGCTATCACGCACTGCTCGGACGAACCACATTTGCAAAGTTCAATGCGGTGCCGCACTACGCATACCTCAAGCTCAAGATGCCAGGCCCACGAGGAGTCATTATGGTCAATGGGAACACCGAACGCTCTCTCCGAACGGAGGAGCATACGCTGGCCCTCGCGGCGGAAGTACAAAGTAGCCTCTCTAGGCAATTCTCCAGTCTAGATATTAAACGTCCGGACACCGTCAAGCGCGCTCGGAGTAACCTACAACAAGACCGCTTGGCACGTTCTGAGCAAGCGTAGCAATGCGGCCCCAAACCCAGCCCTCGCGAAATTGCGAAACCAGTACTACGCGTACATAATTACGCTCTGGAAATACCATGGGCATAGGGGGAGGGGCACGACCACGGCATGCCCAAAATGCGGCTCAACCGCACTAGGGGCTCCCGATTTTGTCATTCTTTTTTCTTACTTTCAGGACTCCACTCTCTGGAAGGCCTGTCCGGCAGTACAATAGCCGAACACACGATGCAACAGCCAGGAAGGCAGAAAGCTACGTCGAATGTCCAGGTGGTCTCTATAACGAGCTAAATACCTGTCTTACATACCGTCTTGCAGCTTACCCCTGGAGGGGGACATGTCAAATAGTCCCATCTCTTGCTTATCGCACTATTTGTATCGTTCTGCTTTCATAGCAGCCTTTTAATAAACAATGCTCAGCTTCGGCTTATTATTGCATTTTCTATTTATTTCTTTTTCAATACATATGTTCAGTTATGACATTTAGCACCCGCACACTTTGGTACGGCCAAATACGCCACGGGCTCAAGTACCCCATAATACGGCGTGAGAAGTCCGAACACTTTAACAAGTGCGGCACCCCGAACTTATAGCATTATATGCATCAGCTCCGAATCATGTATTGGGTCAATAGTTGGGTTTCTGCCCTATGTTTTGGTACCTTACGTTCCGCTATATCGGCTAAGGTAGCGCTAGGAGAACTACTGCGATTGTGCCCCGGTTGAGCTGGGTTCAGCACCTCAGTAGAGAAAGCTAAAACTGACCGTCATGATAGGGCGAGAGCTGGTCGCTGTTCGAGAGGTTTCGGGTCCCTAAAGACTTATGCCGCTTAGAGCGAGGAGTCGGCTTTGTCCGGCCTAGACATGGATAGCGCCCCGAACTCGGTCTTCCGAATACTAGGGGCTTCACCAAATTTAAAATTATAGAATTCTATGGCTAAGTGAGAGTGATAAAGCATTATAGTCCGATTTCCTTGTTCGTTGTCTTTGGCGCCCTCAAGGACCCAAGAATGGGAACAAGAGCGCTGGTTTATCCCAACACCCCAAAGACTGTGGCATGGGGGCGTGTTTACGACTCGCCATCTCTCGATTTAATAAACGCCACACGTAGGTAATATTTAAATTCAAAAGCGTTGCTTAGCGATATGAACAAGTTTTCAGCGCATGTGATAACACGAGCGAGTTTACTAAAAATTACATCCTTGAACATTCATCCGCCATAAGGCGGCACCCTTCAGACGCCTCATAATACATCTCGGGCTTGCGCGCGCCTTGCCCTCCGGTGGCCCATCCGTCACCAGCTTCTCAAAGATCCATCTTGCCCGAAAGGTACTTTAACACGGGAAAGGGCCCTCTGGGGCGCCTTGATGCATACGGAGCGCTTGATGACTTCAAGGCGTGGGCAGCATCCGCCACCGCCTCACCAGCCCAAAGTAGCTCCTGTGCATGACCTCCCGAGTGCCATAGCAGGACTATAAGGCCCTTCATGGCATGTTCGCCACCTTATGGAGCTCGACCAGCTGCTTTAGCTGGTCGCTCATAGGGCACTGGGTGTCCGCCTCGAGATATCGAGACCGGAACACCTTCTCCGTCCGAGCTCCCTCCTCGGCCCGGTAGTATCGGCAGCGTCGAGACACCTCAAGGGGCAGATCTGCGAATGCTCCTGGAGAGCTCCGGACTTGGGTAAGTAACAAGTAATTCACTTTCACGTGCTTGCTTTGCATAAAGAATGCCTTACCCGCCGCTATCTTCTTCATCGCCTCAATTTCCTGGAGGGCTTTTTGGGCTTCGGCCTTGGCAGATTTGGCGCTCTCAAGGGCCGAGGCAAGCTCGGACTCTCGAATCTTTGAGTCAAGCTCCAAACTCTCGTGTTTTTTCACGAGAGCCTAGAGCTCTTGCTGCACCTCCGCCACCCGCGCCTCCTGCTTTTCTCGCTCGATGCGCTCCACGGCCGCATTGTCTTCGGCCTTGGACAGCGCTTTCTTCAGGGTTGCCACCTAGGTTGTGGCCCCTGTAATACTCACGTTGGTCCTGTCATTTTTAGCAACCGCATCTTTTTTATATACTTACATAAGGTATTACTTATCTTCCTTGTCCTCGAGCTGCTTCTTGGCAAGGCCGAGCTCGTTCTTGGACCGTTCGAGGCTCTACTTCAATGCACCGACCTCCGCAGTCAATGCGGCAGAGGTCAGCAGCGCAACCTGCATTCCCATATTGACATACTTATGTTAGACTCCTGCGTATATCTTTTAGATCCTCAGTTCGGCTTTTCTTTTGAACACCAAACTGAGCATCGGGGCTACCGCTCTATGCGGTAATATTTTTACATATCTTAAATACATACCTCAAAGCCTCGTTAGAAGGCTGGCACGAGCTTCATCCAGCCCACTCTTGGCGGATCGAATCCTTCGGATCACCGCACTCATAATAGTGCGGTGCTCTCATCGATGGAGGCGCCAAGCACCTCCAGCAAATTATCCGTGCCTCCGGTTGGGCGAAGGTCACCGGCGCCGCAGGCTTGCCCTTCTTACTAGGGGCCACTGCGGGACTCGGAACCATTGAAGGTTCGGTGCGGTGTCCGCCCGGGCCGACTTGAGCCCTTGGGGTTTTGTCCCTTTGCGCTGGAGTCCGGGAGGTCGCCTTGCGGCGCCTCGTGACCACCTCCTCCTGGCTTGGACCTTTTGGGACTCCACCTCGGCATCGTCCGTAGGGCGAGGGAGGTAGCGGTCGAAGCGAATTCACATCCGATGAATCAGGAGCCGCCAACGGTCCGAGCCGGGCCTTGGGCGGACTGCATGATTATATCCGCGTCGTGGAAAGCTGTGCAATAAAAGAACACTATGAATCACTCTGGTGTCCGAACACTTACGACTTCGCCAGGGGCTTGGCCCTGGGCGGCAACTCCTTCTCGCTGTCGACGATGTTGGTGGAGTAATCCGGGGGAAGCGTTCGTCCCTTCTTGGACCCTCCGGCCTCCCCAGTTGGGGCGGTTTTCCTTTTCTTTTCTTCCCCTGCTGGAGAAGAAACCTCTCTTTCCTTCTCCTCGCTGTGGGAGGAGGCGCCTCGAGTCATCGGTCGACGATCCGGCTCCACCGGCGCCGGAGCTCTTCCGGTTCCCGCGCCTTCTTCTTGGCCTTCTTCTCCGCACCACGTAAGGTGCCGGACCAGCAGCTTCGCCAAGCGGGCATCTGCTGGGCCTTGAGCAAAGGAGCCGACAATGATATGTCCGGTCTTCTTCGCCATCTGTCAAAGGAACGGAGCTTAGATCCCATAGAGTCAAACTATGAAAACAAGTATCCCATAAAGGGTAAAACAAGCTTACTACGCTGGCTTGGCGCTTCGCGCAGAATCCGTGATCCTCGGTAATGGGAGGGGGAACCTCGGCGCCCTTGAATAGCACCTTCCAGGCATCCTTGTGCATTGTGTCAAAGAGCCTGGTCATAGTTTGGTGTTGGGCGGGGTCGAACTCCCACAAGTTAAAAGCCCGTCGTTGACACGGGAGGATCCGGCGGATGAGCATGACCTGGACTACGTTGACAACTTTAACCTTCTTGTCCACCAGGTTTTGGATGCAGGTTTGGAGTCCGGTCAGCTCTCCCGAATTACCCCACGACAGGCCCTTCTCTTGCCAGGAGGTGAGCCGTGTGGGGATGCCAGATCGGAATTCGGGGGCCGCTGCCCATTCAGGGTCACGCGGCTTGGTGATGTAGAACCACCCCGGTTGCCACCCCTTGATGGTTTCCACGAAGGAGCCCTCGAGCCATATAACGCTGGGCATCTTGCCCACCATGGCGCCTCCGCACTCCGCTTGCTGGCTGCGCACCACCTTCGGTTTGACGTTGAAGGTCTTCAGCCATAAGCCAAAGTGGGGCTTGATGTGGAGGAAAGCCTCGCACATGACGATAAACACCGAGATGTTGAGGATGAAGTTTGGGGCCAGATCGTGGAAATCCAGGCCGTAGTAGAACATGAGCCCCCGGACAAATGGGTGGTGTCGGTGTCAAAACCGGGGGATCTCGGGTAGGGGGTCCCGAACTGTGCGTCTAGGCGGATGGTAACAGGAGACAAGGGACACGATGTTTTAACCAGGTTCGGGCCCTCTTGATGGAGGTAAAACCCTACGTCCTGCTTGATTAATATTGATGATGTGTGTTACAAGAGTGGATCTACCACGAGATCAAAGAGGCTAAACCCTAGAAGCTAGCCTATGGTATGATTGTTGTTCGTCCTATGGACTAAAGCCATCTGGTTTATATAGACACCGGAGAGGGCTAGGGTTACACAGAGTCGGTTACAATGGTAGGAGATCTACATATCCGTGTCGCCAAGCTTGCCTTCCACGCCAAGGAAAGTCCCATCCGGACACGGGACGAAGTCTTCAATCTTGTATCTTCATAGTCTTGGAGTCCGGACGATGATGATAGTTCGGCTATCCGGACACCCCTAGTCCGAACTCCTCAAGAGCCCTGAACCAGGCTTCAATGACGACGAGTCCGGCGGGCATATTGTCTTCGCATTGCAAGGCGGGTTCTTCCTCCGAATAATTTATAGAAGATTGTGAACACCAGGATAGTGTCCGCTCGCAAAGATAAATTCCACGTACCACCGTAGAGAGAATAATATTACACAAGTTCAATCTGCTGACGTATTTAGTGGCGTGACGTCATGCCATTACCAAGCCTTTACTCGTTTTTATTGTTCCACCTCCGTGCGTTTAGCGAGGCAGTTTCCTTGGCACGTCTTGTCGAAGCAGAGATCGTGTTCCCCTTATCCCGGGATTCCCATCAATACGGACATGGGTAACCCAACCGCGCCATTGATTGTGACGCTTTGGGGGATAAGCAAGTTTTACCAGGCCGGCGGGGACACATGTTTTTGTCCGCCCATATAAGGGGATAAAGATCCAACCCATTTACCTGCGCCTTCTTCCTCCTTGGCTTATCCATCTCCGCAAACTCGAGCTCTAGCGCCCAAGTCCGCACTTCTCACCTCAACCTTCTCCAACTATGTCCGGAGCGGGAGGCAAGTGGATGGCCTCCTCCGTCACGGAGGGGCAGATCCAGAAGCTGCGCGACGCCGGATATTTGTCCAGCAACATCGCGCATCGGCTCCCCGACGAGGGAGAGCTCGTCCCCAACCCCAGGCCCCATGAGAGGGTAGTATTTCTTCCCCATTTCCTCTGCGGACTGGGCTTCCCGCTTCATCCCTTTGTCCAGGGGCTCATGTTCTACTACGGCCTAGATTTCCATGATCTGGCCCCGAATTTCATCCTCAACATCTCGGCGTTTATCGTCGTGTGCGAGGCCTTCCTCTGCATCCAGCCCCACTTCGCTTGGCTCAAGACCTTCATGTCAAGCCAAGGTTGTGAAGGGCAGCCAAGCGGAGTGCGGAGGCGCCATGGTGGTAGGATGTCCCACGTTACGTGGCTGGAGGGCACTTTCGTGGAAACCATCAAGGGGTGGCAATCGGGGTGGTTCTACATCACCGAGCCAAGTGACCCTGATTTGGCAGCGGCCCCAATTCAGATCTGGCATCCCTACACGGCTCACCTCCGGAAAGAGAGTGGCCGGATTTGGGGATTCGAGGAGCTGACCGACTCCAAGCTTGTATCCGAAGCTGGTGGACAAGAAGCTCAAGCTTGTCAACGTAGTCCAGGTCATGCTCATCCGCGGATTCTCCGTGCCAGCGACGGGCTTCAACATGTGGGAGTTTGATCCGCGCAGCACCGACCTTGAGCGGGCTCTTCACACTACGCACGAAGATGTCCGGAAGGTGTTGTTCAAGGGCGCCGGCTCCCGCATCCGCCACCAAGATCGCGGATTCTCTCGCAGCGCCCAGCCGACGAGGTAAGTGATTTCACCACTTGTTTCCATAGTTTGGCTCTATGCGGGATCTAAACTCCCTTTACCTTTGACAGAATGGCTGGCGAAGGCGAACGGACTATCTGTCCGCCCCATTGCCGAGGACCCAGTGGATGCCCGCCTAACGGGCTAGCTGGCTCCGGCACCCGTGGTGCCGAGAAGAAGGCCAAGAAGACGGCCACGGGACTCGGAAGAGTTCCTGCCAGGTGCTATCGGATGATGAATCTGAGGCCGACTCCTCCCACCAAGGCGAGGAGGAGAAGAAGAGAGCCTCTCCCCGGGGAGGAAGAAAAGGAAGGCCTCCCCAACAAGGAGGCCAAGGGTCCAAGAAGGAAAAACTCTTCCCGGACTGCTCCGCCAACGCCAAAGGATTTGACGATTTAGGACTGGCCTCCAAGGGCCAAGCCCCTTGCGAGATCTTAAGTATCCGGACTCCCGAATAACTTCAAAGTTTTTTCTTTTCGCCACATAATGTCTTTCTAATGCCGCATACAACCCTGCAGTCCGCCCAAGGATGATCTTCCCGTTTTGTCGAGCGGGTCCTTGGGTGCGTTGGATATGGATTCCCTTCCGACCGCCTCCACCCCGCAAGCGCGGACGACGCCGAGGTGGGGTCCCAGAAGAGACCCGCCAGAGGAGAAGGCCCCGGAGGTGTCACAGACACCTCCGGACTTTGCACGGACTCAGCCCGGAGGCCACAAGTGGCTCGAGTCCGGCGGGCGACCCTTCGTAAGAAGGGCAAGATCGCGACGCCGCTGCCTCCGTCCCAACCGGAGGTGCCGGATAATTTGCTGGAGGCACTCAACGGCGCCCCATCGAAGAGGAACACCGCACTATTATGAGTGCGGTGATTCGAAAGTTCAGCTTCGCCAAGAGCGGGCTGACCGAAGCTCGCAGCAGCCTTCTAACAGGGCTT
Organism: Aegilops longissima; assembly: GCA_021605205.1. Taxonomy (NCBI): domain Eukaryota; kingdom Viridiplantae; phylum Streptophyta; class Magnoliopsida; order Poales; family Poaceae; genus Aegilops; species Aegilops longissima. The sequence continues at coordinate 96,546,758 of CM038679.1, read as the reverse complement.
TGAGGTAAGAATTTCAATATATGTAAAATGGTACCGCATAGACAGTAGCCCCTGATGCTCGGTTTGATGTTCGGAAAGAAAAGCCGGACTGAGGATCTTTTGAAAGATAAACGCAGGAGTCATAAAAATATGTCAATATGGGATTGCAGGTTGTCTTGCTGACCTCCGCCGACCGATCATGGAGGTCAATACTTTGAAGGAAAACCTCGAAGCGGTCCGAGAACGAGCTGGCCATGCCAAGAAGCAGCTCGAGGAAAAAGAAGGTGAGTAATACCTTATGAAAATTGTACCTTCTGTAAAAGGATTTGGTTGCAAGAAAATGACAAGGATAACATGGGTATTGTAGGGGCCACTAACGAGGTGGCAACCTCAAGGAGGCGGTGGCATGCGGCGAACGTATCGGCGCTGAGCGCACCGAGCGAGAGAAGCAGGAGGCGCGGGTGGCGGAGGTACAGCAAGAGCTCCAGGATCTCGTGAAAAACATGAGAGCTTGAGCGTGACTCAAGACTCGAGAGTCTGAGCTTGCAACGGCTCTTGAGAGTGCCAAAGCCGCTAAGGCCAAGCCTACAAGGCCCTCCGTGAGGTTGAGGCGGTGAAGAAAATAGCAGCGGTAAGGCATTTTCATGCAAAGTAAGCATGTGAGTGTTAATTACCTGTTGCTTACTCAATTCGGAGCTCTCCAGAGCATTCGTAGATCTTCCTCGCAGCGTGTCCGATGCTGCCGCATTCTACCGGGCCGAGGAGGGAGCTCGACGGAGAAGGTCTTCGGTCTCGAGATGTCGAGGCGGACATCCGGTGCCCCTTAGCGACCAGTGAAGCAGCTGGTCGAGCTCCACAAGGCGGCCGAACAGGCCATGAAGGGCCTCATAGTTCGGCTGTGGCCTAAGGAGGCCATGCCCAGGAGCTACTTCGGCCCTGCGGGCGGCCGATGGATGCGTGCCCGTGGGTAGAAGTCATCAAGCATTCCGCTTGTATTGAGGGTGCCTGTCGGGCCCTTGCCCGCAAAAGGTGCACTGGGCAAGATGGATGCCCGGCTCGTGATGGACCCGCCACCGAGGGCAAGGAGCATCGCACGCCGAGATGTATTATAAGAGTGTGTTTGAAGGGCGCCCGACTATTGCGGTGAGTGCTCCAAAGATGTAATATTTGAGTAGACTCGCATTTTGTTATCCTGTCTTGCTGAAAACTTAGTTCATATGCGCTAAGCAACGCTTGTTAATTTAAAATATTACCTTCTGTGCGGCTGTTTATCAAATCTGAGAGATGGCAAGTCGTCGGCTTCAGCCCCCATGCCACGAGTGCTGGGGTGTTCGGGATAAACTTGAGCGCTCTTGTTCCCATTTTTGGGTCCATCTAGGGAGGCGCTCAACACAGCGAACAAGGCAACCGGACTTATAATGCTTGAACACTCTCACTTAGCCATAGAATTCTATAATTTTAAATTTCGGCGAAGCCCCTAGTCTTCGGAAGGCCGAATTTGGGGCGCTATCCACGCCTTGGCCGGACAGTATCCGACTCCTCGCTCTAAGCGGCATAAGTCTTTAAGGACTCGCAAAAAACCTCTCGAACAGCGACCGGCTCTCGCCTCATCATGACGGTCAGTTTTAGCTTTCTCCACTGAGGCGTTAACCCAGCTCAACTGGGGCGGAATCGCAGTGGTTCTCCCAGTGCTACCTTAGCCAATATAACGGAATGTAAGGTACCAAAACATGGGAGCCGGGCAAACCCAACTATTGACCCAAGACATGATTCGGAGCCGATGCATATAGTGCTATAAGTTCGGGGTGCCGCACTTGTGAAAGTGTTCGGACTCATCATACCATAATGCGGGAAACATAAGCCCCTGGTGTATATTAGCCGTACCAAGTGTACGGATGCAACATGCCGTGAATGAACATATGTATGAAAAAGAAATGCAATTATAAGCAAAAAGGTGCTGCATTGTTTTATTCAATAAGTGCTGCTACGAATGCAGAACGATACAAATAGTGCGATAAGCAAGGTATGGGACTGTTAAACATGTCCTCTCCGTGGGTAGCTGCAGATTGGTGTATAAAATGCTCGTAATGGAGACCACCTGTATATTCGTTGTAGCCTTTATCCTTCCCTCGGCTATTGCATCGTGAGTTCGGCAGGTTCTGCTGCCGAACAGGCCTCGACAAACAGAGTCCTGTGGGTAAAAAGTAAAAGGTAAAAAGAAAATAAAAGGAACGACACACTTGAGATCCCCGGTGTGGTTGAGCCGCAGATCCTGGTTTATCGTGGTCGTGCCCTCTCCCCATGCCCATGGTATCTTCAGAGCGTAATGGTGTACGCGAAGGACCTGCTTTGACGCTTCGCAGAGCTGGGTTAGCCGCATCGCTCTGCTGCTCGGGCGTGCTGTGGTCTTGTTGTAAGTTACTCCGGCGCGCTTAGTTGTGTCCGGCCGCCTAACGGCCGGACTCGAGAATTGCCTTAAGAGGCTGCATTGCACTTCTATCGCGAGAGCGCAGTATGTTCCTCCGTGCGGAGAGAACGCTCGATGTTTCCGCTGACCGTGATGACTCCTCGAGGTCCCGCATCTTGAGCTTGAGGTATGCGAGGCGGCACCGCGCTGAACTTTGCAAACGCGCACGTCCGAGCAAGGAATGATAGCCGCTGCGGAGCGGGACTATGTCAAGATTAACTCCTCGCTCGAAGTTATCCGGGATCCAAGACCACTTCCAGTAATTGAGCCTGTATAATTGGCTTTACACCTGGTATGACGCCTTTAAAGGTCGTTTTGGTAGGTTTAACTTTGAGGGTCTATGCCCATTTTGCGACCGTATCCCGGTAAAGCAGGTTCAGGCTGCTGCCGTCGCCCATCGTGACTCGTTAGGTGAAATCCATCGACGATTGGGTCTAAGACCAGTCGGCGAATCCGCCGTGGCGGATGTTTGGTGGGGTGGTCCTTCGGTCAAAAGTGATCGGGCAGGAGGACCATGGATTGAACTTGGGCAACTGGCTCCATCGTAGACATCCTCGAGTGCACGCTTCCGCTCCCTTTTGGGTATGTGCGCTATGTATATCATGTTCACCGTCCGCACTGTGGGGGAAACCCTTCGTCCTCTATTGTTCGGCGGTTGGGTCTCGTCCTCGCCATCGCTATGCAGCCCTTGTCATTGTTTTCGCAATTAACTTGCCTGCTGTTGAATACCCAACAGTCCCCGTTGGTGTGGTTAGCTGGCTTTTGGGGTGCCGTATATCCGCACAAGCGGTCGAGTATTCGGTCCAAATTGGACGGACCCGGAGTAGTTCTTTTGAATGGCTTTTTCCGCTGACCGGGTTTAGAGCCTCGAATCCGCATTGATTGTCGATCCTCAATATTGTCGCCGTTACGCGGCGCTTTGTTTTTGTTACGACGCTGCCTGCCATTTCGGTCCTTGAAGTCCGGACCGCCAGAATTTTTGCCGAGGTTTTTGCTACGTGCTAGCTAGCTGTTCTCACCAGCAGAAGCGGGTCATGAGTGATGTGAGGGCTGCCATGGATTTCGGCTTTTCCTGTCCTAGGTGCCGGGCAAGCCACTCGTCATGGATGTTATGCTTGAAGGTCGCGAGGGCCTCCGCATCCGGACAATCGACGATTTGGTTTTTCTTGGTTAAGAACCGTGTCCGTAATTGTCCGCCAATTCGTCTGCTGCTGAATTATGTGGCTTAGGTCATCAGCGTCTGGTGGTCGCACATAAGTGCCCCGGAAGTTATCGAGGAATGCGGCTTCCGTGTCCTCCCAGCTCCCAATTGACTCGCCGGGCAAGCTGTTGAGCCAATGCCGGGCTGGTCCTTTAAGCTTGAGGGGAGGTATTTGATGGCGTGAAGATCGTCACCGCGGGCCATGTGGATGTGAAGGAGATAGACTTGATCCAAACCGCTGGGTCTGTTGTGCCATCATAGGATTCAATATTGACGGGTTTAAACCTTCGGGATTTGATGATCCATTACTTCGCCTCGTGAAGCATAGTGGGTGTGCGGCGCCTCAGATGGGCGATATCACGACGGAGCTCAAAAGAGCTTTGTCTGCTTTATTCGCCCGCCGGACTTATCGTGTCCGTGCGACGGTTGTCGCCACGCACTGTATGCGCCACGCGATCCATAGATCGATCTTGATTGTCTTGCCTTGTCCTCCAATATATCTCGCAGGTCCGGAGCGCCTCTGTGGCCGTGTGCTTTTGAGCGATGTCGGGTACGGTTCTAGTGGAGGGCCTAGAGGCCTCTCTGTCGCGACCACGGAGTGGTCGGTCACCGTATTGTCTCCCCGGTGATGCGGGTTCGTAAGCCTCCTCCTCTAATCGGGGAGCAGCTTGCGCTTAGGGTAGCTTTTGAGGGCGTTCGAGCTCATGCTCTTCGCCACGAGGACAGCGATCTATCTGCCGCCAGCGAGATCCTGATCAGCTCTAAGCTGTTGTTGCTTTTTCTTGAGGCTGTTCGCCGTGGCTATAAGCCCGCGCTCTAAAACGCTTTTGTTCGACGGGATCCTCGTGCACGACGAATTCATCGTCGTCGAGGCTTGCTTCGCCTCCGGAGGGAGGCATATAATCCTCTACCTGTTCTTCCGCCGCTCTCGTGAGGGCTGGCGTCTCCATCCTCCCGCTACTGGATCTTGCCGAGTGGATTATCTTCGCACCGTCCGGTGTATTGTTATCTCCGTGCCGAATCTTCATTCTTGTTGTGGCGGATTTAGAGCGGCGCCACGACGCCGACGCTTGGGCTGTTTCTTGAGGGTCATCCTCCTTTGTTCCTTCGCCATTCCCATCCTTTGGGATATCCACCATGTATATGTCATATGATGAGGTGGCTTTCCAGTGCGGTAGGCGCTGGTTCTTGTTCGTCTCCGGCATCGTCGTCCATACCGTCGATGTCTTCGGAGTCGTAGTCTAGCATGTCGGTTAGATCGTCGATAGCGGCTACAAAGTGGGTGATGGGTGGGCTTTGAATTTCTTCGTCGTCCGCATCCCAACCGTCCTGACCGCAGTCCGGCCAGGGCTCTCCTGATAACGAGAGGTACTTTAGCGAACTCAAGATGTCGCCAAAAGGTGAGAGTTGAAAGATGTCCGCTGCGGTGAACTCCATGACCGCGCCCAATCGGATTCGATCGAGGGGCGCGGAGGTTCAAGTCCGCAAGGAGTCCGGTACCTCGAGTCGCGAGCTTTATGAGGGACAAGATCGTGTTCGCCTCTATCGCCAGAGGTTGCAGCCCCGAGGCGGTGTCTAGCCATCCGTCCCGATCTGCGCCCGCTCCAATTGAAGATCGGAGCGGGTTCGAAAGCGGCCTCGGTACTTGTCCGGCCGCAGAGCTAAATCATGCTCGCCGTGATAAAGGCGGCACGCTTCGGCTGTGGCTCGACTCCATCGAGGATCAAGTCCCGCGGATGTCAGCCGTGAAGTTCAAACTTCCAAATCTGACCCGACGGCCAGGGCGTAGCTTCGATCTGCTCCAGATGGCTGCTTAATCGCCCGCAAAGGCGGTCCGCCGAATCTGAAGATTTGTCCGGGAGAAAAGCCTCACCGGACTGCGTCGTTGATGATGGTCGAAGAAGCCATCGAGCCTATCGGTGACGACATACGAGGAACTCTCAATAAAAGCACCAATGTCGGTGTCAAACCGGCGGATCTCGGTAGGGGGTCCCGAATCGTGCGTCTAGGCGGATGGTAACAGGAGACAAGGGACACGATGTTTTACCCAGGTTCGGGCCCTCTTGATGGAGGTAAAACCCTATGTCCCGCTTGATTAATATTGATGATGTGTGTTACAAGAGTGGATCTACCACGAGATCAAAGAGGCTAAACCCTAGAAGCTAGCCTATGGTATGATTGTTGTTCGTCCTATGGACTAAAGCCATCCGGTTTATATAGACACCGGAGAGGGCTAGGGTTACACAGAGTCGGTTACAATGGTAGGAGATCTACATATCCGTATCGCCAAGCTTGCCTTCCACGCCAAGGAAAGTCCCATCCGGACACGGGACGAAGTCTTCAATCTTGTATCTTCATAGTCTTGGAGTCCGGCCGATGATGATAGTTCGGCTATCCGGACACCCCCTAGTCCGGAACTCCCTCAGGTGGAGTGGGAAGCCTAGTCCGCGGAGGAAATGGGTGAGGAACACCACCCTCTCATGGGGCCTGGGGGTGGGGATGAGTTTCCCCTCGTCTGGGAGCCGGTGCGCGATGTCATTGGACAAGTATTCGGCTTTCCTCAGCTTCTTGATGTGTCCGTCCGTGACGGAGGAGACCATCCACTTGCCTCCCGCTCCGGACATGGCCGGGGAAGGTTGAGGTGGGGTGTGCGGACTTGGGCGCTGGAACTCGAAAAGCGAAAATGGATAAGCAAAGGAGGAAGAAGGCGAGATGAAAAGGTGGATCCTTATCCCCTTATATGGGCGGGCGAAACTATGTGCCCCCACCTGCCTGGTAAAACTCGCTTATCTCCCAAGCGCCATAATTAATGGCACGGTTGGGTTACCCACACCCGTATTGATGAGAATTCCGGAATAAGGGACACGATCTCCTGCTCGACAAGACGTGCCAAGGAAACCGCCTCGCTAAGTGCTTGTTGAGGTGGGACGGAAAACGATTCAATAAAGGCTTGGCCGTGGTGTGATGTCACGCTGGAATACATCGACAAGTTGGATTTGTGTAAATATTATTCTCTCTACGGTGGTATGTGGAACTTATTTTGCGAGCTGGACACTATCCTTGTGTTCAAAATCTTCTATGAAGTATTCGAGGAGGAACCCGCCTTGCAATGCCGAAGACAATCTGCTGCTACCGGACTCGTCGTCATTGAAGCCTGGTTCGGGGCTCTTGAAGGAGTCCTGGATTAGGGGTGTCCGGATAGCGGACTATAACCTTTGGCCGGACTCCTGGACTATGAAGATACAAGATTGAAGACTTCGTCCCGTGTTCGGATGGGACTTTCCTTGGCGTGGAAGGCAAGCTTGGTGATACGGATATGTAGATCTCCTCCCATTGTAACCGACTCTATGTAACCCTAGCCCTCTCCGGTGTCTATATAAACCGGAGGCTTTTAGTCCATAGGACGAACAACAATCATACCACAGGCTAGCTTCTAGGGTTTAGCCTCTCTGATCTCATGGTAGATCTACTCTTGTACTACCCATATCATCAATATTAATCAAGCAGGAGTAGGGTTTTACCTCCATCGAGAGGGCCCGAACCTGGGTAAAAACATCGTGTCCCTTGTCTCCTGTTACCATCCGCCTAGACGCACAGTTCGGGACCCCCTACCCGAGATCCGCCGGTTTTGACACCGACACCCCCACTTCACCCTTGTCGTTTTATTCGCCCTTTCTTTTTCGTTCACATTCTTCTTTTTGCCCCTCGCTCTCTCTTTCGCTATGTCTGAAATTGGGGAAATTATTGCTGATATGGACAATAATAATATCATATAAAATTTTGATGCTCCTGCTGAAGAACCCCCTACCTTGCATACAAAAAGATTTCGAATTGGTAGTGGTAATATTATTGGAAAAGGAGTTATTCAAGATTTCTTTACTTGTGCCGGTGCTTTGTCTTCTATGGGCGGTTCTATTCTCCAAAGAACTAGTAGTCTTGCGGACGCTATTGCCATGCTTATCGTTGAACTTGAAAGGCAATTTATGCACATGCATCCTTGCATACAAAGAATTCTCCTAGATTTCTCTAATATTGAGCATTCTTCTGTTAAGCGTGCCGCTACTATCTTTTTGGCTAATGAGTTCAGATTTATAATAAAAGAGGCCAAAGAAATCTTTGCGCATTATAGGGTGGACGCTGGCCGTCCTCCCATAGAAGCTATCCTCTTTGATCAAGAAGAAATAATGCGTTTTCAATCTCTAGACTATGTTGCTTTCAATGAAAATCTTAGAAAAAAGGTCTCTACCAATGTTTTAGATGAGAGAATTTCTGAACTTAATGACGATTTGGCTATTCGTAATAATGAGCTAGGATATTCTCTCGAGTACAGGCTCACAAAGTTCTGTCAAAAGAATGCTTATAATGATGAATTGGTTGTACAATACAAAGGGCCGAAGGAGGAACCTATACCTCCTAAAATTGATCTTGGGGACTTTTGTCCCATTAAATTTAGCCCTTTTGATTACTTTTGCTTGCCTCAAAGAAAACTTGCTGCCGAACGTAGAGAGTATGAGATGAGTTTCACCGATCTATCCTATTACTATGGCAATACCTAGATCTATTCTTGCTTTTATGCCTAGCAAGGGGCGTTAAACGATAGCGCTTGTTGGGAGGCAACACAATTTTATTTTTAGTTTTTTGTTTTTGTTTCTGTTTAGGAATAAATAATCCATCTACTTTCTGTTTAGATGTGTTTTATGTTTTAATTAGTGTTTGTGCCAAGTTAAACCTATAGGATCTTCTTGGATGGTAGTTATTTGATCTTGCTGTAATTTCCAGAAACTTTCTGTTCACGAAAACAATTATTAAAAATCATCAGAACGTGATAAAATACTTATTCCAATTTCTTCTGATCAATAAACAAATTGCCTAGGTCGTCCTATTTTGGCCGAATTTTTGGAGTTCCAGAAGTTTGTGTTAGTTACAGATTACTACAGACTGTTCTGTTTTTGACAGATTCTGTTTTTTGTGTGTTGTTTGCTTATTTTGATGAATCTATGGCTAGTAAAATAGTTTATAAACCATAGAGAAGTTGGAATACAGTAGGTTTAACACCAATATAAATAAATAATGAGTTCATTACAGTACCTTGAAGTGGTCTTTTGTTTTCTTTCGCTAACGGAGCTCACGAGATTTCTGTTGAGTTTTGTGTTGTGAAGTTTTCAAGTTTTGGGTGAAAGATTTTGATGGATTATGTAACAAGGAGTTGCAAGAGCCAAAGCTTGGGGATGCCCATGGCACCTCCATGATAATCTAAGGACACCAAAAAGCCAAAGCTTGGGGATGCCCCGGAAGGCATCCCCTCTTTCGTCTACTTCCATCGGTAACTTTACTTGGAGCTATATTTTTATTCACCACATGATATGTGTTTTGCTTGGAGCGTTTTGTATGATTTGAGTATTTGCTTTTTAGTTTACCACAATCATCCTTGCTGTACACACCTTTTGAGAGAGCCATACATGGTTCAGAAATTATTAGAATACTCTTTGTGCTTCACTTATATCTTTTGAGTTATATAGTTTTGCTCTAGTACTTCACTTATATCTTTTAGAGCACGGTGGTGGATTTGTTTTATAGAAACTATTGATCTCTCATGCTTCACTTAGATTATTTGAGAGTCTTAAATAGCATGGTAATTTGCTTAAATAATCTTAATATGCTTGGTATTCAAGATTTGTAAAACTTCCTTATGAGTGTGCTGAATACTATGAGAAGTTTGATGCTTGATAATTGTTTTGAGATATGAGATGATGATATTAGAGTCATGCTAGTTGAGTAGTTGTGAATTTGAGAAATAATTGTCTTAAAGTTTGTGATTCCCGTAGCATGCACGTATGGTGAACCGTTATGTGATGAAGTCGGAGCATCATTTATTTATTGATTGTCTTCCTTATGAGTGGCGGTCGGGGACGAGCGATGGTCTTTTCCTACCAATCTATCCCCCTAGGAGCATGCGCGTAATACTTTTGCTTTGATAACTTGTAGATTTTTGCAATAAGTATATGAGTTCTTTATGACTAATGTTGAGTCCATGGATTATACGTACTTTCTTCCTTCCACCATTGCTAGCCTCTCTAATACCGCGCACTTTTCGCCGGTATGATACACCCACCATATACCTTCCTCAAAACAGCCACCATACCTACCTATCATGGCATTTCCATAGCCATTCCGAGATATATTGCCATGCAACTTTACACCGTTCCGTTTATTATGACACGCTCCATCATTGTCATATTGCTTAGCATGATCATGTAGTTGACATCTTATTTGTGGCAAAGCCACCGTTCTTTATTCTTTCATACATGTCACTCTTGATTCATTGCATATCCCGGTACACCGCCGGAGGCATTCATATAGAGTCATATTTGTTCTAAGTATCGAGTTGTAATTGTTGAGTTGTAAGAAAATAAAAGTGTGATGATCATCATTATTAGAGCATTGTCCCAAGTGAGGATAGGATGATGGAGACTATGATTCCCCCACAAGTCGGGATGAGACTCCGGACTAAATAAATAAATAAATAAGAGGCCATAAAGAAAAGGAGAAAAGGCCCAAATAAAAAAATGAGAGAAAAAGAGAGAAGGGACAATGTTACTATCCTTTTACCACACTTGTGCTTCAAAGTAGCACCAAGATCTTCATGATAGAGAGTCTCTCATTTTGTCACTTTCATATACTAGTGGGAATTTTTCATTATAGAACTTGGCTTCTATATTCCAATGATGGGCTTCCTCAAAATGCCCTAGGTCTTCGTGAGCAAGCGAGTTGGATGCACACCCACTTAGTTTCTTTTGTTGAGCTTTCATATGCATATAGCTCTAGTGCATCCGTTGCATGGAAATCCCTACTCACTCACATTGATATCTATTGATGGGCATCTCCATAGCCCATTGATATGCCTAGTTTATGTGAGACTATCTTCCCTCTTTTTTTCTTCTCCACAACCACCATTCTATTCCACATATAGTGCTATATCCATGGCTCACGCTCATGTATTGCGTGAAGATTGAAAAAGTTTGAGAATGTCATAAGTATGAAACAATTGCTTGGCTTGTCATCGAGGTTGTGCATGATTTAAATACTTTGTGTGGTGAAGATAGAGCATAGCCAGACTATATGATTTTGTAGGGATAACTTTCTTTGGCCATGTTATTTTGAGAAGACATGATTGCTTAGTTAGTATGCTTGAAGTATTATTATTTTATGTCAATATGAACTTTGTCTTGAATCTTTCGGATTTGAATATTCATGCCACAATTAAGAAGAATTACATCGAAATTATGCCAAGTAGCACTCCGCATCAAAAATTCTTTTTTTATCATTTACCTACTCGAGGACGAGCAGGAATTGAGCTTGGGGATGCCTGATACGTCTCCAACGTATCTATAATTTTTGATTGCTCCATGCTATATTATCTACTGTTTTGGACATTATTGGGCTTTATTTTCTACTTTTATATTATTTTTGGGACTAACCTATTAACCGGAGGCCCAGCCCGGAATTGCTGTTTTTTGCCTATTTCAGAGTTTCGAAGAAACGGAATATCAAACAGAGTCCAAACGGAATGAAACCTTCGGGAACGTGATTTTCTCACGAATATGATCCAGAGACTTGGACCCTCGTCAAGAAAGAAAGGAGGTGGGCACGAGGTAGGGCGCGCCCCCCCCCAGCGCGCCTCCACCCTCATGGGCCCCTTTGCTCCACCGACGTACTCCTTCCTCCTATATATACCTCACGCACCCCAAACGATCAGTGCAGGAGCCAAAACCTAATTCCACCGCCGCAACCTTCTGTACCCACGAGATCCCATCTTGGGGCCTGTTCCGGAGCTCCGCCGAAGGGGGCATCCATCGTGAAGGGCTTCTACATCATCACCATAGCCTCTCCGATGAAGTGTGAGTAGTTTACCTCAGACCTTCGGGTCCATAGTTAGTAGCTAGATGGCTTATTCTCTCTTTTTGGATCTCAATACAATGTTTTCCCCCTCTCTCGTGGAGATCTATGCGATGTAATCTTGTTTTTGCGGTGTGTTTGTTGAGACCGATGAATTGTGGGTTTATGATCAAGATTATCTATGAACAATATTTGAATCTTCTCTGAATTCTTTTATGTATGATTGGTTCTCTTTGCAAGTCTCTTCGAATTATCAGTTTGGTTTGGCCTACTAGATTGGTTTTTCTTGCAATGGGAGAAGTGCTTAGCTTTGGGTTCAATCTTGCGGTGTCCTTTCCCAATGAATGGGGCAGCAAGGCACGTATTGTATTGTTGCCATCGAGGATAGCAAGATGGGGGTTTTATCATATTGCATGAATTTATCCCTCTACATCATGTCATCTTGCTTAAGGCGTTACTCTGTTTTCTTGAACTTAATACTCTAGATGCATGCTGGATAGCGGTCGATGAGTGGAGTAATAGTAGTAGATGCAGGTAGGAGTCGGTCTACTTGTCTCAGATGTGATGCCTATATACATGATCATACCTAGATATTCTCATAACTATGCTCAATTCATCAATTGCTCAACAGAAATTGCTCACCCACCGTAGAATACTTATGCTCTTGAGAGAAGCCACTAGTGAAATCTATGGCCCCCGGGTCTATCTTCATCATATTAATCTTCCATCATTTTATTTATTGCCTTTGCTTTTTTACTTTTCTTTTATTTTATTTTGCATCTTTATCATAAAAATACCACAAATATTATCTATCATCTCTATCAGATCTCACTCTCGTAAGTGACCGTGAAGGGATTGGAAACCCCTAATCGCGTTGGTTGTGAGGAGCCATTTGCTTTGTGTAGGTGCGAGGGACTCGCGCGTATAGTCTCCTACTGGATTGATACCTTGGTTCTCAAAAACTGAGGGAAATACTTACGCTACTTTGTTGCATCATCCTTTCCTCTTCAAGGAAATCCAACGCAGTGCTCAAGAGGTAGCAGGAAGACACCGGAAGAATCAAGGTGTTGGTTTTGAACAAAAGTTCAATGCCAATGGAGTTGAGTGGGAAGAAGATCAATACCCCAAGACGAAGTTTGGTCCTCAACAAGAGAAGTATGATCCTACTTCTTTCAAAGGGACACAAGCTCAAGATGATCTTCCACCACAAGACCACAAGCTAAAAGGCAAGGACAAGCTTCAAGAGGAAATTGATGTATTTGAATAAGCACCTAAGGCCTTGGTCAAGTGGGTTCCCAAGACTACATCAAGTTCTACTTCATCAAGTACAACTACAACTCCAAGGATTCCCATCATGATGGTGTGGATCCCAAAGAAGAAGAACTAGAGAGTTCTTGAGGGTGACTCCACCAACATACTTCACTCTCATCATTTTGGCGAGGACAAGTGCAAACAATTTCCATATCGTGCACTAGTTCAAGGAGTCACAAACCCTCTTGTTGGTAAGACAAGGGACAAGGTAACCTAATGCTTTCATGGACATCATCTTGTGTATGCATCACTCTATGTCTATGGATATCCTTGTTTGTTCCTTGTGGGACTAACCCGTGTAGGTATTGAAAGTGCAACTCACTCCAAAGGATTGCTCCGAATGATCTACATCAACATTGAGCATCTACATCTTCAACACCTACATGAAGTCATCATTGACAAAACTCAAGGTTAGTTCATCCCTCTTAGGGGGGATATCACATCTAGGGGGAGCTTTACTCAAATCAATTGAGCTAAAGCAACTCTAATGGTGTGAACACAACAATGCTTTATGTAAAAGTGGTAACCCCACTTGTGCTTAAACGATGAGTATGACCTATGATCAAATGTCCTTATTTGACTCCTAAGTCAATATACTCATATATAGATGACCTAGTCATCTCCAATTGCTTGATAGATGCTAGAGTGATTGTGCATGCTTTGTCACATATTTCATTTGCCATTTTATTGTGTGAGCATGTTGGTTGCATATTTTACTCATTGGAGGACATCCATTTGTTGCTTTGATTGTTTGGCTTTTTTTCTCTTTTGCCAAATGGATGGACAAGAATGCCTAAGAACTCCCTCTAGCTATCTATGCTTTTCTCGTCTCAAACTCTATTCATGCTACATCACAAAGTTTGATCAAGTCAGATTCGAACCACTTTATGTGAGGAGCACTCGGAGTTCCCGATTCGTCATAGACTTAAACCTCCAAAACCTCTTTGTGCATCTCGGTCTAACCGAGTCATCCTTTTCGGTCCTACCGAGATCACTAAGTTGATCTAGGGTTTTCAATCTCGGTGCAACCGATTAGATCCTTTCGGTCACACCGAGTTGCAGTGACTGCTTGCAATTTTGCATCTCGGTGCCACCGAGTCGTTCCACTCGGTCACACCGACAGGGTCAGGTTATATATACCGACGGGTCAAATTTTGGAAAAAAATTCGAACCTCCTCGCCCGCACGTAACCTGCTCTGCCTCCTTGGGTATCCGGATCGTGCTCTCGTCGCCAGTGACCTCCCGTCGCTGGTCTCCGCCGCCGTCAACGGCAATCTGCCCCGCCGTTGCCGCCATAGCAAGTTCGTCGCCGAACTAGGGTACGAACTTGATCTTTGTGCTAATCCATAACTCTGATTCTTAGCACATTGCTTTGCCATGATTCTTGCCATGATTGAAATCATCCTTCCAGCAAAAACATCCCGTAGATTAGTTTAGGTTTGAAATTTAGGGTTAGGTCTCCGCCGAATTCATCTCGGATCGACCGAGTTGTAGAAATCGGTTCCACCAATTTGGCTTAGGCCAGAGCACATGCATTTTTGCTCTGACCAAAAATTGCGAATCGTTGTGACCGAGTTCCATTCTCTGTGAAACCCTAGCAGTCTCGGTACCACCGAACTGTGACTCGGTCTGACCGATTTCACTAGTTTAGGTTCCAAAAGCTGCTTCAGTATCACCGAGTTTACAAATCGGTAGATCCAAAATGCTTTCTATGAAGAACTAAAACTAAGTTTTTAAGTCATCTGTTTTGCAAAACTCATGTACTTTGTGATGCTCATCCACTCTATGTCATCTATAACCTATTCACAGGGTCTGCTGTCAGAGTGTTTGCAGAAATGTCTGATCAAAGTGACAGCCAGAACAGGTATGAGAAACAGGTGCAGATGAGTGAGGGTTCAGATCCCTCTAGCAGTTATGATGATGGCAGCAGGAGCACTCCCAGCAACTTGCCAAAGGCTGCCACCAGGACTAGGAAGAAGAGGAATTCTGACTCAGAAGATGAGGACTATGTGGTTGTTGAAGATGAAGCCACTTCAAAGAAAAAGGTGCTGAAGAAAGAGTATGGCACAGCTGCTGCAACAAAGCCTGGACTGAAAACAAAGGCTCCAGCAAGAAGACATCCCATGTCTAAGCCAAGAAAAGTTGCCACAGGTGAAACTATGAAGTTCACCATTGAATCTAAAGAAGAAGCAGCTGGTGAGGATAAGAAGAAGAAGAGGGCCAGAACCACTACTACCAGAGTTCTTGGCAAGCCCTCAATGAGGAAAGATTCAAGAGGAAGAGGAAGAGGATGTTGACCAAAGACCCAAAGCTCAAAAGCTTATGGGGGATGCAATCAGATCAGGGGCTGCCCCATCTAAGCCCAAATCTGCTCCCAAGGCTGCTGCTCCAGCTCCAAAGCCTAAACCCAAGAGAAACACTAGGAACATCCTACTGAAGAGAAGAACAAGGCCCCAGTGCCTGAAGCTGCTGAAGAAGAAGAAGAAGATGATGATGATTCTGTTGTATTGAGGAAGCTGAAACCCAAGATCCCAGACCACAATGATGCACACCCAGTTGCATAGAACATGAAAATCAG
Source organism: Aegilops longissima (assembly GCA_021605205.1). Lineage (NCBI taxonomy): Eukaryota > Viridiplantae > Streptophyta > Magnoliopsida > Poales > Poaceae > Aegilops > Aegilops longissima. The sequence goes on along the minus strand of CM038679.1, from coordinate 96,531,326 downwards.
GAAGGATGCAGGACTGAGACTATGGAGACAGTCTGATCCATATGCTATCAGGAGAAGAACTGTTGTGGACTATAGGTTTCACACTAAGGAACAGCAGGACTTCTATGAGACAGTTCTTCTTGATAAGAAGCCCATTGTGTGTGACATGAGATGGTTTGACTCGGAGTTCATCAAGGAGAATGAGGATCACTTCCCTGGTGTGCTTGATAGCTTCAAGGCATGTGGAGTGGACACTTTTGTTGCCTAGAAGCTCACCAAGTGGAATGATGAGCTCATCATGCAGTTTGACTCAACTGCCCACTTCTATCCAGATGGAAGGATAGTATGAATGTCTGAAGGTACCAGGTACCAGTCTATAGTTGAGGAATGGGCCAAGCTTATCAATGCTCCTGAGGAACATGAGGATGACTTGGACATCTATGCAGAGAAGAAGAAAGACCACAACACTATGGCCAACATGTACAAAGAGATCCCAGATGCTGCCTTGGATACACATAAGTTTGGATCTGTTCACTACTTGTTGTCTGGTCTGCCAACTATCAACTGGATTCTAAGGCACACACTGCTACCAAAGTCAGGTGATCACAAGATGATCAGAGGACATGCAATAAACTTGCTGCATATATTTGATGTCCCACAGAAGTTCAAGGTCATGAGTTTGATTGTTGAGTCAATCAAGAGGACTGCTGCTGACCAGAAGAGAAGTTGTGGGTATGCCCCACACATTCAGGAGCTCATCAACTCAAAGATGGGCAAAGGCAAATACATTTTGGATAAGGAGCACCTGCCCATCTACCCTGAATTTGAAGACAACACAGTTGTAATGAATGGGAATGAACCATCTTCAGCTCAAGCACATGAGAAGAGAGAGAAGGCTAAAGTTGAGAAAGATGCAAAGATGCCAACAGTAGAAGAGGCATCTCAGGTATTCTTGAAGAGCAAGCAAGACCAGATTGGATATCTGATCCAATCCACCCTGAGGATTGAGAAGGGCTTGGCCACCCTGACCAAGAACCAGGAGAGTCTGGAGAGGATCATTGAGCAGAAGTTCTATGACCTTGATGTCAAGGTGACAGAGATCCAAACTACAGTTGAGAAACTTCAGGAGGAAGTTGAGGAGAAGAAGGTCAAGTCTACCACAGATGCTTTTGCTAGAGTGCCCAGAGGACAAAGATCTGCTGTAGTGCCAGTGACACACACTAGAGCTACAAAGACATCGGCACCAGCGACAACAGCTCCGGCCCACCTCACAGCAGCTACTCCACCAGCTCCAGCTACTTCATCTGAAGCCTTCGTCCTTGGAGTTTTCTCAACACCTCCTACCGAAGATCAAGCCTAAGAGTCGTTTAGCACTATGCATTTTTGAACTTTTTGGTAACTTGTTGCCAAAGGGGGAGAAAAATGTACAGATAATAGGCTTCGAGAGAGAGTGTTGCTTTTTTATCTCTCTTGCTATTTTGGTTGAAACTTTTTATTGTGTGCTTGTGTGAGCTACTTTATGTCCTTGTGAGATACTTGTTTAATCATGTGTTTGATCATATGCTACCCTTAATGCTTGTTGGATGATATTATCTTTCATATCCTCTTATGATCATTCACTTTGCTTGGTGATGAGTGCATGTGTTTTAATTTCTATCATTTTGAGCACTCCACCAAGTTGTATGTGACATGGAAGAGTAAACCATGATCCTAATCGATTGTGCATTTGCATTCAAAAGCAAATTTTAAATAATGAACAAATTTAGGGGGAGCTCTTGCTTATCACATTTCTCAAAGCGATGATGTTTTTCAATCTTATTTATCATTTGTCGAAGCTTTGATCTATATGTTGTCATCAATTACCAAAAAGGGGGAGATTCAAAGTCCAACTATCCCTGGGTGGTTTTGGTAATTCCTAACAACATATAGCTCATTGAGCTAATGCTATTCCAAGATAAATATTTCAGGAAAGCTCAATGATTGGCATGGCATGGATTATAAAGTGGACCCTTCAAAATGCTAAGGACAAAAGATTGGATCAAGCTCAAAGCACAAGACTCTACATTTTCTATTTTAGTGATCCAAGATCACATTGAGTCTATAGGAAAAGCCAATACTATTAAGAAGGGATGAGGTGTTGCTTAATGAGGTTCTTGCTCAAAATGCTTAGTGACATGCTCCAAAACCCTCCACTACTTTCTCACATCCACATATGTCCCAAACCAAAAAGTCCAACTCGGCCCCACCGAAATTTCATATCCGGAGCCACCGAGTTTAGTTGACATAGCCACTGCCAGAAACCCTAGTCTTTTCGGTCTCACCGATAGGGATCTCGGTCTCACCGAGATGGGATTGTAATCTCTCTATTTCCCTTCATAACGTTTCGGTCAAACCGAGATGAGCGATCGGTCCCACCGAGATTGCAATGCAAAAACTATGTTTCCTTTTCGTAATGTTTTGGTCAAACCGAGATGAGCAAATCGGTCCCAGCGAGTTTGTTGACCAACTCTCTTTTAGTCTATTGTCTCACCGAGTTTGTGTAATCGGTCTCACCGAGATTACGTTATGCCCTAACCCTAATGAAATCGGTCCCACCGAGTTGACATGTCGGTCCCACCGAAATGCCTAATGGTCACATTATGAACCAAATCGGTCTAACCGAGTTCTTTGAATCGGTCCCACCAAGTTTGGTGATTTGTGTGTAATGGTTAGCTTTTGTGTGGAGGCTATATATACCCCTCCACCCACTCTTCATTCGTGGAGAGAGCCATCAGAACATGCCTACACTTCCAACACATATTTTCTGAGAGAGAACCACCTACACTTGTGTTGAGGTCAAGATATTCCACTCCAACCACATAAATCTTGATCTCTAGCCTTCCCCAAGTTGCTTTCCACTCAAATCTTCTTTTCACCAAATCCAAATCCTGTGAGAGAGAGTTGAGTGTTGGGGAGACTATCATTTTAAGCACAAGAGCAAGGAGTTCATCATCAACACACCATTTGTTACTTCTTGGAGAGTGGTGTCTCCTAGATTTGCTAGGTGTCAGTTGGGAGCCTCCGTCAAGATTGTGGAGTTGAACCAAGGAGTTTGTAAGGGCAAGGAGATCGCCTACTTCATGAAGATCTACCCTAGTGAGGCAAGTCCTTCGTGGGCGACGACCATGGTGGGATAGACAAGGTTGCTTCTTCGTGGACCCTTCGTGGGTGGAGCCCTCCGTGGACTTGCGCAACCGTTACCCTTCGTGGGTTGAAGTCTCCATCAACGTGGATGTACGATAGCACCACCTATCGGAACCACGGATAAAAAATCTCTGTGTCAACATTGCGTTTGCTCCCCCAAACTCCTCCCTTTACCTTCATATGCAATTGTTTTTACATTCCGCTGATATACTCCTAGAATTGGATGTGTAGGTTGATTTCTTGACTTGTGCTAAGTTGCTAAAATCTGCCAAGAACTAAAATTGGGAAAAGGCTAGATTTTTATTTGGTCAAGTAGTCTAATCACCCCCCCCCCCTCTAGACATACTTTCGATCCTACTCCAGCCCGGCGACCGGCGGTGCCAGCCTACAGGTGAGGGGTTAGGCAGGCGGCGGCGGCTAGGGATTATGGTTCCGACTGGGAAAACTGGCATGAGCAGGTGGTGCAAAGTTCTTTAGTTAGGACAAGGTAAATTACACTATCAGAATACAATTCTACTTTTGGATGGATGCTTTGGTTGGTTCGAATGGTAATCATGCGCCCCCATCGACAGCGAGGTCTTGGGTTCGAAGCCCGACATGTCTCTTTTTTCTTCAAAAATTTTTATCCTGACAAGTGGGGCCATACTATGGAGAGAGAGAGTGCAAATTGAGATCAGGGGTATTCCCGTCATCTACCTTCGGTCAACGTCCCTTGACCTGACGGTAATGTTGAAAAATGGTCTTTTTGAGGTTGCGTATAACGGAACAATGACATTTTTTAGTAGTGAAAATTTTTAGTGGCAAAACTGAGTAGTGTTATACAACCGATGGCAAAACTGATAAATACCCTATCATATTTGGTTCGACTAACCCTCATTTTAGTGAAAATTTTGGAAAGCTTATGTCGAAGAAATTTGAGATGTCTATGATGAGTGAACTCAAGTTCTTTCTTGGTTTGCAAATCAAGCAAACTAAGGAAGGCACCTTTGTTTCTCAAACCAAGTACACCAAAGACTTATTCAAGAAGTTTAACATGCAAGAAAGCAAAGGTATGAAAACTCCCATGCCTACTACTACTGGACATCTTGACTTGACCAAGGATGGAAAATTGGTTGACCAAAAGGTTTACCGATCTATGATTTGTTCATTGTTATATCTATGTGCCTCCCGTATGGATATTATGCTAAGTGTGTGCATGTGTGCACGATATCAAGTAGCCCCCAAAGAATGTCATCTTAAGGCTATGAAAAGGATAGTGAGATACTTAATACATACACCAAATTTTGGCATTTGGTATCCTAAGAGGTCTTCTTTGATCTTGTTGGCTATTCCGATTCGGACTATGCCGGAGACAATGTTGATAGAAAGTCCACTTCGGGTACTTGTCAATTTCTTGGTGGATCTCTTGTGTCTTGGTCCTCCAAGAAACAAAACTCGGTATCCTTATCCACCGCCGAAGCGGAATACATTGTCGCCGGTTCATTTTGTGCTCAATTACTTTGGATGACCCAAACTCTTAAAGATTATGGGATCTATGAGAAACATGTTCCATTGCTTTGTGACAATGAGAGTGCTATTAATATTGCTCACAATCCCATGCAACATTCTCGAACTAAGCATATTGAAGGTCTTCATCATTTCATTCGAGATCATGTTGCTAAAGGGGACATTGATCTTAAGCATGTTCGTACCGATAAGCAATTGGCGGATATATTCACCAAACCGCTTGATGAGAAAGTATTTTTCTGTTTGAGAGGTGAATTGAACATCATTGATGCTTCAAACTTGGAGTAGGAACTCCATTTGGATATATGCAAGGCATGAGCCTATGACTAATCCTTGATTCTTCTCTTATGATGATGATGTCTTGGATACATTTGTACCCTTGCATGCTACCTAACCCTTGTAGGTACTTGGATGAATCTAAATCCATGAGATTGCAACTCTCTCACATCTTGAGCAATCTCTACATCACCAAGTCTCTACACAATGGTGGTTGAAGACAAGGAAGCATGAAACCCCTCAGCATATCCTTTGACAAATTCTATATGTCAAATTTCATTTGGTATCAAATTTTATGGTTGTCATTTTGGATACACAAGTGCTCTTCCTTGCAAGACTAACACATGTAGGTAGATGAACTCAACTCCAAGTGGTGCTCCCAATCCTTGATGAGCTACATCAACCTTGAGCAACCCACACCAGTTCAACTACATGATCAAGATCAACACCACCACCCAAGGTATGATATTCCATCTTAGAGAAGCTTTACCCCAAGATATGGTTCAAAGCATCTCAACAAGATGCGAATACATCAAGATGCTTAAACGAAAAATGGTAACCCCATTTTGAGCTTAAACAATGAGTATGACTTATGATCAAGTGTTCTCACTTGACTCCTTAGTCAATATACTCTAACATAGGTAACTTTGTTACCGCCCAATTCTAGATGAAGTTCTCTAGTGTTTCTCTGAGTTTTTGCATTTGTCCCTTGCATATTTATCCCCCCTCTTTTATAAAAAAAACTTTATCTAGATTTTCTTTTCTCTATTTTTATTCTGCATCTCCTGCATCCAATTCATTGCAAATCCTTCAGTTAATTCCTTGCAAATCTTTGTGAGATTCTATTTGCCTAGTGAGCTGAGGTGACTATTGCTCCTTCTATGAACTGAACTCAGTCACACCGGTTTGTCACTTTCGGTCCAACCGAACCATTTCGGTGCAACCGAAGAACACAACTCGGTGTCACCGATTTCCCTGCAGAGAAGACAATTTGCCACTTGTTCCTGCATTTTTGCTCCAGCTCCACCCAATGATTCTTGTCCTCTACCAGCATCACAATCTATATGTTGTTTTGCTCTGTGACTCAAGGACCAAACCTATTTTGGCTCACACTCCATAAGATCCCTTCTTGGAAATTGATGTCAAAGGGGGAGAGAGAGATCACATCAAAGCTTAATTATTCAAAAGGGGAGAGAATACTTCAAACAGGGGGAGAGAGAGAGATCTCATTCAAAGGCCCCAGATGCTTGGTGTTCAAGAGGAGAGGAGTCACATGTCTTTAAGAGGGGAAAGACATGTCTATGTTATATTTATGATATGTTTTGCTCTGATGTTGTTTCCCTATTTTCTCCCATTATCCAATATAAGATTCAGGTAGAGAAAGACTGCTAGGGAAGGAAGTCTTTGAATTCATTGCATATATTTTACCTTTGGGGACATGTCTATATCCAATAGAGTACTTAGTACTCACTATCTACATGTCATCCCAATCTTGGTACTCTTGTGGTTTCTTTTGTTTGCTCTATTTAGTAGATGTATCTGTGTTATCTAACCTTGTTTACTCAAGTTCATCTCTTCCTAAGCCAGCTCAAGACCACAAGGTAAGTATATGCATCACACTCATGTGCATGAAGATTTCTTGCAAATGTACATATTGTTTGCAAGAAGGAATCATGAACATGATGTTGGAAATATGCTCTAGAGGCAATAATAAATTAGTTATTATTATATTTCCTTGTTCATGATAATCGTTTATTATCCATGCTATAATTGTATTGATAGGAAACTCAAATACATGTGTGGGTATATAGACAACACCATGTCCCTAGTAAGCCTCTAGTTGACTAGCTCGTTGATCAATAAATGGTTACGGTTTCCTGACCATGGACATTGGATGTCATTGATAACGCGATCACATCATTAGGAGAATGATGTGATGGACAAGACCCAATCCTAAGCCTAGCACAAAGATCGTAGTTCGTATGCTAAAGCTTTTCTAAATGTCAAGTATCTTTTCCTTAGACCATGAGATTGTGCAACTCCCGGATACCGTAGGAATGCTTTGGGTGTACCAAACGTCACAACGAATCGGGTGGCTATAAAGGTGCACTACGGTATCTCCGAAAGTGTCATTGGGTTGGCACAAATCGAGACTGGATTTGTCACTCCGTGTGACGGAGAGGTATCTCTGGGCCCACTCGGTAGGACATCATCATAATGTGCACAATGTGACCAAGGGGTTGATCACGGTATGATGTGTTACGGAACGAGTAAATAGACTTGCCGGTAACGAGATTGAACAAGGTATCGGGATACCGACGATCGAATCTCGGGCAAGTACAATACCGCTGGACAAAGGGAATTGTATACGGGATTGATTGAATCCTTGACATCGTGGTTCATCCGATGAGATCATCGTGGAACATGTGGGAGCCAACATGGGTATCCAGATCCCGCTGTTGGTTATTGACCGGAGAACGTCTCGGTCATGTCTGCATGATTCCCGAACCCGTAGGGTCTACACACTTAAGGTTCGATGACGCTAGGGTTATAAAGGAAGTTTGTATGTGGTTACCGAATGTTGTTTGGAGTCCCGGATGAGATCCCGGACGTCACGAGGAGTTCCGGAATGGTCCGGAGGTAAAGATTTATATATAGGAAGTCTTATTTTGGTCGCCGGAAAAGTTTCGCGCGTTATCGGTATTGTACCGGGAGTGCCGAAAGGGGTCCGGGGGTCCATCGGGGGGGTCCACCTGCCTCGGGGGGCCACATGGGCTGTAGGGGGTGCGCCTCGGCCTATATGGGCTAAGGGCACCAGCCCCAAGAGGCCCATGCGCCAAGATATAAGAAAAAGGGAAGAGTCCTAAAGGGGGAAGGCACCTGCGAGGTGCCTTGGGAGGATGGACTCTCCCCTCTTGGCCGCACCCCTTCCTTGGAGGAAGGGCAGGCTGCGCCCTCCCCTCTCTTGCACCTATATAAAGGTAGCGGAGGGAGGGCAGCCGCACTGAAGCCTGGCGCCTCCTCCCTCCCGTGACACCTCCTCCTCTCCCGCAGTGCTTGGCGGCCTGCAGGATTGCCACGCCTCCACCACCACCACGCCGTTGTGCTGCTGCTGGATGGAGTCTTCCTCAACCTCTCCCTCTCTCCTTGCTGGATCAAGGCATGGGAGACGCCACCGGGCTGTACGTGTGTTGAACGCGGAGGTGCCGTCCGCTCGCACTAAGATCTCCGGTGATTTGGATCACGACAATCGACGACCTTCAACCCCGTTCTCTTGAACGCTTCCGCTTAGCGATCTACAAGTGTATGTAGATGCACTCTCCTTCCCTCGTTGCTGGTTTCTCCATAGATAGATCTTGGTGACACGTGGAAAATTTTGAATTTCTGCCACGCTCCCCAACAAAGGGCATCATGAGCTAGGTCTATTGCGTAGATTCTTTGCACGAGTAGAACACAAAGTAGTTGTGGGCGTTGATGATGTTCAATATGCTTACCGTTACTAGTCCAATCTTGTTTCGACGGTATTGTGGGATGAAGCGGCCGGACCGACCTTACACGCACACTTACGTGAGACAGGTTCCACCGATGACATGCACTTGGTGCATAAGGTGGCTAGCGGTGCCGCCTCCCACTTTAGTCGAACGGATTCGATGAAAAGGGTCCTTATGAAGGGTAAATAGCAATTGGCATATCACGTTGTGGTTTTGCGAGGTAAGAAACGTTTTGCTAGAAACCCATAGCATCCACGTAAAACATGCAAACAACAATTAGAGGACGTCTAACTTGTTTTTGCAAGGTATGCTATGTGATGTGATATGGCCAAGAAGAATGTGATGAATGATATGTGATGTATGAGATTGATCATGTTCTTGTAATAGGAATCACGACTTGCATGTCGATGAGTATGACAACCGGCAGGAGCCATAGGAGTTGTCTTTATTTATTGTATGACCTGCGTGTCATTGAACAACGCCATGTAATTACTTTACTTTATTGATAACCGGTAGCCATAGTAGTAGAAGTAATAAGTTGGCGAGACAACTTCATGGAGACACGATGATGGAGATCATGATGATGGAGATCATGGTGTCGTGCCGGTGACGACGATGATCATGGAGCCCCGAAGATGGAGATCAAAAGGAGCAATATGATATTGGCCATATCATGTCACTATTTGATTGCATGTGATGTTTATCATGTTTATGCATCTTATTTGCTTAGAACGACGGTAGTAAATAAGATGATCCCTCATTAAAATTTCAAGAAAGTGTTCCCCCTAACTGTGCACCATTGCGAAAGTTCGTCGTTTCGAAGCACCACGTGATGATCGGGTGTGATAGATTCTTACGTTCACATACAACGGGTGTAAGCCAGATTTACACACGCGAAACACTTAGGTTAACTTGACGAGTCTAGCATGTACAGACATGGCCTCGGAACACAAGAGACCAAAAGGTCGAGCATGAGTCGTATGGAGGATACGATCAACATGAAGATGTTCACCGATGATGACTAGTCCGTCTCACGTGATGATCGGACATGGCCTAGTTGACTCGGATCATGTAATCACTTAGATGACTAGAGGGATGTCTATCTGAGTGGGAGTTCATGAGATGAACTTAATTATCCCGAACATAGTCAAAAGATCTTTGCAAATTATGTCGTAAGCTCGCGCTTTAGTTCCACTGTTTAGATATATTCCTAGAGAAAATATAGTTGAAAGTTGACAGTAGCAATTATGCAGACAGTAGAAGGCTTATGTCCTTAATGCACCGCTTGGTGTGCTGAACCTCGAACGTCGTATGTGGATGTTGCGAACATCTGACATACACATCTTGATAACTACGTGATAGTTCAGTTAAGCGGTTTAGAGTTGAGGCACCAAAGACGATTTCAAAACGTCGCGGAACATATGAGATGTTTCGAGGGCTGAAATTGAGATTTCAGGCTAGTGCCCACGTCAAGAGGTATAAGACCTCCGACGATTTTCTTAGCCTGCAAACTAAGGGAGAAAAGCTCAATCTTTGAGCTTGTGCTCAGATTGTCTGAGTGCAACAATCACTTGAATCGAGTGGGAGTTGATCTTCCAGAGATAGTGATGTTCCCCCAAAGACATTGCCACCAAGCTGCTAGAGCTTCATGATGAACTATAACATATCAGAGATAGATATGATGATCCTTGAGGTATTCGCGATGTTTGACACCGCGAATGTAGAAATCAAGAAGGAGCATCAATTGTTGATGGTTAATGAAACCACTAGTTTCAAGAAGGGCAAGGGCAAGAAGGGGTACTTCCTGAAACGGCAAATCAGTTGTTGCCCAAAGAAGAAACCCAAGGTTGAACCCAAACCGAGACTAAGTGCTTCTGTGATGAGAGGAACGGACACTGAAGCAGAACCACCCTAGATACTTGGTAGATAAGAAGGCAGGCAAGGTCGATAGAAGTATATTGGATATACATTACGTTAATGTGTACTTTGCTAGTACTCCTAGTAGCACCAGGGTATTAGATACCGGTTCGGTTGCTAAGTGTTAGTAACTTGAAATAAAAGCTACGGAATAAACGGTGACTAGCTAAAGGTGAGCTGACGATATGTATTGGAAGTGTTTCCAAGGTTGATGTGATCAAGCATCACACGCTCCCTCTACCATCGAGATTTGGTGTTTGCGTTGAGCATAGACATGATTGGATTATGTCTATCGCAGTATGGTTATTCATTTAAGGAGAATAATGGTTACTCTGTTTATTTGAATAATACCTTCAATGGTCTTGCACCTAAAATGAATGGTTTATTGAAATCTCGGTCGTAGTAATACACATTTTCATGCCAAAAGATATAAGATAGTAATGATAGTACCACTTACTTGTGGCACTGCCATGTAAGTCATATTGGTGTAAAAACGCATGAAGAAGCTCCATGTTAATGGATCTTTGGACTCACTCGTTTTTTGAAAAGTTTGAGACATGCGAACCATGTCTATTGGTGTATACGCATAAAGAAACTCCATGCAGATGGATCGTTTGGACTCACTTGATTTTGAATCACTTGAGATATGCAAATCATACCACATGGGCAAGATGACTGAAAAGCCTCGTTTTTCAGTTAGATGGAACAAGATAGCAACTTGTTGGAAGTAACACATTTTGATGTGTGCAGTCCAATGAGTGCCGAGGCATCTGATGAATATCGTTATGTTCTTACTTCACAGATGATTTGAGTAGATGTTGAGTATATTTACTTGATGAAACACAAGTCTGAATTATTGAATGGTTCAAGTAATTTCAGAGTGAAGTTGAAGATCATCGTGACAAAGGATAAAATGTCTATGATATGATCATAGAGATGAGTATCTGAGTTACGAGCTTTGGCACACAATTAAGACATTGTGGAAATTGTTTCACAATTAATACCGCTGAACACCATAGTGTGATGGTGTGTCCGAACATCATAGTTGCACCCTATTGGATATGGTGCGTACCATGATGTCTCTCATCGAATTACCACTATCGTTCATGGGTTAGGCATTAGAGACAACCACACTCACTTTAATAGGGCACCACGTAATTCCGTTGAGACGACACCATTTGAACTATGGTTTGGAGAAACCTAAGTTGTCGTTTCTTAAAAGTTTGGGGCTGCGACGCTTATGTGAAAAAGTTTCATCGTGATAAGCTCGAACCCAAAACGGATAAATACATCTTCATAGGATACCCAAAATGGTTGGGTATACCTCCTATCTCAGATCCGGAAGCAAAAGAAATTGTTTCTAGAAACAGGTCCTTTCTCGAGGAAAAGTTTCTCTCGAAAGAATTGAGTGGGAGGATGGTGGTGACTTGATGAGGTTGTTGAACCATCACTTCAACAAGTGTGTAGCAGGGCACAGGAAGTTGTTCCTGTGGCGACTACATCAATTGAAGTAGAAGCTTATGATAGTGATCATGAAGTTTCGGATCAAGTCACTACCGTACCTCGTAGGGTGACAAGGATGCGTACTACTTCAGAGTGGTACGCAATCCTGTCTTAGAGGTCATGTTGCTAGACAATAATGAACCTACGAGATATGGAGAAGCGATGGTGGGCCCGGATTCCGACGAATGGCTCAAGGCCATAACATCCGAGAGAGGATCCATGACTTTGGAAGAAATACTTGATGGTCGTAAGGACGTTGGGTAAAGATGGATTTTAAAAGGAAGACAGACAATGATGGTAAGTATCACCATTAAGAAAGCTCGACTTGTCGTTAAAGATGTTTTCCGACAAGTTCAAGGAGTTGACTACGGTGAGGCTTCCTCACTCGTAGCGATGCTAAGAGTCTGTTGGAATTGGATTAGTAGTTACTGCATTATTTATGAAATCTTGCATATAGGATGTCAAAACATTGTTTCCTTGACAGTTTTCTTGAGGAAAGGTTGTATGTGATACAACCGAAAGTTTTGACAATCTGAAGACGCTAACAAGTATGCAAAGCTCCAAAGAATCCTTCTAAGGACCGGAGTAAGCATCTCGGAGTTGGAATGTACACTTTGATGAGATGATCAAAGATTTTGGGTCTATACAAAGTTTATGAGAAACTTGTATTTCCAAAGAAGTGAGTGGGAGCACTATAGAATTTCGATGAGTATATGTTGTTGACATATTGTTGATCGAAATGATGTAGAATTCTCGAAAGCATATAGGGTTGTTTGAAAAGTGTTTTCAATGGAAAACCTGGATTAGGCTACTTGAACAATAAGCATCAAGATCTATAAGATAGATCAAAATGTTTAATAATACTTTCAAATGAGCACATACCTTGACATAATCTTGAAGGTGTTCAAGATGGATCACCAAAGGAGTTCTTGCCTGAGTTGTAAGGTATGAAGTTAAGAGTTAAAGCTCGACCACGGCAGAAAAGAGAGAAAGGACGAAGGTCGTCCCCTATGCCTTAGACGTAGGCTCTACAGTATGCTATGTTGTGTACCGCACCGGAAGTGTGCCTTGCCATGAGTCAGTCAAGGGGTACAAGAATGATCCAGGAATGGATCAATGGATAGCGGTCAAAATTGTCCTTGGAGTAAATAAGGACATGTTTCTCGATTATGGAGGTGATAAAGAGTTCGGCGTAAAGGGTTACGTCGGTGCAAGCTATAACACCTATCCGAGTGACTCTGAGTAGCAAACCGGATACGTATAGTGGAGCAACCATTTGGAATAGCTCCAAGTGGAGCGTGGAAGCAGCGTTTACAATATGACCTAGAAATTTGCAAAGCACACACGGATCTGAAAGGTTCAGACCCGTTGACTAAAACCTCTCTCACAAGCAAAACATGATCAAACCTCAGAACTCATTGAGTCTTAATCACATGATGATGTGAACTAGTTTACATACACTAGTAAACTCTTTGGATGTTGGTCACATGGCGATGTGACCTATCAGTGTTAATCACATGACGATGTGAACTAGATTATTGACTCTAGTGCAAGTGGGAGACTGTTGGAAATATGCTCTAGAGGCAATAATAAATTAGTTATTATTATATTTCCTTGTTCATGATAATCGTTTATTATCCATGCTATAATTGTATTGATAGGAAACTCAAATACATGTGTGGGTATATAGACAACACCATGTCCCTAGTAAGCCTCTAGTTGACTAGCTCGTTGATCAATAAATGGTTACGGTTTCCTGACCATGGACATTGGATGTCATTGATAACGCGATCACATCATTAGGAGAATGATGTGATGGACAAGACCCAATCCTAAGCCTAGCACAAAGATCGTAGTTCAGTATGCTAAAGCTTTTCTAAATGTCAAGTATCTTTTCCTTAGACCATGAGATTGTGCAACTCCGGATACCGTAGGAATGCTTTGGGTGTACCAAACGTCACAACGTAATCGGGTGGCTATAAAGTTGCACTACGGTATCTCCGAAAGTGTCTGCATTGGGTTGGCACGAATCGAGATCGGATTTGTCACTCGTGTGACGGAGAGGTATCTCTGGGCCCACTCGGTAGGACATCATCATAATGTGCACAATGTGACCAAGGGGTTGATCACGGATGATGTGTTACGGAACGAGTAAAGAGACTTGCCGTAACGATATTGAACAAGGTATCGGATACCGACGATCGAATCTCGGGCAAGTACAATACCGCTGGACAAAGGGAATTGTATACGGGATTGATTGAATCCTTGACATCGTGGTTCATCCGATGAGATCACCGTGGAACATGTGGAGCCAACATGGGTATCCAGATCCGCTGTTGGTTATTGACCGGAGAACGTCTCGGTCATGTCTGCATGATTCCCGAACCCGTAGGGTCTACACACTTAAGGTTCGATGGCGCTAGGGTTATAAAGGAAGTTTGTATGTGGTTACCGAATGTTGTTCGGAGTCCCGGATGAGATCCCGGACGTCACGAGGAGTTCCGGAATGGTCCGGAGGTAAAGATTTATATATAGGAAGTCTTATTTTGGTCGCCGGAAAAGTTTCGCGTGTTATCGGTATTGTACCGGGAGTGCCGAAAGGGGTCCGGGGGTCCACCGGGGGGGTCCACCTGCCTCGGGGGGCCACATGGGATGTAGGGGGTGCGCCTTGGCCTATATGGGCCAAGGGCACCAGCCCCAAGAGGCCCATGCGCCAAGATATAAGAAAAAGGGAAGAGTCCTAAAGGGGGAAGGCACCTACGAGGTGCCTTGGGGAGGATGGACTCCTCCCCCCCTCTTGGCCGCACCCCTTCCTTGGAGGAAGGGGCAAGGCTGCGCCCTCCCCTCTCTTGCACCTATATAAAGGGAGGGAGGGAGGGCAGCCGCACCAAGCCCTGGCGCCTCCTCCCTCCCGTGACACCTCCTCCTCTCCCGCAGTGCTTGGCGAAGCCTGCAGGATTGCCACGCTCTTCCACCACCACCACGCCACAGTGCTGCTGCTGGATGGAGTCTTCCTCAACCTCTCCCTCTCTCCTTGCTGGATCAAGGCATGGGAGACGCCACCGGGCTGTACGTGTGTTGAACGCGGAGGTGCCGTCCGTTCGGCACTAAGATCTCCGGTGATTTGGATCACGACAAGTACGACTCCTTCAACCCCGTTCTCTTGAACGCTTCCGCTTAGCGATCTACAAGGGTATGCAGATGCACTCTCCTTCCCCTCGTTGCTGGTTTCTTCATAGATAGATCTTGGTGACACGTAGGAAAATTTTGAATTTCTGCTACGTTCCCCAACACATGAGGTTACACTTCATATATTCATATCATTTGCTCTGATGCATGATACGTCTCCAACGTATCTATAATTTTTGATTGCTCCATGCTACTTTATCTACTGTTTTGGACTATATTGGGCTTTATTTTCCACTTTTATATTACTTTTGGGGCTAACCTATTAACCGAAGGCCCAGCCCAGAATTGATGCTTTTTGCCTATTTTAGTGTTTCGAAGAAACGGAATATCAAACGGAGCCCAAACGGAATGAAACCTTCGGGAACGTGATTTTCCAACCGAACGTGATCCAGGAGACTTGGACCCTACTCCAAGAAGTGCCAGAGGCGGTCACGAGGTGGGCGCCCCCACAGGCGTGCCCCCTACCTCGTGGGCCCCCTGACGCTCCACCGACATACTCCTTCCTCCTATATATACCTACGTACCCCCAAACGATCAGAAGGTGAGCCAAAAACCTAATTCCACCGCCACAACTTCCTGTATCCACGAGATTCCATCTTGGGGCCTGTTCCGGAGCTCCGTCGGAGGGGGCATCCACCACGGAGGGCTTCTACATCAACACCATAGCCCCTCCGATGAAGTGTGAGTAGTTTACTTCAGACCTTCGGGTCCATAGCTAGTAGCTAGATGGCTTCTTCTCTCTTTTTGGATCTCAATACAATGTTCTCCCCCTATCTCGTGGAGATCTATTCGATGTAATCTTCTTTTTGCGGTGTGTTTGTTGAGACCGATGAATTGTGGGTTTATGATCCAGCTTATCTATGAATAATATTTGAATCTTCTCTGAATTCTTTTATGTATGATTGAGTTTTCTTTGCAAGTCTCTTTGAATTATCCGTTTGGTTTTGCCAACTAGATTGGTAGTTCTTGCAATGGGAGAAGTGCTTAGCTTTGGGTTCAATCTTGCGGTGTCCTTACCCAGTGATAGAAAGGGTTGCAAGGCACGTATTGTATTGTTGCCATCGAGGATAACAAGATGGGTTTTTTATCATATTGCATGAATTTATCCCTCTACATCATGTCATCTTGCTTAAGGCGTTACTCTGTTTTTAACTTAATACTCTAGATGCATGCTAGATAGCGGTCGATGAGTGGAGTAATAGTAGTAGATGTAGAATCGTTTCGATCTACTTGTCACGGACGTGATGCCTATATACATGATCATACCTAGATAACCTCATAACTATGCTCAATTCTGTCAATTGCTCAACAGTAATTTGTTCACCCACCGTAGAATACTTATGCTCTTGAGAGAAGCCACTAGTGAAACCTATGGCCCCCGGGTTTATTCTCATCATATCAATCTCTATCACTTTATTTACTTGCTTTGTTTTTACTTTGCCTTTTACTTTTCACTTTGCATCTTTATACCAAATATACCAAAAATATTATCTCTATCAGATCTCACTCTCGTAAGTGACCGTGAAGGGATTGACAACCCCTAATCGTGTTGGTTGCGGTAGCTATCGTTTTGTGCAGTACGAGGGACCGTATGTGGCCTCCTACTGGATTGATACCTTGGTTCTCAAAAACTGAGGGAAATACTTACGCTACTATGCTGCATCATCCTCTCCTCTTCGGGGAAAACCAATGCAAGCTCAAGACGTAGCAAGAAGAATTTCTGGCGTCGTTGCCGGGGAGTCTACGCAAAAGTCAACATACCAAGTACCCATCACAATCCCTATCTCTCGCATTACATTATTTGCCATTTGCCTCTCGTTTTCCTCTCCCCCACTTCACCCTTGCCGTTTTATTTGCCCTCTCTTTCCCAACCTCCTCCTCTTTTTCCTTTTGCCTTTTTCCTCGTCCGTTTGTTTGCTCGTGTGTTAGTTTGCTTGTTTGGCGCGATGGCCTTACCTAAATCTGGTGATCTTCACTTTAAAATGCTAGAGGAGATCGAAAACAATGTCAGGAAGTTTATGGTTTTGCAATTTGAGCATAATAATTTCTTTAGAAACGAGCTTAAGGAACAAAAGAGTTTTATGAGTTATATGAATAAAGAGCTCGATGATATGTCCAAATAATTTGATGGTATAAGAGCCCAAATTGCTCGTCTTGAAAAAATGACAGCTGAAATTTAGGATATGCAAACCACCTTAGTCAAAAAGATGTCCGCTAAACTGAATTCCTATGAAAATCAAGATGAAGATCTAAAAGTTATTGATGTGTCCCCTATTAAATCTTTGTTTTACAACATGAATCTTGATGAAACTGAATATGATCTTCCTTTACCTAGAAGGCGTTCTAAGAATTCGGAGTTTTTAGATCTTGATGATGAAATTGATAAAAGTGGGATTGAAAGAAATAAAAATCTAGATGTTGCTAAACCCACTATATTGGATCTCAAGGAATTTAATTATGAAAATTGCTCTTTAATTGATTGTATTTCCTTGTTGCAAACCATGCTCAATTCTCCTCATGCTTATAGTCAAAATAAGGCCTTTACCGAACACATTGTTGACGCCTTGATGCAATCTTATGAAGAAAAACTTGAGTTGAACGTTTCTGTCCCTAGAAAACTCTATGATGAGTGGGAACCTACCATTAATATTAAAATTAAAAATTATGAGTTTCATGCTTTATGTGATTTGTGTGCTAGTGTCTCCACTATTCCCAAAACTTTGTGTGATTTGCTAGATTTCCGTGACTTTGATGATTGCTCCCTAAAGTTGCATCTTGCGGATTCCACTATTAAAAAGCCTATGGGAAGAATTAATGATGTTCTTATTGTTGCAAATAGGAATTATGTGCCCATAGATTTTATCGTTCTTGATATAGATTGCAACATGCCCTATTATTCTTGGTAGACCTTTCCTTATAACGATTGGTGCAATTATTGATATGAAGGAAGGGAATAATAGATTACAATTTCCATTAAAGAAAGGCATGGAACACTTTCCTAGAAATAAAATAAAATTACCATATGAATCTATTATGAGAGCCACTTATGGATTGCCTACCAAAGATGGCAATACCTAGATCTATCCTCGCTTTTATGCCTAGCTAGGGGCGTTAAACGATAGCGCTTGTTGGGAGGCAACCCAATTTTATTTTTATTTTTTTGTTTTTGCTTCTATTTAGGAATAAATAATCCATCTAGTCTCTGTTTGGATGTGGTTTTATGTTTTAATTAGATCTTCTTGGATGATAGTTATTTGATCTTGCTGTAATTTCCAGAAACTTTGCGCTCAGTGCCCGAATTGTTAAAAATCACCAGAACGTGATAAAATACTGATTCCAATTGCTGCTTATCAATAAATAAATTGTCAAGATCGTCTAATTCTGGTAGAATTTTTTGGGTTCCAGAAGTTTGCGTTAGATACACATTACTACAGACTGTTCTGTTTTTGACAGATTCTGTTTTGCGTGTGTTGTTTGCTTATTTTGATGAATCTATGGCTAGTAAAATAGTTTATGATCCATAGAGAAGTTGGAATACAGTAGGTTTAACACCCATATAAATAAAGAATGAGTTCATTACAGTACCTTTAAGTAGTATTTTGTCTTCTTTCTCTAACGGAGCTCACGAGATTTCTATTGAGTTTTGTGTTGTGAAGTTTTCAAGTTTTGGGTGAATTCTTTTGATGGATTATAGAACAAGGAGTGGCAAGAGCCTAAGCTTGGGGATGCCCATGGCACCCCCAAGATAATCCAAGTACACCAAAAAGTCAAAGCTTTGGGATGCCCCGGAAGGCATCCCCTCTTTCGTCTACTTCCATCGGTAATTTACTTGGAGCTATATTTTTATTCACCACATGATATGTGTTTTGCTTGGAGTGTCTTGTATTAATTGCGTCTTTGCTTGTTAGTTTACCACAATCATCCTTGCTGTACACACCTTTTGAGAGAGCCATACATGAATTGGAATTTGTTAGAATACTCTATGTGCTTCACTTATATCTTTTGAGCTTGATAGTTTTGCTCATAGTGCTTCACTTGTATCTTTTGAGCATGATAATTTTTGCTCTAGTGCTTCACTTAGATCTTTTAAGAGCATGGTGGTGGATTTGTTTTAAATAAACTTGATCTCTCATGCTTCACTTCGATTATTTTGAGAGTCATTAATAGCATGGTAATTTGCTTAATGTTAATATACTTAGTGTTCAAGATATGTGAAACTTTCTTTTTGAATGAATTAAATACTAAGATAAGTTTGATGCTTGATAATTGTTTTGAGATATGGAGGTAATAATATCAAAGTCGTGCTAGTTGATAATTGTGAATTTGAGAAATACTTGTGTTGAAGTTTGCAAGTCCCGTAGCATGCACGTACGGTTAAAGTTGTGTAACAAATTTGAAACATGAAGTGTACTAGCTTGTGCATCCTTATGAGTGGCGGTCGGGGACGAGCGATGGTCTTTTCCTACCAATCTATCCCCTAGGAGCATGCGTAGTACTTGATTTTGATGGCTTCTAAATTTTTGCAATAAGTATATGAGTTCTTTTGACTAATGTTGAGTCCATGGATTATACGCACTTTTACCTTTCCGCCTTTGCTAGCCTCTTGATGCACTGCATTGCCCTTTCTCACCTTGAGAATTGGTGCAAACTTCGCGGTGCATCCAAACCCGTGATATGATACGCTCTTTCACACATAAACCTCCTTATATCTTCCTCAAAACAGCCACCATACCTACCTATTATGGCATTTCCATAGCCATTCCAAGATATATTGCCATGCAACTTCCACCATCATCAATATGACATACATTACTTTTGTCATATTGCCATTGCATGATCATGTAGTTGACATCGTATTTGTGGCAAAGCCACCATGCATTATTTTCCATACATGTCACTCTTGATTCATTGCACCATCCCGATACACCGCCGGAGGCATTCATATAGAGTCATATTTTGTTCTAAGTTTCGAGTTGTAATTGTTGAGTTGTAAGAGAAATAAAAGTGTGATTATCATCATTATTAGAGCATTGTCCCAAGTGAGTAAAGGATGATGGAGACTATGATTCCCCATAAGTCGGGATGAGACTCCGGATGAAAAAAAGAGCAAGGCCAAAAAAAAGGGAGGCCCAAAAAAAATGAGAGAAAAAGAGAGAAGGGACAATGCTACTATCCTTTTACCACACTTGTGCTTCAAAGTAGCACCATGTTCTTCATGTAGTGAGTCTCATATATTGTGCTTCAAAGTAGCACTAAGATCTTCATGATAGAGAGTCTCTCATTTTTTCATTTTCATATACTAGTGGGAATTTTTCATTATAGAACTTGGCTTGTATATTCCAATGATGGGCTTCCTCAAAGTACCCTAGGTCTTCGTGAGCAAGCAAGTTGGATGCACACCCACTTAGTTTCTTTTGTAGAGCTTTCATATACTTATAGCTCTAGTGCATCCGTTGCATGGCAATCCCTACTCCTCATGTTGACATCAATTGATGGGCATCTCCATAGCCCGTTGATTATCCTCGTAAATATGAGACTTTCTCCTTTTTTGTCTTCTCCACACAATCCCCATCAGCATATTCTATTCCACCCATAGTGCTATATCCATGGCTCGCGCTCATGTATTGCGTGAAGGTTGAAAAAGTTTGAGATTATTTAAGTATGAAACAATTGCTTGGCTTGTCGTCGGGGGTATAGAAGTTGGGAACATCTTTGTGTGACGAAAATGAAGCATAGCCTAACTATATGATTTTGTAGGGATGAACTTTCTTTTGCCATGTTATTTTGAGAAGACATGATTGCTTTGATTAGTATGCTTGAAGTATTATTATTTCTGTGTCAATATGAACTTTTGCCTTAAATCTTTGGGATCTGAATATTCATATCACACGTAAGAAGATTTACATTGAAATTATGCCAAAGTATCACTCCGCATCAAAAATTCTCTTTTTATCATTTACCTACTCGAGGACGAGCAGGAATTAACCTTGGGGATGCCTGATACGTCTCCAACGTATCTATAATTTTTGATTGCTCCATGCTACTTTATCTACTGTTTTGGACTATATTGGGCTTTATTTTCCACTTTTATATTACTTTTGGGACTAACCTATTAACCGAAGGTCCAGCCCAGAATTGTTGTTTTTTGCCTATTTCAGTGTTTCGAAGAAACGGAATATCAAACGGAGTCCAAACAGAATGAAACCTTCGGGAACGTGATTTTTCGACCGAACGTGATCCAGGAGACTTGGACCCTACTCCAATAAATGCCAGAGGCAGTCACGAGGGTGGAGGGCGCCCCCCTGGGTGCGCCCCCTACCTCGTGGGCCCCCTGACGCTCCACCGACGTACTCCTTCCTCCTATATATACCTATGTACCCCCAAACGATCAGAAGGTGAGCCAAAAACATAATTCCACCGCCGCAACTTCCTGTATCCACGAGATCCCATCTTGGGGCCTGTTCCGGAGCTCCGCCGGAGGGGGCATCCACCACGGAGGGCTTCTACATCAACACCATAGCCCCTCCGATGAAGTGTGAGTAGTTTACTTCAGACCTTCGGGTCCATAGCTAGTAGCTAGATGGCTTCTCTCTTTTTGGATCTCAATACAATGTTCTCCCCCTCTCTCATGGAGATCTATTCGATGTAATCTTCTTTTTGCGGTGTGTTCGTTGAGACCATGAATTGTGGGTTTATGATCTAGCTTATCTATGAATAATATTTGAATCTTCTCTGAATTCTTTTATGTATGATTGAGTTATCTTTGCAAGTCTCTTCGAATTATCCGTTTGGTTTGGCCAACTAGATTGGTAGTTCTTGCAATGGGAGAAGTGCTTAGCTTTGGGTTCAATCTTGCGGTGTCCTTACCCAAAGGATGTAAAGGGTTGCAAGGCACGTATTGTATTGTTGCCATCGAGGATAACAAGATGGGGTTTTTATCATATTGCATGAATTTATCCCTCTACATCATGTCATCTTGCTTAAGGCGTTACTCTGTTTTTAACTTAATACTCTAGATACATGCTGGATAGCGGTCGATGAGTGGAGTAATAGTAGTAGATGCAAAATCATTTCTATCTACTTGTCACGGACGTGATGCCTATATACATGATCATACCTAGATAACCTCATAACTATGCTCAATTCTGTCAATTGCTCAACAGTAATTTGTTCACCCACCGTAGAATACTTATGCTCTTGAGAGAAGCCACTAGTGAAACCTATGGCCCCCGGGTCTATTATCATCATATCAATCTCTATCACTTTATTTACTTGCTTTGTTTTTACTTTGCCTTTTACTTTTCACTTTGCATCTTTATACCAAAAATACCAAAAATATTATCTCTATCAGATCTCACTCGTAAGTGACCGTGAAGGATTGACAACCCCTAATCGCGTTGGTTGCGAGTAGCTATCGTTTTGTGCAGGTACGAGGGACTTGTGTGTGGCCTCCTACTGGATTGATACCTTGGTTCTCAAAAAATGAGGGAAATACTTACGCTACTGTGCTGCATCATCCTCTCCTCTTCGGGGAAAACCAACGCAAGCTCAAGACGTAGCAATGCATATAGCCAAGATACATGTAACTCTTTGCTTTCTCTGTCATGTCTATGCTTTCACATGCTCTTATATTCCTTATTTACATGATTGCATACATGTAGGGGGAGCCTATGCATGTTACATGTCCTTTCCAAAGCTTTACTTGTTATTCTCTATATATTTATCTAAAGCTTTTATGTATGTTGTCATCAATTACCAAAAAGGGGGAGATTGAAAGCACAAGTGCTCCCTGGGTGGTTTTGGTAATTAATGTCAACATATCTCTTGTTGGACTAATGTTTTCATCTAGTGTATTTCAGACAAGTTCAACAGATGGAGTGGCGTGGACAAGAGGATGTGGAACCCCTTCAGGATGTTAAGGACAAAGGATTGGCTCAAGCTCAAAAGCTCAAGACTCTACTTTTTACTTTTAGTGATCCAAGATCACATTGAGTCCATAGGAAAGCCAATACTATTAAAAGGGGATGAGGTGTTGCTTAATGGGTTACTTGCTCAAAATGCTTACTGATATGCACCAAAACCCTCAACCACTTTCTCATATCCACATATGTCCCAAACCAGAAGTCAAACTCGGCCCACCGAAACATTCTATCCGGCGCCACCGAGTTCACTTGACATAGCCACTGCCAGAAACCCTAATCAATTAGGTATCACTGAGATGGGCTTGCAAACTCTCTGGTTCTTGTTTCATTAAATTCGGTCCTACCGAGTTCTGTAATCGGTCCCACCGAGTTTACCTCACCAACTTTTTGGTTAGCTTGTTACCAAAATCGGTCCCACCGAGTTAGTGTAATCGGTCAAACCGAGATGAGGTTTTACCCTAACCCTATCACATTGGTCCCACCGAGTTGATCATATCGGTCCCACCGAAATGCCTAACGGTCACATTATGAACTAAATTGGTCCGACCGAGTTTTCTGATTTGTTCCCACCGAGTTTAGTGATTTGTGTGTAACGGTTAGATTTTGTGTGGAGGCTATATATACCCCTCCACCCACTCTTCATTCATGGGGAGAGCCATCAGAACATGCCTACACTTCTAGCATACATTTTCTGAGAGAGAACCACCTACTCATGTGTTGAGGTCAAGATATTCCATTCCAACCACATAAATCTTGATCTCTAGCCTTCTCCAACTTGCTTTCCACTCAAATTATCTTTCCACCGAATCCAAATCTGTGAGAGAGAGTTGAGTGTTGGGGAGACTATCATTTGAAGCACAAGAGCAAGGAGTTCATCATCAACACACCATCTATTACCTTTTGGAGAGTGGTGTCTCCTAGATTGGTTAGGTGTCACTTGGGAGCCTCCGTCAAGATTGTGGAGTTGAACCAAGGAGTTTGTACGGGCAAGGAGATCGCCTACTTAGTGAAGATCTACCCTAGTGAGTCAAGTCCTTCGTGGGCGATGGCCATGATGGGATAGACAAGGTTGCTTCTTCGTGGACCCTTCGTGGGTGGATCACTCCGTGGACTCGCGCAACCGTTACCCTTCATGGGTTGAAGTCTCCATCAACGTGGATGTATGATAGCACCACCTATCGGAACCACGCCAAAAATCTCCGTGTATCCAATTCCGTTTGCACACTCCAATCCCATCCCTTTACATTCTTGTAAATTGCATGCTTTACTTTCCGCTGCTCATACACTCTTGTCATGCTTGCTTGATATGTATTGCGAATGTTTAAAATTGTGCTAAAACTCCACCTCAACTCAAAGAAATTAAAAACTGCAACTTTTCTTGCTTAGAGTCTATTCACCCCCCCCCCTGTAGACACCTCTTCTCGATCCTTTCAATAGTGGCGCTTCAGTCACACACAAGGTGTCACGGTTCTTGTGAGAAGTAGCTGCTTGAGCTTCTGCAAATATTGTTAATGTCCTGATGGATGGATAAACCAGATTGACAAGGATAAAGGATTTTAATGTAACCAGATTGATAAGTATAACATAAATAAGAATTAAAGTCATGTTCCCTGCAATGAAGAGATTAGGCAGGGAGAGAATTCAGTTCATGGTAAGAATATTGAAGGAAATATGCCCTAGAGGCAATAATAAAGTTGTTATTTGTATTTCCTTATATCATGATAAATGTTTATTATTCATGCCAGAATTGTATTAACCGGAAACTTAGTACATGTGTGAATATATAGACAAACTAAGTGTCACTAGTATGCCTCTACTTGACTAGCTTGTTGAATCAAAGATGTTTAAGTTTCCTAGCCATAGACATGAGTTGTCATTTGATTAATGGGATAACATCATTAGAGAATGATGTGATTGACTTGACCCATTCCGTTAGCTTAGCATTTGATCGTTTAGTATATTGCTATTGCTTTCTTCATGACTTATACATGTTCCTATGACTATGAGCTTATGCAACCCCCGAATACCGGAGGAACACTTTGTGTGCTACCAAACGTGACAACGTAACTGGTGATTATAAAGGTGCTCTACAGGTGTCTCCGAAGGTACTTGTTGGGTTGGCATAGATCGGGATTAGGATTTGTCACTCCTATTGTCGGAGAGGTATCTATGGGCCCTCTCGACAATGCACATCACTATAAGCCTTGCAAGCAATGCAACTAATGAGTTAGTTGCGGGATGATGTATTACGGAATGAGTAAAGGGACTTGCCGGTAACGAGATTGAACTAGGTATTGAGATACCGACGATCGAATCTCGGGCAAGTAACATACCGATGACAAAGGGAACAACATATGTTGTTATGCGGTTTGACCGATAAAGATCTTCGTAGAATATGTAGGAACCAATATGAGCATCCAGGTTCCGCTATTGGTTATTGATCAGAAACGAGTCTCGGTCATGT
Organism: Aegilops longissima; assembly: GCA_021605205.1. Classification (NCBI taxonomy): domain Eukaryota; kingdom Viridiplantae; phylum Streptophyta; class Magnoliopsida; order Poales; family Poaceae; genus Aegilops; species Aegilops longissima. The sequence goes on along the minus strand of CM038679.1, from coordinate 96,505,896 downwards.
CTACATAGTTCTCAAACCCGTAGGGTCCGCACTCTTAAAGTTCAGTGACGATCGGTAATATGAGTTTATGTGTTTTGATGTGCCGAAGGTAGTTCCGAGTCCCGGATATGATCACGGACATGACGAGCAGTCTCAAAATGGTCGAGACATAAAGATTGATATATTGGAAGCCTATATTTGGACATCGGAATAGTTCCGGGTGGAACTGGGATTTTGTCGGAGTGCCGGGGGGTTACCGGAACCCCCCGGGGGCTAATGGGCCTTGCTGGGCCCTAGTGGAGAGAGAGAGAGGGGGGGGGGGGCGGCCAGGGCAGGCCGCGCCCCCCCTCCCCTTGAGTCCGAATAGGACAAGGAAGCGGGGGGCGGCGGCCCCCTTGCCTTCCCCCTCTCCCACTCCTTCCTTCCCCCTCCCAGTGGGACTAGGAAAGGGGAGTCCTACTCCCACTAGGAGGAGGACTCCTCCTCTTGGCGCGCCCTGCAAGGGCCGGCTAGCCTCCCCCTTGCTCCTTGCTCCTTTATATACGGAGGCGGGGGGCACCCAAAGACACACAAGTTGATTGTTCCAAGCCGTGTGCGATGCCCGCCTCCACCATAATCCACCTTGGTCATATCGTAGCGGTGCTTAGGCGAAGCCCTGTATCGGTAGCAACATCATCACCGTCATCACGTCGTCATGCTGACGGAACTCTCCCGCGAAGCTCTGCTGGATCGAAGTTCGTGGGACGTCATCGAGCTGAACGTGTGCTGAACTCGGAGGTGCCGTGCGTTCGGTACTTGGATCTATCGGATCGTGAAGACGTACGACTACATCAACCGCGTTCTCATAACGCTTCTGCTTACGGTCTACGAGGGTACATGGACGACACTCTCCCCTCTTGTTGCTATGCATCACCATGATCTTGCGTGTGCGTAGGAATTTTTTTGAAATTACTACGTTCCCCAACAGTGGCATCAGAGCCAGGTTTATGCGTAGATGTTATATGCGTTGTTCCTCCACCACATCAACGTGATGGGTGACCTGGGGAGAGTTAATCTCTCTCAGATCGGGTTTAGGCCTAGTCTGATCATAGTCTGTAGCGACTCCCAGGGTGGCGATGCGATCCAAGAGCTCGTTTAAAAAACTCCATCGGATCTAACTGCTCGGCGAGTTCCGAGTTGACGTGAAGATTGCTTTTGATGACCCGAGAAGTCATCGTCGGCGCGGCGGCCGAGCAGGCGGTCATAAGAAAACCGCCTAGCCGGAGAGTTTGGCCGATAGCCAAAGCTCCTTTAGCAACAGAGTCGTCTTTAAAGACGGGATGAGGCATCCTTCCTGATGGCGACAGCACAACGGAACTCTCAATGAAATCACCAATGTCGGTGTCAAAACCGGCGGATCTCGGGTAGGGGGTCCCGAACTGTGCGTCTAGGCGGATGGTAACAGGAGACAAGGGATATGATGTTTTAACCCAGGTTCGGGCCCTCTCGATGGAGGTAAAACCCTACTCCTTCTTGATTAATATTGATGATATGGGTAGTACAAGAGTAGATCTACCACAAGATTAGAGAGGCTAAACCCTAGAAGCTAGCCTATGGTATGATTGTTGTTCGTCCTACGGACTAAAACCCTCCGGTTTATATAGACACCGGAGAGGGTAAGGGTTACACAGAGTCGGTTACAATGGAAGGAGATCTACATATCCGTATCGCCAAGCTTGCCTTCCATGCCAAGGAAAGTCCCATCCGGACACGGGACGAAGTCTTCAATCTTGTATCTTCATAGTCCAGGAGTCCGGCCGAAGGTTATAGTTCGGCTATCCGGACACCCCCTAATCCGGGACTCCCTCAATCTTCGTAGAATATGTAGGAACCAATATGAGCATCCAGGTTCCACTATTGGTTATTGACCGCAAACGAGTCTCGGTCATGTCTACATAGTTCTCGAACTCGTAGGGTTCGCACGCTTAAAGTTTGGTGACGATCGGTAATATGAGTTTATGTGTTTTGATGTACCGAAGGTAGTTCGGAATCCCGGATATGATCACGGACATGACGAGGAGTCTCGAAATAGTTCCGGGTGAAATCGGGATTTTACCGGAGTGCGGGGGTTACCGGAACCCCCCGGGGGTTAATTGGCCTTGTTGGGCCGTAGTGGAGAGAGATAGAGGGGCCGGCCAGGGCAGGCCGCGCGCCCCCTCCCCTTGAGTCCGAATAGGACAAGGAAGCGGGGGGCGGCGGCCCCCTTGCCTTCCCCCTCTCCCACTCCTTCCTCCCCCCTCCTAGTGGGACTAGGAAAGGGGAGTCCTACTCCCACTAGGAGGAGGACTCCTCCTCTTGCGCGTGCCACAAGGGCCGCCGCCTCCCCTGCTCCTTTATATACACAGGCGGGGGCACCCAAAGACACACAAGTTGATTGTTCCAAGCCGTGTGCGGTGCCCCCCTCCACCACAATCCACCTCGATCATATCGTAGCGGTGCTTAGGCGAAGCTCTGCGTCGGTAGCAACATCATCACCGTCATGACGCCGTCGTGCTGACGGAACTCTCCCGCGAAGCTCTGCTGGATCGGAGTTCGTGGGACGTCATCGAGCTGAACGTGTGCTGAACTCGGAGGTGTCGTGCGTTCGGTACTTGGATCGGTCGGATCGTGAAGACGTACGACTACATCAACTGCATTCTCATAACGCTTCCTCTTACGGTCTACGATGGTACGTGGACGACACTCTCCCCTCTCATTGCTATGCATCACCACGATCTTGCGTGTGTGTAGGAAATTTTCTGAAATTACTATGTTCCCCAACAAATATATCAGGTGTGCCAGTGCGATGGTAATACCACTTACCTTGTATTGTATTCATAGTATTTGATATGTATGTTCTGGTAGGCGGATCACCCGAAGATTATGAAACTCCTTCACACGGGATTATATTTCATTCTATGGTCCCGCTTCACCGTTTAGGTCTTGAGATCATGTTGTCTAGGCCCTTAAATTGGACAACATATATAGAGTTCACCACAGTATAACACTATACTAGATAGATCATACTACTGCAAATACAAATGACAACATATAGGATAGGCACAAATGAATCTTACCACTTACCTACATCTCCCATGCCTATGGTGAATTACTCACGCATCATAGGAGGGGAATCAATCACAACAGAGATAAAACCCATGAAATCCATATCGATAATACCGAGAAAATCCACAATAAGATGAAATGGATACTTCCAATGGTCTTGATCTCCATATGAGATTGAATCAAGTTACAATTGTTCTCACAAATTGGAATTCTTCTTACAATAGTGAACGGGGTGTGATGATGATGAAGATGAAAGGACTAAAACTAAGAAGATCTCCAATGGTTCTTCGGATCCCCTCTTCTCCTGTTCTAGATGTGGTGGCGGCGGCTAGGGTTCTCTTCTCCTCCAGGTTCCTTCACGAGAGTGTCTTGTATAGACGAGGCTGTTGGCACTCCATACGACCGCTCATACGAGCGCTCGCGGTTGTATGGAACGCCGTCTTTTGATCTGGTGCGCCTGATGACTTGAGTCTCTTCATGGAAGTTGCTCCATTTGACTTGATTTACAGTAATCCTCCTTGGTTTCCTTCCATATATGAGATTTCCTACCAAACATTGAAAAGATGGATTTTCTTCTCTTTCGAACGATTAGCATTAGAAGTATCCCGAAAGTGATAAAGATCTAGTGAAAACCAAATAAGAATCACTAGAAAAAGATCACAAATTCTCGAGCCATCACTCTCCTTGTCTCATCCGCTTCCTCCCAAACCATACCCTCCCCTTCGCAATGGCCAACTACGGCGAGCGCTCCGGCAGCAAGTCTGATCCCATCGATTGGGACGGTCTCATGAAAGACGAGGACGATGGATCTAGCTCTGGCGCAACGGACGACGAGGAGCTCACGCTACGCACCGCCATCGAGCGCTTTTGTGTGGACACCGTCGGGAGCTCAAGCTCCCTTGCGTCTGCCGCGAGCTCCTCCACCTCCTATAGGCGGAATGCGAGTCGCGGTCACCCGTCCCGCTCTGCGCCGCTCCAGATTCGAAGCGTGGGTGTCTCCCTTCCCCTCGTCCGCGGGCACCACCCGGCAGCAGTGGGTGCTCGTGCATGCGGCTCCAGTGCGGATGTGCATGCCGAAGTCGGAGGCGAAGGGGGCCCGATGCGAGCGGCAGCGGGCGGTGGCTTTGCCAGCGCCCGATTCTTCCCGCCAATGGGCGCGCTCCGTCCACGTCAACCCGGAGGTGCCGCTCCTTCGCGAGGTCATGCAACGGTGGTTGACCATGGCGGAGACCGATGTGCGGCGCCTTCGGCGCAAGAACGCGAAGGCGCTCCGCGTCGGTCTCAAGGTGTCCGAGCGCCTCGCCCGGGAGAAGAAGACTGCCGCCACCAAGGCCGCCCGCCATGCGAAGGAGCAGCAGCGCCTCCTTCGCTACCTCTCCGGGTACATTTCGTCTGCGTTGGAGAGCGGCACCACCATGGACGACGACGACCCTCCCGTCGTCGACACGTACATGGAGGAGATGGACCGTCGCGCCGCCGACCGCAAGGGCAAGGGCCCAGCCAAGAAGTGGTGGACTCTGGCCACCCACCATGCTTGTTTATATTTTAATTGTTTTTAGATTTAGTTTGAACTAGCTTGGCCCATTTGAATGAACAAATTGCATGTCTGATGTCTGCAACTGCTAAGTATTTATGCTATCTCTATGATCTATGCAGTATGTATGGATTTGCATGAAATAGGGTATCTGCATTTGCTGTTTGTGGTTATGGAGGGAAAATTTAGGTATTGGCTAGACAATGCCAGCGAATACGTCCGGACACACCCGCAGGCGAATAGGGAACCAAATTAGGTGTTTCTTATTGTAGATACTCTAAAGACGTGACAGGCGATGCCAGCGGATGTGTCGGATTTGCTAACTATGGTTGTAGATGCTCTTAGGAGATGGGTTAGAGTTGCTTAGAGCATCTCCAACAGCCGCGCCAAAAAGGCGCGCGTGGTAAACTGGGCTTTTAGCGCGCGGGGGGGGGGTTTTGCGCGCTCCAGCGATGGCGGGAAACTAGCGCGCGCGGGAATCGTTTGCGCGCGAGGGGAAAAGGCGGCAGCTCGCGCGCTAGATTTGGCGCACCGCGTCCGGCGCGCCTATAAATTGCAGCGCCCTCTGCCGCTCTCTCTCGCTCGCTCTAGCGCTTTCTCTCCTCGCCGCCGACACGACACCACTGCACCACCATGTCGCCTCGCCGCCGGGGAGGTTCGGGCTACCGCGGCGTCCGCGTGCGTCCGTCCGGCACCTACTCCGCCTCGATCCGGTTGGGCGGCGGCGTGCGCCTCGGCCTCGGAACCTTCGACACCGCCCAGGACGGCGCCCGCGCGTACGACGCTGCGGCGTGGCGCCTCCGGCGGTCCCGTTGGGACATGAACTTCACCGACGTGGCGACGCCGAAGCGGGCACATGAGTTGGCTCCTTTCCCGCGGCTTATCACCGAGAGGATCGGCGCAAAAACCGGAGGCGGGAGCGTCGTCTCAGCCTGGCCAAGATGGACGAGGAAGCCATGGCGTTGTGGAGGCAACGCTTCCCGCAAGATATCATCAACGAGGAACAGTTCTTCGCCGAGAGGAGGGAGGATCGAGCCGCCTATCGCGAGGACAAGCGAATGCGGAAGGCGGTCGCTAAACACAACATCGCACTAGGAGATGCGTCGTCCTGGGACTCCCGCGACGAGCGGTTCCTTGACGCCTACGCTCCAACGTCTGAGGAGGACATCATCGAGGCAGAGTCCGAGTTGGAGAATGACGAATAGTAGTAGTTTTTCGTTTTATTTCTGTATCGTAGAACTATGTACCATGTCTGTGTATTGTAGGAGAAGACTTGAACTATGTACGCATTTCTATAAATATAGCGCGTCTGGTGAAGCGGCTCGGGCGCGCTTTATTTCGCGGCGGCCGTTGGAGCCAGTGGACCGCCGCGCGCAAAATTTGACTCACCTGGTGCTGTATTCTAACTTTTAGCGCGCGCGCCCCTGCGCGGCTGTGGGAGATGCTCTTAGGCTGGTCATAGTGGGAGTAACATAAGTAGTAACATAGATGCCACATAAGCAAAAGTGATGATGTGTCAAGTAGTTAATGAGGAGAGAGACAAATAGAGTAACATAATATGTTACCATCACCTAGCGGTTCCCAATGTTAAATGAGTCTATGAAGTAATAAATGAAGTGATGCATGACACTACATATATGTTACTACCCATTATAAAGGTAGTAACATAGCCTAGTAACATATACATGTTACTAGTCTAAGTTACTCCCCACTATGACCAGCCTTAACCGGAGGCAACGACCTTTAAAGCCAGTGTCCCGTCCGCATTCACTGCGAGCAGCGGTGCGTGCTGTTGGCGCCGAGCACACCTACGCCGTAATTTACCACCACTTCAACGGAGCCTTTAAAGCCGCAAAAGCCCCGCCGCAAGCAAACCCCACACACACGTAACACCCACCACTCCTCCCTCTCTGTCGATGGCGAGGCGGTCGGTGCATCGGAGGCAGGAGTTCAGCTTCGCGGGGGACTCGCCGACGCCGTCGTGGGGCGCGGAGGCCGGCGAGCGGCGCGCGCTGCCTCCCCGGCCGCCGGTGGTGGCGACGGCGAACCCGATGGCGCCGCGCGCGGGGGAGGAGGACTTCCGCTGGCTGCAGGCGTCCAGGCAAGGCTCACCGGAGTCCGGCTCCGGCTCCGGCACGCCGTCGCCGCAGCTCTGGGCGCACCGCGAACACCACCACGACCGGCTGTACCCGGCCTCCACCGGGAGCTCCCCGTCGCGCGCGCAGGCCATCGCCGGCTACCGCCGCGAGATGCTCGACCTCGTCCGCGGCCTCCCCGAGGCCGCCTACGAGCTCTCTCTCCGCGACATCGTCGAGTCCCGGCCCTCCCCGCTGCCTCCTCCTCCTCCTCCACCACCACCGGCTCAACCGTACGCCGTCGCTACGCAAGGACAAGGAAACGGCGAGCCCAAGAAGGACGTCACGGCGGCGGCCATGGACGGCGACGAGGCCAAGAAACAGAGCGACGGCGGAGGCAGGAAACAGGGGAAGGCAAGAAAGCAGAGGACGATGGGGAGGACGCGAAGCCGGAGCATGGAGCGCAGCGTGAGCCTGGACACCGGCCTTCTCATCAAGCTCTTCCTGCCGCTCTCCGTCGGCCGGAAGAAGAAGGTGTCGCCCAAGCCCGCCGCGGTCGCCCCCGCCAAGGACGGCAGGAAGAAGACGAAGACGAAGAAGAAGAAGCAGGGGAAGGAGGAGGAGGAGTGGTGGAAGAAGAGCGAGTTCAGCGAGGCCGGGAGCAGCAGCAGGACCAGCAGCAGCGGCAGCAGCAACAGCAGCGCCAGCAGGAACAACGAGATTGGAAATGGGATTGGCGGCAACAATCCAAAAGCTCCGGCCAGGAGCAGGAGCAGGTAAAAAAAATCTACCAACCTCGTTCTCGATTGAGTTTTCTTGCGCAAAAGAATAATAAAATAATTTTTGAATAAATTATTTGTGCTTATGGTCTAGTTACTTAGTTGTTCTTAGCCAGACATGAATTTAACAGTTTCTATAACACTATTTTGGAAGAAGAACCCCAAAAAATTAATCTTAGTTCAGATCTGGAAATGGTAAAAGATTATCAAATGTAAGCATGAGTCAGCAAATACGTCAGTATGAAAATTGTACGGTATAGGCGGCCAGAGAAAGGCCAAAATTAAGTGCGCCTTCCTTCTGGAAGACTGGAAATTTAGTGTGAAGTCATGCCAGTTCCTTGGGGGCAGATCGGTCAACACGGCAAAGATAGGTCATGGTTTGAAGTCCATCTTGTTTCGTAGTAGTCAATTCTTTGTATCCGCCTCTTTGGGCAGAAGGAGCCATGACTTCACATGATCATTTTTTCCAAGTCTTCTCTCTTGCTTTCTCATTGGTTACGAACCCACAATATATTTTGTGTTTAGATTTTATTATTAGAAGAAAGGGCTATTTGTTTTGTCGTGGAATGTTGAAATATTTGTACTGTCTAATGGAATGTTCTGATTTATTATATGTTTTGATCTCTTTTGAATTCTGGGCATCACAGTACTGATAAAAAGTGTGACTTGTCATATTATTAACCCATATAATCTGATTATTGCTGTTTTTTTCATAATTATTCCTCAGTTGTGATAAACCTTTGTAGGTTCATTGCATAGGTTCGGCATTAGGCCAAAGTCACATGGGATCCAATCACACCTAATTTACGATCAAACGGATCTCCTGGGCCTTTCTTCCTACTGCCAACTTTGGCTCTTGTTCCTTTTTGGAAAACCTCATGTCCAGCGTCTTCTCACCTGAATCCCAATCATTGCACAAATGCTTTATGCCCTGCTAAGCAACGGCTAATTTAATCATCATCTCCCCACTAAGAGATTAGCTCGAGCATATATCTAATAACTCAGCTCATGACATGACCTTGATCATACTACCAAACTATTATTCATTCATGCTCTAACAAACTCTCGTTTGTGCTGGTGCAGAAAGAGAATCGGGTGCTATGGTTTCTTCGGGGCAAACAAGAGCAAAAATGGGGTCATCCAGGAATAATACTATGCAATTGCCAAGACCAGCCCTCCATCCATCCAAAGAAGCTACTCCTCTGGCGATCAGCTCATATGAACACCGGCATGTTGATCCTAACGACAATCACTGCGCAGCTGCTCGTGCATGCACAAAAATGCAGCTCATGGAAGCAAAGACTCGACGTGCATGCCTATAAACTGGTGCAAGATCATGCCCGTGCACAGGTGGATACATCTTGCCCATGGAGAGGCCAGCTGAGATCAGATCCAACAATGGTAGCACCGAAGTCTTGACTTTCTCACATATGTTGTGCTTCTTTCTCTTTGTTTTGGAGAAATATATGGTGTATTTTCTCAGACAGTCACATCCCTAGCTTGTACTATCCCCTGTTTGTACATGTTTTTATACAATCATTTCTTTTGTCGGTAGTTGTTGTTAAACAAAAACAAAATCGCAGATACTGTGGATGAGGATGCGCCCAGGCAGTTGTTTAGTTTTCTTCTCCTTTCGTGGGCTTGCCTTTCTTGACACACGACTTACCAAATGGCCAAAAGATCAATGCGAAGATCCCATCAGATATCCACTGGTTAAAATACGGACGCCTTTGTTAGACTTGATGATTTGTTCAAATGAAACGCAGCGGAAAGAGGAGATTAGTTTTTTTTAGACAGTGAAATGAGAGATTTTTTCAACTGATGGTGCTGCTTTGGATACTAATTGATTATCTAGTGCGTGGACCCAAGCAGAATCTAGCCGTTTACGATTGTAATCATATCTCAGATGATAAGGAACTTACCCTAAAAAAAAAGATGATAAGCAACTTTAAGCTATTATATACGTACTTCCGTTCACCTGCCATTTGAGTTAAGAAACTGTAACGCCCTCGATGCGGCTATATCTCCCACGTGTCGAGGCACGACTTAGAGGCATAACCGCATTGAAAGCAATGTCGCAAGTGAGGTAATCTTCACACAACCCATGTAATACATAAGGGAAAGAGATACATAGTTGGCTTACAGTCGCCACTTCACACAATACATAAATAAACATCCATCATTCAGAGTACACTCAAGGTCCGACTACGGAACCAAAATAAAAGAAGATACCCCAAATGCTACACAGATCCCCGATCGTCCCAACTGGCTCCACTACGATCATCGGGAAAAGACACATAGTAACGACCACGTTCCTCGTCGAACTCCCACTTGAGCTCGGTTGCGCCACCTGCCCGCATCGTCGGCACCTGCAACTGTTTTGGTAGAATCTGTGAGTCACGGGACTCAGCAATCTCACACCAGCGAGATCAAGACTATTTAAGCTTATAGGAAGGATAGAGTTGTAAGGTGGAGCTGCAGCAAGCGACTAGCATATATGGTGGCTACATTCGCAAAAGAGAGCGAGAAGAGGAGCAAAGCACGGTCGTGAAGCTAGTAGCGATCAAGAAGTGATCTGAACTACTTACGCCGACATAACTCCAACACCGTGTTCACTTCCCGGACTCCGCGAGAAGAGACCATCACGGTTACACACGCGTTGATGTGTATTTTAATTAAGGTCAACTTCGGTTTTCTACAACCGACATTAACAAATTCCCATCTGCCTCATAACCGCGGCACGGCTTTCAAAAGATATTACCTGCAGGGTGTCCCAACTTAGCCCATTATAAGCTCTCACGGTCAACGAAGGATGTTCCTTCTACCGGGAAGACCCGATCAATCTCGAATCCCGGACTACAAGACATTTTGACAGCAATAAAACAAGACCAGCAAAGCCGCCCGAATGTGCCGACAAATCCCGATAGGAGCTGCACATATCTCGTTCTCAGGGCACACCGGTTTGTCCAAACTTCCGATAGGCCATCTCGAGTTGCCCCGATGGCCACCGGCGGTCGACAGGTTTGGACCAGCACTCGAGGAGAACTGGCCCGGGTTAAAATAAAGATGACCCTCGGCTCGCGAAAACCCGGGAAAAGGCTTAGGTGGCAAATGGTAAAACCAAAGTTGGGCCTTCTGGACGAGTCTTATTCAAAGCGAACTGTCAAGGGGTCCCATAAATCACCCAACCGTAAGGAACGCAAAATCAAGGAACATAACACCGGTATGACGGAAACTAGGGTGGCAAGAGTGGAACAAAACACGGGCATAAGGCCGAGCCTTCCACCCTTTACCAAGTATATAGATGCATTAATTATAGCAGATATATATTGTGATATCCCCAACAAGTAAACACGTTCCAACAAGGAACAACATCTCCATGTTCCAACAAGGAACAAACTTCAGCTTCACCGCAACTAGCAACGCTATAAGAGGGCCGAGCAAAGCGGTAACATAGCCAATCAACGGTTTGCTAGGAAAGGATGGTTAGGGCTGACATGGCAATATGGGTGGCATGATAAGCAAGTGATAGGCATCGTGGCATAGGCATAGCAAAAGAGCGAGCAACTAGCATAGCAAAGATAGAAGTGATTTCGAGGGTATGGTCATCTTGCCTGCAATGTTCTCAGAGTTGTCGAAAGCTTGATCCTCGTAAGCGTTCTCAACAGGTTCCTCGTTCACGTACTCGTCTCCCGGCTCTACCCAAAGCAAGAACACAAACAAAGGAACCACAATAAATCACGGTGCAATGCACAAGCAACATGATGCAAGACATGACATGATATGCGAGATGTGATATGCAATGCGTATGTGCGCTCCGGAAGGAAAATAATGAACCAGGCATCAACTTGGCAAACCAAGTATGCCGCTGGAAAGATGAGATGATTTCGGTTGAAATCGATATAAAGATCACCGGAATCGGATGCACGGTTTGGAAATGACAAGCAAAACAAGAATGGCACAAATCTGCCATTAACAGCATGATGCCACTTAGCAAGCAACAATAAATTAAGCTACTGCACCCAAACGTGCCAACAAAGTATATGGCAGTGATCTACACAAGATGCTTGAAAAAAGATGAACACTGAGCTACGGCTAAAATCACATCATAACAGGTTCAAACAAGCATGGCAAAAGTGCACAAAATATCAGGCTGGACATGGCAAAAACAGCATCAGGTAGCAATGTTCAGAGCAAGAAAACTACATGCTACAGGAACTTATAATAGCAAAACAAGGCATGGCATGAATCTACTCAAAGCATAGAACAAAAGTCCCTTACTGACCATAAGCCAAAAAGGATCAGAAAATATAGTAACACCCATGTTAATATCGCAAGTTTCATTAACAGATTCAGCAACATGGCATGTCAAAAACTGATAACAAGTAGGCATGTTTACAAGCTCAATGCACTCACTACAGAGCCTTATATGATAAACTAAGCATACATACATCAATAAGACATGGCATAGAAGACATACATGGCAAGAACAATATCATAGCATACATGGATCAACCACAACAACCTTGGCAAAATTGAATAACATGTAAACAATCTGCCAGGAAACATTTGATAGCAAAAGTAGAGCTCGATTGACTCAAGCTATGGTACTCCATAATTTCAAACAAGGGCATAGATGGATAGAGCAAGACATGTAGAACAAAACATCCTTACTGAAGTATCTCAAAATATGCATGGATCTCTCGGTAGCATCAAGTTAACATGGCATCAAAATATCAGCTAAACAGGGCTGAAAACAGCAACATCAGGACACCTACTTTGCATGCTTGTGCTAGTCACCACATAGATCACAAAAATACATGGCATACACCCCTGGAAAGATGGCATGGCATATTACAAAACACATGTAGGACTCAAATTCATAGGGTGCACACATCAATCATAGCAAAAATAACAAAAGTGCATGTTCTGTTAAGAAACAGAAACTAACATCACATAGCCCTCTTCTAACAGCATTTCGGGCATCAAGATGAGCTCAAATGAAAATGATGCAATGAGATGAAATGATCTACTCTTCGAGGCGAACATTTTGACATATTACACGCGCAAAACGGAGCAACGATGATAGAGTTATGATGCGTCGAAACTGCCACGAAATAATCACAGAGTTAAAAGACTTAGATGAAATTGAGGGAAGGGGAAAGTCAACCCCGCGGCGGTTTGGATCCAGATCTGGCCGGGGGCGACCTGCGGCGGCTGCCGGAGTACGTCGGAGCTCGTCGGGGAAGGACGAGGCCGGGGAAGGAGGAGGTCGCCGGCGGAGGGCGGTGGCGACCGGCCGGCGAGAGCGGCGGGCGGCCAAGCAGCGCGGGGCGACGGGCCGCCGGCGAGGTCTGGAGGCGGGCGCTGGCGAGGTTCGGCGACCCGGGCGGCGGGCGCGGCCGGGCCGGGAGGCGGCGGCGCGATCGGCCGGAGAGGCCCGCTTGGCCCCGGCGGCCCGGCGTGGAGCCGCGATGTGGGACCGGGCCCACGTGGCGCGATCTCGAGAGGTTGCGGCGGCGGACGTTGTCCGTCCGCTCCGGACACGTCCGGCGGGGCGGAGGGATTAAATCTAGGGTTTGGGGGGGATGATCCGGGATTTGGAGGAGATGCATATTTATAGTTTAGGGAGCTAGGAGAGTCCAAATGAGGTGCGGTTTTCCCCACGATCGTGATCGAACGACGGAGAGCATGGAAGTGACTTAGATGGGTTATTGGACCATTTTGAAGGGTGTTGGGCTGCAACTTAAAAGAGGCCTTTGCGAGAGTGCGGTTAACCGTTGGAGTACCAAACGAGCTCCAAATGACCGAAACTTGACCGGTGGTCTACGGTGGTATACCAAGGCCATTAGACAAACCTCGGTCCATTCCGAGAAAGTTTAGTACCCGCTCACGGAAAAAGCGTAAAAGGGGCGCCGGGAGATAGGAGTGCGGATTGCAAAACGGACAACGGAAAAATGCTCGGAATCATGAGATTAACACGTATGCAAATGCGATGCACATGATGACATGATATAAAATGCATGACATGGACAAAATGCAAAATGAAGAAAACCCAACCATGGAGGAATATCATATCACAATGCCGAAAATGGCAAGAGTTGGAGTTACAAATATGGAAAGTTACTTCCGGGTGTTACAACACTCCACCACTACAAGAGGATCTCGTCCGAGATCTAGGACTGAAAGAACTCCGGATATTCGAACGGAGGTGATCCTCGCGCTCCTGTGGCTTCTCGGTCGGAATGGTGTGACCACTTCACTTTGAGGAATTTGATTGACTTGTTGCGAGTCTTGCGCTCGGTTTCTTCAAGAATAGCAACGGGTGCTCATGATAAGAGAGATCTTCTTGAAGGTCAATTTCTTGAAGTTGATAGTGCGTTCAGAGTCTTGAAGCACTTGCGAAGGCGTGACACGTGAAACACATCGTGCACATTTGCGAAGTTGGACGGAAGCTCAAGTTGATAGGCGAGATCGCCTCTTTGCCCATGATCTTAAAGGACCCACGTATCTAGGGGCAAGCTTCCTTTGATACCGGCGGCGAGTGCCTTTCATTGAGAGACGCGGAGGTAGACATGGTCTCCGATTTCAAAAGCCACATCACGGTGCTTATCATCATAATAGCTCTTCCGCGCGATTATGCTGCTTTGAGATTCTCACGAATGACTTTGCACATTTCTTCCGCTTCGTGATCAAGTCATTGCCAAGAAGTTGGCGTTCACTGTCTCGCACCAATTGAGAGGAGTATAGCACTTTCTGCCATAGAGAATTTCGAATGGGGCCTTGCCCGAACTCGCTTGAAAGCTGTTGTTGTAGGAGAACTAGGCATATGGAAGACAATCTTCCCACTTCATACCAAAAGAAATGACACAAGCCCTGAGCATATCTTCAAGGATTTGATTTACTCGCTCAACTTGGCCACTTGTTTGAGGATGGAAAGCTGTGCTTGAAACGAATGTTGGTGCCCATGGCCTTCGAAAAGAATCCCAAAACTTGGAGGTAAAGATGCTGCCACGGTGCAAGAGATCACTTGTGGAATGCCGTGCAAGGAGACAATCCTGGAGGTGTATAGCTCTAACAACTGAGCTGCTGTGATAGATTCTTTGATAGGAAGAAAATGAGCCACTTTAGTGAGCTTGTCAATGACAACGAAGATAGCATCATTTCCACGCTTGGACTTTGGAAATCCAGTCACGAAGTCCATTTCAATATGATCAAACTTCCATTCTGGAATAGCAAGAGGTTGGAGGAGGCCAGCTGGTCTTTGGTGTTCTGCTTTCACTCTTCTGCAGACATCACATTCATTCACGAATTGAGCAATTTCTCGCTTCATTCGAGTCCACCAATACGACTGCTTGAGATCATGGTACATCTTCGTACTTCCAGGATGAATGGATAGAAACGAATTGTGTGCCTCGTTCATAATGACTTTTCTCAGATCACCCTTAGGAACCACAATCCTGTCCTCAAAGAAAAGAGTATCTTTGTCATCAATGTGGAAGCACTTGTACTTGGAAATGCCCTTGTCGATACCACGTTTCACCTTTTTCACCATGGTATCCATAAGCTGAGCCTCACGAATCTGATCTTCCAAAGTAGGAGAGACTATGAGGTTGGTAAGAAAGCCTTGAGGAACAACTTGAAGATTCAGCTTGCGGAAAGCTTCACAGAGATCCGGTTGGAAGGGCTTGAGGATTAAACTGCTGCGATAAGCCTTCCCGCTCAAAGCATCTGCAATCACATTGGCCTTGCCCGGAGTATATTCAATACTTGGGTTGTACTCTTGAATCATTTCGACCCATCGAGTCTGCCTGAGGTTGAGGTTGGGTTGAGTGAAGATGTACTTGAGACTCTTGTGATCGGTGAAAATGTCCACTTTCCTTCCCAACAAGAGATGTCTCCACGTTATTAATGCATGGACAACTGCCGCCAACTCAAGATCGTGAGTGGGGTAGTTATTTTCGTTGAGCTTCAATGGCGAGAGGTATAGGCCACAACTCTCTTCTCTTGCATTAACACAAAGACCGAGACCTTGAAGAGAAGCATCACGAAAACTTCGAATGGCTTGGATTCATCAGGGAGGAGTCAAGACAGAGCTGTGACGAGTTTCTCTTTGAGGGTATTGAAAGCAACGTCACACTCAGGAGACCAGACATACTTCACGTGCTTCTGGAGAAGGTTGGAAAGAGGCTTTGCAATCTTGGAGAAATTCTCAACGAATCTTCGGCAATAGCTTGCAAGACCAAGAAAACTGCGGAGCTGCTTGACATTCTGAGGAGGTTCCCAATTCACAATTGCAGACACCTTCTCGGGATTAACAGCGATGCCCATGGCGGAGATGGTATGACCAAGATAAAGCACTTCATCAAGCCAAAATTCACATTTGGAGAACTTAGCATAGAATTGATACTCTCTGAGCTTGTCTAGCACCAATTGCAAATGTTTGGCATGATCCTTCTTATTCTTGGAGAAGACCAAAATATCATCAAGATAGACCAAAACGAATTCATTGGTGTAGGGGTTGAATATGAAGTTCATCATCCGAGAGAATGTTGGAGGAGCATTGACAAGGCGAAAGACATGACAAGATATTCATAAGAACCAAAGCTTGTTCGAATGCTGTCTTGGGAATATCTTGTTCACGAATGTGAATCGATGATAACCCATACGAAGGTCAAGCTTGGAGAACACTTTAGCACCTTTGAGTTGCTCGAAAATCTCATTGATGTTGGGAAGTGGATACTTGTTCTTGATTGTCTTCTTATTCAATGGACGGTAATCGACGCAAAGTCGGTCCGTGCCATCCTTCTTCTCGGACAAAAGTACACCACAACCCCAAGGAGATGAACTCGGTCCGATCAAACCCAGACGCTCTTGTTCATCGAGCTGCTTCTTCAATTCCTTCAGCTCATCAGGTCCAAGCTTGTATGGACGCTTGCAAACGGGTTCGATGCGTGCTCAAGATCGATAACGAATTCAAGCGGCCGATGAGGAGGCATACCGGAAGCTCTTACGGAAAAACATCTTGATACTCACAAACGATCGGAATCGAGAGATAGCATCCAATTCGCCCTTCTCATTGAGAGAAAACAACCAATGGTTTCATCACGAGCGGCATAGATGATCACATCATTAGAAGAGTGAGTCAATTGAATTTCCACGCAGCACAATCAAGCTGAGCTTTGTGCTGAGAAAGCCATCCATTCCGAGAATAAGATCAATATCCGAGTCACCGAGAACAATTGGTTTAGCCAAATCTATAATCGCCCATCTTGATACCGACATTTGGAACCAACATGGTAGATCTCAAACGCTTAGCCGGAGAAATAACTTGCAAAGCTTTAGGTAATTCCTCTGTATCAAAATTGTGCTTCATGCAAAAGGATATGACATGAAAGAATGCGATGCACCAAGATCAAATAAGACTTTTGCAGAATATCATTAATCGAGAGATTACCCATTATCACATCGAAGATTCCTCTGCTTGAGCTGCATTCATCATATTGACCTTGGCATGCTTTGGATTATGCTTGACCACCGCATTGCTGGAAGATTTCACAGAGGAGGAGGCGGAAGGCGCCTCTGGTTGAAGCATTTGTTCGCATAGTGACCTTTCTGTGACATTTGTTGCAAGTCACCTCGTAGAGCGGACGGTGGTAAGGAGCACTTGACCTTGGAGCTTGAGAATTAGACTTGTTACGATAGCTTGGGTTGGGCGGGTGGGAAGATCCACGGCCACCGAGTTCTTCTCTCGATAAGGCCGACGGAACGGAGGAGGAGGAAGGTAGAACTTCGCTGCTTAGCTGCCACTTGAGAGGAAGAAGAAGACTGAATGCATCCCCGATTCTCTTCTTAGAAGCCTCACATTTGAGCTGGGCAGCTTCTTGCTTCAAAGCCATGTTGTAGAATTCATCATACTTTTACGGCTCAAAAGCACAAGAGCTAATTGCAGATCTTCTCTCGCACCACCTCTGAATTGATAGATCATACTCTTTTCATCGTGGACGTCTTGCTTAGCAAAGCGAGCGAGTTTCGAACTGGATATTGTATTGATAGACAGACATGTTGCCTTGCTTGAGATTGCGGAACTCCTCACGCTTGCTCTCAACAACACTTTTGAATGTGGTGAGCTCAAATCTCTCGGCGAACTCATCCTGTAATGACACGACCTCCTCTGGAATCTTTGTATTGTTGGTACCACTCAGCAGCTTGATCCTTGAGTTGAAACGATGCAAACTTGACAAAGTCCTCGGTCCGACATTGCTACATTCAAAATGCTTGCAGATGTCCACAAGCCAATCGTCGCCGTCGTGGCCTCGACACGTAAACCGAAAGACTTCGCTGATTAGCGAGGAACCGATCGAGAGTAGCAAAGTGCGGCTGATTGTTGCCTTGACCTTGATTTCCTTGACTGCCTTGCCCTTGAGTACGTTCTTGCAAGAGCTGCAAAATCATCTGAGTATTGGCATTGGTGGCTGCCATGATAGCTTGCCAGGCCTCTGGAGGCGGAGGTGGAGGTGGAGGGTTCGACTGATTCCCATCATTCCGTTCCGGATTCAGACGCGTTGGCGGAGCCATCCTGAAGAGGGTGACATCCGTTAGTCCTTTGATAGACAAAAAGTCCAGTTGAAAACAACGGATAGAAATTGCAACATATAGTCTTCACAATAAACATTCGAACAAGAATGAACGAATGAATTCCAAAGTTAACATCACACGTCCATTAAGGTGAGAAGCCACTTGATTAAGGGTTGATGAAAAAAATAACAAGGTAAGACTGGAACAAATAAGTGGTAAGGATTACCCAATCACGAACCAAATATCTGCGGGAAGAAATGCTAGGAGCTACTTGAATCCCACCTATAAACTCCCGAAACTTTACGGTTATGCAATCGGTGTTGGGGATACAGGGACACAAAATATATCACCCAAACTAACAATACCTAGATCCAATTGTATCCATTCGTCAACACATAACCAAGAAATCCTCGGAATCGTGTACCTCGACCTTGAAAAACATCCGTTATACAAGTCATGGCAATACTCGAGCTCGCCCGATCTTCGGGTTATCGGGTTATCTCACCAACAACTGCACAAAAGAGATTTCGATGTCGGCAAATCTCGTGTATTCCAGAATCGCAACGATAAAATTGTGACGACAACACCTCGGAGCTCAACTCCCGGACACCGCCACAACCCCTAAATGTCGAGGCACCAAGAACAATGTTCTCGTCACAAAACCATCGGAACGATTCCAAGATACCCGCGTGATCCTAAAATTTTTTTTTAGTGAAATTTGAGGAGAGAAGAGTCAAAACTCTACGTCAGGAGACCTCACAGAGCGACGAAGGGACTGGGGAGTAAAAAGAATCCTACTCTCCAATATAAATAATCCTAAGACTCAAAACATTTTCCGTTCTAGACTCAACAACGCCACAAACAATCAAGTAAGGGCTCCTAAGTCGGGAAGGCTCGATTACCAACTTAACGCCCTCGATGCGGCTATATCTCCCACGGTCGAGGCACGACTTAGAGGCATAACCGCATTGAAAGCAATGTCGCAAGTGAGGTAATCTTCACACAACCCATGTAATACATAAGGAAAGAGATACATAGTTTGCTTACAATGCCACTTCACACAATACATAAATAAACATCCATCATTGAGTACACTCAAGGTCCGACTACGGAACCAAAATAAAAGAAGATACCCCAAATGCTACACAGATCCCGATCGTCCCAACTGGGCTCCACTACTGATCATCGGGAAAAGACACATAGTAACGACCACGTTCCTCGTCGAACTCCCACTTGAGCTCGGTTCGCCACCTGCACCGCATCGTCGGCACTGCAACTGTTTTGGTAGAATCTGTGAGTCACGGGACTCAGCAATCTCACACCAGCGATATCAAGACTATTTAAGCTTATAGGAAGGACAGAGTTGTAAGGTGGAGCTGCAGCAGCGACTAGCATATATGGTGGCTACATTCGCAAAAGAGAGCGAGAAGAGGAGCAAAGCACGGTCGTGAAGCTAGTAGCGATCAAGAAGTGATCCTGAACTACTTGCGCCGACATAACTCCAACACCGTGTTCACTTCCGGACTCCGCCGAGAAGAGACCATCACAGTTACACACGCGTTGATGTGTATTTTAATTAAGGTCAACTTCGGGTTTTCTACAACCGGACATTAACAAATTCCCATCGCCTCATAACATCAGGGCACGGCTTTGAAAGATATTACCTGCAGGGGTGTCCCAACTTAGCCCATTATAAGCTCTCACGGTCAACGAAGGATGTTCCTTCTACCGGAAGACCCGTCAATCTCGAATCCCGGACTACAAGACATTTTGACAGCAATAAAACAAGACCAGCAAAGCCGCCCGAATGTGCCGACAAATCCCGATAGGAGCTGCACATATCTCGTTCTCGAGGCACACCGGTTTGTCCAAACTTCCGATAGGCCATCTCGAGTTGCCCCGATGGCCACGGCGGCCGACAGGTTTGGACTAGCACTCGAGGAGAACTGGCCCGGGGTTAAAATAAAGATGACCCTCGGGCTCGCGAAAACCCGGGAAAAGGCTTAGGTGGCAAATGGTAAAACCAAAGTTGGGCCTTCTTTGGACGAGTCTTATTCAAAGCGAACTGTCAAGGGGTCCCATAAATCACCCAACCGTGTAAGGAACGCAAAATCAAGGAACATAACACCGGTATGACGGAAACTAGGGTGGCAAGAGTGGAACAAAACACTGCATAAGGCCGAGCCTTCCACCCTTTACCAAGTATATAGATGCATTAATTATAGCAGATATATATTGTGATATCCCCAACAAGTAAACATGTTCCAACAAGGAACAACATCTCCATGTTCCAACAAGGAACAAACTTCACTTCACTGCAACTAGCAACGCTATAAGAGGGCTGAGCAAAGCGGTAACATAGCCAATCAACGGTTTGCTAGGAAAGGATGGTTAGGGGCTGACATGGCAATATGGGTGGCATGATAAGCAAGTGATAGGCATCGTGGCATAGGCATAGCAAAAGAGCGAGCAACTAGCATAGCAAAGATAGAAGTGATTTCGAGGTATGGTCATCTTGCTCGCAATGTTCTCGAGTTGTCGAAAGCTTGATCCTCGTAAGCGTTCTCAACAGGTTCCTCGTTCACGTACTCGTCTCCCGGCTCTACCCAAAGCAAGAACACAAACAAAGGAACCACAATAAATCACGGTGCAATGCACAAGCAACATGATGCAAGACATGACATGATATGCGAGATGTGATATGCAATGCGATAAAGCGCCCGGAAGGAAAATAATGAACCAGGCATCAACTTGGCAAACCAAGTATGCCGCTGGAAAGATGAGATGATTTCGGTTGAAATCGATATAAAGATCACCGGAATCGGATGCACGGTTTGGAAATGACAAGCAAAACAAGAATGGCACAAATCTGCCATTAACAGCAATGATACCACTTAGCAAGCAACAATAAATTAAGCTACTGCACCCAAACGTGCCAACAAAGTATATGGCAGTGATTTACACAAGATGCTTGAGAAAAGATGAACACTGAGCTACGGCTAAATCACATCATAACAGGTTCAAACAAGCATGGCAAAAGTGCACAAAATATCAGGCTGGACATGGCAAAAACAGCATCAGGTAGCAATGTTCAGAGCAAGAAAACTACATGCTACAGGAACTTATAATAGCAAAACAAGGCATGGCATGAATCTACTCAAAGCATAGAACAAAAGTCCCTTACTGACCATAAGCCAAAAAGGATCAGAAAATATAGTAACACCCATGTCAATATCACAAGTTTCGTTAACAGATTCAGCAACATGGCATGTCAAAAACTGATAACAAGTAGGCATGTTTACAAGCTCAATGCACTCACTACAGAGCCTTATATGATAAACTAAGCATACATACATCAATAAGACATGGCATAGAAGACATACATGGCAAGAACAATATCATAGCATACATGGATCAACCACAACAACCTTGGCAAAATTGAATAACATGTAAACAATCTGCCAGGAAACATTTGATAGCAAAAGTAGAGCTCGATTGACTCAAGCTATGGCACTCCATAATTGCAAACAAGGGCATAGATGGATAGAGCAAGACATGTAGAACAAAACATCCTTACTGAAGTATCTCAAAATATGCATTGATCTCTCGGTAGCATCAAGTTAACATGGCATCAAAATATCAGCTAAACAGGGCTGAAAACAGCAACATCAGGACACCTACTTTGCATGCTTGTGCTAGTCACCACATAGATCACAAAAATACATAGCATACACCCCTGGAAAGATGGCATGGCATATTACAAAACACATGTAGGACTCAAATTCATAGGGTGCACACATCAATCATAGCAAAAATAACAAAAGTGCATGTTCTGTTAAGAAACAGAAACTAACATCACATAGCCCTCTTCTAACAGCATTTCGGGCATCAAGATGAGCTCAAATGAAAATGATGCAATGAGATGAAATTATCTACTCTTCGAGACGAACATTTTGACATATTACACGCGCAAAACGGAGCAACGATGACAGAGTTATGATGCGTCGAATCTGCCACGAAATAATCAGAGTTAAAGACTTAGATGAAATTGAGGGAAGGGAAAGTCAACCCCGCGGCGGTTTGGATCCAGATCTGGCCGGGGGCGACCGGCGGCGGCTGCCGGAGTACGCCGGAGCTCGTCGGGGAAGGACGAGGCCGGGAAGGAGGAGGTCGCCAGCGGAGGCGCGGCGACCGGCCGGCGAGAGGCGGCGACGGCCAAGCGGCGGGCGGCACGGCCGCCAGGTCTCGAGGCGGCGGCGCGCTGGCGAGGTCCGGCGACCAGGCGGCGAAGAGCAGCGGCAGGGCGGCGGCGGGCGGGCGCGGCCGGCCGGGCCGGCGGCGACGACCGGGCCGGAGGGTTTCGCCGGCCTGGCCGGCCGGCGGCGTGGAAGCGGCGATGTGGGGACCGGGCCCCACGTGGCGCGGATCGAGAGGTCGGGCGCGCGGCGGACGTTGTCCGTCCGCTCGGACACGTCCGGCGGCGGCGGAGGATTCGTCTAGGGTTTCGCGGACGACGATCCAAGGATTGGAGGAGATGCATATTTATAGTTTCTGGGAGCTAGGAGAGTCCAAATAAGATGCGGTTTTCGCCCACACGATCGTGATCGAACGACGGAGAGCATGAAAGTGACTTAGATGGGTTATTGGACCATTTTGAAGGGGTGTTGGGCTACAACTTAAAAGAGGCCTTTGCGAGAGTGCGGTTAACCGTTGGAGTACCAAACGAGCTCCAAATGACCCGAAACTTGACCGGTGGTCTACGGGTGGTATACCAAGGCCACTAGACAAACCTCGGTCCATTCCGAGAAAGTTTAGTACCCGCTCACGGAAAAACGTAAAAGGGGACGCCGGGGGAGATAGGAGTGCCGGATTGCAAAACGGACAACGGGAAAAATGCTCGGAATCATGAGACGAACACGTATGCAAATGCGATGCACATGATGACATGATATAAAATGCATGACATGGACAAAATGCAAAATGAAGAAAAATCCAACCACAAAGGGAATATCATATCACAATGCCGAAAATGGCAAGAATTGGAGTTACAAATATGGAAAGTTACTTCCAGGGTGTTACAGAAACGTTATGGTTTATGGTTGCGGCTGGGAACGCAGTGGCAAATACACGAGCGTCACGAACCAAAAATTTGCCAGACGTGGAATGTAGGCTAAATCTGTAGCATTTTTTTTTTTTTTTGCAGGGGAAAATCTGTAGCATTTCATTGACACATATCTTCACTTGAGCAATCTTTCAAAAATTATCACCAAATTTGCTACTCTTTCAAGGAGAACCTTTTGCCAAGAACTCAACTTCATGTGTCTTGTGGCTCATATTTTGCTAAACTAGCTTTCAAGATTGTAAGCACGTCTGAGTTCAGCCATGATAAAAGCCAAACTAAAAGTTAAAAGTCACCATATTTCGTAATAGAATCATGGGGTGGAGGTGAAAAACATTACAAGCTGTATCAAACAGAAGTCTGTGAACAGAGCCTAGATTGGTATGGGTGCATGAAAAATATGATATTGTGCCATTTATGTCAAGTGGATGTCCGTTTGGAACGTTTCTCATGATATACAGTTTCCGCTAGTGAACATAACAGTATTGGCATCTGAGAGTTTGGGAACATAAAAATAAAATTTCTCAAAAAGAATTTGAATAATGCCGCAGGCAGGAGGTGGCATTCTGGGCAATTCTCACAAAAGCCTGCACAATTTTAAGAGGGAACTGGTTAACTCTTGGCATGACAGGTGATGAGATATGCATATACACACAAGTAAAGTGATAAAGCTCGGATCCGATAAATGGCCTAAATCAGTCGACAGCAAGAAACATCAACTCACCCAACACGATTTTTGTCATCGGCGAAGAATGGCGTTGATGACTGGTAATCATCTGTTCCAAAGTATCTGTCCCCAAACTCACCCATCCCAGGGATGACACGGAAATCATCATTCAGACCAAGCTCGATCTCTGATGTCACAATCTTGACCCTTGGGAATCTCTTGCTGACTACATGCACCCCTTGGGGAGCCTGGGATAACAGCAAATAGTTTCAGTGGTGAGTTATCTGCGCTTCAACTACTAACGTACTAACTGTAAATGTCGACAATCAGAAATTTAACCAGACTGCACTTGATGGCATGATATGTCTCTGAAAATAACATATTTCTCTACAAACTAATAATAAGCTGCCGTTCTCTGCATCCTCCGTCTGTTCATCCCCAGAACCACATTTGTAGTTTGTTTTCAGAAAGAGGATAACCTCGGCTTTAGTACATTGAAACCATAACCAGCAGTCAATACAAAGTGAAAAGAGACAAAAGCCAGCAACAGAAGTGAGAAGCACCCACTAAACCAGTTTCTAGCCATCATCGGTTGCTCTGCTCAACAGTCCGCAGAGCCAATATAAAAGTTTGCAATTGCACTAGAGATAGTCATTAACTAGCATCTGTAGTGACCTAATTGCTTGTGCAATGTATAAAAGAATTCAAGACGTCTGATATACTCAAATAAAGGAAAAGAAAAATACTGTGGACTTCAGAAGACATACTGATATAAGATTGAGGAATATAATATTTGCTTCTTGTACACGCTTCTCCAAGAGAAGAGAGATAGCTTGAACAGCTGAATTTCCTGGCAATGATCAAAAGGGAAAAGATGATTAGATGGGATTAACATCCAACAGTTGAGCATGTGTTCTTAATTGACAAATATCCTTCCCTCAGTAACAGAACTGAAACAAAAGATAGGATAACTCAGAGTTACGGAGAATCAATTGATGCATGCTACTTACTAGAAATACAAAAAAACTTAATACTTCTCAAATACTTTCAGCCAATCAAAATAATACATATATCTATTCCTATAGGAGCAAGAGCAAGAGGTAATTCAAGTTGGAGGAGGGTGAGCGATCAAACTTCAGAAATCATGGAGTGCTATCTTTAGCCAATCAGGCCGTTAATTCTTGACTTAAAAATTATGCTTTCACTTCAAGCATGTGCTCGTGCTTAACCAAGTCGTGGTAAGAGCTCAAAGGCTCAAATAGCTTGGCCAAGCCAAAGCTTTTCTAAGTTCCCTAGTTGCCGGCACTGATGGGTGGCTGTGACTAGGGGATTGAAGGAAGGGTTTTGCTTTATTTACAGAATAGTTTGACAGTTATATCACACTTGAATGAGCAAGTTAATTGTTAGCTAAATTAAGGGAGACTGAAGTTGTGCAGAAGTTTCATGTGGACTGTGGTTAAGTGTATTTTAAATATATGATTTTTCGTTAATGCATAAATGGTATTGGAATAGTGGGGCTTTGTAGATGTTCTATAAAAGGGTTTTGGAACCTTACTCTGTTTATTCAGATAAATATGTAAAGGTACACTCTCAACTCTCAAGACAGGGTAGACAAGGTATATATTGACACTCAAGACAAGGTACACACTGAGAACAGCACCAGAGAAGATAAACGAAATAACATGAAAAATAATACTACTTCATTCACGTGAAAAAAAAAAACTTCATTCACGTGAAGTAACATGAAAAATATGTATTATTTTTCATGTTATACCTCCATCACGTGAAATAACATGAAAAAACATCTTGTTTGTTACTCCATCACGTGAAATAACATCTTGTATGTTACTTCATTCACGTGATGAGTACTACTCCCTCCGTCCGAAAAAGCTTGTCCCTCAAATGGATGTATCTAGCACCAAATTAGTGCTAGATACATCTATTTGAGGCACAAGCTTGGGACAAGTTTTTCCGGACAGAGGAAGTACGTATTTACTACTCCTGTGGAGTAACAAACACAAGTTTCCTATTCAAAGTGCTTTACAAAAACAAGATGAGTGCTAACACTTTGACAGGAAGGGTACCGAGAGAAAGAGCGAAAGAAATTTATAATTTCATAATTCATTCACATGAAAAAATTCGTGCTACAGTACACAAATATGAATGAAATATCAACAAACCTGTTCCCAATATGGGGTCCAGCAACAGAACATGCCTTTTTGCGATATCTTTGGGTAAATTGTGATAGATGAGCTGTGAGGACATTTATAGAACTTAGTAACTTGACACGCCTAGCATATAATGCAAAAGTGGATTAAACCAAACCTGTTTCCCATCATCTCCTTCCCTGTGAATAAGAATCTTCCCAATCTTTATGCCTTTACAGCATGCCCGCAGAGCATTCTCCATACTTTCACCACTGGAACACAGTTTGTGACAAATCACTAACACAATGATGTTTCATTCAAAGTTGTATGACATGTTTTGTTCATCGATGCCTTATAATAATGGACTAAATTATAGACCACAAGTTGTTTAACAAAGCATGTTTACTTGATAATTCACCTATGAACGAAGGCTCAAACCCATATAGCTAAGCTAAAGGAGACTGAAAACTCAGGATGTAAATGGACAGCTTGCTGGACGTTGTGGGAGTTGCCCGCTTTGACCACCACTTCTTATGTGGGACTATGTCATAGTCCAATTAATTTTTTTGGTGGCATATGTGGTCTCTACGTACCACGTAGTACCATATACTCCCTCCGTTCCTAAATATTTGTCTTTCTAGAGATTTCAACAAGTGACTACATACGGAGCAAAATGAGTGAATCTACACTCTAAAATATGTCTATATACATCCGTATGTGGTAGTCCATTTGAAATCTCTAAAAAGACATATTTAGGAACAGAGAGAGTATTTACAAGGCGAACTGACACTGATACACAATACAGTGCCATTAGTAAAGGCCTAATTAGTACCACCTCCGATCATTCAGTACAGAGCAAACATAGTACAGTAAATTGGCAACTCTAAATCTCTAGATTCAACATTTATCTACAACATAGGTTATCAAAGCTGAACCCAAAGGAGATGATTCTGGCTATGAAGACGTAATGGAGATGAATCTGCATCAATGAGGTGTCTGAAGTCTGAACCTTTCATCTACCTACAAGGGAATGACATGCAATGAGGTGTCTGAAGTCCGAACCTTACTCCATATCATTCGGTTCTCAAGTTGCTGCAACCTGAATCTGCATCAATCCTCACCGCCTACTACTCCGGCGACGTACGGCATCCACCGGCCCCATGTCCCATAGGCCGCGTCGCAGAAGAGGGGGAGAGGCAGATGGGCGCGAGGGGGAGCAGAGCAAAGGAACCGTAAAGTCGCCGCCGAAGGCCTCATCCGCCGTCCCCAGCTACGCCTGCCGTCAAAGCCGACGTCGCCGCCGCCGAAGCTAAAGACAGTATCGTCAGGATTGCAGAGATAGTACCCCCGCAAGGTTCGGCTCGGTCCTCGGCGCTTCCCGACAGCGGCCTCTTCGAGAAACATGGCGGCGACTGCGGCGACATGGAAGGAAGGGATGGAATGGGGAGGCGGTGCCGGTGGAGACAGCGGCGACGGCGCCTAGGGCATGGCGAACACGGTGCCAGTGGAAGGAGGAGGCGGTGCGCATCGAGTGTTGTGGTCCGCCGCTGGCCTCACGGGCTTTTCTGGGCTGTCCATTTGTGCCATTTATTTTTTCTGGACGTCCACCAACACCATTTGATCTTTTTTTGGTGGGGTGGGACTAGTGGGACCCAACACCACTTACATCCTGACTGAAAACTGAGTTCCCAGCATATCTAGTCTGAAGCACTTATAAACTACAATTGCATTGTTTTGCACAGGCTGTCCCATGTATACATATTAAGGAACTTTTGTCTCTGTGTGAGTGCCAAAGTTGTTCAGTCATTTTGAGCCTCAACAAAGCAATGGTTAAAATATTTTGGATAAGTTGGTACCTCCTAATCACTGATATCCCACATAAACTTTTTGAGAAATCCACACCAGTGTAAACAGATCCTGCATGCATAAGAAAGTGCATAAGGGCAAACATATGAACTACTAACAGGAGAGGATACACATGCAAATAACTCCAGCAGACAGTATTATTAGAAGAAAAAGGAACTATGGAGATGGATAAACTATTGTTCCTATACGAGCTAGCAGTATGCATGTTTGTAACAACTAGCAACCATAGCGTTGTTCTCCCATAAATGCCTAAACTATGGAACTGTGAGTAAGCAAGCATTTGCTAAACAGGCATGATAAAGCGCCGGCTAAGTATTGAAGTCATTTCAGATTAAGATAAGATATCGAGACTCGCCTAGTTGGTTGATATCTAGGATAAGGATTACATGAGCTGAGAGACGGGAGCAATGTGGTTACTTTGAAGTCAAATATTTCTACAAGAAACTGAGGCATCGTCCATCAGGGGGGTTAGAGGATTTGGTCAGCCTGGATCCCTGTTACAACTAAGATTTCCTTGTAGCCAATAAGCAATGGTGCACCTTCTGCGCAGAGAATGGAAAATGACGAATCTTATGTGGTACTAAATTCCTAATGAGGTGCATTTTAAAAGGTAGCTTCGAAGAAGCAATTGCAACAAGGCGCAAGATTAATTCAGGAGATGGCCCAGAAAGAAGGAGCTCCTCCAATATGATCAGGAGATGGCCCAGAGCTTCTTCAGCCATGGTCATATTAGATTGATATCCTAGCATTTCTGTAGAGTTGAAGTTGTTTTCTGCCGGTATTAGGTGTTTTTCCATTGATCAAAGATAAATGGATAACCAAATCATGAGTAGTTCCAAACTGTCAACTAACTAAATGCTTGACACGAATTTTAGCTACATGGCGAAAACATATACACTGCATAATCTAAACAACCGAGAAACACACTTAAGAAAATGATCACAATAAAAGTTAATAAATGAAATTTATGACTGCAAACAAGTGCAGGATACTCCAAATAATGCGTACTTGAATTAGATGGAAGACTATTACGAGAGGGAACTTATCCAATGATGTATTTCTAGAAATTCAGTACGTATGCAAACTTGCAGTGAGTAAATCCAAAATGCATTTGATGATTTGAAGAGGCAACTTGTATAAACTACAAGTACATGGGAAAGACCAACATAAAATACTACTTACCAGTTGGAGTAATGACCTGCTTTTCCCTGAAAGGAAGATGACCAAGGCCATGCTCGACAACCTATTTTCCACAGTGAAATTCAAGACACCACTCATAGAAAAGAAAAATGATCACATGCTTGTACATACTAACCAATCGAATTAACCGATCAGCATAAAATATGAAATCATGTGTCGTTGTGGCAGCATCTCGTATTATTGTGTGCATGCCTCGTATCTGAAGGAAAGAAGCATTAAGATCCAATAGTTATGCACCATACAAAATAGAGTCCTGCAATAAACATGCAGTTTACTATGGAGATATCAAAAGGCAACCACATTAGATACCTGGTAAGTAGTCTGAATAACATATAAATTTGGGTGTATTTTACATAGATCATTTTGACCAAGTTTAGTGCGAATATGCTGAACGATTAGGTCAATTGCCACACTGTTATCTGCGCCTCGTGGGATGATAATATCAGCATACTTCTTTGTGGGGAGAATGAAGTCTTCAAAAGCTGTCTTTACAAACTTCGAGTACTGCCAAAAAAAGTTGCATGAAATTCCAAAAATTAGATAAATGTACAGAACATGTCTAGTTAGCATAGACACTTTTATGATACCTAATTCAAGTAAACTTAAAAGAAAAATTGTTGTAATCAGTGTGCTGAATGTTGCTAAACACAATACTAGTAACATATTATACACAAGGAAAATGGTGATATCTGAGGCTAAGCAACCTGATCTAACACAGCTATAATATCTCTACCCTTCTCAATGGTATCACGACGGATCCTCCTTGTTAATCGCACATCAGCATCTGAAAGAAAAATGCAAAAACAATACATGATACACTAACAGGGTAGAATGGATAGGGTTACAAAGAAACTGTTAGAGTAAAGAAAAGCTCTACTAATGGAGAATTCAAAGTAGGGACTGAACTAAACGCATGACAACAAATCAGTAGGACATCTCTCGAATTTATCATTTACTGCAACAGAGTGCTAGCCTTGGTTATGCACATTGCTGCAGTATGTGCAGCATGCCCTTGGAGATATTTATGGTGTTAATAACGACTGCTTCGTATTAAATACACCAACTATTGCAAAACCTTAAGTATGTTGTATATGAAAATAAACAAGAAGCTACTCAAATTTATTGTGAATTGATAAGAAATTAATGACCATTTATAGTATATTTCCAAATTGAATGGAACAGGAGAGGAACACATGTGTGCCATTAAATATTATGAAATACTGACACTCCACATGTAAAAACATGAATGTGGAACTAAATGTCCTGGCCATAAGCCACAGTTGGGAGGTTGCAAGCTACGTAGCACCGATACGCCAGGAAAGTGCCGTATCGCCGTTCCGTACGGCTCCGATACGCCGATACGGCTTGGATACGCGTATCAAAAAAGTATCCCCTTTTTTTATTTAAAAGAAAAGAAAAAGAATGCTGATACGGCAGGGACACGCTCGGGACACGCCTGGGACACGGCGAGCGACAGAGCGCAGCCCCGAGCGGCCGAGCGAGCCCAATAGCCCACGACCACCTAAACCTAATCTTTCTTTCGCACTCTGTTCTACTGCATGAGGAAGGGCTCGAGGGCGACTCGCCGCCGCCGCCTGCAGTGGCTCGCCGTCGTCGCCTCCGCCGCCTGGAGTGGCTCGCCACCGCCACGTCCACCGCCTGGAATTGCCTCTCCTCCTCGAGTCTTCTGCGCCGCCGTCGCAAGGCAATTTCCCCGAGCACCGAGTGATGTCTGATGTGTGCTTGCTGTGTGCTTGATGCATGCTTGCTGCATTGTTGCTTGGCTGTGCTTGCTGGATTCTTGCTTGGCCGTGCTTGCTGGCGTCCGTAGTACTAGTACACCAAGAGAGATAGCTGCACAAAGGAGGCTATCACTTCTATCTATTGCTGCTTGTTGATGTTTGTTGGATAAAATTGCTTGCTGATGTTGCTGTTTGTTGATGTATTTTCTATTTTGCGTACACCATGAGTTGAGGACCTGGATCATTCAAGACAAAAGAAAAGAGGCTTGGAGGCAATCAGGCAACTAATGGAGTCGAGGTCATTTTGTTATGTTGGTTTTTATTACATGTCACTTTTATTAATTATTTATATATACTCGACGTATCGCATATTGCTGTTTCTAGAAATTGCCGTATCCCGTATCGCCGTACTCGTATCGCCGTATCGGCGTCACCGTATCGGTGCAACGTAGGTTGCAAGGCATAAAAGAGACTGAAAGAGCGAGATATCATCAGCTTAGTATGCAAATATCAGTACCTGTATCAACGAAGATCTTCATGTTCATTAGATCCCGGACACGTGAATCATGGAAAAGTAGAATTCCTTCCAATATTATTACATCTGAAGGATTAACCTGACAGCAGTCACAAAATTAGGGATGCTCTCATAAATAAAGTGGTACAGTCGTACAGATATGAATAAGTGGCGTACGATATTTATAAGCACTCAGCAATAAATTAACTTCTTGGAGAGAACATTTCAAGATGAACTCTATGTTATGCAATAAGGTGCTTGCGCAGAGTGTGTGAGCTAACACTTACGACACTATATATTTTACATAATAGTTTTGGGAGGAAATTATTCTGGAGAGACTACAAAATTTCAGTACAATCTGCAAATATTGATTAGAAACCAAATTTCATAGTTCAAAGTCTCATAAAGCACAGGACTAGGAGACCCTCAGCCTACCAGGTGAGTATGAATAGCACCATATGTATAGAATTACCTTTCTTGCACATGAGACACTCTTATGTGTTTTGAAGTCGTAGCTTGGAATGTCAACAGCTTTACCATGTTTCAATTTTTCCATACAAGAGAGTAGTAAATCCGTATCAAATGCATCTGAAATTAGGAAAGGGGCAGCAGCAGTAATAAAGTCAGAGCACATCTCCTGCGAATGGCGCAAAAAGACATTACGTTCTCATGAAACATGTGCTATACCTGGATGATCAAAGTTATAATCATGAACATGGACCATTTCCTCATCAGACAGTCCATAATAAAATGACTCCTGCAACATTTGAGATCAACATTCTTATTGCTTGCAAGATTGTACACAGCGTATGATGACAATAAAATATCTAGCAAGGTAAAGTGGGTAAATAAAACTTGAATGCATAATTGATGACACTACACATTTATAAACCAAAAAAAATGAACTATTAGTGACTTTGTTATGAGAAAAAAATGGATAGTCCTAATATCACAAGAAGCGCAGTCAGAGTTGTAGTACACAAACCTGAGTAACAACAACTACACGCTGATCGCATAGCTGATCGATGATCATTTTGCAAACAGTACTTTTACCTGAAGATGCACCTCCAGCAACACCTTCAACGCAAGCAAAATTATGGTGAGGCACATTTGGGGGTAGAAAGGTTGTACTATGTAAGCAACTACAGTTTACTGAATTTCCAACGGCAAATAGAGAGAACAGAACCCATAGACTACTAACCAATAACAAATGGTGCCTGGTGTCCATTCTCCAGGCCTGACGTCGTTGGTAGTTCCTCCACCGACATGGAACCTTTCAGGTCCAGCTCGTGCAAACGGAGTGCTGGATGATGGACCCCAACCGCAGCAGCATTAAGCACTTCGCTTGTCGAGTACGATCCCATATAGTGTTACTGTTCAACAAACCTACAGTCACCCGGATATCAAACATGGAGATCGTCCAAATTTGCAGAACTAGAAACAGCAAACAGACATGTGTTCACAAATCATAAGACAACAAGGCGGTCATATGTGATGGAGGCTTCACACTACAATGGACTGACTTGTTTAACCAGGGACGAATGTTTTGCTTCAAACAAGCCAAAAAGTTGCTGGAAAATCTAAGTCCCCAATATTTTACCGTACGCCTCAACGCCGGCTACCGCAACAAAAATAGGATCGCCTTAAAAAACATAAATATCACTAGAGTACTGATTTAATCAAAAGCAAAACTCTCAAGAGTTTCAACCAATCTATTACCACCAGAAATGCCGGCCTGCTATCCGATAACTAGTACGAACGATTCAGCCAGCTTGTTCACACAATCATATGCACAGGAAGTAACTGATTCATAGCAAGATAGGTAAAAGATCAAACGCAATTTTCCAGATTAAAAAATAATTCAAACGCCGCTACGCCCACACCTACCGCCGAGGGCACACACCGCAATGACAGATCTGCCAACGATTAATTAGATCACTGGGGTGCCATGGATTAGATTGCTAGGGGACCACGCCAGCGCACAAATCCGCAACGAAATGAACGAGGGACGGTAACGTTGGACTTTACTGCACGCGGCGACAGGGACGAAAAGATCCCGGAGATCGAGACGAACTCGTGGAACAACCCCCGGAAGCAATCCAGAGCTACTTACCCACAGGAGAACAAATCAATGCAAGCCCGCCCAGATGGATCTCCGCGCCACGTCAGTGCGGCGCCAGTCGAGTGTGGGGCGGGGGCGGGGGCGCGGCGCCTCTCGACGAGGGAAGACTCCGCCGGTGGAAGGAGGCCTGGGCTCGCGCCGCCGCCGGCGGGAATCGGGAAGACCGAAAAGAACAGGCGTCTTCGCGGCGGGATTTGGGGGGAGATCAGGGAGGAGGAGGAGGAGGGGTATTTGGCTGGCGCAGGGACAAGAACAGTGACGACGAGGGGAACTTAGATTCTGCTGCGTGATTTTAATAACCTATCGAGAAGAGATTCCATGATATACGTGAGATATTTCACGGGGAAATACGGGGTATGTTTGGTGGAAAACAAATTCGGGAAAGTGAGATGTGTGTTGGCCCTACCACATCTCGTCCGTCTGATCGGGGCGGCTAACGGCTGAGCGCGCCCGCTTGTCGGCAACGCAATCAAGCTCGCACGACCAAAACTTCTTCTACAAGTTCGAACTGGAACAAACAGCAGAAGTGTCGAGCTCTAATCTCAATCTCACGGCCTCTTTGATTCGTAGAATTATACTCCCTCCGTTCGCGAAAATGCCTGATGGCGCTCGAGCTGCATGGAGCTCGGTATCTGGGCCACCAACATGCTTCGTGATCAGGCCATAGACCATATTTATTGCATGTATTCAGGTTGTCAGTAATATATTTTATGCCGTATTCAGCGACAGTGTGCAGTGCACGGCATTTCTATAAGTATACACGCAAGCCCATCCCAAGTCCTCCTTGTTGTACATGCGCGGCATATGCGTCACGTGCCAACCAGTGGGGCAATAGGGCCTTTGGTGTGCAAGCACATCAACACATCAGAAAAAAGAGCTCTACATATGCACTTTCCTTTGATTCTTTTTTTTTCCGCAATTTTCCTTTAAAATTTGTTCGGGTAGTTGGACTAAAAAATTCAGATTTTCTGGAATGATCATGATGATCTGCATAGAAAATACGAAATAATCAAGGAATCGTGGAAAATATAGTGTTTTCATGAGTGAACAACTTGTATATATATATGTTTTTTTGTACTCGTGTAAAACTAACAAATGTTGTTGGCAATTCGCCGTTCAGCCGGCATCCGTGTGTAAAATTGTGAATTCCATGTTGACCGGTAGCATCATTTGCATCGGGCGCACCACATATGTTCCATGCATAGGAAGTATCTCAGTGCATCTTGAGATTTGATGCCGTCGGTGACGCCACCTAAAATTATCGTCCTCTAACAAACAGGAAAATTACAAAAAGAAAAATGAAACCCAGGTAGGACTCACCACATAACTATACTACACGTCAAGTTTTCATATTCATATTAGAAGCACATATGTAAAATTCATTTTCTCAAATACGCACGAGAGTGCATATCATAAATTAAAGGGGAGAAAAGGGTACAAAATGTTCAACGTGTATTTAAAAATGGTCATTCTATTCTTAAAAATTGTTAACTGAATATTTAGAAAAACGTATGCCATGTATCTAGAAATTGTTTAGCGTGTATTTTAAAAAGTTTTCATCGTGTACTTTAGTAATATGTGACCAAATTTTCAAAATTGCATAATTTTGTATAAATATGTGAATACTTCTATTCTTGCAATACATGGCCATCTTTTCACTTTCTATATATAGATTTTTCTTCAAAAAATTATAGTATGTGGGAAAGAAGTTTTTTCATGCACATTTTTTCCTTTTTGAATCGTGCACACATACACGTGTGGTGTGCTACCAGAAATAGAAACAACGCCAACTTAAAAAAACAGAAACAACTTATGGTGTGCTAGTTTCTTTTTACCTTCGTATGGTGTGCTATTAGCATAGTAGTTTTTTTATTTTCAAGTATTTCGTAGTAGTTAGGCGCTGACTAGGCAACTAGTGCGCCAGCCAAGCAGATGTGCAGCGCGGCGAACACAAGGAAATGTAAGTGAGCTGTTCATACCAGCTTTAAATGCGCCCAGGAGGCACATAGTGTTCGTTCAATCATACAACCCACCCGTGGCCCATGTAGAAGCTAGCATACTACTCCACGGCACCCAGGAGGCACATAGTGTTCGTTCAATCATACAACCCACCCGCGGCCCATGTAGAAGCTAACATACTACTCCACGGCACCTCTGTATTTTCTGCTGACTGGCGCCAGTATACAACTGAAAATCCACGATACACAAATCCAAAGGACGAACAGCTGGCTGAGATTCCGAGCTTCATGGCGCTCGTCCTCCAAAACGCTCCTCTCCTTCGTTCGGAATTACTTGTCACAGATATGGATGTATCTAAACGTATTTTAGTTCTACATACATCCATGTTCGAAACAAGTAATTCCGAACGGAGGGAATAATAACTAGATGACACCCCGCGCGTTGCTGCGGGAATACGTGCTAAAAATAAAAGTATCAATACAACAACTGAACATTTCTTTAAATATATGTCCAAATAACAAAATATTCTTGATGAAACATATGTTTGGGGAAAACCCGAAGCATAAATATTGATATGCCTTAAAACACTGGTTCCTAGTAAAACACTGATATCAATACAAAAAGTAATCTTTCATAGATAATTTGATATCACAATCCGTTACACTTTTTTTATTAAATATATGGATAAAACATTCGTTCGCCAGAAAAAATGTGATACAGTACCAACAAATGGCCATACTACACATAGATCAAAACGTGGCTCCACACGAAACACAAAGTACGACTAATTTAACACATCCTAGTAACATAAACGGTTCGAATATTAGAGCAATACAGTAGGCAGCCTGTATGGGAAAAGCATGATTTCTTTTTCATATGAGTACACACACTAAAATGTTGGAAGAAAATGATTCTCGTCATCCCTCTTGTCACCATGGCTCTTATAAGTTCTTGTAATAGCATGGAAACTGTAACAAAAGTATACATGCAAACATAGTGTGGTAGCAGAAATGAGCCAATATATAATATGTACCGAGGAAAAATAGAAAATAATGGATAACATTAGCAAGCAACGGTAGGGGTAATCAATGGAGATTTGACGGTGACAGATTGAAACAGAGGAAAGCATAGTGACACACGCGCTCGGTCAGTAATACAACATAGAGGCAGGACCTTTGAAGCCAAATCAAGATACATCTATGTGCCTTTGTAAGCATGGTCATAAAACAATTTAGCATTTCTAATCTCTACCAAATTAGTGTCAACCGTTGCTGGAGCAAAAAACAATGACAATCCATCTTACCGTTCTGGGAAAAAGATGTGTGTGTGTGTGTGGGGGGGGGGGGGGGGCGGCAGGAAGAAGTGCAGCTCACTGATGTTCGCCTTTCTCCCCTTCTTTTCCCGCTTGCTACATGAATAAGCATTTGAGGGATTCTGTAGCGGGTAGTACGAAGAAGGCTCAGGGCTTGCAAAGAACATAAAAATAAATATAAAGAACCTGAACTAATAGAGCCTGTTAAAAAATTAGCAAACAGAACATTTGAAGGCCAACAGAAAGGCATGAACGACCAGAACCTGATCCAAAAATACGCCAACAAAAATATTTAAGGACAAAAAATAGAGTTGCCAATAATAGTACCCGACAGCATCTGAAACCTCCTCCCAAAATTTACATACTACATAAGAAAAGCATAATAGGTACTAAAATCTGAAAGTAAATCACATCAATGTTCTAAGTAGTAATAATTGGGTGCAGAGGAGATGCAGCAAATATCTAAGGAAAGCAGACTGGCATAAGAAAAGGGCACCTTCTGGTTGCCTTGGTGGTGCTTCAGATATCGATCTGCACTGGAGTTTGCTGCTGCTTGATACCGCGTACGTGTTAGAACCATCAAATCCACCACAGACGGATTGATTTGCACTGACTGTGAATCAGCATACCTTTACCCAATCCCTCCCATGGGCCATAGCTCCCTGCTAATGTAACCAAATGAACTCAGCAAGTCAGCATACGTTAACCACTATCCAATCGAACTACACGAATATGACTCAAATCAAATTAGTTGACGTCTTAAGAAAAAATGGAAAATATGAAGGTAGAAGATGAGTAGTAGAGGAGTGGGCATCGTTGGTTGAAATACCTGGCCAGCGTCTCCACCCACCAGTTTCTCCCGTAGTCTGAAAGGAAGCCAACACAGGACTATTGCAAGTTAGATTAGACTGGATACAACTGGAACCAACCTCCACCAGTTCCCAACAGACGTTGGATTTAGCTTCGCCGGAACAGAGAGAGGAGGACGACCACCGCAATCTCAACGACGCTACAGGGCGGCACACCGATTCCCGGCGAACTGAGAGGGAACGCAGCACCACCGCAACCATGTCGACGATGCTACAGATCACCAGAACGGTCTACACCGAGAAAGGAACTACAACCGGCATATGCGCCGAAGCCCAGCGGTCGTGCCAGAGGACCAGACCACACAGCGAGATCGCATCTTCTCTATACAGCCGCCGCACTATATCGTTGTCCAGGAAAAGACTGTTAATTGGGCTTTTTAATGAGATGATCGGGCTTCTTTGTTGGCTACGGTGCATCATTTAACGCTGATTATCTTGTGGTGGGTGTTTCTAAAAAAAACAATCTTGTGGTGGGTGCGTTCTGTAGTTGTAACTGAATTGAAGATGAAATGATGGTCTCTTCGGTGACCAGGGAATGACTACATGCAAATTAGGATGTTCGCCTTTCTCACTGATGTTCGCCTTTCTCCCCTTCTTTTCCCGCTTGCTACATGAATAAGCATTTGAGGGATTCTGTAGCGGGTAGTACGAAGAAGGCTCAGGGCTTGCAAAGAACATAAAAATAAATATAAAGAACCTGAACTAATAGAGCCTGTTAAAAAATTAGCAAACAGAACATTTGAAGGCCAACAGAAAGGCATGAACGACCAGAACCTGATCCAAAAATACGCCAACAAAAATATTTAAGGACAAAAAATAGAGTTGCCAATAATAGTACCCGACAGCATCTGAAACCTCCTCCCAAAATTTACATACTACATAAGAAAAGCATAATAGGTACTAAAATCTGAAAGTAAATCACATCAATGTTCTAAGTAGTAATAATTGGGTGCAGAGGAGATGCAGCAAATATCTAAGGGAAAGCAGACTGGCATAAGAAAAAGGGGCACCTTCTGGTTGCCTTGGTGGTGCTTCAGATATCGATCTGCACTGGAGTTTGCTGCTGCTTGATACCGCGTACGTGTTAGAACCATCAAATCCACCACAGACGGATTGATTTGCACTGACTGTGAATCAGCATACCTTTACCCAATCCCTCCCATGGGCCATAGCTCCCTGCTAATGTAACCAAATGAACTCAGCAAGTCAGCATACGTTAACCACTATCCAATCGAACTACACGAATATGACTCAAATCAAATTAGTTGACGTCTTAAGAAAAAATGGAAAATATGAAGGTAGAAGATGAGTAGTAGAGGAGTGGGCATCGTTGGTTGAAATACCTGGCCAGCGTCTCCACCCACCGGTTTCTCCGTAGTCCGAAAGGAAGCCAACACAGGACTATTGCAAGTTAGATTAGATGGATACAACTGGAACCAACCTCCACCAGTTCCCAACAGACGTTGGATTTAGCTTCGCCGGAACAGAGAGAGGAGGACGACCACCGCAATCTCAACGACGCTACAGGGCGGCACACCGATTCCCGGCGAACTGAGAGGGAACGCAGCACCACCGCAACCATGTCGACGATGCTACAGATCACCAGAACGGTCTACACCGAGAAAGGAACTACAACCGGCATATGCGCCGAAGCCCAGCGGTCGTGCCAGAGGACCAGACCACACGGCGAGATCGCATCTTCTCTATACAGCCGCCGCACTATATCGTTGTCCAGGAAAAGACTGTTAATTGGGCTTTTTAATGAGATGATCGGGCTTCTTTGTTGGCTACGGTGCATCATTTAACGCTGATTATCTTGTGGTGGGTGTTTCTAAAAAAAACAATCTTGTGGTGGGTGCGTTCTGTAGTTGTAACTGAATTGAAGATGAAATGATGGTCTCTTCGGTGACCAGGGAATGACTACATGCAAATTAGGATAATTTAATCACATGATTTGTTGTAAACCTATGGTGGGTGCCTCATGTATAGCTGACTTGTGATTGGCTGGTATCTGATGACACGGCATGCTGAGTTGGACCACTTGCATGTTAAGAGAATACCTTGTAGTGGAGAGCAACTTCTTAAGAATGTAAGACGCGGGAATAAGGAGAGAAAATTGGGATTGCAACCAAATGAATTTTCTAAGTGCATTTCTAACCTATCACTAAAACTTAAAAGGGAGTAAATGGCCTAGTAAAGTTAGTGGAGTAATTTTTACTCCACTAACGATCGTCGCACCTAGTCGGCCCCCTAAAAGTTAGTCATAAAATTGTCTCGATTTTGTGTCCTCGCCACACCAACTTTAAACACTACACATATCTTAAAACATTCAAATGAAAGCATGGATAGCAATAATAGTCATAAAAGCAACTCCAACGGGGCAACCCATTTCGTCTATTTGGGTCAGCGTGGACACAAAAGGCGGCCCAACGCACCGATCCAAACGGACGCGCGTCTGCTTGGCGTCTGCATGCCGATCCATTCCCGGCCCATTCTTTAGCCGGATTTGCGTCGGCACGGACACGAGACGGACGCGCGCGCGCCTACTCCTCTCCCCGGGCCCGCCGGTCAGTGGCAGCCACCATCATTTTCCCCCATTTCCCCCAAACCACCCCCTGTCCGCACGCGCGCTCCTGCCCCACACCCGCCATGGACGACGACCTCGACCTCGACGCCGCCGCCGGCCTCGCCTCCCTCACCACGTTCGGCATGACGACCGTCCCCTCCGGCAAAGGCAAGCCTCGCCCCCCCCCACCCCCCGCAAGACCGCCGCCACGCCCAAGCCAAAGAAGGCGCTGACGACCGAACAACGGGCAAGAGAGTCGGCCAAGAGGAAGGGCCGGAGGCACGCCGCGAACGCGAGGGATGAAGCCGCCGCGACTGCCGCCGTCGCAGCCGCCGCACAGCAGGAGGTCACCAACGCCCGCGTTGCGGCGGCAACGAGGGAGGCACTCTATATGCTAGGGTTAAACCCTAGCCAGCACGGCCTCGTCGTGGCCGCCGCGGCCAGCACCGACTCATCCGCGTTCCCTCGGATGGTGCTGCCCGACTCGCCCCGCATGTTGGCTTGCACCCCGATGCCCGGCTTCCACGTGTACCCGCAGGCCTCCCGCCTCTCCAGGGAGTGCTCGCCCGACGTGAGAGTGGTGGCGCCTTCCACACCCGCCCACGCCCATCGACCTCAACGCCACACCGGTGGCCGGTGGCTCGTCATCCGGAGGTGCGAGGAAAAGCGCGCGGCAGATGCCGGCCGACGTGCTGCCGGACGCCCGCAACCTGTTCGATGGAATGCTGGCGGCCGGCGGCGAGGACTACATGCAGAACCTCATGTTCGAGGGCGGTGCGCCGGCCCCTGGCTACGATCCCGATGAGACACAAAGCCAGGATGGGCGCGGGGCGTTCACGCCGGCCGCTGGTTATGATCCCGATCAGGCGGCCTTCATGCGTGATCAGGTCGGCATGAACTCAAACGGCTTCCCACTTGACCACGAATTCCCGGACGACTACGGGCAAGAGGAAGAGGACGAGTGCAACATCGAAGTGGAGCCTTTGTTCGAGGACGAGCTCGCCAACCAAGCCGCCGGGGCGAAGCCCAAGCGCAAGAGCAAGCGCACGAAGGCATACACGGCGGCCGAGGACAAGCTTCTTTGCGAGTGTTGGCGAGACATTGGACATGACCCCAAGACCGGCGCCGAACAAAAGCATTCAACCTTTTGGATTCGTGTGCACCGGAAGTTTCATGAGGGCAAGATGTTTCCTCCTTACCAAATTGTGAGCAC
Source organism: Aegilops longissima (assembly GCA_021605205.1). Lineage (NCBI taxonomy): Eukaryota > Viridiplantae > Streptophyta > Magnoliopsida > Poales > Poaceae > Aegilops > Aegilops longissima. The sequence continues at coordinate 96,464,571 of CM038679.1, read as the reverse complement.
GCGCGGGTGGGTGTCCATTTCGAAGCGATGGAGGGTGATCCAACAAGAGTGCAACAAGTTTTGTGCCACTCTTGAGAGCGTCAAGGCTCGCCCCATGAGCAGCATCAGCATGCAAGACATGGATGCTAGCAAGCCGCCCTCTTTTGTGTCATCAAGTTTACACTTGCGTGTTCATTTGCATACCATTTGCCAATATGCTTGCCTGAAAACATTTGTAGGCATTTCAAGCTCTGGAGGTATTCAAAGGTCCAACACAAAGGCAAGTGCTTCAACCTCTCCCATTGCTTTAGGGTCATCAAAGACGAGGAGAAGTTCGAGGCGCAATATGCCGCCCTCAAGTCGCGTGGGGGAAGAAAGTCGTCGAGGAGGTTGGGGACGGCGAGCCGGCACGGCCGTGGGGGAAGACCAACTCCAAGAAGGAGGACAAGCGGGACGCGGCATCAAATGCCTTGATCGCAAGCATGGAGGGCATGATGAACAAGAAGGACTCAAGGGAGGAGGAGTGCCGACATTTCAAAGAGGAGCAAATGAACGCATTCATGACATCCAAAGGAGGAGGCTTGAGATGGACGCGGAGAAGCAAGCCAAGATGCTTGATATGGAGGTGGAGAAGCAAGCCAAGATGCTCGAGATCAAGGCCGCCAACGCCAAGACCAAGGCGGAAGAAGTGGCTCTCGCGAGCATGATGACCGGGGTGGAGATCATGAAGGTGGATCTCAACACCATGTCACCACGGAAGAGGCCGTGGTTCGAGAAGATGCAGGCCGACATGCTCAAGTGCACCGACGAGTGATCTCATGGCCGCGAGTGCCTTCCTTTTTTGTATGTCGGCTTGTGTGCTGGCAGTACCACGGGGCCGCGATGGCGTGGTCAAGCTTCAAGTCCCACCCCTTTTTGTGTGTCGGCATGTGTGCCGGCCGCTGGCGACTGCGCTAGCATGAACTGTGTGGTGATATTTTTTGAAGCCGACAATGTATGTCGGCGCTGGCATGGTGTCAGCATGAGACAGGGCCGCTCGCATGATCTATAGTCGCGGGCCTTTTTTAAAAAATGAGTGCAGACATGAAAATGGGTCGGCGCGTTGGGCGCACTGCCGATCCAAATGCAAAACAGGGCGGATGCCGGGCGGCCGACCGACCCAAACAGACAAAAAGCGGACAAAATACCGTCCGTTTGGGTCGGCCCGTTGGAGTTGCTCTAACATAAAGTTTCATCATCACGTTTTTTTAAATTTAACCATGCAAAGTTCACCCAAAAGACATCACTTCAGACACAAATGTTTGATTCAAAATCACCACAAATATAGCATGTATATGTTGTGGATCGAGCCAATCTTTGGCATGCACCACCACCCTCTCGGCCACCACCACTCAAACGAGGTCATCCGCAAAGAAATCAATGTTGTCACCTCCTCGGCCACCATCACCCTCACCACCACCCACTCGGCCACCATCACCACCACCACCATCACCATGAGCACCATCGCCACCCCCTCAGCCACCATCACCACTCCTTCGGCCACCATCACCACCACCCCCTCGGCCACCACCAACATTCCGAAGAGAGGCCAAGATTTCTCCACGAGTGAGCTCCCAATACTTTCTTGCGGTTTCATCCATTGTGTTTAGATTCATGAACATGATAGCACGCTCTTCGGCCTTCTTCGCATCACGAATCCTCTCCTCATCGAGTGCAAGCCTACGCTCCTCGGCCCTCAACTTTCTCTCTTCGGCTGCCATCTTGATCTTCCACTTCTCATCCTCGAAGGCCTTGAGCTCATTCCACCTCACGCACCTTGTCTTCTTTGCGTTCGGCCACCAACACATTCTTCGTCTCGATCATTGCCACAAGTTCATCCTTGTAAGTGCCACCGAATGCATTCCTCTTCTTTCTTTCTTTTGCAGTTGTGTTTCCTTTTGGTCTATTGTTGGCATCTTCATCAACCTCGTCGTCGTCCTCAATGGATATGCTCAACCTTAACCTCTTCGAAGTGGTCTCCACAATTCTTCATCCGCTTCTCATTCTTGCTTAGCTCTTTGTAGCAATGATGCAAAGTGAAGGGCTTGTGGTCTAACTTGGTGTTTCGATGCTTCAATAGCTCTTGGATGTAGGGGCCATACTCCGCCACTTGCACACCACTCGGTGGAGCATGGCTCACTTGGTTGATGCAAACGGACCATCGGTTGCATTGATCATGGATGGTGCTCCAACTATGCCCAAGTGAACCTTGTGTGCGGCTTGTTCGCACGTCCACGGAGAAGTTGTAGAAGTCGGTGATCCTCTCCCAAAACATGGTCTTGGTTTGTGATACGTCTCCAATGTATCTATAATTTTTTATTGTTCCATGCTATTATATTATCTATTTTGGATGTTTAATGGGCTTTAATATGCTCTTTTATATTATTTTTGGGACTAACCTATTAACAGAAGGCCCAGTGCAAATTGTTGTTTTCTGCCTATTTCAGTGTTTCACAGAAAAGGAATATCAAACAGAATCCAAACGGAATGAAACCTTCACGGGGATCTTTCTTGGAACAAACGCAATCCAGAAGACTTGTAGTTGAAGTTTGGAACTCCACGAGGCGGCCACGAGGCAGGAGGGCGCGCCCCTCGCCCTCGTGGGCCCCTCATAGCTCCACCGACCTACTTCTTTCGCCTATATATACTCTTATACCCTGAAAACATCTAGGGGAGCCACGGAACCACTTTTCCACCGCCGCAACCTTCTGTACCCGTGAGATCCCATCTTGGGACCTTTTCCGGTGATCTTCCGGAGGGGGATTCGATCATGGAGGGCTTCTACATCAACACCATAGCCTCTCCGATGATGTGTGAGTAGTTTACCACAGACCTTCGGGTCCATAGTTATTAGCTAGATGGCTTCTTCTCTCTCTTTGGTTCTCAATATAAAGTTCTCCTCGATGTTCTTGGAGATCTATTCGATGTAATACTTTTTGCGTTGTGTTTGTCGAGATCCGGTGAATTGTGGGTTTATGATCAAGATTGTCTATGAACAATATTTGATTCTTCTCTGAATTCTTTTATGCGTGATTTGATATCTTTGCAAGTCTCTTCGAATTATCGGTTTAGTTTGGCCTACTAGATTGATCTTTCTTGCAATGGGAGAAGTGCTTAGCTTTGGGTTCAATCTTGCGGTGCTCGATCCCAGTGACAGAAAGGGAACCGACACGTATTGTATTGTTGCCATCAAGGATAAAAAGATGGGGTTTATATCATATTGCTTGAGTTTATCCCTCTACATCATGTCATCTCGCCTAATGCGTTACTCTGTTCTTATGAACTTAATACTCTAGATGCATGCTGGATAGCGGTCGATGTGTGGAGTAATAGTAGTAGATGCAGAATCGTTTCGGTCTACTTGACACGGACATGATGCCTATGTTCATGATCATGCCTCGATATTCTCATAACTATGCGCTTTTCTATCAATTGCTCGGCAGTAATTTGTTCACCCAAGGTAATATATGCTATCTTGAGAGAAGCCACTAGTGAAACCTATGGCCCTCGGGTCTACTTTACATCATATAAGTTTCCGATCTATAATTATAGTTTACTATTTATTTTGCAATCTTTATTTTCCAATCTATGCAACAAAAATATCAAAAAAATTTACCTTATTATCTTTATCAGATCTCACTTTTGCAAGTGGCCGTGAAGGGATTGACAACCCCTTTATCGCGTTGGTTGCAAGGTTCTTGATTGTTTGTGCAGGTACTAGGCGACTTGCATGCTATCTCCTACTGGATTGATACCTTGGTTCTCAAAAACTGAGGGAAATACTTACGCTACTTTGCTGCATCACCCTTTCCTCTTCAAGGGAAAACCAACGCATGCTCAAGAGGTAGCAAGAAGGATTTCTGGCGCCGCTACCGGGGAGATTTGCGCCAAGTCAAGTCAAGATTTGATCTCTCGTCAACTAGCCATTTCTGGCACCGTCGCCGGGGAGATTTGCGCCAAGTCAAGTCAAGATTTGATCTCCCGTCAACGAGCCATTTCTGGCGCCATTGCCGGGGAGATCTACGCTCAAGTCAAGACATACCAAGTACCCATCACAAACTCTTCTCCCTCGCATTACATTATTTGCCATTTGCCTCTCGTTTTCCCTCTCCCCCACTTCACCCTTGCCGTTTTATTCGCCCTTTTTCCGTTCGTCTCTTTTCGCTTGCTTCTTCTGTGCTTGTGTGTTGGATTGATTGTTTGTCATGATGGCTCAAGATAATACTAAATTGTGTGACTTTTCCAATACCAACAACAATGATTTTATTAGCACTCCAATTTCTCCTATTACCGATGCTGAATCTTGTGAAATTAATGCTACTTTGTTGAATCTTGTCATGAAAGATCAATTTTCTGGCCTTCCTAGTGAAGATGTCGCTACCCATCAAAACAACTTTGTTGATTTGTGTGATATGCAAAATAAGAAAGATGTGGATAATGATATTGTTAAATTGAAGCTATTTCCATTTTCGCTTAGATATCGTACCAAAACTTGGTTCTCTTCTTTGCCTAAAAATAGTATTGATTCATGAAATAAGTGCAAAGATGCTTTTATCTCTAAGTATTTTCCTCCCGCTAAGATCATCTCTCTTAGAAACGATATTATGAATTTTAAGCAACTTGATCATTAGCATGTTGCACAAGCTTGGGAGAGGATGAAATTAATGATATGTAATTGCCCTACACATGGTTTGAATATATGGATGATTATACAAAAAAATTATGCCGGATTGAATTTTGTTTCTAGAAATCTTTTAGATTCGGCCTCGGGAGGCACTTTTATGGAAATTACTTTAGGATAAGCTACTAAACTCCTAGATAATATTATGGTTAATTATTCTCAATGGCACACCGAAAGATCTACTAGTAAAAAGGTTCATGCGATTGAAGAGATTAATCTTTTGAGTGGAAAGATGGATGAACTTATGAAATTGTTTGCTAATAAGAGTGTTTCTTCTGATCCTAATGATATGCCTTTGTCTACTTTGGTTGATAATAATAATGAATCTATGGATGTGAATTTTGTTGGTAGGAACAATTTTGGTAACAACGCATATAGAGGAAACTTTAATTCTAGGCCGTTCCCTAGTAATTCCTCTAATAATTATGGTAATTTCTACAACAACTCTTATGGAAATTTTAATAAGATGCCCTCTGATTTTGAGACTAGTGTTAAAGAATTTATGAATTTGCAAAAGAATTTCAATGCTTTGATTGAAGAAAAATTGCTTAAGATTGATGAGTTGGCTAGGAATGTGGATAGAATTTCTCTTGATGTTGATTCTTTGAAACTTAGATCTATTCCTCCTAAGCATGATATCAATGAGTCTCTCAAAGCCATGAGAATTTCCATTGATGAGTGCAAAGAAAGAACCGCTAGGATGCGTGCTAAAAAAGATTGCTTTGTGAAAGCGTGTTCTTCTAGTTTTCATGATAATAATGATGAAGATCTAAAAGTGATTGATGTGTCTCCTATTAAATCTTTGTTTTCCAATATGAATCTTGATAAATATGGGACTGGAGATGAGTCAACTTTAGTTAAAAGGCATCCCAATGATTCGGAGTTTTTAGATCTTGATGCAAAAATTGGTAAAAGTGGGATTGAAGAGGTCAAAACTTTACATAGCAATGAACCCACTATTTTGGATTTCAAGGAATTTAATTATGATAATTGCTCTTTGATAGATTTTATTTCCTTGTTGCAATCCGTGTTAAATTCTCCTCATGCTTATGATCAAACACAAAGCTTTGACTAAACATATCGTTGATGCTTTATTACAATCTTATGAAGAAAAACTTGAATTAGAAGTTTCTATTCCTAGAAAACTTTATGATGAGTGGGAACCTACTATTAAAATTAAGATTAAAGATCATGAATGCTATGATTTATGTGATTTGGGTGCTAGTGTTTCCACGATTCCAAAAACTTTGTGTGATGTGTTAGGTTTCCGTGAATTAGATGATTGTTCTTTGAATTTGCATCTTGCAGATTCCACCATTAAGAAACATATGGGAAGGATTAATGATTTTCTTATTGTTGCAAATAGGAAGTATGTGCCCGTAGATTTCATTGTTCTTGATATAGATTGCAATCCTACATGTCCTATTATTCTTGGTAGACCTTTCCTTAGAACGATTGGTGCAATTATTGATATGAAAGAAGGAAATATTAGATTCCAATTTCCGTTAAGGAAAGGCATGGAACGCTTTCCTAGAAAGAAAATTAAATTACCTTATGAATCTATTATGAGAGCCACATATGGATTGCATACCAAAGATGACAATACCTAGATCTATTCTTGTTTTTATGCCTAGCTAGGGGCGTTAAACGATAGCGCTTGTTGGGAGGCAACCCAATTTTATTTTTGTTCCTTGCTTTTTGTTACTGTTTAGCAATAAATAATTCATCTAGACTCTGTTTAGATGTGTTTTTATATTTTAATTAGTGTTTGTGCCAAGTAGAACCTTTGAGAAGACTTTGGTGAAGTCTTTGTAATCTTGCTGTAAAAAACAGAAATTTTAACGCTCACGAGATTAGCTGCCCTTTTTTACTGGAGAGTGATTTTAGGTTGATTCTTTTTGAATATGATTAACAGATAAAGACCTCATGTTCACAAAATTATTTAATAAATTTTGGAGTTCTAGAAGTATACGTTTGATACAGATTACTACAGACTGTTCTGTTTTTGACAGATTCTGTTTTTCATGTGTTGTTTGCTTATTTTGATGAATCTATGGCTAGTATCGGGGGTATGAACCATATAGATGTTGGAATATAGTAGGTTTAACACCAATATAAATAAAGAATGAGTTCATTACAGTACCTTAAAGTGGTGGTTTGTTTTCTTACACTAACGGCGCTCATGAGATTTTCTGTTTAAGTTTTGTGTTGTGAAGTTTTCAAGTTTTTGGGTAAAGATTTGATGGATTTTGGAATAAGGAGTGGAAAGAGCCTAATATTGGGGATTCCCAAGGCACCCCAAGGCAAATTCAAGTACAACCAAAAGCCTAAGCTTGGGGATGCCCCGGAAGTCATCCCCTCTTTCGTCTTCGTCTATCGGTAACTTTACTTGAGGCTATATTTTTATTCACCACATGATATGTGTTTTGGTTGGAGCATCTTGTATGATTTGAGTCTTTTATTTTTAGTTTACCAAAATCATCCTTTCTGTACACACCTTTTGGGAGAGACACACATGAATCGGAATTTATTAGAATACTCTATGTGCTTCACTTATATCTTTTGAGCTAGATAATTTTGCTCTAGTACTTCACTTATATCTTTTTAGAGCACATTGGTGGTTTTATTTTATAGAAATTATTGATCTCTCATAATTCACTTATATTATTTTGAGAGTATTTTAGAACAGCATGGTAATTTTCTTTGGCTATAAAATTAGTCCTAATATGATAAGCATCCAAGATGGGTATAATAAAAACTTCCATATAAAGTGCATTGAATACTATGAGAAGTTTGATACTTGATGATTGTTTTGAGATATGAAGATGGTAATATTAGAGTTGTGCTAGTTGAGTAATTGTGAATTTGAGAAATACTTGTGTTGGAGTTTGCAAGTCCCGAAACATGCAGTATGGTAACCGTTGTGTAACAAATTTGAAGCATGAGGTGTTTCTTTGATTGTCCTCCTTATGAGTGGCGGTCGGGGACGAGCGATGGTCTTTTCCTACCAATCTATCCCCCTAGGAGCATGCGCACAGTGCTTGGTTTTGATGACTTGTAGATTTTTGCAATAAGTATGTGAGTTCATTATGACTAATGTTGAGTCCATGGATTATACGCACTCTCACCCTTCCATCATTGCTAGCCTCTTCGGTACCGTGCATTGCCCTTTCTCACTTTGAGAGTTGGTGCAAACTTCACCGGTGCGTCCAAACCCCGTGATATGATACGCTCTACCACACATAAACCTCCTTATATCTTCCTCAAAACAGCCACCATACCTACCTATTATGGCATTTCCATAGCCATTCCGAGATATATTGCCATGCAACTTTCCACAGTTCCGTTTTATGACACACTTCATCATTGTCATATTGCTTTGCATGATCATGTAGTCGACATCGTATTTGTGGCAAGGCCACCATGCATAATTTTTCATACATGTCACTCTTGATTCATTGCCCATCCCGGTACACCGCCGGAGGCACTCATATAGAGTCATATTTTGTTCTAGTATCGAGTTGTAATCCTTGAGTTGTAAATAAATAAAAGTGTGATGATCATCGTTATTAGAGCATTGTCCCGTGTGAGGAAATAAAAAAAAAGAGAGAAAGGCCAAACAAGAAAGAGAGAAAGGCCAAAAAAAGAGAAAGGCCAAATAAAAAAGAGAAGGCCCAAAAAAATGAGGGAAAAAAGAAAAGGGACAATGCTACTATCCTTTTTCCACACTTGTGCTTCAAAGTAGCACCATGATCTTCATGATAGAGAGTTTGTTATTTTGTCACTTTCATATACTAGTGGGAATATTTCATTATAGAACTTGGCTTGTATATTCCGACAATGGGCTTCCTCAAATGCCCTAGATCTTCTTGAGCAAGCAAGTTGGATGCACACCCACTTAGTTTCTTTTGTTGAGCTTTCATACATTTATAGCTCTAGTGCATCTGTTGCATGGCAATCCCTACTCCTCGAATTGACATCAATTGATGGGCATATCCATAGCTCGTTGATTAGCCGCGCTGATGTGAGCCTTTCTCCCTTTTTTTCTTCTCCACACAACCTCCATTGTCATATTCTATTCCACCCATAGTGCTATGTCCATGGCTCGCGCTCATGTATTTCCTGAAAGTTGAAAAAGTTTGAGAATACTAAAGTATGAAACAATTGCTTGGCTTGTCATCGGGGTTGTGCATGATGAGAGCATTTTGTGTGACGAAGATGGAACATGGCCGAACTATATGATTTTGTAGGGATAAGCTTTCTTTGGCTATGTTATTTTGAGAAGACATAATTGCTTAGTTAGTATGCTTGAAGTATTATTACTTTTATGTCAATATTAAACTTTTGTCTTGAATCTTTCGGATCTGAACATTCATGCCACAATAAAGAAAATTACATTGAAAATTATGTTAGGTAGCATTCCATATAAAAAATTTTGTTTTTATCATTTACCTACTCAAGGATGAGCAGGAATTAAGCTTAGGGATGCTGATACGTCTCCAACGTATCTATGATATTTGATTGTTCCATGCTATTATATTATCTGTTTTGGATGTTTAATGGGCTTTAATATGCTCTTTTATATTATTTTTGGGACTAACCTATTAACCGAAGACCCAGTGCAAATTGCTGTTTTTTGCCTATTTCGGTGTTTCGCAGAAAAGGAATATCAAACGGAATCCAAACGGAATGAAACCTTCGCGAGGATCTTTCTTGGAACAAACGCAATCCAGAAGACTTGGAGTTGAAGTCTGGAACCCCGCGAGGCGGCCACGAGGCAGGAGGGTGCGCCCAGGGGGGGTAGGCGCGCTCCCCACCCTCGTGGGCCCCTCGTAGATCCACCGACCTACTTGTTTCGCCTATATATACTATTATACCCGTAAAACATCCAGGGGAACCACCACCGCAACCTTCTGTACCCATGAGATCCCATCTTGGGACCTTTTCCGGCGATCTGCCGGAGGGCGATTCGATCACAGAGGGCTTCTACATCAACACCATAGCCTCTCCGGTGATGCGTGAGTAGTTTACCACAGACCTTCGGGTCCATAGTTATTAGGTAGATGGCTTATTCTCTCTCTTTGGTTCTCAATACAAAGTTCTCCTCGATGTTCTTGGAGATCTATTCGATGTAATACTTTTTGCAGTGTGTTTGTCGAGATCCGACGAATTGTGGGTTTATGATCAAGATTATATATGAACAATATTTGATTCTTCTCTGAATTCTTTTATGCACTATTTGATATCTTTGCAAGTCTCTTCGAATTATCGGTTTAGTTTGTCCTACTAGATTGATCTTTCTTGCAATGGGAGAAGTGCTTAACTTTGGGTTCAATCTTGCGGTGCTCGATCCTAGTGACAGAAAGGGAACCGACATGTATTGTATTGTTGCCATCGAGGATAAAAAGATGGGGTTTATATCATATTGCTTGAGTTTATCCGTCTACGTCATGTCATCTCGCCTAATGCGTTACTCTGTTCTTATGAACTTAATACTCTAGATGCATGCTGGATAGCCGTCGATGTGTGGAGTAATAGTAGTAGATGAAGAATCGTTTCGGTCTACTTGACATGGACGTGATGCCTATGTTCATGATCATGCCTAGATATTCTCATAACTATGCGCTTTTCTATCAATTGCTCGGCAGTAATTTGTTCACCCAAGGTAATATATGCTATCTTGAAAGAAGCCACTAGTGAAACCTATGGCCCCCGGGTCTACTTTACATCATATAAGTTTCCGGTCTATAATTCTAGTTTACTATTTATTTTGCATTCTTTATTTTCCAAGCTATACAACAAAAATACCAAAAAATATCTTATTATATTTATCAGATCTCACTTTTGCAAGTGGCCGTGAAGGGATTGACAACCCCTTTATCGCGTTGGTTGCAAGGTTCTTGATTGTTTGTGCAGGTACTAGGCGACTTGCGTGCTATCTCCTACTGGATTGATACCTTGGTTCTCAAAAACTGAGGGAAATACGTACGCTACTTTGCTGCATCACCCTTTCCTCTTCAAGGGAAAACCAACACATGCTCAATAGGTAGCAGTTTGATTCATTCTGATCATTGCATCCATGGAGATGGCACACCAAGCATCGCAAAGTGTAAGGCCCTCCTTTTGGTTGTAGCTTTGGGTGCAGGTACTTGCGGCCTTGATGCTTGATTCGGTCACCTCCACCACCTCCTCCTCGGCCACCACCTCCTCTGCCTCCTCCATGTCTTGGGTGGCCGAATGATCAAAAAATGAGTCACCATAGTTGAGATCATCAAGGCCAACGGTGGCCGAGGGCTCCAACGATGCAAGGAATTCGACCGTGGTCATCTCCGCTCTACAATGTCAAAGCAAGCACTATAAACCCTCACTACCGATCATGAACAATCACTATAGAATCCTAACGGGACACATGTTTTTTACCTTGTTGGCATTTCATCGAGCACTTGGCGGCCGCATTTTTTGTTGTCGGCCGCGGCTGCCGTTCACGCCGGAGCAGTCGCCTTAGGGGCAGCCGGAGTTGCCACACGAGGCAGAGGCCTTGCACGAGCTGACGCCACGGTCTTCTTCATCTTCTTCTTGGCAGCCGCCTCGGCGAGCGCCAATTCCACCGTCATCGCCTTTCGAGCCTTTTGCCTCCAGTAGGTGCGGCGGAAAGGCAGCCCGCCGTTTCCGGAGACGCAATGGCCATGCCAGACACCATTGGCGCGATTGGAGGTGGCCCTTGGACGCGGTGGTCCTTTGTCATCCCCAAGGTTTTTTCGGCACTGGCGACGGCGCGTGGGTGGATTCCGGTGGCGATTCACCGGCGTCGGCGACCGGTGGGGTGAGCGGGGGGGTGTTGGCTATCCATTCCGGCCGGCTTGGAGGTCATCAGTGACGGCAGTGGGGGCGGGAGGTAGTGCGACGCGGGAGGAGAGACTCGGTTTTACTCGACCTTCCAAAGTTGGAATAAATTTAGGGAAATTTTTGGGGGAATAGGGAGTTGGAGTAAAAAAGTACCCTGTTAACTCTTTTAGGGGATCGGCTAGGTCCGCCATAAGGGAGTAAATTGAAAATTTTACTCCCTTCTGGCCTTTTAGGGGATCGGTTAGAAATGCCCTGAGGTTTATGTGAGGCTAGATTTCCGATGGGATGGTTAGGAGGGCAGTGGTATTCCGGCGGTGTATGTTCAGTAGGAGGAGACGTTCCCGTCGACTACAAAGATATCAATATCAAGATAATGTGCCGGCTCAGTCTTTCGAAGATGCTCATAGGGATAGGGTGTGCGTGTGTGTGTGTTCATAGGGATGAGTGTATGTGCATACGTATGGGTGTTTGCATCTGTGTTGTTTCCCCAAAAAAGGCTCTCGTCCCGCTTTATACATGAACAACAGCAATTAACATGTGGCTGAATGGTTATGAAGACAGTGGTATTCCCAGGCTATAAGGGTTCAAGTAATAGACTTGACATTGGTGCTCACATTTTTCTATATTTATTTCAGATCTTCCTGTGATGTGCGTTCACTAGAAGAAAATGTTTCCGTCGACTGCGAAGATGTCTGTGGCGACTTTGTCAATCTCAAGATGATGTGTACGCTCGGCCTCTCGGAGGTGCTCATAGGTAGGGTGTGTGCGCGTGCATTCATAAGAGTGAGTGTATGTGCGTATATATGAGCATCTATAATATTTATCCAAAAAAAGGCTTTTGCCCCGCTTTATAAATAAAACAACAATGGACTGGCATGTGGTTGGATGGTTAGGAGGACAGAGGTATTACTAGCTCACCGGGTTCAAGTCCTAGACTTACACTGGTGCTTGCATCTTTCTGAATTTATTTTAGGCCTTCCGCGATGTGTGTTCAGTGAGAGGAGATGTTCCTGTCAACTATGAAGGCGTTTGTCGCAATGGGTACCCATTAGCACCATTAGCCTGTACCCGCGGGTAAAAGACCCATTAAGATATGGGTATGGGACAAAATTTATCCATGGTTATATAAATAGGAAAATTTCAAACCAATCGGATAGAGCGGATATGGGTATTGGATCGAATAACCCATCCCCGTATACCCATGTACCATGTATCCGTATAAAATCTCGCAAGGACGACTCAATTACCTCTACAATTTTATCGTGACTTCGTTAACTTAAAAGTACGACTAATTGACAGCTTTTGTTTATGATTGTTTGTTGTTGTTTTGATATATTGTTGTTTTATGAGAAAGTGATGTCGTTTATTAGAATTTGTTGTTGTGTATGATATGCTTTCGTTTTTTTACGGTGTGTGCTCTTGTTTATAAGTATGCGATTCTGTTAAGATGTGTTGTTGTCTATAAATTATGATTCTATGATATTGTTTATGACTATGTGTTGCTCAAACTAATACTTTGCAAACGTGGGTATTTTTATCCACGGTACTCAATTTCCCCGCAGGGTGTCAGGTATGGGGGGAAATTCTTTCGTTGGCGAGTATGGGTATGAATGATGGGTAAGCTCAAGTGGGACGAGTAAGGGTATGGTGTGGCTCCACTCGTACCAAAACCCGGTGTCATCTCTAGTGGCGACTTCATCAATCTTCAAAATGATTTGTCGTCTCAGTCTCTCGGAGGTACTCATAGGGGTAGGATGTGTGTGTGCATTCATAAAAGTGATTGTATGTTCGTATGTATGGGCGTATGCATCCATACTATCTTTAAAACCACCATACAAGCCAACGCAGACCACAAATGCCACAACACCATCCACACTCACCTAAGGCAAGATACACAGATGCCAAATACCAAAAGGTACAACACCTCCAAATGACTCAAAAACTACAAAATGACACTAAGCATCGCTACGGAGCCGTTGGAGCTCTATGCGGCGAACACATCGCAAAGAGGTGAAGCTGAAGTTGACGAACTGTGCCCTCCAAGACGGTGCCTTCAGAAAGGACGCTACAGAGCAACCACAACAGACACATCAAGTAGGTGATGACGTCCACGGGTGTCGCCTCTGTCAGCCCGGCCAAAGCCAGACAATGTTTTCACCACGACATGCATACTCCGCCTATGCCCAAGGTGCGGCGAATCACAACGGCAATCGCACACCGCCATAGAAAGTCAAAACGCCAGCCACCACACCGCCCACACGACCATGGCCACTAGCTACCTGCACATGAGCCGCTTGCTCAAACCATGAGCACCGCGGCTCTCACCACCCAGGAAACAAGACATCTAGAGTCCCTCCATGGCTATGAGCGATGGACCGACCTGCAACCTATTGGGTAATGTTGCATGGAAAACAAAAAAAATTCTACGCACACACAAGATCTATCCATGAAGATGCATAGCTACGAGAGGGGGATAGCATCTAAATACCCTTGTAGATTGCTAAGCGGAAGCATATATAACGTGGTTGATGTAGTCGTACTCTTCGCGATCCGATCACGATCCAACTGATCTAGTGCCGAACAGACTGCACCTTCGGTTTTAGCACATGCGCGGCTCGATGACGTCTCCTCCTTCTTGATCCAGCAAGCGGGAGAGGAGAAGTAGATGGAATCACAACCAACACGATGGCGTGTTGGTGATGGTGGTGGTGGAGCACCGACAACGCTTCGCTAAGCGTCGCCTGAAGGAAATATGCCCTAGAGGAAATATTGAAGTTGTTATTTTATATTTCCTTACTTATATCATGATAAATGTTTATTATTCATGCTAGAATTGTATTAATTGGAAACTTGATACATGTGTGGATACATAGACAAAACACCGTGTCCCTAGTAAGCCTCTACTAGACTAGCTCGTTAATCAAAGATGGTTAAGTTTCCTAACGATAGACATGTTGTCGGTACAACAAACCCTGGGTCTGTTGCCCAGACTGTGCACATGCACGAGAGCAAAATTGAAGCGCCAACTCAAACCAGATTACAAGAAGCTAAGAGATTCGAAGGACCAGCATGCAGATCTGAGGGACCAAGACTAGGCCAGGGAAGCAGGATATCACCAAGAGAAAGGCCTCCTTTGCCGGGCAGGCGAGCTCGGCAAGGGGCAAGGGCCATCCCCAGAAGCAGATGATCAAGGCGCCCCTGTAGGGCCTGCCAGGGCTCGCGGAAGCAAAATCGCCTCACCAACCGCTCCACCAGGACCCACGTTGTCCATCAGTGCGGTGTCAAGCCGCAAAGTGATTAAGTGGCAACCATTCACCACATGGCAGCCCTTTTCTACAGGAGAAGCCCACAGATGACACCCGTCCTGCGACGTGTTAAGCAAGCAGGCGCGGAGCTGGCAAAATAGCCCGACAAGCCTTGCCGGACAACCAATGATGTGACGTTAAGCGGCGCATTTAATGCACCCTGTTAGCCCGCAGAGTTAGGTATGGTAGCACTGTTTTCTATCATATCAATGCATAATGACTACTTTGCCACTGTGGTGACCCCTTAATCTATAAAAGGAGGCCCATGGCAACCGTAGAAAGGGTTAGAAGGTTGGCTTACTCACACGCCCATACGCGTGTAGTCGATGCAGCCCCGAGGCAACCCTTGCCGGGCAAGTGTACTACGCACCACCACCACCTTTCCACCATCAATCCACCAAAGCAGGAGTAGGGTTTTACGCCTCACGGCGACCCAAACTTGGGTAAAACTGCCCGCGTGATCTCTGCCGTGCCACCACATGTTTGTCTGGTCTTTGTGCAACGCGATGTCCCCCTGCCGAACCAGCAAGGGGCCTCCTGGACCCATAGGTGGCCGTGGTTTCCCGCGACATCTTTGGCGCGCCAGGTAGGGGGCTCGCTTGTGCGAACCTGAAGACGTGTGCGGTGTGCGTCATCTTCATCACCATCTTCGTTTGCGACGACGCCATAGGCAATGGCGCCCAAGAAGAAATCTAGTCCTGCAGTTCACCCATCCATCTCGAAGGCTCTGTCACCCGCGGTCTCCAATGATGCGGGGGGCGTCAGAGGCACACAAGGACGCGGACGCTGTTGGGGAAGTGGTCAGAGCAGGCGGCGTCGTCACCGCTTCCCCCGCAGCCGACGCAGGAGCAGGAGGCACCTGAGGGGAACAACATCAGCAACACCCCGACGACCACATTCCCCAAGGTACGGGTGAGGGGGTCACTCCATTTGCGCCCCTCTCTCCCGCCGACGGGCACAACCACAGCAACAGCGCTCGGACCAGGGCGAACCGCCGCCCTCCGGCCGCCCCCACCATGGGTGCGGTCCCAGTGCGTGCACCTCCCCCAGGACGAGCCGACCAAGCTGCTGCGCCCGACGGAGTCACTGGCCCTCGAGCACCATCGCCGCACCACCTCCAGGTGGTCGCCCCGCAACAACAGCGGGGGCACAGTACTACCGCCGCTGGCACCATCAGGAGCCGAGTGATGGTACGGTCGACCTCGTCATCATCCATGCCAAGTGAAACTTCGGAAGCCATGGCGCGGGCTCAGCTGCTGCTGAGGTTTCCGCCAGCGGCCGAGCAGATGGATGAATGGCGAGCCACCATCCAAAGCTTGCTCAGCTTCGCCGAAGCTGGGGGCTCACGGCGAGCTGGCCCGCCACAGCCTCCCCAAACGACAGCAGCGGCTCACGCTGTTGCCCGTACTGAGGAGGCCATCCCCACGATGCAGTCCCCACCACGTCAGCCAGCGTGAGCACGACCAAATCAAGACCCCGACGATGTCTCGATGGCCTCTTCTAACCCTCGATAACGTCCAAGACAACGTCGAGCCCCGGAGGATAGGCGAAGGGGAGACGCGCGTGTCATCGTCAATCGACGCCGCGACGACCTCTGCCAGACCAACAGGTGCGATGGCCTCAACGTTGACGAGCCTGCGCTCGGTGTTGGCTGGTGCCTACCTTTCAAGGTTGGCTGCCCTGCCTTTACACGAGAGCTACGGCAAGTCCGTTGGCCGTCCGTTCGCACGTTCAAGCCAGAGATATCTGAGAAGTACGACGGGAGGCTAAACCCGGCAGAATTCCTGAGCATCTACACCATCGCTGTTTAGGCTGCCGGGGGAAGAGATGAGAAGGTGTTCGCCAACTACTTCCTTTTGGCCCTCAAGTCCAATGTGAGGTCATGGCTGATGCACCTGCCGGAGAACTCCATTTCATCACGGGTAGACCTGTGCCACGAGTTCATCGGTGCCTTCATCGGCGGCCACCAAAAGCCCGGCAGGCCTAGCGACTTGCAGCTTCTCCAGCAGAAGGAAGGAGAAACCCTCCGTAAGTATTTACAGAGATTCAGCAAAGTTCATAGAAATATTCCAAATATCCATCCAGCAGCCATTATAGCTGCCTTCCAGTCCAATGTGCGCAACCGCCGGATTCGTTCTAAGATGAACGTGCGATTGCCCAAGACTGTGAAGGAGCTTTATAAATTAGTAGATAAGTGTGCTTGGGTGGAGGGAGGATGGAAGTTGCCAGGAGAGGAAGATTTTGTCAATGTTGATTCGGAGGATGACGATGAATCAACCAGTCAGAAGAGGGGCAAGAAGCGCGGTAGGAAGCGGAGAGATAAGGCAATGATGACTGTTGAAGGATCGAGCATGCCTAGTACTGGCAAGAAGGCCAAAGCTGAGTCCCCGGGCAAGGAAGCTGTCGCGTGCGCTGACTGCTGGGAAGCCCCTGCTATCGAGAAGGCTGGGAAAGGCGATGGGCCGTACTGCAAGATTCATCGGACCAAGGGCCACGACCTTCAAGAGTGTTATCAGGTTGAGCAGCTTGTCAAGAAACAGAGAGCAGAGTATGAGAAGCGTGATAAGGAGAAATGTCAGAATGTCGCTGGCGGTAAGGGTCGAGGTGGTGAAGCAAACCGCCGCGGCAAACCCCATCAGAACCAAGGAAAGCCCGCTAAGGGACGAGAGAAGGAAACCTGTGATGATGAGAGTGATGGAGGGGATGAAGAGGAAACCAGCGAGCAAGAGTTTCAGAAGGCCACATATGCCATGTGCATTGATGGAGGTGCATCTCTGCACACCTCCCATCGCCAGCTCAAGGGTGGGCGCGCGAGGTCAATGCCGTGGAACAAACGCCAGTGGCCCGGAAGCCGCTCAAGTGGTCCCGCACGCCCATCATCTTTGACGAAGAGGATCATCCTAGTCGTACCACTACGGTAGGATGTTTGCCATTGTTGGTCTCCCAAATAATTTGCAACCTCAAGGTCACAAAGATGTTGGTGGACGGCGGGGCCGGCCGGTTGAATCTGATTTCCCAGGAAGTCATCAGCAGGCTTCAGATAGGAGAAGAAGAGCTAGAGGTTACCGGCACGTTTCAAGGAGTTAATCCCGGCAGGAGCCATCCTAAGGGAAAGATCACGTTGCCGGTAACGTTTGGGGGAGAACTAAACTAACAAACTGAGAAGATTGTGTTTGATGTGGTTGATCTCCCCCCTGCCGTACAATGGGATTCTTGGACGCCTGGCCCTGACTAAGTTCATGGCGGCATCCCACTATGCCTACAACACCTTGAAGATGCCTAGGCCACTGGGAGTCATCACCATCCCATCAAATGAGAAGGATGCAATCATTTGTGTGGACAAGATGTATCGGGACGCAGTAACGGTAGAGGCAGCGGCTGCGGCAGCTCCCGCCAAGGAAAGTAAAGGAAAGAGAAAGGATTGTAGACCTCCAGCAAGGAGCCCGGGAAGCGTGCCCCCACCGGGTGCACCGTTGACGACGTGCTGGAGTGTTCCAACAAGAGATCCAAGGTTGTTGTACCCCAAGTGAAGAAGGTCCCGGCAGGGCTGGCTGGCGTTGATGGTACTTTCACTATCAGCGCCATCCTCGATGACAAATAGGAAAGCGTGCTCGTTGCCTTCCTGTGGGCGAATGTCGATGTGTTTGCTTGGCAACCATCTGATATCCCCGCTGTTCCCAGGGAGGTAATCGAGCACCACCTTGCTGTCTTCCCACATGCCCGACCTGTCAAATAGAAAGTCCGGAAGCAGGCCTTGGAGAGGTAGCAGTTCATTGTAGAAGAGATCAAGAAACTTGAGGCAACTGGTTTGGTCAGAGGAGTACTGCATCCTACATGGTTGGAAAATCTAGTGGTAGTCCGGAAGGCTAACGGGAAGTGGAGACTTTGCATTGATTTCACAGATCTCAACAAAGCTTGCCTGAAAGACCCATTCCCTTGTCGCGTATCGACCAGACTGTGGACTCCACTTTAGGTTGTGATTTGCTTTCCTTTCTAGACGCATACTCTGTGTTGGGGATATTACCACTAGGGGTAAACCGGCCAGAACAGGCCGGGTTAACTTCACCAGCAGTTGAACATGTTAAAGCCCAAGTAGGTAGCAGAGGGTTTAAGGCCCATAGCCGGTTTATGCCAGTAGTTGTAAACCGGCGTCAGTATGTATCTTGTGTTGTAAGTTAGGAATAGTAGAGACCGAGCCGGATACATCTATGAACCGGCGCCGGGACTCTGTAAACCGACGGGCATCACTCGTGTATATAAGGGGATGACCCGGCGGCGGTTTGAGACAGACAACCACAACTCGAGGCCTAAGCGACTTGTTTGCTCCTAGTCATGAAACACCATCAATTCCATCACAACTAGGCGTGGCTTTTACCTTCATTGAAGAGGCCGAACTAGTATAACTCTCGTGTCCTTGTGTCCGCTTTAACCCCTTCAAGTTAACCCGTAGCAATGGCTCCACGACTAAGTCCTTTCACGAGGACATCTGCGTGACAAACCCACGACAGTTAGGCGCCCACCGTGGGGCTATCGCATCGATGGTTTGGCGCTACGGGAGGGCAAGTTCGAAGGACTCAAGGGCTATGCTGTGGGCCGGATGACCAAGAGTCGTCGCGGCAAGCTCTACATTGACGACGCAGGATGGGGCCCCGAGGTTGGCTCAATTGAGTACGGGTACCGGGTCCCCTTTGGGGGCATACACATCTTCATCGGCAAGATCGGTGAACCGGGTCCTGAGCCGGACATCTGCACCGACCTCGTCGAGACGGCTCAGCGTGCGAGATCTGCCCAGGTTAAACCGGCCGTGAAGCGTGCCTTCGTGGGGATTATCCACGGAGGAGAATGTGAGGACAGATCGGGATATGGTAGCGAGACCGTCGTCTATTCCGGCGACGAGTCCTCAACCGGAGAAACCGAATCGCTGTATCGGTTGCAAGATGACCGGATCGGGGGCTGTTCCGATGGCGATAGTATTCCGGACCCCTCAGATCTGCCCAACCGGGTTGAAATATTCATGGCCGGTACGCAAGCGGAAATCCACTCTTCGACCGCAGCAGCAATGCTCTCCGGATCATCAGCGGCAGCGGCAGCCGGGGCAGGAGGTCCCGTGCGCCCGCCGGCTCAAGTCTTATATGATCTGTTTGATGCGCTAGCTATGCTCATGGCAGAGGCCAACCCGGCGGATCAGGATGCCCACAATGCAGAAATTGCAAAGGTGAGGGAGCAGATCGCTCGAGCCAAAACCGACTGGCCGAGAACAACAGATGGCCGCAGAGCGGGCCGCTTTAAACGCCAGGCCTATAAGCTTATCTTTGGATCGAGCAACGTCACATGAGGTCTTGAAGCGGAAGCACATGTCCCGCTTGCCTTTGGCTTTCGGCGCTTGAAACCTCTTTCACACCCGGGAGCGAGGACCAAGAATCCGCCAGAGATAAACCGGCGAGGCACTGGCGGCGCGCCGGTCCAACCTCGCCTAATGGAACCTCCTCGGCAAGAACAATATCGTACCTCGGCCGGTCCAGACACCTCCGGGTCATTATTCCAATCCTATGGACAATCTTGTCGCTGCCGCTTCACGATTGGAGGCCATCCCGATCGAAGGTGATTCTCCGCAGGCGGTGGAGACACGCCGGGTCAAGGAGCTCCTTTGGACCGCTTTGATTCAACAGGAGGCATACTCATACAGCCGTGACCGGATTCATTCCACCCCTCGTCCGAGCCGGAGCTACAGTAGGCGTGTGGAGGAGCCCACCGTATCAAGCAATGCACGAAACTGTGAAGCGGCCCATGGCAATAACCCGGCAGGCGGTCTTCGTGATGCTCAGGAAGTGGTAGACCGGGCCCGGGCACGCAGGGAGGCCGAGTTAGCAGCACAAGGCGAGGCACGTCAACTTCGCCGGTTAGTCCTACTATCTCGGTCGAGCCAGGGTCACTTCTAGTTCCTTGGGGTGCCTGTCTCGTCCTCGCTCTCACGCAATGTGCGCTACCTAAAGACTTCAAGGGTCCGCGCAAGGTACCAAATTACTGCCGATTTGTCTCCAGAAGCATGGGTAGAGAGTTACAGATGGCCATGGAGATGCTAGATGTGGATGAGGTCGCATGTGCAAAGTACTTTACCATGATGCTTGAAGGGACGGCTCGTACTTGGTTAAAAGGCTTGCCGCCCAATTCTATCAGCTCATGGGCCCAGTTGCGAGCCCGGTTTATCCAGAATTTTAAGGATACCTGTAAACAGCCCATGCCAATAGTGGACTTAGCGGCCTGTGTCCAGGAGGATGGAGAGTCGACAACCCATTGGGTGCGCCATGTCTTGGAAATTTTGCACTCGTCAGACCGTATCAACGCTGATTCTGCGATTATAACTCTGAAAGGCAACTGCCGGTTTAAGCCTCTGAAGTTAAAATTGGGGCGAATGAAGCGGTTTTGTAACGACATGGGCACCCTCATGGGCGCTTTAGTGAAGTATGCTGATTACGATAGTACCAAGGATCCAGTCCGAGGATGACAAGGCGGGGAAGGGAAAAAAACAAGCAACTCCAAGGCGACAACACAACACGACAGGTCATGGGAACGGAGGCAAACGTAAAGCAGATGGCAGCATAGATTTCGTGGCTAATACTAACTCGCAGGACAAGGGTCAGCGACGCAAGGGTAAAGCGGCGAATCGTGGTGGAGCCCCAAATCCTAACCCGGATCGCCTAAACTATTTGTTGAACCAGCCCTGTCCAAAGCACGGGACGAAGGAGGTGCCAACCAACCACCTTTGGAAGGACTGTTACATTATGCAGGAGTTCAAGAATTCGAATGCTTTCCGTTATGATCACGGGTCAGGTGGCGGTTTAGGATCCGGTTTCCATGGGCCGGGTCACGATGGAGGAGCTTCCGGTTCAGGCTTCAATGGTAATCAGGATGGACATAACAATCAGAATAGTCAGAATAACCAAGGTGGTTACAGTCAGCAGCAGCAGTCGGGTTACCAGAGCCATCCAAAGCAGTTGAATAGTGGGTAATGTCATGTTTTCACGACTAGCTTGGATAAGCGAGACCGGAAACTCCATAAGCGAGCGGTGAATTCTATTGAACCGGCCATACCACGTTATTTACGCTGGTCGGAACAACCAATCGTATGGGCGAGAGGATCACCCTCTCCGGGTTGACAATCCGGTCATCTAGCATTGGTGGTAGCCCCTCGGTGGGAGGTTATAAATTCACCAAAGTGCTCATGGATGGAGGGAGCAGCATTAACATCTTATATTATGAGACCTTCCGCCGTATGGGGCTGACAGATAAAAATCTTAAACCGTCCAATATAGTATTCCATGGTGTGGTACCTGGCAAGTCAGCATATCCTGTTGGCAAGATAGCTCTGGAGGTGGCCTTTGGGGACGATCATGATTCCCGGTCCGAGACGCTGACTTTTGAAGTGGTGAAGATCCGGAGCCCATATCATGCTCTATTTGGGCGGACGGCTTATGCCAAATTCATGGCACGTCCTTGTTATATCTATTTACCGCTCAAGATGCCGGGTCACAAGGGAACGATAACGGTTCATGGAAGCCGCAAGATTGCTTTGGAATGCGAGGAAGGTGATGCGGCCTATGTAGAGTCGGTTTGTGCTACGGAGGAGTTAAAATATTCCAAGGACAATGTTGATCCGGCAGACATGACCCCGTTGAAGAAGCCAACTACAAAGCATGATCCGGATTTAAAGTTCAAATCGGCGGCTGGGACTAAGCTTGTTGACTTCGTGCCTGGCGATTCGTCCAAGCAGTTCACTATCAGTGCCAATTGGACCCGAAATAGGAAAGCGCGCTCATCGAGTTCATCCATGAGAATCGGGACATTTTTGCATGGAAGCCTTCTGACATGCCAGGTGTATCGAGGGAACTCGCTGAGCACACTCTTAATGTTGATCCTAAGTACAAACCGGTGAAGCAGTTTCTCCACCGGTTTAACGAGGAACGGCGCAGCTATTGGAGAGGAGGTGGCGGGCTCTTAGCGGCGGTTTTATTGTTGAAGTCTTCCATCCGAATGGTTTGCTAATCTGTCTGCTGGTTCTTAAGAAAAATGACACTTGGCGCATGTGTGTGGATTACAGACCTTAACAAAGCCCATCCGGCGACCCCTTTGCCCTCCCCGCATTGACCAGATTATTGATGCCACCGCGGGATGTGGCGTTTGAGTTTTCGGGCGCATATTCTGGTTATCATCGATCAAGATGGCGTTAAGGACCAAGAGAAGACATCGTTCATAACTCCCTTTGGAGCCTTCTGCTATGTATCTATGCCTTTTGGGCTCAAGAGCGCCCAGGCAACTTATCAACGGTGTGTACAAAATTGCCTTCATAAACAGATCGGCCGTAATGTGCATGCCTATGTGGATGATATTGTGGTCAAGTCAAGGGAGAAGGAGACGCTGATTGACGATTTGAAAGAAACCTTTGATAACCTAAGGACTTACAAGATGATGCTCAACCCGACCAAATGCGTTTTTGGTGTACCGGCAGGCAAGTTATTGGGTTTTCTGGTGTCCAACAGGGGAATTGAAGCTAATCCGGAGAAGATTACAGCTATCACCTCCCTGGCTAAACCGAAGTGTATCAACGACGTTCAGCGCTTGGCGGGACAGATTGCGCGCTAAGCGGTTTATCGGCCGCCTCGGTGAGAAGGCGATTCCTTGTACCGAATCTTTGAAGAAGACGGATCAATTAAATGCAGTTTGACTCTTGATGAAGCATTTGAGGACTTAAGCGACAATTAGCCAATCCACCCGTTCTTGCAGCTCCGATTGACAAGGAACCATTACTACTATATGTAGCGGCTAATGCTCGTGCGATCGGCGTGGCTATTGTGGTGGGCGCAAAGAGGCGGGCAAGGAGTATCCGGTTCAGCGTCCGGTTTACTATATCGACAAGGTACTTATTGAGTCCAAGCAAAGGTACCGCATTGGCGAAACTAGTGTATGGAGTTTTCATGGCGGCGGAAGCTTAAACAATACTTCGAGGACATCCTATCACAAAGGTCACTCTGCTCCTTTGGGAGATATAATTGAATGTGGAGGCGATCGTCGGATTGCCAAGTGGGCTATAGAGCTTGGGTCGCACGGTTTGCAATTACCTCGGACGACGGTCAAATCTCAAGCACTTGTTGATTTCATCAATGATTGGGCGGAGCTACAAGCACCAAGAGAAGCGGATCACACTTATTGGACTATCCATTTTGATGGGTCCAGAAATTGAGGGCTCGGGGCTGAGTCGATTAACTTCCCCACGAGGTGATAAGTTCATTACGTTCTCCGCTTAATGTTCCCTTGTACTAACAATGTAATCGAGTATGAAGCTTTGCTCCATGGTCTTCGGATGGCAAAGGAGATAAATCTCAGCCGGTTAAATGCTTGGTGACTTCGGACTGGTGGCTCGGCAAGTTTACGGCACTTGGGATTCAAGGATCCGCTCATGGCAGCCTATCGTCGTGAGGTGGATATGGTTGCGGGCCACTTTAAGGGTTACCAGGTGGATCATGTGGATGACGGAAGAACGAAGCGGCGGACACCTTAAGCCGGGCCGGTTCTCGGCAGAACCGGTCCCGCCTAATGTCTTTTTAGATGTTACGCATAACCCGTCCGTCAAGCTCCCTGGTGAAGAGGATTTGGCTATTCCAGATCCGGAGGCTCAATTGGTGGCAGCCCTACACGTCATACCGGATTGGACAGTTCCTTATCTTGCATACATGAACCGGGGCGAGTTAACAGAGGACGAGACTCTGGCCAGGCAGATAGTCCGGCGATCCAAGTCCATGACAATTATCAATGGTGAGTTGCATCATTGCAGCGTGACGAGCGCGTTCAGCGTGTGTGTCCCCTGAGGAAGGCTGTGAAATTTTGCGTGAAATCCATGAAGGGGATTGTGGTCACCATGCCGGTTGAAAGTCTCTGGTAGCTAAGGCGTTTCGTCATGGTTTCTACTGGTTGACTGCCCATGCTGATGCAGAGGACCTAGTGAGATGATGTGATGGCTGTCAGAAATTTTCAAGGCGCGTTCATGTGCCGGCTCAAGAATTGAGGATGATTCCAATTACTTGGCCGTTTGCGACTTGGGGGCTGGATATGGTTGGACCCTTCAAAAGGTCCAAGGACAAGAAGACCCACCTTTTGGTGGCAGTGGACAAGTTTACAAAGTGGGTTGAAGCGGAGCCCGTTAGCAAGTGTGATGCAGCCATGGCGGTTCAATTCATTAAAAATGTGATTTTCCGGTTTGGCTTTCCACACAAGATATCATCGATAATGGTACCAACTTGTCCAAGGGCGCTATGAAGGAGTTTTGTGAGCATGAGCACATCCGGCTTGACGTGTCATCAGTAGCTCACCCACAGTCCAATGGCCAAGCAGAGCGGGCTAACCAAGAGATCTTACGGGGCATCAGGCCCCGGCTTATGGTTCCTTTACAACGAACACCGGGATGTTGGGTTGAGGAGTTACCATCTGCGTTATGGAGCATCAACACCACGCCCAACAGGTCGACAGGATACACACCGTTCTTCATGGTCTATGGAGTGGAGTCGGTCCTCCCCAGTGATATCCGTCACGATTCACCTCGTGTAGCAGCGTATGTTGAAGCGGACAACGAGGAAGCACGGCAAGACGCTTTGGACCTGTTGGACGAGGAGCATGACATTGCCGCCGCCCGTTCGGCGATTTACCAACAGGATCTTCGTCGATATCACAGTCGCCGAGTTAGAACCAGAACCTTTCAAGAAGGAGATCTGGTGCTTCGACTCATCCAAGACCAGACTGATATGCACAAGTTATCCCCACCTTGGGAGGGACCTTTCGTGGTCAGCAAGAATCTGCACAACGGGTCGTACTATCTGATCGATGTTCGAGAGCATAAAGATTCACGCACGTCAGAGGAGGAGACCAACAGGCCCTGGAATATAGCTCATCTTCGGCCTTACTATACTTGAGCCATATGCTGTGCTTATGTACATATTACGACAATGTATATATTATGATCAATATAATAAACCGGAGCCTTAGCTAAAGCGGGGTCTCTGTTATTTTTATATCATGTGTGGTTACACGGAGTTTTTTTATCTTAAAGCAACCTCCGATTTACCCCTTGAGTTAGCTTTTCAAACAAGCTTTGTATCATGTCTCTAGGGGGCTTGTTCGTATCCGAACCAATGCAACACCTTTAGACCGGTGAAAGCCACAAGATCACTTGGGGACTTGGTCATGTCTGAACCAGTCACGCCTCTTGATCGGCCTAAGGCCACAGAATCACTTGGGAGCTTTGGTCGAACCCGAACCATCGCTACACCTCTTGATCGGCGTCATGCCACTGCATCGTTTGGGGACCTTGGCTGACTTGAACCATAGCTACGCCTGTCGGGGGCTTGGTCGCGTCCGACCACGGTAATGCCACTTGATCGGCTCAGATAGCCTCTTTTTTGCAAATGATTCTATTTGTCTTTGCTGGAGATACATTTCTCTTATTTGCATATGTTTTGTTGTGTTCTTATACCAACGACCGTTAAGCCGGTTCGACTGTCAATTGACGGAACACGGACTATTCTTGATCCGGAGACATCTTGCCCGGTTTGATTTTCTGCTAACCTCCTGTTTTGGGGTAATACTAGTCTTTTCTATAAACCGGAATGGTTACTCGGTAACCCGACCTTATATTCACAGGAGCTGTTCTCCTGCGATAGTGTTTTTCTTAAAATGCTCCGGTTTACGATTGGCACAGCCAACTTCATGGCCTATGATGGCAGGTATCATATATATTGTTATATTTGATCATATGTTTAAATCTAAGAAGTTATCTTTGATTTCATATACAATCGATATTATGACCCGCCTGGTGGTACAACCACAGCGGCGTTTTAAGACCTTTTTTTTGTAGATAGCGGTTTAACATTAATGATTCAAAGGAAGCATAAGTTGCAATACATATGCACGAAGGCATATCAGCACCAAGTGTGGCAGCTAGTCTATTACACGGCAACATGGTGCCCAGATGAGATAATTGTTTTCCATCATATCGCAATGAAATAGCAAATATAAACCGGTTTTCCGGTTTACGCTTGGTCGCCAGCTCGCTCTGATGGTTGCGGCTCATTCTGCGCCGCTTCAGCTTCTGCTCCTCTACCCAGCAGCTGGAAATCAATAGTTGTCCAGTCGATTCCCATTAATGCTTGAAACACAGCTTCGTCATTGATCAGCAAGAACGGTTCAATGTCAGGAGCGTAAGTATGCTTACGGATTGGAGGGATAAGATTCTCCGCTTCTGGAACTGGTGCGGCCACTCGTTTATTTTGACTATCATATTGAGCTTGATAGTGGGACAGATTTGCCTCTTCAGCCAATTGACAAGCCAGAGGGCGCACTTCCCGGTTTATAGCTCGGAGATCCTCTTCACTGAATTCTGTCCCATCCTCCTTCACGCTTGGGAAGCCTTGGGCCGCTTCAACATGATCAAAATCTGGAACCCATGCTTTTGCCCGGATCAAGGCATTTATAGCGCCAGTTCTAGCAGCAGATTTCTTCAATTCTTCAATCCGGGCAGGAAGCATTGACAACCTCTTGATGGTGTCCTGAATCAAGGTCGGGGTCGGGTTGTTGTGGGAAGCAGTGCTGATGATCCGTTGTGCGCCTGTATACAGTTGTTCTATCAATGTATAGGCGGCTTTCAACTTCTTCCGCACGTCTGATCCCAAGTGGCCAATACGTGTCCCGGAAACATTCAAAGGGTTGGTAAACCAGCTATAATATGAGGAGACATCGGTACTGCAGAACATAAAAATGCTTACCAAAGACGGCAGCGGTCATAGCATGCACTTGACGCTTTACGCTGGTCAGTTCATCTACCACCGGTTTGAGTGCGACTTCACCTTTTTCTCCCTTTGCAATGAAGCGGCCTTTTCAAAGGGCCCAATCTGCCTGCTCCTTGTTGAAATCCTCTTTAAGCTTTTCCATGATGCTTAAAGCGCCGGTTAATTCATCTTTGGCTTTCGAGGTTTCAGTCTGTTGAGATTTCAGGTTTTCTTGAAGATCAGCAACTTGGCTTTCTTTCTTGCTCAGGTCACCCTGCATACAGGTCATCGATTAAAGATTATGATGCAGGATTGAAGTACCAACCACATAACAAGTTATGCCCTTAGTACTTGGGGGCTAATGCATATTTGCTTTTTATCCTACAAAATTCATATAAGTCCCAAGATCAATACAAGTATTCAACTTGGCACTAGGGGGCTAATGGGTATTTGCTCTATCTTCTGGTGGCACTGGAATTCTTACTGTACAAAGTCCCAGTTTAGCTTACTTAAGTTAAACCGGCCCTTGGGGGCTACAGCCTCAAAGTAAAGCTTCACCCAAAAAAGGTTCAAGTCGGAAAGTCCCGGTTTAAGTTACTATCTTCAAATCGTCACTTGGGGGCTATTGGAGTTGACAGATTGAAATACGCAAGGAGAGTCGTATGAAATTTACCTCATATTTATCCTTCATCATTTTTACCAAACCAGCTTCACAATCACGGCTAGTATATAGCCGATTCAGATAGCCGGAATAAAGTTCCTGAGGGTCCAGAGTAGCAAAAGTGGCTAAATCAGTGTTCCATTTGCCTTTACCAAAGGCTGCAAACTCATCTTTTGCGGTGTGCTTGGATAAAACGACAGGATTGCCCTGATCACAATGACTGAAGCCGGTAATAATGACATCATCATCCTTGGCTTCACCGGTTCGCATTGGAGTCGCCGGATTGTCGGTGTGCTTGGAAGGGCTCGCTGTCTTATCAGTTTGGACAGGGCTCGTGGGTTGATTAACAGGGCCTGAGGCATCAACATGCACCTCTTCAGCAGCAACATCATGGTCTTGCGGTGGTGGGTCATCCATCACGTCATCATGGATAGGTTCTTCCGGATCTATCGTTCTGGCCGGTTCAGGAATGTCATCTTCTTCCGCCGCTTTGTCGAGACGAGCTTTTTTGCTGGGCCTAGGCTTGGTCCTGAAAGAGAAAAGATAAGATGAATCCAGTAAATATGGAAAGTACTATATCAAGCAGAATTATTACTAAAATGGCTCACCCAAGCACAATCTTGAGTGGTGGGAGCTGGGTGGCCGAAGACTCGCCGGAAGAAGAATGAGAAGTGCCTTGATAATCGGAGTCAGAGGGATTAAGAGGTTGCCAAATACAACCTGCTTTAGGATAAGCATTGATGAAACAGTTAGAGACCTTAGAACGACGTTTCCGAATCGGACTGTTCGGTAAACCGGCGGAGGTAACTACCTGACCGCTATGCCGGGTTGTGCGGCGAGCTTCGTGCTGTTGTGTCTTCATAAGAAAGTTTCGGTCCAAGTAAGCAAGGGGATGAGAGAATTTAACTTTCCGGTTTGCCCGACGGATTTTTAGTGAAGGTAAAGGATTTGAATCGGAAGAAAGAATGATTACCTTTACAGCATCAGCATGACTGACCTCAGCTTCATCCTGACAATAATTATTATCAATAAGGCATGTGAAAAGTAAACCAAGTGAGTCAAGTGCTACCTCAAGGTCCGGATTACCCACATCGTCATCAGCTGGAGGATCGGAGGAGGCAGTGGTTCTCTTTCGGTGGGCCGGTTTCTTCACAACTCGGGTCTTGGGCCGGATTGCCTTCTCCGGTTTCTCCTGAGGAGTCTTTTTGCTCCAAAATGGATCATCACCCTGTTTGAAAGACGTTAAAGTTAACAGAGGGTATTTAAAGCATGGCTAGCTTTCATAAAGGTATGTGATATGAGGCTTACAGCTGGCAGTTTGTTCTTGGCAGAAAAAGGAAGCGCACGGGTTTGAGCGCAGTGCTTCGTGTTCATTCAACATCTTCTTAACAGCCTCAGTGACTTCATCGTCTGACAACTGGACTTCAATGTGCCGTAGAGGATCGTTTAAGTCTTCTATGTATTCGCACATCAAACCGGAGCGCCGGCTTAAGGGTAGTACGCTCCAAGATATCCAGCAGCGGGCAAGGTCAACTCCGGTCAGCCCATTAGCCATGAAGGCCCGGAGCTTGGATAATTGAGGATCATATTTGCTTCTCTCCCTCGCAGTCAATCTTTGAGGGAAGGGATGTGTATTGCTTAACCATTCCGGACGGTAACCCGGCAAGGGATTTTCTCCATCAGGCGAAGTATCTTTGCAGTAGAACCATGTCGCATTCCATTCTTTGGGATGGTACATGCGATTTAGGCGTGAGGATAAGTAACTTCTTTTCTCTTTTGAATCGCCATGCCGCCTAGTTCTGTGTTGGGGCCGTCTGAAAATTCGGTGCGGTGGTTTAGATGGAAACAATCTCTGAACAGTTCAACTGAGGGCTCCTCTTGAAAGAACACCTCACAAAGCACTTGGAAGTGACAGATATTGGTTACGGAGTTAGGGCCAATATCTTGTGGATGCAATTGGAAGTTGGCCAAGACATCCCGATAAAACTTTGAACCGGGTGGACTGAAACCCCGGGCCAGATGGTCAGCAAAAACAACAACTTCTCCATCCTTGGGTTCCGGAACACTTTCCGGGCCAGGGACCCTCCAGTGAATGACATCTTTTTTGCCCAAAGTGCCAATTTTGACTAAGTTCTCCAGCCGTGTCTCGGTCACTCGAGAAGCGACCCAATTGCACTCATATACTTGCTTGGCCATGGTACAGTCTGCAGAATATTTACATCGGTTTAGAGATATGTTGGAAAGATATATACCAATGCATTCAGTATTAAACCGGAAGAAGTTATTTATAAACCGGAGTTCTGCAAAGCGGCACTATTTAGCTAATCACCGCGGTTCAAGACGAGGGCTAATGGTATATGCCGAGTTATCGATTTTTCTCTGAGCTAAACCGCCTGATTTGAAAATGATGCGAGAATCGTAATCGGTGAAAACAGGTTTCACAGTATTGCTTAACAGTTATTGGATCTGGAGCATGTTCAGAAAAAGAAGTGAATATTCAAGATTTGAAAATGAGCAGATACTGAATCCATGAGCAAAGATACAGATCGATCTATGGCCCTAAGAGGCGTAAGGACAAACGGATGGTAGAAGTTGTCGTTACATGGGACCAAGATTTATAGGTTTATCTGAAGACTGCTATACGAACGAGAAGCATCTGACGAACGCTGAAGAACACAAGAACCCTAGAACAGATCTACGGGGGGAAGGAAAGAAGGCTTACCGGAGCTGAGGAAGAAAAGGAAGGTCGCCGCAGTATTCTGGTATGCTCAGGTTGATGCAGCGGCCAAGGACGGAGCTGAGGTCGACGGCGGCGGCGGAGCTCTGAAGCAGGGCGACGCAAGGAAGACGAAGAAGAAGGGAACGAAGGGGAAAAAGAAATGACCCCTCGGGCCTATTTATAAGGCAAGGAACATGTGTCAGGCGTGAAAATCGAGGAGCAGTGGGGCTTGGAAGCGGAGCTGCCGCCTCGATTCTCGCAGATCTATTA
Organism: Aegilops longissima; assembly: GCA_021605205.1. Lineage (NCBI taxonomy): Eukaryota > Viridiplantae > Streptophyta > Magnoliopsida > Poales > Poaceae > Aegilops > Aegilops longissima. The sequence goes on along the minus strand of CM038679.1, from coordinate 96,433,259 downwards.
ACAAAAGATACTATGGATAACTTTATGATAGGTGACGTCATGCCGGTTCACGACGATCAGAGAAGATGACATCACGACGGTTTACCAGATAATACCAAGATGCAGAAGATGAAGTTTTTACTAAGAATTGACATGAACCTGTTCAAATCAATCTGGGGCCTAATGTTGGGGATATTACCACTAGTAAACCGCCGTAACAGCCGGGTTAACTTCACCAAAGATTGAACATGTTAAAGCCCAAGTAGGTAGCAGAGGGCTTAAGGCCCATAGCCGTTTATGCCATGGTTGTAAACCGGCGTCGAAGATGTATCTTGTGTTGTAAGTTAGGAATAGTAGAGACCGAGCCGGATACATCTATGAACCGGCGTTGGGACTCTGTAAACCGACGGGCGTCACTCGTGTATATAAGGGGACGACCCGACGGCGGTTTGAGACAGACAACCACAACTCGAGGCCTGGGCGGAGCTTGTTTGCTCCCTAGTCATCGAAACACCATCAATTCCATCACAACTAGACGTAGGCTTTTACCTTCATTGAAGGGGCCGAACTAGTATAACTCTCGTGTCCTTGTGTCTGCTTTAACCCCTTCAAGTTAACCCGTAGTGATGGCTCCACGACTAAGTCCTTTCAGGAGGACATCTGCCGTGACAAACCCACGACACTCTGGGTATCACCAAATCTTTATGTCCAAGGAAGATGAAGAGAAGACGTCATTGTCGGTGTCAAAACCGGCCGATCTCGGGTAGGGGGTCCCGAACTGTGCATCTGAGGATCGAAGGTAACAGGAGGCGGTGGACATGATGTTTAGCCAGGTTCGGGCCCTCTTAATAGAGGTAATACCCTACTTCCTGCTTGATTGACTTTGATGAGTATAGGGGTTACAAGAGTTGATCTACCTCGAGATCGTAATGACTAAACCCTAGATGTCTAGCATGTATGATTGTGATTGCCTCTACGGACTAAACCCTCCGGTTTATATAGACACCGGAGGGGCCTAGGGTTGTACAAAGTCGGTTTACAGAGAAAGGAAACTATACGACTAGCCGCCAAGCTTGCTACCCACGCCAGGAAGAACTCCATCCGGACACGGGAAAAAGGCCCTCTATCTTATACCTTCACGGCCCATTAGTCCGGCCCACGTCACATAGTCCGACCATCCGAGGACCCCTTAATCCAGGACTCCCTCAGTAGCCCCCGAACTTGCCTTCAATGACGATGTAGTATCCGGCTTTATGTCTTCGGCTTTGCAAGGTGGGTTCTCCATTGTACTTCAGATTGATGATAGTTCGGCTGCCCATTAAATACTGTTTCTTTACTGCCGTCGCCTCGGCTTCCACATGTCAAATGAATGTGAACAGTCTTGGTGTTTTTACAAAGAACCCCTCGACCAGGTGGGAAAGGCGCCTATATAGAGAGATTGGATCTCAGCAACCATTCCCCACCACGCGGAAATCCTTAGAGCTTGCCGTAGGAAATCGCCCAAACATGGCTAGTGTCCCTAGCGCCTCCTCGCGCCCCAACGGCCCTAAAAAAGGTGACTGGGAAAGTTGTTCGGTATCCCATGCCCATCTGAGCAAACTTCAGATGCACGGGTACCTTCCTCCTGCGGATCTAGTCTCCGTTTGGGCTGGATTAACTCCCATCGATGGCGAAGCTTTGGCGGAGAATTTCCCCAATCCTTCTAAAGAGGAGCGGGTGTGCTTTGTTTCCTTCCTCTTGAGAGGCATAGGATTTCCTATTCATCCTTTCCTCAGAGGTCTACTGGAGTATTACGGCCTTCAACTGCACAATCTGACGCCGGGCTCCATCGTGCACATCGCGGGTTTTGTGGCTCTTTACGAGCTGTTCCTGGGCTGCGAGGCCCATTTCGAGCTATGGCGGAAATTTTTCTGCCTCGTCCCTCACTCCCAAAAGGGATCTATATTCGAGGTGGGCGGCACCGAAGTATGGCGCATAGCCGGGACTGGATACCTGTCCGGCACTCCGAAAAAGGCATCCGAAGAGTGGCCCTCGGAGTGGTTTTATATTGAAGACGTCATTCTTCCAGACGCAATCCGGCGTGGTCTTCTCGAATTCTCCAGCGCTCCTTTAAAGAAGCGCGCCAACTGGCATCCCCGAAGCTTCGAAGAAGAAGATAGTGCGGAGGTCTCGAGACTAACGAGCAAGATCAGAGTACTCGCCAACTCCGGGCTATCTATAATTGAGGTAATGGCAATTACCATAACCCGATGCGTTTAGCCGCTCCAATCTAGAGGTCTCCCCATGTGGAATTATAATGGGGAGGACGATGCGTCCCGTTGTCTGCGCAAAGGTCCAGATAATTTTGCCACCCTGGCCGCTATCTTAGCCGATCTATACAAAGGGGAGAGGAAGACTTCGCTCGTTTAATGTGCCGGGAAGGCTTTTCCATGTATAACCCCATCCCCTAGGTGAGTTTTACAATTATTGGCTTTACTCAACCTTTCTCCAGAGTCTATGTTAGTCGAATTTAATCCGGCTGCTTTTTGACAGGAATGAAGAAAGATCATCGAGGGGATCTACAGCCCCTCTCCACAGCCAGAGGACCATATTCAGGACTTAGATCCCAGATATGAAGAAGATCCGGACATATTTATAGAGCTTAAGGAGGGAGTTTTTTATCAGGCGAGCTATGACGGCAGGGAAGTAGCCATTACAGCCATTACCCCGCCTTCTTCCTTCCTCCCATGTAAGTACCCAGGAGACATCTCCTCCAAAAGATTTTTCCCATTGCACCTCACCCACCGCACTGTCTCATGCTCCGAAGGGGCGACGCTCGTCTCGCCGAGCTGTATCAAAGGTGTCCTCTAAGAAGGCGACACCTGCGTAGAGTGAGTCTTTGAAAAGAAAGGCCCATGGCTATACTATCGAGCCCTTGCTGTCACCAAAGAGGTATAGTTTTTAACACGCACCCGGTGGACAGACCGAATCGTGACGTTTTTCGTTGGGCCGTCTTGCAGAAAGAGCATACGTCGGACTATATCCGGCGACCTCGTCGGCCGTGCATCGACCAATCCGGCCCCGGACCCTGCCCTAAGGACTAGGGTCGATACGGGTAAAATGTCGGATTGTCACCTCCAAGAGGATACAAATAATGTATCCGTCACCAACTCCAAAGTGGAGAGTGCGAGGAATCATCGGCGAAGGAAAGAGGCCATGCGCGAACCAAGTTTCACCGAAGAGGCGTTCAATGCCCTCAGCTCAGCGGATGCATACATCCAAGCTGCTCGGGATGGACTTGCCGGAGCCACTCACCAACTTTCAAAAGATATGCGGGTAGAAACTTAATGTGGATTCAATAATCATATACCAGTAGCCCCGAGACTTGAAGCAGTTGACCCAACTGATTTAAGGGTCGTTTAATGTTATCAGGTACTCACGACGAAAAATAACACGTTGTCTCAGGAGCTTGAAGAATGTCGGACCAAGCTAGCTTTTGCCACCGCCGAACTGGAAGATTTGAAGAAATCCCGGAAGGCTTCGGATGGTAAGCACAACAGTGTCCGGAAAATACGATCCTGTGCCGACAAGGATTTTTTAATATCCATTATTTTATTTATGGCAGCAGGATCGGCAAATCAGTTGGAGGAGAGGCTAAAGGCCACTCAGGCGGACAAGCAACATGCCGAAGGGCAAGACGCTGCTGGTCAACGCGTATTAACACCGACCATTAATGAGAAGAACAAACTGTTGGAAATATGCCCTAGAGGCAATAATAAATTGGTTATTATTATATTTCCTTGTTCATGATAATCGTTTATTATCCATGCTATAATTGTATTGATAGGAAACTCATATACATGTGTGGATACATAGACAACACCATGTCCCTAGTAAGCCTCTAGTTGACTAGCTCGTTGATCAACATATGGTTACGGTTTCCTGACAATGGACATTGGAAGTCGTTGATAACGGGATCATATCATTTGGAGAATGATGTGATGGACAAGACCCAATCCTAAGCCTAGCACAGAGATCGTGTAGTTCGTATGCTAAAGCTTTTCTAATGTCAAGTATCTTTTCCTTCGACCATGAGATTGTGCAACTCCCGGATACCGTAGGAATGCTTTGGGTGTACCAAATGTCACAACGTAACTGGGTGGCTATAAAGGTGCACTACAGGTATCTCCAAAAGTGTTTGTTGGGTTGGCATGAATCGAGACTGGGATTTGTCACTCTGTGTAAACGGAGAGGTATCTCTGGGCCCACTCGGTAGGACATCATCATAATGTGCACAATGTGACCAAGGGGTTGATCACGGGATGATGTGTTACGGAACGAGTAAAGAGACTTGCCGGTAACGAGATTGAACAAGATATCGGTATATCGACGATCGAATGTCGGGCAAGTACAATACCGTTAGACAAAGGGAATTGTATACGGGATTGATTGAGTCCTTGACATCGTGGTTCTTCCGATGAGATCATCATGGAACATGTGGGAGCCAACATGGGTATCCAGATCCCGTTGTTGGTTATTGACCGGAGAATGTCTCGGTCATGTCTGCATGGTTCCCGAACCCGTAGGGTCTACACACTTAAGGTTCGATGACGCTAGGGTTATAGGGAATAGATATACGTGGTTAGCGAATATTGTTCGGAGTCCCGGATGAGATCCCGGACGTCACGAGGAGTTCTGGAATGGTCCGGAGGTAAAGATTTTATATATGGGAAGTCCTATTTTGGCCACCGAAAAATGTTCGGAATTTTTTGGTATTGTACCAGAAGGTTCTAGAAGGTTCCGGAGTGGGGCCCACCTGCATGGGGGACCCACATGAACGTGGGTAGTGGGGCAAGGCCCCACACCCCTGGTCAAGGCGCACAAGATTCCCCTTAGAAGGAATAAGATCATATCCCAAGGATAAGATCAAGATCCTAAAAAGGGGATAACAATCGGTGGGGAAAGGAAAGGATGGGATTTCTTTCCTCCCACCTTGCCAACGCCTCAATGGACTTGGAGGGCAAGAAATAATCCCGTCCACCCCTATATATAGTGGGAGGTGCATGGGAGCTGCACACTTGCCTCGGGCGCAGCCCTCCCTCTCCCAAGTCCTCCTCTCCCGCTGGTGCTTGGCGAAGCCTGCAGGATGCCACGCTTCTCCATCACCACCACACCGTCGTGCTGCTGCTGGATGGAGTCTTCCCAACCTCTCCTCTCTCCTTGCTGGATCAAGGCATGGGAGACGCCACCGGCTGTACGTGTGTTGAACGCGGAGGTGCCGTCTGCTCGCACTAGGATCTCCGGTGATTTGGATCACGACGAGTATGACTCCTTCAACCCCGTTCTCTTGAACGCTTCCGCTTAGCGATCTACAAGGGTATGTAGATGCACTCTCCTTCCCCTCGTTGCTAGTTTCTCCATAGATAGATCTTGGTGACACGTAGGAAATTTTGAATTTCTGCCACGCTCCCCAACAAAGGCATCATGAGCTAGGTCTATTGCGTAGATTCTTTGCACGAGTAGAACACAAAGTAGTTGTGGGCGCTGATTTTGTTCAATATGCTTACCGTTACTAGTCCAATCTTGTTTCGACGGTATTGTGGGATGAAGCGCCCGGACCGACCTTACACGTACACTTACGTGAGACAGGTTCCACCGAACGACATGCACTTGGTGCATAAGGTGGCTAGCGGTGCCGCCTCTCCACTTTAGTCGCAACGGATTCGATGAAAAGGGTTCTTATGAAGGGTAAATAGCAATTGGCATATCACGCTGTGGTTTTGCGAGGTAAGAAACGTTTTGCTAGAAACCCATAGCAGCCATCGTAAAACATGCAAACAACAATTAGAGGACGTCTAACTTGTTTTTGCAGGGTATGCTATGTGATGTGATATGGCCAAGAAGAATGTGATGAATGATATGTGATGTATGAGATTGATCATGTTCTTGTAATAGGAATCACGACTTGCATGTCGATGAGTATGACAACCGGCAGGAGCCATAGGAGTTGTCTTTATTTATTGTATGACCTGCGTGTCATTGAACATACGCCATGTAATTACTTTACTTTATTGCTAACCGGTAGCCATAGTAGTAGAAGTAATAAGTAGGCGAGACAACTTCATGGAGACACGATGATGGAGATCATGATGATGGAGATCATGGTGTCATGCCGGTGACGATGATGATCATGGAGCCCCGAAGATGGAGATCAAAAGGAGCAAAATGATATTGGCCATATCATGTCACTATTTGATTGCATGTGATGTTTATCATGTTTATGCATCTTATTTGCTTAGAACGACGGCAGTAAATAAGATGACCCTCATTAAAATTTCAAGAAAGTGTTCCCCTAATCGTGCACCGCTATGAAAAGTTCGTTGTTTCAAGCACCACGTGATGATCGGGTGTGATAGATTCTTATGTTCACATACAATGGGTGTAAGCCAGATTTACACACGCCAAACACTTAGGTTGACTTGACGAGCCTAGCATGTACAGCACATGGCCTCGAACACAAGAGACCGAAAGGTCGAGCATGAGTCGATGGTAGATACGATCAACATGAAGATGTTCACCGATGATGACTAGTCCGTCTCACGTGATGATCGGACACGGCCTAGTTGACTCGGATCATGTAATCACTTAGATGACTAGAGGGATGTCTATCTGAGTGGGAGTTCATAAGATGAACTTAATTATCCTGAACATAGTCAAAAACCCTTTGCAAATTATGTCATAGCTCGCGCTTTAGTTCTACTGTTTTAGATATGTTCCTAGAGAAAATATAGTTGAAAGTTGACAGTAGCAATTATGCGGACAATAGAAGGCTTATGTCCTTAATGCACCGCTCGGTGTGCTGAACCTCAAACATCGTCTGTGGATGTTGCGAACATCTGACATACACGTTTTGATAACTACGTGATAGTTCAGTTAAACGGTTTAGAGTTGAGGCACCAAAGAAGATTTCGAAACATCGCGGAACATATGAGATGTTTCGAGGGCTGAAATTGGGATTTCAAGCTCGTGCCCATGTCAAGAGGTATAAGACCTCCGACGATTTTCTTAGCCTGCAAACTAAGGGAGAAAAGCTCAATCGTTGAGCTTGTGCTCAGATTGTCTGAGTGCAACAATCACTTGAATCGAGTAGGAGTTGATCTTCCTGATGAGATAGTGATGTTTCTCCAAAGTCATTGCCACCAAGCTGTTAGAGCTTCGTGATGAACTATAACATATCAGGGATATATATGATGATCCTTGAGCTATTCGCAATGTTCGACACCGCGAATGTAGAAATCAAGAAGGAGCATCAATTGTTGATGGTTAGTGAAACCACTAGTTTCAAGAAGGGCAAGGGCAAGAAGGGTACTTCATGAAACGGCAAATCAGCTTGTTGCTCCAATGAAGAAACCCAGGTTGAACCCAAACCCGAGACTAAGTGCTTCAGTAATGAGAGGAACGGACATCAAGTAGAACCACCCTAGGATACTTGGTAGATAAGAAGGAAGGCAAGGTCGATAGAAGTATATTGATATACATTATGTTAATATGTACTTTATTAGTACTCCTAGTAGCACCAGGGTATTAGATACCGGTTCGGTTGCTAAGTGTTAGTAGCTCGAAATAACAGCTACGGAATAAACGGAGACTAGCTAAAGGTGAGCTGTCGATATGTGTTGGAAGTGTTTCCAAGGTTGATGTGATCAAGCATCGCACACTCCCTCTACCTTCGAGATTGGTGCTAAACCTGAATATTGTTATTTGGTGTTTGCATTGAGCATAGACATGATTGGATTATGTCTATTGCAATGCGGTTATTCATTTAAGGAGAATAATGGTTACTCTGTTTATTTGAATAATACCTTCAATGGTCTTGCACCTAAGAGGAATGATTTATTGAATCTCGATCGTAGTGATACACATTTTCATACCAAAAGATATAAGATAGTAATGATGGTACCACTTGCTTGTGCCACTGCCATGTAAGTCATATTGGTGTAAAACGCATGAAGAAGCTCCATGTTGATGGATCTTTGGACTCACTCGTTTTTGAAAAGTTTGAGACATGCGAACCATGTCTATTGGTGTATACACATGAAGAAACTCCATGCAGATGGATCATTTGGACTCACTTGATTTTGAATCACTTGAGATATGCAAATCATACCACATGGGCAAGATGACCTAAAAGCCTCGTTTTCAAAGAAGATGGAACAAGATAGCAACTTGTTGGAAGTAACACATTTTGATGTGTGCAGTCCAATGAGTGCCGAGGCATGCAAAGATGAATATCGTTATGTTCTTACTTCACAGATGATTTGAGTAGATACTGAGTATATTTACTTGATGAAACACAAGTCTGAATTATTGAATGGTTCAAGTAATTTCAGAGTGAAGTTGAAAATCATCGTGACAAGAGGATAAAATGTCTATGATATGATCATAGAGATGAGTATCTGAGTTACGAGCTTTGGCACGCAATTAAGACATTGTGGAAATTGTTTCACAATTAATACCGCCTGGAACACCATAGTGTGATGGTGTGTCCGAATATCATAGTTGCACCCTATTGGATATATATGGTGCATACCATGATGTCTCTTATCGAATTACCACTATCGTTCATGGGTTAGGCATTAGAGACAACCGCACTCACTTTAATAGGGCACCACGTAATTCCGTTGAGACGACACCGTTTGAACTATGGTTTGGAGAAACCTAACTTGTCGTTTCTTAAAAGTTTGGGGCTGCGACGCTTATGTGAAAAAAGTTTCAGGTTGATAAGCTCGAACCCAAAGCGGATAAAATGCATCTTCATAAGACACCCAAAACAGTTGGGTATACCTCCTAATTCAGATCCGAAAGCAATAGGGATTGTTTCTTGAATCGGGTCCTTTCTCGAGGAAAAGTTTGTCTCGGTAAGTTGAGTGGGAGCATGGTGGAGACTTGATGAGGTTATTGAACCGTCACTTCAACTAGTGTGTAGAAGGGCACAGGAAGTTGTTCCTGTAGCGCCCACACCAATTGAAGTAGAAGCTGATGATAGTGATCATGAAGTTTCGGATCAAGTCACTACCGTACCTCGTAGGGTGACAAGGATGCGTACTACTTCAGAGTGGTACAATAATCCTGTCTTGAAGGTCATGTTTCTAGACAACAATGAACCTATGAGCTATGGAGAAGCGATGGTGGGACCGGATTCCTACGAATGGCTCGAGGCCATAAAATCCGAGAGAAGGATCCATGACTTTGGAAGAAATACTTGATGGTCGTAAGACTGTTGGGTACAGATGGATTTTAAAAGGAAGACAGACAATGATGGTAAGTATCACCGTTAAGAAAGCTCGACTTGTCGTTAAGATGTTTTCCGGCAAGTTCAAGGAGTTGACTACGGTGAGGCTTTCTCACTGATAGCGATGCTAAGAGTCTGTTGGAATTGGATTAGCAGTTACTGCATTATTTATGAAATCTTGCATATAGGATGTCAAAACATTGTTTCCTTGACAGTTTTCTTGAGGAAATGTTGTATGTGATACAACCACAAGGTTTTGACAATCTGAAAGACGCTAACAAGTATGCAAAGCTCCAAAGAATCCTTCTAAGGACTGGAGTAAGCATCTCGGAGTTGGAATGTACGCTTTGATGAGATGATCAAAGATTTTGGGTCTATACAAAGTTTATGAGAAACTTGTATTTCCAAAGAAGTGAGTGGGAGCACTATAGAATTTCGATGAGTATATGTTGTTGACATATTGTTGATCGAAATGATGTAGAATTTCTAGAAAGCATATAGGGTTGTTTGAAAAGTGTTTTCAATGGAAAACCTGGATTAGGCTACTTGAACAATAAGCATCAAGATCTATAAGATAGATCAAAATGTTTAATAATACTTTCAAATGAGCACATACCTTGACATAATCTTGAAGGTGTTCAAGATGGATCAGCCAAAGAAGGAGTTCTTGCCTGAGTTGTAAGGTATGAAGTTAAGAGTTAAAGCTCGACCACGGCAGAAAAGAGAGAAAGGACGAAGGTCGCCCCTATGCCTCGATTTAGGCTCTACAAAGATGCTATGCTTGTGTACCGCACTTTGGACGTGTGCCTTGCTACATATCCGGCAAGAGGGTACAAAGGTGATCAAGGAGTGGATCACCGGATAGCGGTCAAAATTATACTTAGAGGAATAAGGATATGTTTCTCGATTATGGAGGTGATAAAGAGTTCGACGTAAAGAGTTGCGCCGATGCAAGCTAACACCTATCCGGATAGCTCGAGTAGAGATACCGGATACGATAATGGAGCAACTATTTGGAATAGCTCCAAGTGGAGCGTGGAAGCAACATTTACAATATGACATAGAGATTTATGAAGTACATACGGATCTGAATGTTGCAGACCGCTGACTAAAACCTCTCTCACAAGCAAAACATGATCAAACCCCGTAACTCATTGAGTCTTAATCACCGATGATGTGAACTAGTTTAGTGACACTAGTAAACTCTTGGATGTTGGTCACATGGAGATGTGACCTATGAGTATTGATCACATAGCGATGTGAACTAGATTATTGACTCTAGTGCAAGTGGGAGACTGTTGGAAATATGCCCTAGAGGCAATAATAAATTGGTTATTATTATATTTCCTTGTTCATGATAATCGCTTATTATCCATGCTATAATTGTATTGATAGGAAACTCAGATACATGTGTGGATACATAGACAACACCATGTCCCTAGTAAGCCTCTAGTTGACTAGCTCGTTGATCAATGATGGTTACGGTTTCCGACCATGGACATTGGATGTCGTTGATAACGGGATCACATCATTTGGAGAATGATGTGATGGACAAGACCCAATCCTAAGCCTAGCACAGAGATCGTGTAGTTTGTATGCTAAAGCTTTTCTAATGTCAAGTATCTTTTCCTTAGACCATGAGATTGTGCAACTCTCGGATACCGTAGGAATGCTTTGGGTGTACCAAACATCACAACGAATCGGGTGGCTATAAAGGTGCACTACGGTATCTCCGAAAGTGTCTGCTGGGTTGGCACGAATCGAGACCGGGATTTGTTACTCGTAAACGGAGAGGTATCTCTGGCCCACTCGGTAGGACATCATCATAATGTGCACAATGTGACCAAGGGGTTGATCACGGGATGATGTGTTACGGAACGAGTAAAGAGACTTGCCGGTAACGAGATTGAACAAGGTATCGGTATACCGACGATCGAATCTCGGGCAAGTACAATACCGTTAGACAAAGGGAATTGTATACATGATCGATTGAGTCCTTGACATCGTGGTTCATCCGATGAGATCATCGTGGAACATGTGGGAGCCAACATGGGTATCCAGATCCCGCTGTTGGTTATTGACCGGAGAACGTCTCGGTCATGTCTGCATGGTTCCAGAACCCGTAGGGTCTACGCACTTAAGGTTCGATGACGCTAGGGTTATAGGGAATAGATATACGTGGTTAGCGAATGTTGTTCGGACTCTCGGATGAGATCCCGGACGTCACGAGGAGTTCCGGAATGGTACGGAGGTAAAGATTTTATATATGGGAAGTCCTATTTGGCCACCGAAAAATGTTCGGGATTTTTTGGTATTGTACCGGGAAGGTTCTAGAAGGTTTCGGAGTGGGGCCCACCTGCATGGGGGGACCCACATGAACGTGGGTAGTGGGGGCAAGGCCCCACATCCCTGGTCAAGGCGCACCAAGATTCCCCCTTAGAAGGAATAAGATCATATCCCGAAGGGATAAGATCAAGATCCTTAAAAAGGGGGGATAACAATCGGTGGGGAAAGGAAAGGATGGGATTTCTTTCCTCCCACCTTTGCCAACGCCCCAATGGACTTGAGGGCAAAAATAATCCCCTCCACCCCTATATATAGTGGGGAGGCGCATGGGAGCTGCACCCTTGCCCTCGGCGCAGCCCTTCCCTCTCCAAGTCCTCCTCTCCCGCTGTGCTTGGCGAAGCCTGCGCAGATTGCCACGCCCTCCATCACCACCACACCGTCGTGCTGCTGCTGGATGGAGTCTTCCCCAACCTCTCCCTCTCTCCTTTCTGGATCAAGGCATGGGAGACGCCACCGGCTGTACGTGTGTTGAACGCGGAGGTGCCGTCCGCTCGCACTAGGATCTCCGGTGATTTGGATCACGACAGTATGACTCCTTCAACCCCGCTCTCTTGAACGCTTCCTCTTAGCGATCTACAAGGGTATGTAGATGCACTCTCCTTCCCCTCGTTGCTAGTTTCTCCATAGATAGATCTTGGTGACACGTAGGAAAATTTTGAATTTCTGCTACGTTCCCCAACACAAACTACAGGATGCCAACATCAAGCAAGCCGAGGAGCTAAAGGACATAAAGCCTAGCTGTCAGGCGCTTTGAGGGAGAACCGCAGGCTGAAAGGCGGCATATTTAGTATGTCCCTGAACCTTACTTTCATACACTACAAAAAAATACACTTCTGTGATGATACGTGTTTGTCACAGTAGGTCGCATTTTTTGCCATGCATGTACATCCATGACGATTTTATGACAGAATCAAGATAGTCATACATGTGCTATCATAGAAGTGTTCCATGACATTACCAAAATTATCATCACGGAAGTGTCCACTTCCATGACAATAAATCGCACGTCACAGAAGTGCTTTCGTCAAGGGTGACCGACACGTGGCATCCACCATAACGGAACATCGTTAAGCTATCGGGTCCGGTTTTGGATCCGATAACCCGTTAACAGCCCGGACCAATGGGGATTTTCCACGTGTAAAATCATCATTGGCCGCAGGAAACATGTGTTACCTCACCGTTGGGACAAATGTCATCCACTCATTGGACAGGAGGCGCCTATGATAGGTCGACACATGGCACGGCCCAATAGTGGCCCATCTAGTGAAAAAGGCCGGCCTAGTAAAAATTAGCAGGCCGGCCCATATAAGGCCTACTTGTGTCAGGTCCATTTAAGCCCACGACCCATACGAGATGTGCCAATTCGGCCCGTCAACGACCCGTTAAAGATTTGACACCATTGCAGCCCATCGCCGCCGAGCCCGTTAACAACCCGCTATATATTTGGGCTCAATATCAGCCCGATGAGATTTCGCTCGTTAACGGCCCATTTAATGGATGGGCCAATTTTCAGATGTACATCTTTCGCCTTTTAGCGACCCATTTAAATGTTGGGCTAATTTCCGCCCGGTGTCTTTTCAACTTGTTGACGGCCCATAAATCTGATGGGCCATTTGTAGTCGGACCTGAGTTTCGCCTTTTAGCGCCCATTTAAGTGTTGGGCCAATTTCGCCCTGTCACTTTCACTGTTGACGCCCATAAATCAGTTGGGCCATTTGTAGTCGGACCTGAGTTTTGGCCTTTTAGCGACCCATTTAAGTGTTGGGCCAATTCCGCCCTGTGTGCCTTCGCCCGTTAACGGACCATAAATGAGTTGGGCCATTTGTAGTCGGACCTTAGTTTTGGCCTTTTAACGGCCCATGCCCTTCATGGTCCAATACCAGCCCGGTTTCTCTTCCGCTGCTAAAGGCCCACAACACGCTTGGGCCATTATAATACGACCGACTTTCGGCCTCTTAGCGCCCATGCTCTTCATGGTCCAAGACAAGCCCATTGTCTCTTCGGCTGCTAAAGGCCTACAATATAGTTGGGCCATATGTAGCCTATACTTAGTAACGGCACGTTAACGACACGTGAAATAAATTGGGGCCACCGTTGCCCACTTTGATGTCGGCCTCGTTAACGACCGGGAGGTAAGAGGGCCGACCATTAACTTTGGCCTAGTAACGCCCATTAACTTAATGGGCCCACTAAAGTTCGTTCATGTCTTTAGGCCAAATTAGATAATTTGAGCCCATTACGACGAGCAATTATGCACAGTGACCAAAACCGATCAAGCAAAGGTACGACATACAAGAAATAACGTTGCACATCCAAAGATATATTACAGAAATTACATCCACCGGGCAATCAAAGATTGATGCCAAGCAAATAAATGAGCGTAACCTAACCATCTACAACGTCACAACTGCAACCTCAAAGATGATGACGCCCATAAGCATGTGGGCAAGTTCTTGCTGCTTTGCTACACGTCTCTGAAAACATTGATCGCTTGTTGTGTCGCATGACTCTGCACCTCCGATTCATCCACCATTTCCATCATTGCTTCAGCCATTAATTGGTTCACAAACATACATTTATTCCGCTGCATTCGAGACAAAGGATACCGAATGATTCAGATGGCGATTTTGGCGAGCTTGTATTATTGATAGTGGAGAGTGTCTCACCATCGCATCATAACATAAATTAGGACGGAGCCAAACAGATTAATCATGAGTTATTGCCATATTACCTGGCCTAGATTTACCGGAAAGAAACAATGGGGTTGCCTTGCTGTTTTCGAGTTTGTCTTCTTATCTTCAAAGAGCTGCACAAAATTAACACACTAGCATTGCTATCATTGGCCAAGTCGATAATAGGAAGCAACATTGACACAACGAACATTTGGGCAACTAGCCTACACCAAATTAACACAATATGGCACAACTATCATCAGCCGGGAAGGTAATACTGAAAGCAACATTGACACAATGAATGAATGGCAACCAGAGAAGCACTACAATTCAAGAATGTGCGTGATATGAGATAGTACATTCATGCAGCTCAAGATGCAAAACTACTGTGCAGTTTTCCTTACAAAAATCAACATTGGCGCCTTTAACATTTTGCTACAACTAATTTTAGATCAGATAAAGGTTAGATTCACGCCGATTAACAAAATACATGCTGATGTAAAAATATACAACAGTACTTACATCAACATTGGAGCACGAGAGAATTCCATAAGATATTTTCCTCGAATACGATCCCAATGGAGGAAGTCTTGTATCGCTTAACCTTATTTTGTAAAAGAGAGATGGGTAAGAAACATGTAGAAAATATGATCGAATGCTATAAAATTTCATGATGCGAGGATACACACGCTTCTTAGAATGGAGTTGACATTCTTTTGCCGGATCGAGCGGACTAGTTCTTTGGCCACCGGAATCTACTTATTATCGATTGGGAGTTGGGTTTCTCTGTCTTTGGAGCAAGATCTATGAAAAATGGAGTTGGTTTATTATCTCCGGCGTTTGGATCTTTTGCAAAGACCTGGTTTGTAACCCTTCGATTCTAACATAGCCGTCTTCCCTTGCATGCCTTATATAGAAGAATGGTGATTCAGTTATAAAACATGCTACAACAGAGATGGAATAGGTACTGAAGAATATAAAGGCATGACATATTGACATGTATTCCCTCCATCCGGAAATAAATGGATGGGTCTAGGCCTATTTCAGTTCTAGATACATCCAGTTTTATCCATTTCTGCGACATTTAATCCGGACGGAGGGAGTATGATGTAAGAGCTAGGGATACGACAGGACAACACCGTAAAAAACACTAAAAAACCCACTGCAGAACCAAAGTATTCAAACCCACTTATATGAGATAGTACACTCATGCAGCTCAGGATGCAAAACTACCACGCAGTTTTCCTTGCCAAAATCTACATTGTGGCCTTTAATCATACATTTTGCTACAACTAAATTTAGATAAGATAAAGGTTGGATTCACGCCGATTAACAAAATACATGCTAATGTAAAAATATAGTGATATACAACAGGTACTTACATCTACATTAGAGCACAAAGAATTCCTGCAAGAATCTTTCCTCATAAACGATACCATTGCAGAAATTCTTCTATCTGTTAAGCTTATTTTCTAAAAGAGAGATGGGTAAGAAACATGTAGAAAATATGATCAGCATGCTATAAAATTTCATGATGCAAGGATACGCACGCTTCTTAGAATTGAGTTGATATATTTTTGCTGGACCGGAGCGGACTAGTTCTTTGGCCACCGAATCGCTTATTATCGTGGGAGTTGGGTTTCTCTGTCTTTGGAGCAAGATCTATAAAACTGGAGTTGGTTTATTATCTCCTGGCGTTTGGATCTTTTGCAAAGGCCTTGTTTGTAACCCTTCAGATTCTAACATAGTCGTCTTTCCCTTGCATGCCTTGTATAGAAGAATGGTGCTTTAATTATAAAACATGCATGACAATGAGAGATGGAATAGGTATCAAGAATAGAAAGGCATGACATATTGACATGTATTCCTCCATCCGGAAAAAAATGGATGGGTCTAGGCGTATTTCAGTTCTAGATACATCATTTTTATCCATTTCGCAACATGTAATCCGGACGGAGGGAGTATGGTGTAAGAGCTAGGGATACTGACAGACAACACAACAAAAAAACACTAGTTGAATGTAAAACTGTATGCTAGCGGAATACATACAGAAATAACTAAGGCAACATACACGTATGATTGGGAAAATAAGATGGCATTGCATCGAGCACTAGAACAACACTTCAATATAAAAAACATGGTATGGTAGATGATGAAGTACATACTTGATGAATAACAATGCATAAGATATTCGAAGCATGATGTCCAAATTAAGCGAGATGGCATTGCGATAGAGTAGAATGACAAGATTTGAATTTGAAAACATGTTATCATGAATGGAATAGGTCTTGAAAAACAAGAAGGCATGACATATTTACATGCATGATCAGCATGCTAAGCACATGGCATTGCAACAGAGTAGATACACTCCGTGACATTATATGCATGTTGTACCCATATCACAGGCCAAGTTAGAGCAAGGACCTTGTGGGGTGAAGAGGATTCATCATCTTTCTCGCAAGTCTTCAAGAACTGCCTTTACATGTTCCATCATATTGGGTATCATTGACATCAAGTTTATTGGCCTTTATATTGCTCCGTGAGGTTCTTGTGGATATATCGGTGTGTGCAATTATATCCATATGCATGGAAGACAACTAGTAGTTAGATTTATGTAATGAGTGCCTGAGGAGACGACATAAATAGTAGGACTGGGGTTAACTAGCAGCAACAGGTCTCATAAACTAAAGGAGAACACGATGAAAGCTACGAATATGTATCGCTTTGTACTTAGATTAACTAGATGGCACACAAAAGTATTAAAGAACAACATAGGTAATACTAGAAGTGGTATAATACTATAATCACCAGCCTGTGGGATAGCATTGGCTGATGGATGATAACTATCGAACAACGTTACCTAAAGAACAAGTACCTTAGATGAACTATGGAACAACGTTAACTCCTAACAAGACCCGTAAGAGATCAGCATGAATATACAAAGGTGAAATGTGATGATCTATTTTCCATGCTTAGATGAATAACAAAGCCATAAATGTTGCACACAAGTAAGATGAGGGTACAACCTATCCGGCTGCCATCCATAGGAGTGAGCATCATGTGCTGACTTGTCGATGGCCCTGCAGCTTGTTGTGGCTGTCCATGTCGGGCACACGATTCGATGCAGGAACTGTTGAGTGGGAACTATAGCTCCCTTCGGTGTATGCTTCCCTTGTTGGAGCAGCTGCGTGAGTCGGAAGACGGTGTGTCAAGATGCGATAATGCATAATGTTAAGAACGACATATCTCTTTGATCTCAAGAAATACACTAAGAGATCAACAACAAGGTACGAGAGTGGTCACACGTCTGCTGATCAAGACTAAATTGGGGTCCCAAGATTTTATTTTATTTTGGTATCGTCCGATCTCGCCGGATGGCGGGCCGCCTTGTGCCTCCCGGCCGACACTGTTCGAATCTTCCCGAAGAGCCAGCCGACCAACGGCAGAGCAGCCTGCCTCCGCCGTCTGCGTGGCCCGGCCAAAACCCGCCTCGCCCCATCAAGACCGTCGTGGTTGCGCCGCCCGGCCAATCCACAAAGACTCCCGTCATCCAGATCCGCGGCGGCAGTACCTTCAACCCACACAACTCTAAAAGATAGCCATCTAAGCGCTGCTCATGCGGCGAACAGCGCCCCGCACCTTACCTTAGACACCAGCCAACCGGCAGCCTAGGAGCTCCACCGCCGAGGGGTGCTGCTTCCCATTGGGAATCGATTGGCCCGTAATAAAAATTCGACAACCGACACCTAAATAAAGTGATTTGAGATGAGGGTGCGACCTATCTGGCGGCATGGTGAAGTAGGCAGGTCCAATCGCCGAGTCGGTGAGGCCGGGCGCGTTGCGGCGGCGACCGGTGGTAGGGAAAGAGCGATGTCGCGACGGTCGACGGCTACGCAGAAGCAGCGCCAGGGCTCTGGACGGATCCGAAGTTGGAGCCGCTCCGGCGCCGTGAATAATGGCGGGGGTGAATCGGCTCGATGACGATTCACGCGGCCGTTGTCGAGGCAGCACCAAAGAAGACGGAGTAAGAGGCACACGCCCAAAGGCACGACTACAAATGGACAACGCCTCCGCATTAGGGAGGAGGGCGGCTGTGAAATTGGTGCGGGGGGCGCCATGGAGGTGGGCTGAGGTTTCATGCTCGGGAGAAGGGAGCTTCCGGGAGAAGGTGATTTGGCACCCACGAGGTATGAATGGGGCGGGGGGGATTGGGAGGAGGGAACCATGTCTTACTGGACGCATTTGTCCGAAATGTGAGGGGAGTTACAGTTCTACCCTTGCCTATAGGCTTCTCGGCTTGGGTCTGTGTACCGAGGGTCGGGATAGTAGAGTAACTTTGCTTCTCCCAAATAGTGGGCGGGAGCGATTTGAAGCAGGAGGGCGTGTTTTGAACTATAGTGGGCGCGAGCGATTTTGGGCGAGGAGAGCGTGTTTTGAAATAGTGGGCGAGCTATTTGAAGCGAGGAGAGCGTGTTTTGCCGACCATGGTTTATGAATTATTCGGCACATGTCATTTCAGCCGAGGATAAGGCGCGCTTGGATGAAGTTACGAACCTACCCTCGATGTACAACGGGCCAATTGATGCGTGTCCCACATAGGACGGTAATTTCGTGTCTCCCGTTTATTTGCTCGGGCGAATTCCATGGAGCAGAGAGGATGTTTAACGCTTCGTTCAAATTTTGGGAGAACGAGCATCCACGTCTACCTTACCAAGTCGATCCGGATCAAATTTTGAAATATTAGCTTGCCACTTCTTTTTTAGATGGAGAGATGATGCTCGGGAGTAATGTGTTTTTACATGCTCGTTGCTAGCGATTTACTATATGACAAATAGTTGACCCACTCAAAAACGGGAATCAAACCCAAAATGAAATATCTTGATTCAATGAAATATCTCGTTCACCAGGTCAAAATAGTGAACTAAATCCAAAATTGAACACCTCAATCGAGTAGCATATTGTACAGTATTATAGTACTCCATGAACATGTTGAAAGCCAAATTAATGAACTTGTTTGATATACGCATATATCCGTTCATGTGTGGATTGCATACAACATGTTCTCCAATTTAAATATTTGAATGCAAGTTTATATCGAAACATGGTTTATATCAGTCTTTGATGCATAAAACGCGACCTCCCCTCTCCTGACTCATGTTCTCTCTCTCTCTCTCTCGACAATCTTCAATTCTGTCACACGCATCCGACACAAAAACCTTGTTGGTCCCTCTCCTCTCTCTCTCTCTCTCTCTCTCTCTCTCTCTCTCTCTCTGTGTGTGTGTGTGTGTGGGGGGGGTCTTTCTAGTTCGCATGCATATATACACCATCTATAGGTCTCTCTCAAGACACTATGTATGATACTCTAGCTAGTCCAAGCTAGATATCTTGGGTGCACTCATCGACGCACACAAATTCCTTGCCTCTTTGCCCGTAACTCTCTCACGCACCACTATGTCGCCTCGAGCTCTTCCCCCTCTCTCAAACTCTCCATCCACTGGTCACACATACACATGCATATCTCACTGCACTCGATGGGCCCATCTAAAACTCTATCTATCCCCCTCGTTCTCTCTCCATCTCACACGTGCACACACACAATCTCATGCCCAGCTAGCCAAGTATGATGGTCTCTCACTCAATTGTAGGCACACGCAGAGTCCCCCCTATATGTATATGACTAGCTAATCTTAGTCTCCATCACAAACATGTGCATGGTCTATCTCGATTTCTCTCAGGGCATCTTTCTATCACGCACGCACTCCCTCGATCTCCCACCCATATAGTCCCCTCACGATCTCGACAGGATCTCTCTATCACAAACACACCATCTCTCCCTCCCCATGCGTCCATGCCATCCATGTGTCCCTCTCGACCTTTGTTCCTTGTTGGCCGACCTCTATTGGACATGTGCTACAGGGTGTCTCTCTCCGCTGCAAACAATCACACACTAGCTATCTTCGTATCTCCTTGCCTCGCTTCCATCTCGGAGATGCATGTGTGATATGTTCGCATAAGAAACGAAAAACACACACTCTCTCTAATTTATCGCTTGTTGTCACTTTCTCTTTCACACACATACTCTTTTGCACACTTACTCATTCTCCTTCACACGCACTTGATCTGTCTCGACCGAGGCACTCCCTCGGTCCATAGCATATAGATTTATTGAAAAGTCAAACATCACAAAGTTTGACCATGTATGTGGAGAAAAAGAATTACATCTAGTACGGCAAACATATACCATTAGATTCACCATAAGATGTAGTTTTGTATGATGTATCTTTGGTATTGTAGATATAAATAACATGCACTGCATTATCGAGCAGATGGAATATCTCTTTCCCCCTCTCAGCTATCTGACGCACCACTCAGCCTTATCGAGGCTCCTCAATCTCTCTCAAACTTTTTTGGTCAGTTCGGTTCGTGACCTGACCCTCATGCCTTGATGGCCGGTACTACCTGGTGTGGACGTGAGATGTAAAATATTTCTGCCTGGCCAGGCTTGTGTGGTGCTGAAGCGTTTGGTTCATGCCTGGGCCAAGCAAAGCATCAACGTCCCATCAATCAATCCATGCATCAATTATTTAATGTTAATATACATCCATGTTGCTATTAGCCTCATGGCCACATGACCAGGCACGGCCAGGCGTTCGAAATCGGTCGCCTGGGCCAGGCTACTTGCAGTGTCTGGAGTTTAGCCATGCTAATTAAAGTGCAAGGGAACCCAAGCCAGGCGGGCTTTCTTTTTCACAGGGTAGCAACCAAACAAGCGTGCATGAAATCCAGCCACAACCCCAGGCCAGGCAAAAGATGCTCAGGACGCAAGCCAAAATGGCCTTATATCTCCCTGGTTCACACATACACATGTCTCGCTCGCGCTATACATATAGACCCATCCAACACTCTCCGCCCTTGTTCTCTCTCCATGTGACACGCACCACCCTAAGTACCATAATCCCTCACTCCATCATAGGCGCAAGCACTCCCCCCCTAAGTATGATTATCTCTTACTAGCCATCAAGAACACACGTATTGTCTCCTTCCATCCATGTGTCTATCTCAATATCTCTCGGGGCATCTTCTATCGCGCGCACACCTTGTCACTCGATCTCCCACCCATGTAGTCCCATCACGATCTCCAGGGAATCTCTCTATGAAAAACATACACCCTCTCCTCCCCATGTCTGCATTTTCTCCGTCGCCTCTCTCGACCTCTCTCCCTTGTTTGTCGACCCTCTTGGCCACGTGCTAGGGTCTTGCTCTCTCGGTTCCAAACAACCACACACTATCTCCTCACCTTGCCTCCGTTGTCGAAGATGCATGTGTGATATGTTTGCATAAGACACGACGCTTTTTCTCTACTTTTATCGTGTGTTGTCCATGTCTCTTTCACACACGCACACACACTTTTTCTCTCTCTCTCTCTCTAGTTAGGGACTCACACGTCCATAAGCATATGGATGTTTTGAAAAGTCAAACCTCAAAAAAGTTTGACCAGGTATATGTGGAGAAAACATTTACATCTGGAACGATCATTAGATTCATCACAACATGTACTTACTTCATACTATCATTTATCTTTGGTATTGTAGATATAAGTAATTTCTTTATAAACTTGGTCAAAGTTTCAAAAGTTTGACTTAAAAAAATGTTGGAACTACATTATCGAACGGAGGGAGTAGCTCTTTCTCTTTCTCTCTACTATCTCTCACGGGCCTCCCCTCTCACTCGAACTCTCTATACCGACGGATTATATGCTCACTGTGTCGTGGTATAGCTCAGATATTGTTTAGTTGACGGTCAACCAATCCACATGCTGCCTTGTCACCTCGTGTTCAGATCTTTGTGTGCTGGCCCATGTGGCGGTGGGTGAAAATAAGTAAACTAGAGGCCCATCGACACGCGGTGAAGTAAACAAAGTTGAAACCACTCGGTAGCACCTCGCACGCTAGTAAATTGAGGGCGATTGAGGACAAACTTCTTGCGCTGAAGGATGCACTCACGCACAATTCACCATCGCACGGTGGCATGCATGAAGGACGACTCACAGCGCACCCAAAGACACAACACACACTAGCACACGTGTACACGGCGCCGCCGCGGTTGAGATGGACGGCGAGGCAGCCAACAAGCGGAGGCGGCTCGAGCTAAAACCGCATCCGGCGAGCTCGACTTCATCAAGAGCCTCCCGACGACATGCTGCTCGTCATCATCGGCCTCCTCCCACCAAATCTGCCGTGCGGACCGCCTCGCTCTCCGGGCGGTGGCGCCCCCCTGGCCAAGGTCCCCTCAACCTCACCGCCGATCGCTGCCTCTGCGACGGGATTGCAAACGCATGGCCGCAGTCTCCAAGATCCTTTCATCGCACCCTGGGCCAGCCAGACGCCTTGACATCCGCATGTTCAGTACCAACTGCAAGGTCCAACCCAAGTTCGACGAGTGGTTCTTATCCCCCACCCTAGATCAGCTCGAGGAGCTCAGCTTTGAAGCTGGACGATGTCGCTCTCTGCCGCCGTCCACGCTCCGCCTCACGCCAACGCCGCGCAGCCAGCTTCAGCTCTGCTATCTTCCCAGACAATGCCGCGCCGCCTTCTTCTCCCTCAACTCAAGCAGCTCAACCTCTTCGACGTTGTCATCTCAAGAAGGCTATGGAGCACCTGCTCCGCAGCTGTATCAGCGCTCGAGTACCTTCGCCTTGAGCAGATCCATGGGTTCATTAGCCTCCACATCGCCTCGACGAATCTCCGATGGATTTATGTGTCTTGCTGGCCCCGCAACAAGACATCAATTGGGAAGAGATCACTCCAGCTGTTCCACGTTATGGTCATTGAGAATGCGCCTTTCCTTGAGAGATTGCTTGTATCGGATCTAGAAGGTCCAACAAAATTAGGGTCATTGACGCCAAAAAAATTGATAGCGTTGGTGTACTCGTCGCCAAATTCTTCGAACTCTTTATTGATCCGTAATCGCTCGTGTACATCACTCATCTTCTTCTCCATCTTCTTGAAATTCACATTTTAAATTTCTTCTTGATGTATTTATGACCGCCTTCCGAAAATGATTCCCACAAGCTTGACCCAGTCCATGCGCATAAAGTGAAGATCTTAGCACTAAAATCTATCGCCCCAATCTGGATCAAGTTGTTGGATTCCTTACATGCTTTCCGTGCACGGAGAAGCTACTCATCGAGGTGAAACTTCTTTCCTATAAGTAAACGGTAATCACAACGTAGCTCAATTTTTTCGTAATTTTCCCAAATTACGATGACAAGTGTAGTGTTCAAAACTGCATCTCGCACCGCATCGAAAGAAATGTTTTAGTATTTTTCTCACGTGATCACCGCATCATTTTTATGTTGTACTACTATAGTAGCCTAGGCTAGTCATAGTGGAAAGTAACTTAGACTACTCCAAGAACTCTATGGTTACCCTAAGAGAAAGTACTACCTCCGTCTGGTTTACTCTTCCAATTTTGTAGTATCAAAATTTGACCATAGATTTAACTAACAAAATGTTAATGCATGTCACTAAGAACTATATCGTTGGATTCAGTATTTGAACATAATTTCAAATGGTGTAATTTTTAGTGACATGCATTGGCATTTTCTTAGGTAAATCTATGGTCAAAATTTTATACTAAATACGAGGTAGATTTTTTCGTCCCAAAATTCTTGTCTTACATTTGTTTAGATACGGATGTATCTAACACTAAATGTAACTAGATACATCCGTATTTAGACAAATTTAAGACAAGAATTTTGGGACGGAGGGAGTACAAAAGTGGGCTATGTAGGCCAAAACATGTGCCAAATTCACTTGTGATGCATTTGGCATCGATGCCCTCCATTGCTCACCGGTGCCCCAATCTGGATCACCTACTTTGCTCGGTGCCAAATTAACTCACGAATGAAAAACACACTGCGTGGAGAGAGAGAGGACTGAGGCAATAAAAACACTTGTTTGGGAGAGTGAGAGGCTGGTGTAGTTGGTTTGATTGATTTGTTTATACATGTGGATCTGTGTGCACAGCGGTGCCAACTCTCTCACATCGCGAGAGCGGTGCCAAAATCTTTGATTTGACATCGATGCGTATTAAGTGGCATACTTTTGCGAAATATGGCATCGGCCACATAGTGGAAGGCAACAAATGCCCAAGCTCTTCACGTGCTCCTAGTTAAATGAGAGGAAACAGAAGAGAGAGAGAGAGAGAGAGAGAGAGAGAGAGAGAGAAAATATCACTAGCCAGCCAACCCTATCGTATGAGCGAATGATATTGGTACCTCTTGATGACACGACAATCTTATGCAGCCAGCTGCTCTAATATGTTCTCTTCTTTTGCAGATAAAAAAAGACCCGAAAGTGAAAAATGTGCTGCACTATAACAATCTCATCGAATGCCTTGATCTCCATCTTACAGAAATTGATTTGATCGACTACCGAGGCAGCACATCTGAGATTAAATTGGCCAGGTTCTTTGTTCTGGAGGCAAGTGTGCTCAAGGTAATGAGGTTTGGCGTTCTCTGGCGCAACAATGAATGGCGTGTTGATCACCGCAAGCGTCTAAGCCTAAATGACAAAGTCTCCGCAGAAGCTGAATTTGTTTTTGAAACATCAAGTGGCCAGAGACTCGAAAACTTATTTGCCTATTAGTGACTTGTCAGGGTGGTGGATTTTAATTTGTACGATAATGCTGCATCCACCTAAAGTAGCGAAAGTTCTTACGTAAACTTCCTAGTAATTCCCTCTTCGTAGGTGTAGCATTACTCCTAACATTTGTAATATCAGTTTGGAACTTGTAATATTGCCGTGTCCTATTCCCGCGTTTTCAAAATCCTGTGAATCAAACAGGTCCTGAGTTGGTGATGATGTTGTGCCTCCCATCTTTCACCAATAGCCGTCGGATCTAGATCTGACGCATACAAACCAAGCTTCTCCATTTTTGCAAAAAGATGCCCGCACTTGTTCCCTATTTACAAACAACTCCTTGTCTCTCACAATCAGCCTTATCTCCTCCCCACCACATCTAGAAGGCCATGGAAAAATCTGGCGCGATGGCCACCGCGGGCCGCCCACCCCAATCTTGGTGTTCCGTGCAATGCACGGGCATCTACGCACGGGAAATTATGTCTAATGGGCTAGTTGTAAGCAGGCTAGCTCTACAGCCATGATGATAGTGACTGCAGACGGTGAGGCTGACTATGGTATGCGAACACGGCGCCTATACTCAGGTGTCATCTCCGGGCGCAGGTCTTGTCACTTCACTGTGAGGAGCAGCACGTAATAATTTGACCAACGAGTAGTATAGTGCTAGTACTCCTACTACTACATTGGTAGTACTACTACTAGTACTAGTAGCACCACCGTCTGGATTTAGGAGTACTACCACGTCCATCTGGATTTTAGTATTTGACTAGCAATATCTAGTAATGCATGTCACAAAAAATGTACTACTCCCTCTGTAAATAAATACATGGTGTTTTATTCCTATCGGCGAGAGAACTTAATGTTTTTTGCTAACTAGAGTACTAATAGGATTACATGCAATGAACTAAACACTGCATGTCATGTTTGGTAGTCTCAAGTCATTGAAAGCATGCACGGCCCACATCTCTCATTGGTTGATATGTCACGAAATAAGAAACAAGGAGGGAGTTAATGCACCGTGCCTAAGTATTTTGGGATTATTTGGTTTTCATAAGGTGACTTACACAACATTTTTGTTTACATGCATTAACATTTTATTAGTTAAATCAAAGGTCAAAACTTGGCGCAAAATGCAAAGGGGACCAATAAACCAGTAAACATCAAACTTCTCTCGTTTGGCCCCAACTAGAGGTCCGTGAGATGACTATACCGCACCGGCACGGAGGGGGACGCAGCTTCATTGACTTACGGCAACTGCCTTTGGGTGAATGACACGTGGGCCCAGGGGGTGGCTGGCCCACCTATCATATAGCCAAAGGCAGGTGCAGTAGATGGCCGAGGAGTAGTACGAAATCTTACGCACCTACGCACGCTAACCAAGGGCAAGAGTGATCACTCAAATCGCAAGATCAGTTGACTAGAAGCTAAGCTAGACCCATGGAGGCGATGAGCGCGAGCATCAGCCGGCTGTGCCAGATGGTCCACGACGCTGGCCTGCGGCCCGGCACCAAGGAACGTTTCCAGGTAGTATTGCTTGAGGCCGCTAGGGCGAGGGGCCGCTTGGACGACAGCTTCGTCTCCTTGTTCGACGAGGTCCTCGTCGGTTTCCTCGACAAGTTCACCGTTGTCAAGAAGCTTGCGGGCGACTTTGACGTAAGCCTCCACCGACGCGCCCGTGCTCGCGATGCCCGCCACCCTCAACGGCCACTATGGTGACAACCTCTTCGACGCAATGGTGGCCTGCGCGATCGCCGCCACGCCGAGAATGTCCACTCGAGGTCGCTGCCGCAAGCAGCTCGCGCAACAAGACACCATCGACATAATCACCCACGCTTCACGCCGCAAATCGCCCACAAGGACTACTACATGCAAGAGGAGGACGATAGGACGCTGGCCTTCTTGGACCGCAGGGCAACCTTGGACGGCACTGTTCAAAAGCACGTTGAGCTCGCCGCCAACGCCGCTGCTCCTCACATGTCGGTCGGTGACCCGGCGCACTAGGGCGTGAGGATGTCGTTGATGGATCCGTATGTATTTTTATCTTTTCGTCAAATCCATGTAATAGTATATGATACTACAGTAATTATGTTACCTTTCACATCAACTTCATAATTTTCGTGACGCATCTATGCATGAACGGGCCGTAACCAAACTTCTCATTACTCTAGGCAAAATCGTTATTTTCTATCTATCGGTCGCGCCATGGAGCGAACCAAATTTAACAAGTTACGAGTTCAAAAGGAAAAGCCTGCCGTGTTCAAGGCCGCACCCCACACGGTTGGTCCGCACGCCGCTCAAGCGGGAATGCGTGCGGTGTTGCATTTTCACTTACAAGTGGGACCGCAGCTTGAGCAAACCGACTATCGGCAAACCCCACCCCGCCCACCGTATGCGATGGCTGAGAAAACAGGAGGGAGAAGAGATGGCTGTAGCACGGACTCCAAGAAAATTGGTGTCGGATGGGACTCGTGTGGGTGGCGTGTGCCGCATCGCTAGACGTGAATGCTAGTTATGGCCCATGCCACCCAACTATATCGAGCCTATATCGAGGCGTAGAACAAATTTCCTGCAGTCCGTGCTCAGCCCTCCTCTATCTCTCTTCTCAGCCAGCCAATGGACGCAGAGCCCATCATCTGCTTGCTCACATGCGCCCCACATGTCGCTGAAAACGCAAGAGGACCCATCGAACCTGCACATCTTTCACCTCGACGTCTTTGGTGATGAAAAACAAATCCAATAAAGATCTTCGGTGGCGCTTTTGGAGTTACTCAAGAGTAGTAAGATTCTATTTACGCTTAACCTAAGATGCACATCTCGTGGCTTCAACTACCACTCTATTTTCTTTCATGACACGACCTGGATGTTGGATGTCCCACGGTCGGCAAAAGGAGGAAGAACCCACCAAATCTTCTGTTGTGCTCTCGGATTAGACTAGTTGTGCTAACTTAAAAATTTATTAGGTACTCCTCCGTTCCAAAATACTTGACTTCCATTTGTCCAAAATGGATGTACCTATATACTAAAACATGTCTAGATACATATATATTTTGAAAAATAGAAGGCATGTATTGTGCGACGGAGAGAGTAGAATGGATGCAAGTTTTTGTATTGGGAAGAAGAGTACATCCATATATTGATAGAGCGCAATTTAGTAGATGTACTATCACTTTTAGCTAGCACAGAAACTAGAGATGAGATTAGTGCACTTGTTGATACTCCTACTAGAATAGAGGCTAGACATGAGACTAGATGCGAGGAAGCAACGTCTACTTCTTTACACTCGAAGAAGAAAGAAGCACGCAAGATCGAGCCTCCACAGATCAACAATGAATGCATCGAGAAGGCACTAATCCAACTTACAGGAGTAGTAAAATGTATTCTTGTGGTTCTTGTTTTCTTTAGTCTTGCTTTTCTAGTCAAAATTATCGTTGGAGTTCGTGCAAAATGGAGGTCCGTTTGGGTTCGTGCGTTGGAGTTGGCCTTACAAGTGGGACCGCAGTTAAGGAAACCGACTATCGGCAAACCCCCACCTCGCTCGCCGCGCGATGGCTGAAGTTAGAGAAATGACAAGGTTGAAGAGATTGCTCTAGCACGTACTCCAAGAAATAATATGGTGTCAGATGGATGTCGTGGTGGTGGCGTGTGCCGTACTCCTGGACGTGAATGCTTGTTCTGGCCCATGCCACCCTGCTACTCCTACTACTTACTATATAGTACTAGTATCGAGGATTCGAGGTGCTGGTTACGGACAGCGAACACATTAACATATGGCTACAGTAAAAACACCCGCCCGACGCGCGAAGCATGTGAAGCTAGTACAAATAGTGTACTACTATTGTTGATTGGCCTCATCCGATAACCTGTTGCAATGCACGCATAATTATGTATTCGAAAATATTTTTTTGCCTCGTCGCACCACTCACTCGGAGAAGCGACTCAAAGCCATTCATAAATTTAGTAAGTTTATCACAGGCATATCATTTTATTACATACAACAGGTCATCAACCCACATCGACAACGAGGATACATTATAAATACTAAAGTTTTCACCACACAACAAATAACAAGCAATGAAATGAACTTCAACTCAACCATTCCTCGGTGTTGGAAACGCTTGCTTTGAACCACAAGTGATTCTCTCGACGGGCCATCCATTGTCGATCCGAGACCAACGCAGATCGATCATCCAGTGAAGCGGCCTACTATATCGCATTCGTGGTAGGGAACCACCCAAATGTCCGAGGTATAGACACGCTTGCTTCTCATAAATGGTACTAGTAACGTTGTGTCAACAGCAGTTGGATCGCCTTTCACCATCATCGGATAGTTTTGTCCAAGGAAGAGCGAAGTTTTCCAAGACTATCAATTCTGTACTGTGGAGAAGGAGTTGGCGCTAGCACACTAGTATCCATCCCGAATACCATGCAACGGGTGTTGGAATAGGTCCGGAGAGTGCGACCATGGGAGACTACACCTGCTTCCTTAGCAAGAACATCATCGATGGGATGTATACACACAAGAAGAGGTGATCCATCGAATTAGTTGCCAGCGCCACAGAGTATATGGG
The DNA here is from genome assembly GCA_021605205.1 of Aegilops longissima. Taxonomy (NCBI): domain Eukaryota; kingdom Viridiplantae; phylum Streptophyta; class Magnoliopsida; order Poales; family Poaceae; genus Aegilops; species Aegilops longissima. Next base: position 96,403,780 of record CM038679.1, on the reverse strand, counting down.
CGCTGCTCGTCCTCATGCTCGTGATCATCACCATCGTCATCTCCCCCTTGGTTATAAATTTTTTCAAGTATAGGTTGTGGGATGTTCAGAGGACCTTGGAAACACAAGAAGAAGGTTAATTAGTAAAGGGAAACTTACTAACCCGCATGCATGTGGATGAAACAATTATAATTACGGTGGAAGACAAACATACTGAAACTACGAGGATCCCACGCAAAAACAGTGCCACGAGTGGTGGCAGCAAACACAAGGCCCTTGTATTGAATTGCATCACAGTACTCATCCGTATACAGAAACTAATTTTTGAGCAATATCCATCGAGTCAAACCGCCAAGGACGGCAACAAGCTTGTCGAAGATAGCAACAACTTCATAGTTGTTGTAATTCCAAGAGCGGTTGGGAACTCGACAAATTGCTATCTTCCGTAGGAAGACAGTCACCATGATCGTATTTGAACATGCATCAATACTGGTGTGCTCAACCTCTGGGCAGTCTGCTGAGATTTTGAAGTGGAACCCGTCACGAGTGTACACATTCACAAGTTCCCACTCGCAGCTTGGACCCAATGTAAACAACCCAATCTCCATTTGCGCCGCCCAAGCCTTGCCCTCAAGCGATGGCATCTTAACATCATACGATCATTATCAAGCGGCATCAACTTGCATGGCGAGGCCTCCGTCGTGCCGGCGCCGACCATCGTGGTCACGACAAAGAAGATAGGGAGATCAAACCGCCCTTGACTCTTGGGTTCCTTGTAATGATGTTATTAGTTGAGTCGAGAATGGGCTTGAACGAACCTGCCATGCTAGCCGAGGTGATGACGTCGCACCGATCAATGAGTTCCTCCACCACGTCATCTTTCAGATCGGGGCAAGAATAACGGGGTCATTTCCAGCCTGTTCCCTCCATGGAGAAGACGATTGAACAATGGCAGAAGAAAGGGTGAAGGGCTGAAGGAAAATGGAGGAGGGAGAGGAAGAGCGTGCGACAGCAGTTCCAAATCGAGAGGGAAAGGTGAAGAGTCGGTGAACGGTTGCGAGTTTGCCACGGTTCACGAAGAGGCGCCCCGGCTTACACGTCCGGAAATACTCCTACTACTCGCCGTCGTGTCACTGATATGTTGGAACAGGACCACATGTCAACGAAACATGGTGTGTAATTTGTGCAAAATGCGATCTGGCCGCGTTGGCCCGAGGTGCCGCATCAGTTATCGACCTTTATTTTTTTAATGGCGTGCCGATTAGTTTTGAAGCACGACTAACTGGTACTGTACGCAGAGAAAATATAAACTACTCTACCACTACTCCACCTCCAGTACTAGTAGTATAAAGAAGATATATAGGCTGGAGCTTTAGCGCTTTCTTGCCAAGGGCTGCCCACTTGCTTCTCACACTACCACCCTCTCTCCAGATCTAAAAAGACGGCCCCTCTCTCCCTCCTCACCGGTGGTCACAGATCCGCCGGGGAAGAAAAGGACGTGCAGCGTTGACGCCCTCGTCGTCGGCGAGCGAGGTCACACACTGACGACAAGGCCGTGCTCTCAGACCTAGCGCCCGCGCGGGATGGCCTCCGTCCCCAAGCTTGCTGCTGTAGTGTGTGCGGAGGACGACGACCACGAGCGAAGCCACTTCCCGCCGACCCTCAGGTATGCTACCTCTTTTCAAACCATACCCTTGTTCTATTGCCCCATCTGCACGCCGCTGCATGTGGATCTTTTTCCACTCCACCATCTTCCCAATTTGCTATCCTCTCGCTCTGCTGGCCACGAGATTAAAACCATAATTTGCACTATTAAAGGAAACCCTACTTCATGCGACTAATCCATGTCCAGGTTGAATAAGGAAAGGAAGGAGACTGACTTGCCCAAGAGAGTAGGCATCGAACCCGCATCTAGGTTGAAAAGGGAAAATCAGTAGCTAAGAAACGAGTCTCGTGTCTCTTGGTTGAAGAAGGGTAGAAAGGCATGACAACGCAATAGAGAATGACCAGGTCGATCGGTTTGTTGTCCTCGCATAGGAAAAAGGTGGCTAAAGAGAACAAAATGGGACGAATCCACATATGCTGCCTGGATATTTGTTGCTCGGGCAACCATACCTCCCTCACCACTCTGCGTCCGTGGAGGTACATCGATTGGTGCGCCCACTATCCGAATGGGCCTCCCATGCTCTTATTGCCACTTTTTTGCTGTTAGTATAACGCCAACAATAAGTCAAGCAATGCTATTGCTAAAGTGATGCCACATTTAACTAATGCCGCTCTCAGTCTAATGCCACCGATAAATTTAAGCAATGCCATTTAATGTCACTGGATTATTTCAGGGTTAGCTGTTGATTGTGGATGTATTAAAGATTTTTAATCTAAGGCATTCTAATGCTGTTGCAAAGCCAGTATACCAACGATGAAACTTGTTACTACCTTCAGATTTTTGCACTGTTAATGCTTATAGATTACATACCTCACTTTCATGAGATAAGTTCATTTTTTTGTACAGTGTCACCAAAATGCCAAGGCGCTGAATGTCATTTTATTTTGGTTAAACTGCATGCATAATTATGAAGACAAGAGGAAAGGTCAAGAGGGGCACCTCCTCCTCCGGCTGTTCTCTTGATTCGTTCGATCAAGTTTTTATGTTTGATCGATTATCAAGATTGGGATAGCAATTTTTAAGGTCCCCCCGAGTTCGAAATGATATTTACCTTGGAGGTACATGGTTTGCAATTTTTTATATTGTCATTAGTTAATAATGCTAGTTACCTTCAGACTTTTGTATTTGGTTTAATGCTCATGCACAGCTAGTATACCAATGCTGAAACTTGTTACCTTTACATTTTGTATTGTTAATTTTATAGAAACCTTCCAAAGCTAGAGTTTATTGAAATTTGTTCAAGAAAACCATTGTACTTGCACTCGTAATAAACTAACTACTCTATCGTTGCACTAGCCAATTGGATTAGTGTATATTTGTAGTATTCAATGGTGTTGCATTAGCGTATGGACATAAATAAAGTGTGGCAAGCTTTCCAGATATGTGCTCAAGAAAACTACTACCTGTTTTTCTAAATACTAGACGCTTGGGTACTTTAAATTGAACCGCGAAAACGTCTTATATTAAGGAACAAAGGGTGTAGAGTTCACTCAAATTATCCCGTAAAGCTAGTCACACCTTTGTTAAAATTAATGTTCATTATGTTATCGGAGGAGGTCTCAGATGTTTGTCTCTAATGCCCGTCGACTACATACACGACATCATGATGTAATGTTAAGTCATTTCCTTTTACAAGTGTCACTAAATTGTCAAGGCGGTGATGGCATTTTATTTTAGTAGAACTGCACAAAATTTGCTTAAAAGAAGAGGAAAGGTCAGAATGGCTCAGCTTTTTCGTAAAAAACTATGTATGCCTTCCCGACATCACCAATGTTGCTTTATTTATTCCTTCAAACAGGTGGTTAGAAACAGTCTTGCTACCTTTTCCCATTAAGAAATTGGAATGCTTATATTTGTGAGTCTATGCTTCAACTAGTGCCACTTTTAGAGTAATCACACTTTCAATATCTATGCAAACAGGATGCTCGATTTTAGTGGAACTGCACAAAAAGTCCAACTGGTTCAACATTAGGAGCATGTTTTTTCCAAACCTTTATATCCAATTGGTGGCACTATGAGCTGTTCATTACGAAGGTACATGGTTTGCTACTATCTTGCTACTCTTTTGTACTGTCATTAGATAGTAATACTAGTGGTTTGCATGTGAATTTATTGGCGGGGTGGACCTACATTGGAGGTGCAGGACATGATTCAATGATTGGATGCTCAATTTCGTTGTATCGATTTCACCTCTTCCATCATCCATGCGAACATGGATATCCTTGGTCCGATGAAGAATAGGCGCTATATTTCTGCTCTGAACCAGCAAATCAATTCAGATGAAATTGTCCAGGGCAAAACATAATCAGATCAGATTGTCCAAAGGCGTAACATGACAGATGCTAAGCGGAAGAGACATGTTTAAACCGAAAATACAAGGTGTGGTATATGTTTACTAGCTGCTTGATATTTGTGCGACATGAGATGTCTCCGCTGCTATTTGGCAAACAAACAAAGTGTCCGCAATTTTGGTTGAACTGCACAAGAGAATAGTATAGTCATCGCATGCAAGGTGCCATTTGAAAATAGACACGTAAAGATTGGATAGTCATTTCATGGACTGCAGAAAAGTAGTAATTGTACTATTTATTGGCCAACACTAGGTGCTTCATTGCTTTGGTCTGATTATACAATGGGCATCATTTTGCCTAAGTTAAAGTTTGTATTCAAAATAGTCTCATGGTGTGATCGAGAGAAGACCAAATCATATTGCAAAGGATGTTCCTCCATCATGTGTGGTTCATTCTCATGGTTCCAGCTGTTGGTGAAACCACTTACGCTTGCAAGAGGAATTGTAGACTTCACAAACAAATTTGTCTTTCACCTGTCTTGAATGTTGGCCAAGAGAAGCATCCATGTTAGTAGGAAGAACAGATGTTCTTTCTAGATCTTTGCTTTTGGAGCTACATATTTGTATATGATCTGTGAATCACTGAGATGCATTAACATGTTGATCTTATGTATGGGAATCATACTAGTTAGTCTTAGTTGCGACACAAGATCCGAAGTGGCTGATCTTTGCTTTTGGAGCTACATATTTGTATATGATCTGTGAATCATTGAGATGCATTAACAGCTTACTTATTTCTGTTCGCCGGTGTTTACAAGTTACCGATCGATCACTAGCTAGCCTACAAATGCGCTCCTGGCAGTTTTATTTGAAACGCAAGATCGAAGTGGCAGTTTTTTGAATAAAAATGCCTACCTCTGAAGAAACTGACAAGCTACACTATCGATCCTACGCGGATAAAAATGCCTACCTCTGAAGAAACTGACAAGCTACACTATCGATCCTACACGGATAAATAGCGGATCACGCACGTACTACCTCCTTTCTGGTTTGCGTGGCTCAATTCAAGAAACGACCTACTCGATCCTACACGAATAAATAGAGGATCACACACATACTAGTACCTCCTTTCCGGTTTGCGGGGCTTAATTCAAACCTCTCACTAACCAAGGTACTCCTCCGTCCGGTTTATTAGTCCCGTGAGCAAAGCAGCAAGACCAAGGCATGGCAATAATTAACGGCATGCGTAAGTTTAAGCCTAATTAATTCCAACGATTTAAGTGGCTGCATGCGTGCCTCGCTGCGACTCCTTGCATGTTGCTTCGCATACCGCTCGCGAAGCGATTCTGAAAAGCTCGCATGCAGCCGGTCGTAATTAAGGCAACTAACTCGATGCGAAAAAGATACACTTTAATTGTTGCGGGCTTTTTAAACTGTGGAATCATTATTGACAAGGAGGAGATGATTCGAGTGCACTCGCTTGACCGCCATGCGGGCGCAAGCGACCCGCACGGGACGGGACGGCATACCATAATTTCAGTTTCTCTAGTTTTTCACGGCAAGTCGGGCGCTAAGCCATTTTGCATTGAATTCGATGACCGTCGCGCTACCTTCCGCCTATAAGTACTGCTTCCGCCTTCTTCGGTGCCACCGTGACCCAACTCGCCATATCCTCATAAGCCCCCACCGCCCGACGCCGCCGCCACGTCCGCCATGCCCCGCCTGTCATGGTAGGCGACGCCGAGGCGGTCACCGCCAGAACTAGGCGCCCGTCCGGTTTGCAGCTACCGGATTGCTCGCCCAGCGCTGGCGTCCCGAAAGTGATTTAACCTTCAGAACCGGCGGCAGACGTGACCGTACTTCCTTCAGATACATCCTATGATGTGGTCCGATCCAAATGAGCCTGTAATTACGGCTCAGATCCGCTGTGATTGAGCATCCAAAGCGCCCGTTCTTCACCATCCTAGCATCCTCACCTGCCAGTCCTCCTTAGCTCGTGCTATTTGGTCCTTCAGCCGCAACGTCCGCATCGTGCTGATCCCGCGTCACGGGTGACTGCTGCGCCAACAAGGTCGCCAGCGCCCATCAAACCGAGAGGACTTGCGCCGGACGGCCGACTCTGTCGCGGCTGCTGATCCGTGTTCGCCGCTGCGGTGGATGAAGATCGCAACGTGGGCTGTGTTCCGCCATGTAAACAAAAACCCGACTTGGCGGTTCAAGGAGGTCCGAATCTCGTTGCATCGGAATATCCTTCAACACACCGCTATGACTCGGTACAAGGACTCGCCGCGATGGATGACTCGCCGAGTATACGGCCGTCTCGCCAGACACCGGTTCGGATCCGATCCCATGGACACATCCTCTTTAACGCGACGCTTCACGGCGGGCTTAACCCGGCTGGACTCGATGTTGAGCCGTCTCGACGAGGTCGGTGCAGATGTCCGCCAGGCCCGGTTCGCCGATCTTGCCGATGAAGACATGAATTCCGCGAAGGACCCGCACCGTACTCGATCGAGCCGCCTCGGTGCCCCATCCTTCGTCGTTGATGTAGAGCTTGCCGCGACGACTTTTGGTCATCCGCCGATCACGCACTTTAAGTCCTTCAGAGCAGCCCTTCAAGAACTCGACACCATCGCATGCGATAGCCCCACGGTGGGCGCCAACTGTAGGAATTAACACGCCGATGTCCTCATGAAAGGACTTAGTCGTGGAGCCATCGCAATGTGTTAGCTTGAAGGGTTAAACCGAAAAGGGAAACGGGAGTTTATATTAGTTCGCCCCTTCGATGAAGGTAAAAGCCTCGCCTAGTTGTGATGGGATTGATTGGGTTTCGGCGACCAGGAGCCAAATACGCTTGCTCGAGTATCGAGTTGTTGTCTGTTGTCCCTGAACCGCCGCCGGGTCGTCCCTTTATATACACTGGTTGACGCCCGGCCGGTCTACAGAGCCCCGAGGCCGACTCATACAAAGTGTCCGGCTCGGTCTCTTCTTTCCTAACTTATATTACAAGTTTACATAGTCATGGCGGTTTACCACTATGGGCCCTAATCCGCCTTTGGGCTGCGGGCTTCTAAGGTTCGTTAGTAAAACGCCATCTTCTGGATCTTCATGGGCTTCAACATAGTTGAGGGTGAACCGGTCCCTCCTGGCCGGTTTACACTCAGTAGCTATATCCTCAATAGTGACCATGATCTTGATGATGCAATGAGACACTTTGATCTTACGGCAAATCTTCGCGGCTACATGGCTGGAGGAAAGGAATGAGTCCTTGATAGTGGATGTACTGATCATATGACCGGAGATAAAGATATGTTTCGTGAGCTTGCTGAAAACGACGGCCCTCGAAAATATGTCACTTTTGGTGATAACTCAAAGGGAAAGGTGGTTGGCCTCGGTAAGGTGGCATTGCAACTAATGAGTTAGTTGCGGGATGATGTATTACGGAACGAGTAAAGAGACTTGCCAGTAACGAGATTGAACTAGGTATTGAGATACCGACGATCGAATCTCGGGCAAGTAACATACCAATGACAAAGGGAACAACGTATGTTGTTATGCGGTCTGACCGATAAAGATCTTCGTAGAATATGTGGGACCCAATATGAGCATCCAGGTTCCGCTATTGGTTATTGACCGGAGACGTGTCTCAGTCATGTCTACATAGTTCTTGAACCCGTAGGGTCCGCACGCTTAACGTTTCGATTAAAGTTATATTATGAGTTTATATGTTTTGATGTACCGAAGGTTGTTCGGAGTCCCGGATGTGATTACGGACATGACCAGGAGACTCGAAATGGTCGAGACATGAAGATTGATATATTGGAAGCATATGTTTGGATATCGGAAGTGTTCCGGGTGAAATTGGGATTCTACCGGAGTACCGAGGGGTTACCGGAACCCCCCGAGGGCTTAATGGGCCATAGTGGGCCTTTGTGGAGAAGAGGAGAGGCGGCCAGGGCAGGGCTGCGTTCCCCTCCCCCCTAGTCCGAATAGGACAAGGAGAGGGGGCGGCGCCCCCCTTTCCTTCCTCTCTCCCTCCTCTTTCTCCCTCCACTCCTAATCCAACAAGGAAAAGGGAAGGAGTCCTACTCCCAGTAGGAGTAGGACTCCTCCTGGCATGCCCCCTCTTGGCCGGCCGCACCTCCCCCCTTGCTCCTTTATATACGGGGGCACGGGGGCACCCTAGAGACACAACAATTGATCGTTTGATCTTTTAGCCGTGTGCGGTGGACCCCTCCACCATAGTCCACCTCGATAATACTGTAGCGGTGCTTAGGCGAAGCCCTGCGTTGGTAGAACATCATCATCGTCACCACGCCATCGTGCTGACGAAATTCTCCCTCAACACCCGGCTGGATCGGAGTTCGAGGTACGTCATCGGGCTGAACATGTGCTGAACTCGGAGGTGCCGTACGTTCGGTACTTGATCGGTCGGATCGTGACGATGTACGACTACATCAACCGCGTTGTGCTAACGCTTCTGCTTTCGGTCTACGAGGGTACGTGGATAACACTCTCCCCTCTCGTTGCTATGCATCACCATGATCTTGCGTGTGAATAGGAATTTTTTTTGAAATTACTACGTTCCCCAACAGTGGCATCCGAGCCTGGTTTTATGCGTAGATGTCATATGCACCAGTAGAACACAAGTGAGTTGTGGGCGATATAAGTCATACTGCTTACCAGCATGTCATACTTTGGTTCGGCGATATTGTTGGATGAAGCGGCCCGGACCGACATTACGCCAGACGCTTACGCGAGACTGGTTCTACCGACGTGCTTTGCACACAAGGTGGCTGGCGGTGTCGGTTTCTCCAACTTTAGTTGAACCGAGTGTATACTACGCCCGGTCCTTGCGAAGGTTAAAACAACACCAACTTGACAAACTATCGTTGTGGTTTTGATGCGTAGGTAAGAATGGTTCTTGCTAAGCCCAGTAGCAGCCACGTAAAACTTGCAACAACAAAGTAGAGGACGTCTAACTTGTTTTTGCAGGGTATGTTGTGATGTGATATGGTCAAGACATGATGCTAAATTTTATTGTATGAGATGATCATGTTTTGTAACCGAGTTATCGGCAACTGGCAGGAGCCATATGGTTGTCGCTTTATTGTATGCAATGCAATCACACTGTAATGCTTTACTTTATCACTAAGCGGTAGCGATAGTCGTAGAAGCATAAGATTGGCGAGACGACAACGATGCTACAATGGAGATCAAGGTGTCGCGCCGGTGACGATGGTGATCATGACGATGCTTCGGAGATGGAGATCACAAGCACAAGATGATGATGGCCATATCATATCACTTATATTGATTGCATGTGATGTTTATCTTTTATGCATCTTATCTTGCTTTGATTGACGGTAGCATTATAAGATGATCTCTCACTAAATTTCAAGATAAAAGTGTTCTCCCTGAGTATGCACCGTAGCCAAAGTTCGTCGTGCCCAGAAACCACGTGATGATCGGGTGTGATAAGCTCTACGTCCATCTACAACGAGTGCAAGCCAGTTTTGCACACGCGGAATACTCAGGTTAAACTTGACGAGCCTAGCATATACAGATATGGCCTCGGAACACTGAGACCGAAAGGTCGAGCGTGAATCATATAGTAGATATGATCAACATAGTGATGTTCACCATTGAAAACTACTCCATTTCACGTGATGATCGGTTATGGTTTTGTTGATTTGGATCACGTGATCACTTAGATGATTATAGGGATGTCTATCTAAGTGGGAGTTCTTAAGTAATATGATTAATTGAACTTTAATTTATCATGAACTTAGTCCTGGTAGTATTAGCATATCTATGTTGTAGATCAATAGCTCGCATTGTTGCTTCCCTATGTTTTATATTTGTTCCTAGAGAAAAACTAAGTTGAAAGATGATAGTAGCAATGATACGGACTAGGTCCGTGATCTGAGGTTTATCCTCATTGCTGCACAGAAGAATTATGTCCTTGATGCACCGCTAGGTGACAGACCTATCGCAGGAGCAGATGCAGACGTTATGAACGTTTGGCTAGCTCAATATGATGACTACTTGATAGTTTAGTGCACCATGCTTTACGGCTTAGAACCAGGACTTCAAAAATGTTTTGAAACGCCACGAAACATATAAGATGTTCCAAGAGTTGAAATTGGTATTTCATACTCATGCACGTGTCGAGAGGTATTTGACCTCTGACAATATTTTGCCTACAAGATGGAGGAGAATTGCTCACCTAGTGAGCATGTGCTCAAAATGTTTGAGTACTACAATCACTTGAATCAAGTGGGAGTTAATCTTCCATATAAGATAGTGATTGACAGAGTTCTCTAGTCACTATCATCAAGTCACTAGAACTTCATGATGAACTATAATATGCAAGGGATAACAGAAACGATTCCCAAGCTCTTCGTGATGCTGAAATCGACGAAGGTAGAAATCAAGAAAAACATCAAGTGTTGATGGTTGACAAGACCACTAGTTTCAAGAAAAGGGCAAAGGGAACAAGGGGAACTACAAGAAGAACGGCAAGCGAGTTGCTACTCGAGTGAAGAAGCCCAAGCCTGGACCTAAGCCTGAGACTGAGTGCTTCTACTGCAAAGGAACTGGTCACTGGAAGCGGAACTGCCCCAAGTATTTGGCGGATAAGAAGGATGGCAAAGTGAACAAAGGTATATTTGATATACATGTTATTGATGTGTACTTTACTAGTGTTTATAGCAACCCCTAAGTATTTGATACTAGTTCAGCTGCTACGATGAGTAACTCGAAATGGGAGTTGCAGAATAAACAGAGACTAGTTAAGGGTGAAGTGATGATGTGTGTTGGAAGTGGTTCCAAGATTGATATGATCATCATCGCAGACTCCCTATACTTTCGGGATTAGTGAACCTAAATAAGTGTTATTTGGTGTTTGCGTTGAGCATGAATATGATTTGATCATGTTTATTGCAATACGGTTATTCATTTAAGTTAGAGAACAATTGTTGTTCTGTTTACATGAATAAAACCTTCTATGGTCATACACACCAATAAAAATGGTTTGTTGGATCTTGATCGTAGTGATACACATATTCATAATATTGAAGCCAAAAAGATGCAAAGTTAATAATGATAGTGCAACTTATTTGTGGCACTGCCGTTTAGGTCATATCGGTGTAAAGCGCATGAAGAAACTCCATACTGATGGATTTTGGAACCAATTGATTATGAATCACTTGGTACTTGTGAACCGTGCCTCATGGGCAAGATGACTAAAACGCCGTTCTCCGGAACTATGGAGCGAGCAACGGATTTGTTGGAAATCATACATACAGATGTATGTGGTCCGATGAATGTTGAGGCTCGCGGCGGGTATCATTATTTTCTGACCTTCACAGATGATTTGAGCAGATATGGGTATATCTACTTGATGAAACATAAAGTCTGAAACATTTGAAAAGTTCATATAATTTCAGTGTGAAGTGGAAAATCATCGTAACAAGAAAGTAAAGTTTCTACGATCTGATCGTGGAGGAGAATATTTGAGTTATGAGTTTGGTCTTCATTTGAAACAATGCAGAATAGTTTCGCAACTCACGCCACCTGGAACACCACAGCGTAATGGTGTGTCCGGACGTCATAACCGTACTTTATTAGATATGGTGCGATCTATGATGTTTCTTACCAATCTACCACTATCGTTTTAGGGTTATGCATTAGAGACAGCTGTATTCACATTAAAAAAGGGCACCATCTAAATCCGTTGAGATGACACTTTATGAACTATGGTTTGGCAAGAAACCAAAGTTGTCGTTTCTTAAAGTTTGGGGTTGCGATTCTTATGTGAAAAAGTTTCAACATGATAAGCTTGAACCCAAATAGGAGAAATGTGTCTTCATAGGATACCCAAAGGAGACTGTTGGGTACACCTTCTGTCACAGATCCGAAGGCAAGACATTCGTTGCTAAGAATGGATCCTTTCTGGAGAAGGAGTTTCTCTCGAAAGAAGTGAGTGGGAGTGAGGGAGTTCCGGACTAGGGGGTGTCCGGATAGCCGAACTATCATCATCGGCCGGACTCCAAGACTATGAAGATAGAAGATTGAAGACTTCGTCCTGTGTCCGGATGGGACTTTCCTTGGCGTAGAAGGCAAGCTCGGCGATACGGATATGTAGATCTCTTACCTTTGTAACCGACTTTGTGTAACCCTAGCCCTCTCCGGTGCCTATATAAACCGGATGGCTTTAGTCCATAGGACGAACAACAATGATACCATAGGCTAGCTTCTAGGGTTTAGCCTCTTTGATCTCGTGGTAGATCCACTCTTGTAACACACATCATCAATATTAATCAAGCAGGACGTAGGGTTTTACCTCCATCAAGAGGGCCCAAACCTGGGTAAAACATCGTGTCCCTTGTCTCCTGTTGCCATCCGCATAGATGCACAGTTCGGGACCCCCTACCCGAGATCCGCCGGTTTTGACACCGACATTGGTGCTTTCATTGAGAGTTCCTCTGTGTCGTCACCGATAGGCTCGATGGCTCTTCGATCATCAACAACGACGCGTCGGTGAGACTTTTCTCCCGGACAGATCGTCGTGTTCGGGCGGCTTTACATGCGGGCCAATTCGCTTGTCCATCTGGAGCAGATCGAAAGCTACGCCCCTGGCCGTTAGGTCAGATTTGGAAGTTTAAACTATACGGCAGACATCCGCGGAGACTTGATCTTCGACGGATTCAAGCCGCAACCAAGCGCCGCCTTGTCTCGATGGGCATGATCTAGCTCTGCAGCGAACGAAGCCTCGAGGCCGCACGAGAATCCGCTCCGACACTTAATCCGGGCCGGATTCCCCGATCGAGGACGAGTGGTTGGACACCGCCGGGGCTTTAATCTCACGGCGATCGAGGCGAACTCCATCCTCGTCGCTGCGAAGACTCGACTCTGGTGCCGGACTCCTCCGGACTCAACCCTCCGCGCCTTGCTAATCGAATCTGATTGGGCGCCCATTATGGAGTTCATGGCGCGGACATCTTTCAAAGACTCGCCTTTGGCGACATCCCGAATTCACTAAAGTCTCTCTCTTATCCGGAAAGCCTGGCGGACCACGGTCGAGAAGGTTGGGATACAGACGACGAAGAAATTCAACGCCCACCCACCACCCACTTCGTAGCCACTGTCGATAGCCTACACGACGTGCTCGATTTCGACTCCGAAGACATTGACGGTATGGATGACGATGTAGGAGACAACAATGAACCAGCACCTATAGGATGCTGGACAACCTCATCCCATGATGTATACATGGTGGATACACCTAAAGGAAATGAAGACGAGGAGCAACGGGACGCTACGAAGGATAAATCCCTCAAAAAGCAGTCAAAACGGCAACGTAAACGCTGAACAAAGTCCCGCCTCAACAAAGACCCAGCCATAGAGTTGGGCGAACTGGTGGACAACGAACAAGCTATCGAGCAATCGTCCGAACAAGACAACTTGGATAAACAATCTGTCCCCGGCAAAGACAACAGTCCAGATGATCTCACGCCGGACAAACTATTGGAGCAAATGACCTCCGAGAAAAGGCTCGCGCCATCGCTGTAGCCTAGCCTGAAAGCGTAAGCGAAGCTCAAAACAGCGGAAGATGCACTCGAGGATCGATGGAGCAAAGTATTCAGCACCGCAGAACAAATACGGCGACATCGCCGAACAAAGAGCTACCCGAAAAGAAAGCTACTGCCGAATTGACGAGGAGGCCTTAGAGCCCCACAATTAAAAAGTAAGAAGGCCACCCGGTCGGATGGGCGACCCCACGGCAAAAAGAGAGCGGTGAATGGCGCCAAGACACAAGCCAATATGTGATCCGCATAAGGATTCACATCAAGAGGATGGCCCGATTAGGTCCATCTATGGGCCAAGAAAGAGCTCGTCAAAGCAATGCAATACGCCAAAATTCAAGATCACGACACACCCAAATATAGGGGCGCCGCACACCCCCTATGTTTCACCGATGAGATGCTGGATCATGAATTTCCAGCGGGATTCAAACCCGTAAACATAGAGGCATACGACGGAACAACAGGCCCTGGAGTCTGGATCGAGGATTACATCCTCCACATACACATGGCTAGAGGAGACGATCTCCACGCCATAAAATACTTACCCCTTAAACTCAAAGGGCCATCTCGGCACTGGCTTAAAAGCCTCCTCGAAAATACCATTGGAAGCTGGGGAGAGCTCGAGGATGCATTTCGAACAAATTTTCAGGGGACTTATGTCCGCCCTCCCGGACGCAGATTTATCTAAGTCACATAACTCAACAGCCGGAGAGTCAGCCCGAAATTCGAACAGGTTCCTTACTAAAAAAGAACCAAATAGTCGATTGTCCGGATGCCAAGCCTTAGCAGCTTTCAAACACAACGTCCGAGACTTAATGGCTCGCCAGACACCTCGCCAAGAAAAGCCAAGAACAATGGCCGCATTAACAAGCCTCATGACCCGCTTTTGCGCGGGAGAAGACAGCTGGCTGGCTAGATGCAGACACCAACGACCGAGTACATCCAAATCAGGGATGGAAATGGGAAATCACGACGTAGAAAAGATCAGCGCCGGAATAAGGAAAATGGTCCAAATAGTACGGCGGTCAACGCCGGATTCAAAAGCTCTCGGCCGAACAACAAAACACTTCCCCTAAAGGATAACAATGACGAGCTATCCAACCTAAACAAGATTCGGATAGACTGTCAAATACATGGTACCTCCGGAAGCACGCAAACCATACCCACAGAGATTGTTGGGTCTTCAAGCAGTCCGGCCGACTTAACGCCCGAACACAAGGGCTCGACACACCAAGGGAAGATGATGATGAGCACCACAAGCGAGCCCCGAAAACAAAAGAATTTCCCACAAAAGGTTAAAACAAGAAACTCACTTCACGTGATCAAAGGGAAAAAGAGCGGCGCCCACTAAAAGGTGCGCCGCACATTGGTTGTCAAAACCAATCACCTTCACCATCGTGACTATTCCGAAAATATCCGAACGCAGGATGGACTGCCTTGATATTGGATCCTATAATCGACGGATTCCAATTTACACAAGTCCTCATGGATGGCGGCGATGACATCAACCTCGATATATCAGACACAATCCGCAGGATGGGGATAGACCCAACCAAAATTCGCCATAGCAACACCTCCTTCAAAGGGGTAATGCCAGGCCCATATGCCCATTGTACGGGCTCCCTACTGCTAGAAGTTGTGTTCGGTTCATCCGACAACTTCCGTCATGAAAAGTTAGTCTTCCATGTCACCCCATTTAAAAGTAGCTATCAAGCACTATTGGGACACGAAGCTTTAGCCCGCTTTAACGCAATACCGCATTACGCATCTCTTACACTTAAAATGCCCGGTCCACGCGGCATCATCTCATTAAAAGGGAGTATTAAGTGTCACTCGAGCACGGAAGAATGTGAGGCTGCCTTAACATCCCCACACCAATCCGGCTCCGCTAACCAAAGCACCTGAATAGGTAATTCGAACCCCGGACACGGCTATACGAGTCCGGCGCCTACTAGCGGCATACCCCCACACAAGGGGCTGCATGCATGTACAACAAGAGACGATAAAGCTCAATTTCATTCACTTCTTCGAACCGTACTCCGTTTATTTAATATTAAGTACACCTTTCGCACGACCCTTTTTCTTTCAAACTAAGTTCCTCTCTTTTACAGATGAACAACGTGCTACACCCGTCCAGGATACGGCACAACGGAGACACAGCGCAGACGCGCGAGAGGGACCCGTTGCAAGGATTCTTTTCAGATTAAGACCCTGCGTAAACCTTTTTTCACTGTCTCTTGTTGATATACATCCCCCCGGTTCCTTAATATAACCGAGGAGGAGGCTGGTGCTTTGGCATTGGCCGCACCAGAATTTTTTGCACGCACCTAGACACCAGGGGCTTAGGGCATTATTCTGCCCATTTTCATAAATACCAAATACCTTAGGGAGTATTCGGCGTCTCGAGTTAGGCCTTATATGCATCAGCTCCGAATCATGTCTTTGGTCAAATGTTGGGTTGCCCGGCTCCTGTGTTTTGCTGCCTTACGTTCCGTTTTCACGCTAACGCTGCACTGTGGAGAACTATCTGCGATTGTGCCCGTTGGCCGGGCGAGCACCTCGAGAGAAAGCCAAAACTGATCATCATGATATAGCGAGAGACTGGTCAACCACTCAATGACTAACAGGAATGTTTAGGATTCCTCTGCATTAACGAAGGACCGGTTTTCGGTCAGGCACATACGCACCCCGAATTCGGACGAGTGTGGTGCCCCCAGGGGCTATATAGTAGTCCCACCTTCGAACTCCCATGGCTAAGTGAAAGTGATAAAGCATTATAGTCCTGTTGCCTGGTTTGCTACGCTATCACCTCCTTAACAGGACCAAGACGTTGGATTAAGTGTGAAAAAGTGCTTTCTTTGCAAACACCCCCGCACTATGTGCGTGGGGGCTGAAGCCAAGGACTGCCATCTTTCAGGTTATATTCACATATACATAAACGGCCGCACAGGGAGTAGTTTACTACTTGAACGCACAAGTATAAAAAAGCACTTATATTACATTGAAACATTGTTTTCACAAATCATACATGTCATTTAAACATAATATCCTTCGAGCAAGGCTCTATTAAACGAAAGCGCTCGACAGACTTCTTCAAAGTAGTGCTCGGCGGTACTGACCTCTGTCCGAATCCGGGATGCAACGTCGGTGGCCTTCATCTCTGCCAAAGATGTCTTGACACGGGCAAGAGCCATCCGCGCCCCTCAATGCACACGGATCGCTTCATTGCGTCGTCTGGCGGCACCGCACCAAGAAACTGCTGCACTAAACCAAAATAGCTCTTGGGCCGGGTCCGCCTGCCACAAGTGAGTCAAGACATGCTTCATGGCAAATCCGGACAATCGATTCAGCTCAGCCCATTCGCCAACCGATCGGTCGCCAGCAGAGGACGCCCGGACTATGGAATTGCGACCAATATAACTCTTCCTTCAGGCCCTTACGCCCCGGAAGTGCTCAACAGCGTCCCACAGCGCTCGCCGCCAAGTCCAGATAAGCATCCTATGAACTCCACAATTTATCCAACTGAGCATACTTTGGGTCTGTATATTTCCTCCGCAGCAGAAACGGTTTTCCAGCCGCAATTGCCCCGGCCTGACTCAGCTCCTCCTTGGCAGCTCTCAAAGCCGACTGGGCATTCGTGGATTCGGCGACAGCCTTTTTTAGGCCCTCTTGTTCCACTTGACGTTCTTTTTCAAGAACCTCGCAGCGATCGGTAGTATTCCTCAACTTTTTGGCCATATCGGCCATCTCCTCTTTGCTTAGGCAGTGAGCAGCCCGTTCAGCTTCTAGCTCTTCGGCCGCCTTTAAAGCGACCGCATTACTAATTCTGGCTTGCTCTTTCGCTCGGGCGAGTTCTGCCCGCAGCTCTTCCACGGCAGCTGCACCATCTGCATTAAGCATATCATTAGTAAGACATGGGCGTCAAGCTCCCTTACCAGGTGTCCGCATAGAAGTCGCATACCTTGTGACTCGTCAAACCGTTTATTGACTAGCGCGGTGTCCGCATCCGCCTCATCAAGCTGCCGCTTTAGTTCGGCATATTCATCAGTTTGGCTGGCCTCCGGACGCCCCGCCACCTGTTTAGGAGCGGTGATATGTTAAAACTGAGAATTTGATCCTCGGCACATCGTCAATTTTGACAACATACCGAGTCTCAGGGGCTACTATCTATACATGGCGCATTTTATATGCATAACTGTCGGAAGGTACAATATTTTTATGCGTACCTCAAACCCGTCGATAAGCTTCGACGGCTTGCAATCCGCTCTCTGCGGATGCAATTCTTTCAATCACCGTACCCATTAGAGCACGGTGATCTTCTCGAATAACCGCTTGCCCGAGCAGATCCTTCACTCCTCCGACCGCACACCACTTGGCGCGGACCTTCCGCCTCGCGGACTTGGGGAACCCTCCGCGACGACACCTCCGGGTCGTCCGCTTCACATGAGGGTGCGACAG
Source organism: Aegilops longissima (assembly GCA_021605205.1). Lineage (NCBI taxonomy): Eukaryota > Viridiplantae > Streptophyta > Magnoliopsida > Poales > Poaceae > Aegilops > Aegilops longissima. The sequence goes on along the minus strand of CM038679.1, from coordinate 96,385,797 downwards.
GTGGAGGCGTTTCGCTCTCCATCATCTCCGGAAGAAGATTCCCCGAAGACGAGCTCTACTGAGAAGGGTTGAGGTCCGAACTACAAGGTACAATCTCGGTTATCTTCATAAATAAATACAGGGATGTTCCTTATTTACAAGACCCCTTCTTTTTACTTACGGCTCGCTGGAGGGCTGACCCCCTTGGGGAAATAGTGCGGCTGGGTTATTTCCCAGCGCCGGACTCTCCGACGAAGATTCCCTTCCCCTCTTTGAGGCCTTGACCTCCGGATCTTTCGAAGCAGTCCTCTTCCCTCCTCGAAAGACGGGACTTTTAAATCCTCCTCCCTTGATAGCCTCTTTCATGGGGGCAGTCGCTTCCCCGCTCCCCCCTTCGTCTTCTTCAAAGGGCGCGACCTTCAACATCTTGGTCAGCATGGGATCCGGCGTGGTCTCTGGGAGGGGAGCCGGACACCTTATTAACTTTGCCTTGGCTATCCACTCTTGTTCAAGAAACGGCTCCTTTAAAGGGCATATATATAAAATAAATTAATGAACAGCTTGTCCGTTCTGGGACTACTTACTTGAGTATCTGGGCGATTGCAGCTTAGTCCTGCGTCCTCGGTCAAGTCCGGACACTTCTCTTGTGATCCAAGAACAATTTATACATCTCCACAGGCGTCGTGCCCATAAAATTTTGGAGAGCTCGTGGTCCCTCCGGATTGAATTTCCACAGGCGGAGAGGGCGGCGTTTGCAGGCTGAAGGCGCCGGATCACCATAACCTGCGCCATCGCAACCAGATTGATCCTCTTTCACGGAGATCTCGAATCGGCCCTGCAGCGAGGGAACATCCTTGGATGGCCCCAGTCGAGCCTGTTGACCCATGACGCCACCACTGTGGTGGACTGAGCGGAAGGCGGGGCGCCGCCCATTTGTGCCCTTGGGAGCGGTGATATAAAACCACTCCCATTGCCACAAACCAAGCTCCCTTGAAAAGAGCCCTCGGCCACGGAGCATCAAGACATTTGCTTAGGACTGCCCCTCCGACTCGCTTGCTGCCCTTGATCGCCTTTGGCTCCACCTTGAAGGTTTTGAGCCACAATCCAAAGTGGGGGGTAATATGGAGGAAGGCCTCACATACAACAATGAATGACGAGATATGGAGGATGGACTCCGGATTCAAGTCATGGAAATCAAGCCCATAATAAAACATGAGCCCCCGCACAAAGGGGTCCGTCGGGAAGCCTAAACCCCGAAGGAAGTGGGACACGAACACCATGTTCTCACCAGGTTCAGGAGTGGGAATGACCTGCCCTGGGGCAGGTAGCCTATGCGAGATCTCGCCGGTTAGATACCTGGCGTCTCACAGCTTTTAGCACCTCTTCTTCTCAGTGACGGAGGAAGACATCCATCGGCCGTGCTGGTCGGAGCGGACATCATCGAAGGTCCAAGCGCTGAATCTGGAGCTTTGGGTGTTGGAACTCGGCGAGGCGAACTTCGATAGAGGGTGTAAAAGAAGAGGGCCTTGGTCTCGTTTTTAAAGAGGTTGAATACCAAGAGCCCACCCGTGGTTGACTAGGACTCGCCTTTGATAGAGGAGGCATGCCAACGGGCACGGTTGGGTTACCCACGTCCGTATTGATGAGAATCCCGGAATAAGGGGGCACGATCACGCTTTGATAAGACGTGCCAGGAAACCGCCTCGCTAAACACGCTGAGGTGGAACAATAAAAGCGATTCATATAAAGGCCTGGCCGTGGTGTGATGTCACGCCATGGGATACGCCAGCGATCTGCAGAAAATTATTCTCTCTGGCGTTATGTGGAACTTGTTTTGCGAGCGGACACTATCCTTGTGTTCAAAACCTTCTATGAAGTATTCGAGGAGGAACCCGCCTTGCAATGCGAAGACAATATGCGCGCGGACTCGTCGTCATTGAAGCCTGGTTCAGGGAGCTCTTGAGGATTTCCTGACTAGGGGTGTCCGGATAGCCAAACTATCATCATCGGCGGACTCCAAGACTATGAAGATAGAAGATTGAAGACTTCGTCCGTGTCCGGATGGGACTTTCCTTGGCGAGAAGGCAAGCTTGGCGATCGGATATGTAGATCTCCTACCTTTGTAACCGACTTTGTGTAACCCTAGCCCTCTCCGGTGCCTATATAAACCGGATGGCTTTAGTCCATAGGACTAACAACAATGATACCATAGGCTAGCTTCTAGGGTTTAGCCTCTTTGATCTCGTGGTAGATCCACTCTTGTAACACACATCATCAATATTAATCAAGCAGGGCGTAGGGTTTTACCTCCATCAAGAGGGCCCGAACTCAGGTAAAACATCGTGTCCCTTGTCTCCTGTTACCATCCGCCTAGACGCACAGTTCGGGACCCCCTACCCGAGATCCGCCGGTTTTGACACCGACAGGGAGGAAAGTGGAACTTGATGAGGTAACTGTACCTACTCCCTTATTGGAAAGTAGTTCATCACGTAAATCTGTTCTGTGACTCCTACACCAATTAGTGAGGAAGCTAATGATGATGATCGTAACATCGATCAAGTTACTACCAAACCTCGAGGTCTACAGAGTGAGATCCGCACTGAGTGGTACAGTAATCCTGTTCGGAGGTCATGTTACTTGACCATGACGAACCTACGAACTATGAGGAAGCGATGATGAGCCCAGATTCCACGAAATGGCTTGAGGCCATGAAATCTGAGATGGGATCCATGTATGAGAACAAAGTATGGACTTTGATTGACTTGCCCAATGATCGTCGAGCCATTGAGATTAAATGGATTTTCAAGAGGAAGACGGACGCTGATAGTAGTGTTACTATCTATAAAGCTAGAATTGTCGCAAAAGGTTTTTGACAAGTTCAAGGTGTTGACTACGATGAGAGTTTCTCACTCGTATCTATGCTTAAGTCTGTCCGAATCATGTTAGCAATTGCTGCATTTTATGAAATCTGGCAAATGGATAAAACAAAACTGCATTCCTTAATGGATTTATTAAAGAAGAATTGTATATGATGCAACCAGAAGGTTTTGTCAATCCTAAAGGTGCTAACAAAATATGCAAGCTCCAGCGATCCATCTATGGACTCGTGCAAGCATCTCGGAGTTGGAGTATACGCTTTGATAAGTTGATCAAAACATATAGTTTTATACAGACTTGCGGTGAAGCCTGTATTTACAAGAAAGTGAGTGGGAGCACTACAGCATTTTTGATAAGTATATGTGAATGACATATTGTTGACCGGAAATAATGTAGAATTATTCTGCAAAGCATAAAGGAGTGTTTGAAAGGAGTTTTTCAAAGAAAGACCTCGGCGAAGCTGCTTACATATTGAGCATCAAGATCTATAGAGATAGATCAAGACGCTTGATAAGTTTTTTCAATGAGTACATACCTTGACAAGATTTTGAAGTGGATCAAAATGCAACAGTCAAAGAAAGAGTTCTTGCCTGTGTTACAAGGTGTGAAATTTGAGTAAGACTCAAAGCGCGACCACGGCAGAAAATAGAGAGAGAATGAAAGTCATTCCCTATGCCTCAGCCATAGGTTCTATAAAGTATGCCATGCTGTGTACCGGACCTATTGTATACCCTACATCGAGTTTGGCAAAGGAGTACAATAGTGATCTAGGAGTAGATCACTGGATAGCTGTCAAAATTATCCTTAGTGGAATAAGGATATGTTTCTCGATTATGGAGGTGACAAAAGGTTCGTCGTAAAGGGTTACGTCGATGCAAAATTTTGACACTGATCCAGATGACTCTAAGTCTCAATCTGGATGCATATTGAAAGTGGGAGCAATTAGCTAGAGTAGCTCCGTGCAGAGCATTGTTAACATAGAAATTTGCAAAATACATACGGATCTGAATGTGGCAGACCCGTTGACTAAACTTCTGTCACAAGGAAAACATGATCACACCTTAGTACTCTTTGGGTGTTAATCACATAGCGATCTGAACTAGATTATTGACTCTAGTACACCCTATGAGTGTTGGTCACATAACGATGTGAACTATGGGTGTTAATCACATGGTGATGTGAACTATTGGTGTTAAATCACATGGCGATGTGAACTAGATTATTGACTCTAGTGCAAGTGGGAGATTGAAGGAAATATGCCCTAGAGGCAATAATAAAGTTATTATTTATTTCCTTATATCATGATAAATGTTTATTATTCATGCTAGAATTGTATTGACCGGAAACATAATACATGTGTGAATACATAGACAAACAAAGTGTCACTAGTATACCTCTACTTGACTAGCTCGTTAATTAAAGATGGTTATGTTTCCTAACCATGGACAAAGAGTTGTCATTTGATTAATGGGATCACATCATTAGGAGAATGATGTGATTGACTTGACCCATTCCGTTAGCTTAGCACTCGATCGTTTAGTATGTTGCTATTGCTTTCTTCATGACATATACATGTTCCTATGACTATGAGATTATGCAACTCCTGCTTACGGAGGAACACTTTGTGTTCTACCAAACGCCACAACGAATCGGGTGATTATAAAGGTGCTCTACAGTGTCTCCGAAGGTACTTGTTGGTTTGGCGATTTGAGATTAGGATTTGTCACTCCGATTGTCGGAGAGGTATCTCTGGGCCCTTTCGTAATGCACATCACTTAAGCCTTAGAAGCATTGCAACTAATGAGTTAGTTGCGGATGATGTATTATGGAACGAGTAAAGAGACTTTCCGGTAACGAGATTGAACTAGCTATTGAGATACCGACGATCAAATCTCGGGCAAGTAACATACCGATGACAAAGGGAACAACGTATGTTGTTATGCGGTCTGACCGATAAAGATCTTCGTAGAATATGTGGGAGCCAATATGAGCATCCAGGTTCCGCTATTGGTTATTGACCGGAGACGTGTCTCAATCATGTCTACATAGTTCTCGAACCCGTAGGGTCCGCACGCTAACGCTTCGATGATGCTTATATTATGAGTTTATATGTTTTGATGTACCGAAGGTTTTTCGGAGTCCCGGATGTGATCACGGACATGACGAGGAGTCTCGAAATGGTCGAGACATGAAGATTGATATATTGGAAGCCTATGTTTGGATATCAGAAGTGTTCTAGGTGAAATCGGGATTTTACCGGAGTACCGAGGGGTTACCGGAACCCCCCAGGGGCTTAATGGGCCATAGTGGGCCTTTGTGGAGAAGAGGAGAGGCGGCCAGGGCAGGGTCGCGCGCCCCACCCCTAGTCCGAATAGGACAAGGAGAGGGGGGCGGCACCCCCCCCTTTTCTCCCTCTCTCCCTCCTCTTTCCCCCTCCACTCCTAATCCAACAAGGAAAAGGGAGGGAGTCCTACTCCCGGTAGGAGTAGGACTCCTCCTGGCGCGCCCCCTCTTGGCCGGCCGCACCTCCCCCCTTGCTCCTTTATATACGAGGGCAGGGGGGCACCCTAGAGACACAACAATTGATCGTTTGATCTTTTAGCCGTGTGCGGTGCCCCCCTCCACAATAGTCCACCTCGATAATACTGTAGTGGTGCTTAGGCGAGGCCCTGCGTCGGTAGAACATCATCATCGTCACCACGCCGTCGTGCTGAAGAAACTCTCCCTCAACACTCGGCTGGATCGGAGTTCGAGGGACGTCATCGGGCTGAACGTGTGCTGAACTCGGAGGTGCCGTACGTTCGGTACTTGATCGGTCGGATCGTGAAGACGTACGACTACATCAACCGCGTTGTGCTAATGCTTCCGCTTTCGGTCTACGAGGGTACATGGAAAACACTCTCCCCTCTGTTGCTATGCATCACCATGATCTTGCGTGTGCGTAGGAATTTTTTTGAAATTACTACGTTCCCCAACAGACCCCTCCTTCTTGCCAGAGCAACCAGGCAAGCCCCCCTGATCACCAGATATTGCCTATTCTTCTCTCTACTGCTTGCATTAGAGTAGTGTAGCATGTTACTGCTTTCCGTTTATCCTATCCTGATGCATAGCCTGTCCTTGCTACTACTGTTGTTACCTTTACCTGCAATCCTACATGCTTAGTATAGGATGTTGGTATTCCATCCTTGGCCCTACATTCTTGTCCATCTGCCATGCTATATTATTGGGCCGTGATCACTCGGGAGGTGATCACGGGTATATACTTATATACATAATATATGATACCTGTGGTGACTAAAGTCGGGTCGGCTTGTAGAGTACCCGTGAGTGATTCACGGATTGGGACCGAAAGGACGTTTGTCTCGACGGCCCTCTGAGTAAACCTTTATGGCGGAGTGACAGGGCAGGTTGAGACCACCTAGGAGAGAGGTGGGCCTGGCCCTGGTCGGCGTCCGCGATTACTTCAAAATAACACGCTTAACGAGATCTTGGTATTTGATCTGAGTCTGGCCACTGGCCTATACGCACTAACCAACTAAACGGGAACAATTATGGGCACTTGACATCGTGGTATCAGCCGAAGCCTTCGTGATGTCAGCGACTGAGCGGCACGCACCGGATTGGACTGGAGCGTCTGCTCTTGTATTAGGGAGGCTAGGTCTGCTTCCGGCCGCCCACGCAACATGCAGGTGTGCAATGGGTGATGGGCCCAGACCCCTGCGCCATAGGATTTAGACCGGTGTGCTGACCTCTCAGTTGTGCCTAGGTGGGGCTGCGACGTGTTGATCTTCCGAGGCCGGGAATGACCCAGGAAAGTTTGTCCGGCCAAAGGGGATCGAGCGTGTTGGGTTATGTGGTGCACCCCTGCAGGGAAGTTTATCTATTCGAATAGTCGTGTCCCTCGGTAAAAGGACGACCCGGAGTTGTACCTTGACCTTATGAAAACTAGAACCAGATACTTAATAAAACACACCCTTTCAAGTGCCAAATACAACCCGGTGATCGCACTCTAACAAGGCGACGAGGAGAGGATCGCCGGGTAGGATTATGCTATGTGATGATACTTGGTGAACTTACCATCTACTCTCTTCTACATGCTGCAAGATGGAGGCTGCCAGAAGCGTAGTCTTCGATAGGATTAGCTATCCCCCTCTTATTTTGGCATTCTCGCAGCTCACCCACCGATATTGCCCTTTACACGTATACCCATGCATATGTAGTGTAGATCCTTGCTTGCAGTACTTTGGATGAGTACTCATGGTTGCTTTTCTCCCTCTCCCCCCCCTTTCCTTTCTTCCTGGTTGTCGCAACCAGATGCTGGAGCCCGGGAGCTTGACACCACCGTCGACGACGACTCCTACTACACCGGAGGTGCCTACTACTACGTAGGTCACCGATTTACGCACTGTGAGTAGTTTAGGAGGATCCTGAGCAGGAGGCCCGCGCTTCTTCGATCTGTATCCCGGTTTGTGCTAGCCTTCTTAAGGCAAACTTGTTTAACTTATGTCTCGATTTCAGATATTGTTGCTTTCGCTGACTCGTCTATGATCGAGCTCTTATATTCGAGCCCTCGAGGCACCTGGCTTGTAATATGATGCTTGTATGACTTATTTATGTTTTTAGAGTTGTGTTATGATATCTTCCCGTGAGTCCCTGATCTTGATCGTACACATTTGCGTGCATGATTAGTGTACGATTGAATCGGGGGCGTCACATTATTGGGTTGGCATAGATCGAGATTAGGATTTGTCACTCCGTGTATCGAAGAGGTATCTCTGGGCCCTCTCGGTAATGCACATCACTATAAGCCTTGCAAGCAATGTGTCTAATTAGTTAGTTGCGGGATGATGCATTACGGAACGAGTAAAGAGACTTGTCGGTAAAGAGATTGAACTAGGTATTGAGATACCGTCGATCGAATCTCGGGCAAGTAACATACCGATGACAAAGGGAACAACGTATATTGTTATGCGGTTTGACCGATAAAGATCTTCGTAGAATATGTGGGAGCCAATATGAGCATCTAGATTCCGCTATTGGTTATTGACAGGAGATGAGTCTCGGTCATGCCTACATAGTTCTCAAACCCGTAGGGCCCACACGCTTAACGTTCGGTGACGATCAGTATTACGAGTTTATGTGTTTTGATGTACCGAAGGTAGTTCGGAGTCCCGGATATGATCACGGACATGACGAGGAGTCTTGAAATGGTTGAGACATAAAGATTGATATATTGGACGGCTATGTTTGGACACCGGAAAGGTTCCGAGTGGTTCGGGCATTTTTTCGGAGTACCGGGAGGTTACCGGAACCCCCCGGGGGGTCAATGGGCCTTAATGGGCTTTAGTGGAAGAGAGGAGGATGCCTAGAGGAGGGGCGCCCCCCCAAGCCCAATCCGAATTGGGGAGGGGGGCCGGCCCCCCTTGCCTTCTCTCCCTCTTCCCTTCCTTCCCCTCCTAGTTGGACTAGGAAAGGGGGGAACCTACTCCTAGTTGGAGTAGGATTCCTGTCACGCCCAATATGCGACCCTATCCAAAAGGAACTCGAAGGTCCCACCAAGGATAGAGCCGCATATTGAAACGCTTCTGCAAGGTGGATATCATTACATCAACATTACATAATAGATGGGGATACATACATAAGGCATACAATGCCACACGAAAACAACATCACATCATGTACAAGATCAACATCCGACTACGGATGAAACATAAACAGAAGCTCAAACAACATCCACCCTGCTAGCCCAGGCCGTCGACCTGGAACCTATCCCCTGATCGAAGAAGAAGCAGAAGAAGAACTCCGAACAAGCAAACATCGCTCTCGCATCATGATCATCGCATAACCTGTACCTGCAACTGGTGGTGTAGTAATCTGTGAGCCACGAGGACTCAGCAATCCCATTACCATGGGTATCAAGACTAGCAAAGCTTAATGGGAAAGGAAGGGGTAAGGTGGTGAGGTTGCAGCAGTGACTAAGCATATATGGTGGCTAACCAACGCAAATAAGAGCGAGAAGAGAGCAAGCGGAACGGTCGTGAAGCTAGCAATGATCAAGAAGTGATCCTGAACTCCTACTTACGTCAAACATAACCCAGAAACTGTGTTCTCCTCTCGATCCACCCCAAAAAGAGACACTCACGGTTACGCCCACGGTTGGTGTATTTTAGAAGAGCTTACTTCAAGTTTACTACAACCGGATATTAACAAATTCCCATCTGCCACATAACCATGGCACGGCTCTCGAAAGTTTAAACCTCGCAGGGTGTCCCAACTTAGCCCATGATAAGCTCTCGCGATCAACGAAGGATATTCCTTCTCCCCGGGAAGACCCGATCAGTCTCGGAATCCCGACTACAAGACATTTCGACAGTAATAAAAGAAGACCAGCAAAACCGCCCGATGCGCCGACAATCCCGATAGGAGCTGCACATATCTCGTTCTCAGGGCAACACCGGATAAGCTAAGCATACAGGTACCGACGTAACCCAAGTTGCCAAGGGATGGTCCCACACGGTGCTCTAGTTTGGACCAACACTTAGACAAGCATTGGCCGGGGGGGTTGTAATAAAGATGACCCTTGGTTTAATTACTCCCAAGGGAAAATAGGTGGTGGTGAGGCAAATGGTAAAACCAAGGTTGGGCCTTGCTGGAGGAGTCTTATTCAAAGCGAACTGTCAAGGGGGTCCCATAAATCACCCGACCGCGTTAGGGACGCAAAATCCGGGAACATAATACCGATATGACGGAAACTAGGGCGGCAAGAGTGGAACAAAACACCAGGCATAAGGCCGAGCCTTCCACCCTTTACCAAGTATATAGATGCATTAATTAAATAAGAGATATTGTGATATCCCAACATAAACATAATCCAACATGGAGCAAACTTCATCTTCACCTGCAACTAGCAACGCTATAAGAGGGGCTGAGCAAAGCGGTAACATAGCCAAACAACGGTTTGCTAGGAAGGGTGACAAAGGTTAGAGGTTCATGGCAATTTGGGAGGCTTGATGAGCAAAAGATAGGTAACGCAGCATAGCGATAGAACGAAGCAACTAGCATAGCAATGATAGTAGTGAGATCCAGGGTAGCGGTCATCTTGCCTGAAATCCCGCAAGGAAGAAGAACGAGTCCAAGAATAAGATGAAGCCACGAAGACGAACCAAGCGTAGACGAACGAATCCTCACGATCGCACGAAACGGGAACTAACAAGAAGAAGCACACAACATAGTAAACACACCACACATGAACAAGACATGATGCTCAACCAAGTATGATGCAAGACAAGACTACATGAAGCTACTCATGGCAAGAGATGATGCAAACAAGAACAACACATCAAAGCAAGTTTAAATGAGGCCGGGAACAACATATAACAATTCCGGTAAGTCCTCATATGCAAATTTCGAAATTGGTCCAGATCTGAATAAACCTTATGTTCAAGTTGTTAAACAGCAAGTTAAAATGCACCACGATGATCTACACGGAATTCTAGTCAAGCTACATATAAAGTTCATTAGATTCGGAGCTACGGCCTAGAAGATATGAGCAAAACAAGTTAAACATGGCATTGATGCAAAATGCACCCAAACATCAAGCAAACACCTCAAAACAAGGATGCAACATGATAATATGAAACTACATGCAATTCTAAGCAAGTTTCATATAGAGCACACTCAAAACGGAGCAACGGTTCAACACATACACTCTATACAAGTTAAAGGACAAACTGTCCAAAACAGCAACTAGGCATCTTGCAAGCATCAAGACACTATGCTACAGCATCTCAACGTAAGAACAAAAGGCATGAGCATGAATTAAAGGTAAAGGATGACAAAACATGAACACTGAGATATCTCCAGAAATCACTAGAACATGCTCAAAATGACATGGCAAGAATGCAAGTAATAAGAGTTTCAGACTTATCAGGAAATAACGTCAGGTTGCAATGTTTAGAGCTATCAAACAACATGCTACAGGAACTTAACATGGCAAACAAAGGCATGGAATGAATCTACTAATTTCATAGAACAAAAGTCCTTTAGTGACCATGAGCCAAAAAGGATCAGAAGATATGATGGCACCCATGTAAACATGGCAAGTTATATGACAGATTCATACATGACAGGAACAACAATAAGTAGGCATGTTGGTGAGCTTGAACCACTCATCACAGAGCAATAAATGGCATGGCAAGGCAACCAACAGTAAGAAGACATGTTTATGAAGCTAAGCATGACAAGAGCAAGTTCCTAGGGTGCACGTATCACTAACAAAAATCATGGCAACATTGAACTTAATGTTAACAGGCTGACAGCAACATTATTTAGCAATTTGAGAGCAAGATTACAACAAGCTACAGCAAGCTATAAATGCAACCAGGGGCATGGATGGATAGAGCAGGACATGTGTAACAAAACATCCTTAGTGAACATCTCCAGATTATGCATAGAATGACTTGTAGCAGCAGGTTTACATAGCATCATAATATAACAGAATCAGCCTAGCAAAACAGCAATAGCAAGTACCCTACTTAACAAGCTCGATGCACTCACTACAGGAACCACAAAAATACATGGATAGCACCCATGTAAAGATGGCATGGCATAGTTCAAAACTCATGTAGAGCTCATGCTCATAAGATGCACACATCAAATGCAACAAAAATGACAAATCATCAAGTTATAACAGTTTCAGCAGATTAACATCATATAGCACTCTTGCAACGAAGATTCAGGCATCAAGATGAACTCCAATGAACATGATGCAATGGAACGAAATGAAGAACTCGTTAAGGCGAACAATTTGACATATTACACGCACGAAACGGAGCAGCATGCACAGAGTTATGATGCGATGAACATGGCAACATTATGCAAAATATTTCGGGACTTAGTGAAAAATCTCGGGGTCAACCTCTTCTTCCAGATCTAGATCCGAGGCATGAGCTTCGAGGTTCGCCGGTCATCTCGCCGGAGTAGAGAGGGAGAGGCAGCCGGAGTGGGGACCGGCCGGATCCGGGCCATGGGGACGCCGGAGGGGCGCGGCGCGGGACGACGAGTGGCGGGCGGCGGCCAAGACGGGCGCCGGCGAGGGGTTGCCGCGGCGGCGACGAGGAGGCGCGGGCGCCTGACGGGCGGCCGAGGGCGAGGGCGGGCGCAGGGCGGCTCGGAAGGCGTCGGGGGGGCGGCGACTTTATGCGCGGCAGCGGGTGCACGGCGACGGCGGCGCTGGTCGCCGGCGAAGCCTTGGCGCGGCGCGGGCGACCGGCGGAGCGGCGGAGACGGGCCAGCGCGTCCGGTTCGGGTCCCGGGGGGCCGGATCTCGCCCGGGCGGCGGCGGCGATGTGGGGTGCTGGAGGCGGTGACGTGTCGGCCTCCGGTTGGCTGCGGGCGACGTGGCGGCTCCTGATTGGATGGAGTGAGGTGGCGGCTGGACATGTCCGACGCGAGGAAGAAACGCCCGGCGGCGCGAGGGGAGCGGTGCTAGGGTTTGATCTGCGCGAGAAATTCGGAGGGAGACACATATTTATAGGTAGAGGGAGCTAGGAGAGTCCAAATGAGGAGCGGTTTTCGCCCACACGATCGTGATCGAACGACCGAGAGCATGGAGGTGACTTAGATGGGTTTTGGGACACTTTGGAAGGGGTGTTGGGCTGCAAATAGAAAGGGGCTTTTACGGTTACCCGGTTAACCGTTGGAGTATCAAACGACCTCCAAATGACCCGAAACTTGACAGCGGTTCACGGTGCTATACCAAGGTCATTGGCAAACCTCGGCCATTCCGAGAAAGTTTAACACCCGCACACGAAAAGAGGCAAAAGGGGGCGCCGGGAGACATAGGAGTGCCGGATTGCAAAACGGACAACGGGGAAAAAACTCGGATGCATGAGACGAACACGTATGCAAATGCGATGCACATGACGACATGATATAAAATGCAGATGATGACATGGCAAAGTGCAACACGCAAGAAAATGACATGGCAACAACGACGAATAATCGCGTACACTGGCGATCGAATCCGGGCGTTATAATTCCCCCTGGGGCGCACTTTGAGGCGGGCGGCCCCTTGTCGGTGTCAAACCGCGGATCTCGGTAGGGGGTCCCGAACTGTGCATCTAAGGCGGATGGTAACAGGAGGCAGGGGACACGATGTCTACCCAGGTTCGGGCCCTCTCGATAGAGGTAATACCCTACTTCCTGCTTGATTGATCTTGATGATATGAGTATTACAAGAGTTGATCTACCACGAGATCATAGAGGCTAAACCCTAGAAGCTAGCCTATGGTATGATTGTTGTTGTCCTACGGACTAAACCCTCTGGTTTATATAGACACCGGAGGGGGCTACGGTTACACAGAATCGGTTACGAGGGAGGAGATCTACACATCTGTATTGCCAAGCTTGCCTTCCACGCCAAGGAGAGTCCCACCCGGACACGGGATGAAGTCTTCAATCTTGTATCTTCATAGTCCAACAGTCCAGCCAAAGGATATAGTCCGGCTGTCCGAGGACCCCCTAATCCAGGACTCCCTCAGTAGCCCCCGAACCAGGCTTCAATGGTGATGAGTCCGGCGCGCAGATTGTCTTCGGCATTGCAAGGCGGGTTTTCTCCAAATTCTGAATACCTGTTGAGTAGTGTCCGGCTTCCCATAAATGTTGCACTCCTTGGCTTTCGCGCCTAATAATGGCTATCTCCCACTTGTCGAGCGAATGCAAGAAGCCAGGGAATTTTTACATTTGCCACCCTAGCCATGTGAGTAAATCGTCTATTAAAGAGACGGGGATCCTCAGATCCAGATCATACCATCCTCCCACAGCGAGTATCCATCGGAGCGTGCTCGGAAAAAAAATCCATTCCAACATGGCCGGCCATCGAAGCTCCTCCTCTCGCTCCCGTAGCTCTAAGCCCGGTAATTGGAAGAAGTGTTCTGTCCCCCACAGCCAATTAGTAGAGTTGCTGCACCTGTGATTTCTCCTCCAACAGATATGGTTCCTGCTCGGCCGGGCTCGCCACCTATAATGGTGGGGAGCAAGCGGAGAGCTTTCCCAACCCATCCATGGGGGAGCGGGTGTCGGTGTCAAAACCGGCGGATATCGGGTAGGGGGTCCCGATCTGTGCGTCTTAGGCTGATGGTAACAGGAAGCAAGGGACACAATATTTACCCAGGTTCGGGCCCTCTCGATGGAGGTAATACCCTACTTCCTGCTTGATTAATTTTGAAGATATGAGTAGTACAAGAGTAGATCTACCACGAGATAGTAGAGGCTAAACCCTAGGAGCTAGCCTATGATGGTTATGATTGTAATCATGATCGGCCTTCTAAGGACCAACCTCTCCGGTTTATATAGACACTGGAGAGGGCTAGGGTTTACATGGAGTCGGTTACAAGGAAGGAAATACAATATCCGGATCGCCAAGCTTGTCTTCCACGCAAAGGAGAGTCCCATCCGGACACGGAACGGAGTCTTGAGTCTTGTATCTTCAGCTTCAATAGTCCGGACGATGCATATAGTCCGGCTGTCCGGATACCCCCTAATCCAGACTCCTCAAGAGTCTCCCCGAACCAGGCTTCAATGACGATGAGTCCGGTGCGCAGTCTTGTCTTCGGCATTGCAAGGCGGGTTCCTTCTCCGAATACTCCAAGATAATTATCGAACACTTGAACCGTGTCCAGATCCGCAAAATGATCTTCACATACCGCTGTAAAGAGAATGATATTTCACAAATGCAATCTGCTGACAACTTTTTTAGACAACGTGACATGTCATTACGGTCAGGTCATTATTCGAACCATTTTCCTACAACCAGCCATAGCACATATTGTGAGGCGGTTTCCTTGACACGTCTTGTCAAAGCAGAGATCGTGTCCCCTTATCACGGGATTCTCATCAATACGGGTATGGGTAATCCCACCATGCCATCAATCGTGGCGCTTGGGAAGTGAGCGATTCTCAACGGGTGAGTGGGGAGGCGCACCGCTTTCGTCGCCTCTATAAAGGGATAAGAGTTCCCCATTTTTTATCCACGCCTTCTTCCTCCTTTGCCTACTCTTGCCCCCTCGAGCTCCAGCGCCCTAGCCCAAGTCTTCTCCGCACAGCTAAACATGTCCGGAGCAGGAGGCAAGTGGGTGGCTTCCATCGTGAAGGAGAAGCACATCGCAAATCTTCGGGCGGCCGGATACTTGGCCGCAGACATAGCGCACCGGCTACCAGACGACGAGCAGGTCATTCCAACCCCGGGAACCCACGAGAGGGTCGTGTTTCTCGCCCACTTCGTCCGTGGACTGGGGTTTCCACTTCACCCCTTCGTCCGCGGGCTCATGTTCTACTACGGGCTAGATTTCCATGATCTAGCCCCAAACTTCGTCCTCAACATCTCGGCGCTTATCGTCAGATGCGAAGGCCTTCCTCCGCATCAAGCCTCACTTTGGCTTGTGGCTACAAATCTTCTGCGTGAAGCCGAAAATCGTGAGTGGCCAGCAAGCGGAGTGCGGAGGGGCCATGGTGGGCAAAATGCCTAATGTCACCTGGCTTGACGGCTCCTTTGAGGAGACCGTGAAAGGGTGGCAGTCGGGGTGGTTCTACATCACCGAGCCGCACGGCGCCAACTGGGCAGCGGTCCCCGAGTTCCGATCCGGAACCCCCATGCGGCTCACCTCCCGGGAAAAGAAGGGCCTGTCCTGGGGAGAATCTACAGAGCTGACCGGACTCCAGACTTGCATCAAGAGCATGAAGGACAAGAACATCAAGCTTGTCAACGTGATCCAGGTCATGCTCGTTCGTCGGATTCTCCCGCGCTAAAGGCGGCATTTAATCTGTGGAGTTCGCCCCACCAACACCGACGCCGGAGGCTCTATGGCATGACGCACAAAGATGCGTGGAAGGCGCTGTTCAAGGCCTCTGAAGTACCTCCTCTCATATCCGAGGACCGTGGGCTCCATGCCGCGCGGCCTCCGAGTCAGATGAGCTTTCAGGCTATCACCGGATTCGGTTCTTCACAATATATTCATGGGGGAGTCTTAAGTAATTGTGCATATTTGTTCAGGATTATGTGGAGACAGCGGAGCAGATTGATCGTCTGCTCCGCTGCCAAGGCCCAATGATGCTCTCCCGACGGAGATGTTAGTCCCGGCGCCTACAAGGTGCCGGAGAAGAAGGCCGAAAAGAAGGCCCCGGGGATCCGAAAGGGTCTCCGGCGTAAGGTTGTGCGGAAGCCTCGTCCGAAGACGACGAGGCACACTCCTCCCCCGAAGGGGAGGAAGAGGAAAAAGAAGGGGCCGCCCCATCCGGAGAGGATGGGGGGCCTGAGAAGGCGGACCAGGGGGCCGGGAAAGGTCCTCGGCGCAAGGCCGTCATACCCACGTCATTTGACGACGACGAGACAGATTCCTCCCGCGGAGGCGGGGGGAAGCAAGAAGAAACTCTACCTCCCCGCACTGGGGAGGAGAAAAAGAGGAAAGCCGCTCCGGAGGGGGAGGCTGGGACGTCCAAGAAGGGAAAGGTGTCCCTTCCGGACTACTCCGCCACGGCCGCCCATAGCGAGGAGGCATGGCTACGCAGGGGGAAGCCCCTAGCGCGATCGTAAGTATCCGCATTCTATCATGACCTTACTTCACAGTCTTTTTATAATATCGAACATAAATGTAGTCCGGCCAGGGTTCATCCCGAGGTATCTTCTTCGGATGGGTCCCTGAGCGCTTCAGCGATGAACTCGCTCCCGACGGCCACTACTCCTCAGCCCGCGGATGACACGGAGGTGTTGTCCCGAAGGCTCCCAGAGCGGGGGGAGGTGACTCTGGAGACGCCCCAAGGAGGGATTCCAGATGTCGGACACGCGGGGTTCAGGATCCTCGCGGATCATGCCGATGAGAGCTGCAACAAGCCGGACTCTTATCCGGACACTATGCCGGAGCCTTCAATAGCTCCGGATGCGGGCAGGCGGCCCCTCGCTAGGGCAGGCGAGCCGTCCGTGCCGATGACTTCCGCGCCGGGCGCTGGATTGTCTGGCTGGAGGCCACGCGGCGCTCCATGGATGAAGAGCACCGTATTCTTATGAGTGCGGTGATTCAGAAGGTTTCGTCTGCCAAGAGCGAACTAACCGAAGCGCACCAGCCTCCTAACAGGCTTTGAGGTTAGTAATGAAAATGTGTGAAATTACCACCCAATAGGTAGTAGCTCCTGATACTCTGTTTGGTGTTCGGGATGAAAAGCCAAACGGAGGGTCAAGTATAATCCGCAGGAGTCTAATAATAAATGTGAATTTGAATGAGCAGGATGTGCTGCTTGCTGCTGCTGCCCGCACAGCCGAGGTCACCGAACTAAAGCGGGACCTGGAGCAGGCGCAGGGAGAGCTCGACCTCATGAAGAGGCAGCTCGAAGAAAACAAAGGTGAGTGATTCCCCACCCTTATGTATTTAAGGATAGATAAAATTGGTTAGTCTAACGATGAAGCATCGTGACTGTGTAACAGGGGCCACCGCCGAAGTGACGTCCCTGAAGAAAGCGTTGTCCGAGGCCGAAGACAGGGCGGCCTTGGAATGCAAGGAGCGCGAAAAGCAAAGCGCTAGAGTGGGCGAGGTACAGCAAGAGCTCCAAGATCTCGGCAAGAAGTTCGAGTCCGTGGAGCATGATCTGAAAATGAAAGAGGCCGAGCTTGCGAAGGCCCTTGTGAGTATGAAAGACGCCAAGGACGAAGCCGAGAAGGCACAGCAGGAAATCCAGGAGGCCCAAAGGATAGCAACGGGTAAGAAATTCTTTATGCAAAGCAAACATGTGGAGGAGGCATTTCTTTTACTTACCCGAATTCGTAGCTCTCCAGGGGCATTCGCAGATCTGCCACGCAGCGTATCAGATGTCGCGGAGTTCTACCGCGCTCAAGAGGGGAGCTCAACGAGAAGCTGTTATGGTCCCAAAGATGTCAGCCGAACACCCAATGTTTTCTAAGTGACCAATCAAGCAGTTGGTCGAACTCCATAGGGCGGCAAAGTGGCTATGAAAGATTTCATAGTCCGATTTGGCCCGTGAGCCCCTCGCCCACTAGCTACTTCGCCCGACTGCGGATGGTGAATGCTCGTCCGCGCTTGAAGTTATCTGCGATCTGTTTGCATTGAGGGTGCCCGTCGGGCCTTTGCCCGCCAAGGTGCATTGGGGCAAGCTGGATGCGGAGAAGTTTGGTGATGGACGGGCACGGAGGGCAAGGCGATGGCTATCCGGAGAAGTATTACGATGGCGTTATGAAGGGCGCTCGTCTCGTGGGCCGATGAATGTACCAAGGACACAATTTTAGAATGAATTCACTTCGTAATGTTTGTAATTTAAGGACGGGTTACTTGCGAATGTAGCGCTTTTTATTTAAAATATTACCTTCAGGCGGTTGTTTATAAAATTCGAAAGTAGGCCATTGTCGGCATCCGCCTCACGTAATTAGTAATCGGGTGTTCGTGGAAAACCCGGACACTCTTTATCCAAATGTTTGGTCCCTTAAGGAGGTATCCGCGAGCTAACAAGGCAATCGACTATGCGGCTTTATAACTTTCACTTAGCTATAGAAGTCTACAATTTTAAATTTCGCGAAGCCCCTAGAACTGAAGGCCAAATTGGGGCGCTTATATATGCCTAGATTGGACGGTTTATTCCTCGCCCAAAGCGGAAAAAATCTTTAAGGACTTTAAGACCTCTTGAACAGCGACCAGCTCGCCGCATCATGCCGGGCAGTTTTCGCTTTATCTACCGAGGTGCTCGTCTGAAGAACTGGACACAATCGCAGTAGTTCTCCTGCGCTACCTTAGCCGATATAACGGCACGTAAGGTACCAAAACAAGGGAGCCGGGCTAACCCAACTGTAGACACAAGACATGATTCGGAGCCGATGCATATAGTGCTATAAGTTCGGGGTGCCGCACTGTTGAAAGTGTTCGGACTTTACTTGTCAGACACGGGCGCCATAAGAGCCCCTAGCAAACTGACCGCACCAAGGTGTACGGATGCAATATTTAAATAGACATTTGTAAAAAAAATGCTCAAATAAGAATAATAAGCTGACGCTATATATTATCTCCCGTTGATGAATAATACGTTTAAGCATATGTTTACAATGAATGCATTAAGCAGAGATAAATAGGACTATTTGACATGTCCTATCCAGGGGCAGGCCGCGTACAGATAGATAAAACAGGTATAACGATCGTAAATAGATTCCACCTGGGTGTTTCCTTCGGAGTGTCCACCATATATATATATTGTATGAGGAGGTGGCTGTCCACCGCCCTGTGAGTGGTGGTTCCTGTACTTCTCCTGCATCATCGTCCATACCGTCGATGTCTTCGGAGTCGAAGTCAAGCACGTCGGTTAAATCATCGACCGTGGCAATGAAGTGGGTGGTGGGTGGGCAGCGAATTCCTTCGTCGCCTGCTTCCCACTCAAGTCGGACATAGTTCGGCCAAGAGTCTCCTGACAAAGAGAGAGACTTTAATGAGTTCAGCATGTCGCCGAAGGGTGAGTGCTGGAAGATATCCGCAGCGGTACACTCCATTACCGGAGCCCAGCCAGGCTCGGCGGGCTCGGGAGCGCGCGGGCTGGATCCCACAACAGGATACGAATCCGGGGATCCGGAGTCACAGGCTTCCTTAGAAGTGAGGCCTGTGTTCGGTTCTACCTCCGATGAGTGTACGGCCTGCGGGGCGGGGTCCATCCACCCGTCCGTGGGCCACGCAGTCTGCTCCGGATCTAGGTCCGGGGCTACTGCCGGAGTGATATCCCGGACATCGTCCGGCAGCAGGTCTAAGCCGTGCTCATCGTGACTCTCCGCGCCCAGTTCAGTTCAATCCGTCAAGACAAGTCTCCGCGGATGTCGGCCGTAGTTCAAGTTTCCGAACCTGACCGGTGGCTGGGGCGAGCCATCGATTCGCTCCAGCTGGCTGCTTAATTGGCTCGGTCTGAAGGCCACCGAACACGAAGATCTGTCCGGGAAAAAGTCTCACCTGGACCGTGTTGTTGACGGTTGGGGCGCCATCAAGCCTTGCAGCGATTTACATAGAGGAACTCTCAATGAAAGCACCAATGTTGGTGTCAAACCGCGGATCTCGGTAGGGGGTCCCAATCAGGCGTCTTAGGCTGATGGTAACAGAAGCAAGGACACAATGTTTACCTGTGTTCGGGCCCTCTCGATGGAGGTAAAACCCTACTTCTGCTTGATTAATATTGAAGATATGAGTAGTACAAGAGTAGATCTACCACGAGATCGTAGAGGCTAAACCCTAGGAGCTAGCCTATGATGGTTATGATTGTAATCGTGATCGGCCTTCTAAGGACCAACCTCTCCGGTTTATATAGACACCGGAGAGGGCTAGGGTTTACATGGAGTCGGTTACAAGGAAGGAAATACAATATCCGGATCGCCAAGCTTGTCTTCCACGCAAAAGAGAGTCCCATCCGGACACGGAACGGAGTCTTGAGTCTAGTATCTTCGCGCTTCAATAGTCCGGACGATGCATATAGTCCGGCTGTCCGGATACCCCCTAATCCAGGACTCCCTCAGCGGGTATGCCTTGTCCCTTACTTATTAAGAGGGCTTGGATTTCCAATTCATCCGTTCCTCCGCGGGCTCCTGGAGTTCTACGGCCTCCAGCTGCATAATTTTACTCCCGCCCATATTACACATCGCTGGCTATGTCGCCTTTTGCGAGCTGTTTCGGGCTGCGGCTCATTTCGAGCTATGGAAGAGGCTATTCTGCCTCACTCGCATACGTGAGGGGTCAATATACCAAGTGGGCGGAGCCGAAATATGGCGCATCGCCGGGACCGGATACCTGTCCGGTACTCCGAAGAAGACATCCGAGGACTGGCCATCGGAGTGGTTTTATATGGAGGACGTCCCCCTTCCGGGTCCTATTCGGGTGGGCCTTCCTAAGTTCGACAATGCTCCCTTGAAGAAAGGCCGCAGCTGGCGCCCTCGGAGCCCTCAGGAGGAAGATAACGGGGAAGTCCTTTACCTGATGAGTCGGATACAGACGCTGGCTCAGTCAGGATTGACAGTAATTGAGGTTATGTCAATATGTATAATGCGGGGGGTACAACCACTTCAATATCGGGGGCAACCCATGTGGCACTTCAACGGAAAAGATGATGCCACCCGCTGTGGTCGTAAGGGACCGGACTCAGTCGCTGCTCTAGCAAAAATTATGTCTGATTTGTACAAAGGAGAGGAAGATGAGTTCATCCGCATTAAGCCACGGGATGGATTCTCCATGTACAACCCTCCAAGCTGGGTGAGCTGTCACTTTTTACTCCCAACCTTCCCGCATTCTTCGTCATATGTATTTACCTTGCCGTTTCATGGCAGGAACTGTGAAAAGCTGTAAGGGAGGTCCACAACCCGCCTCCACAACCGGAGGACCCTGACCGGGCCCTCGACCCCGGACTCGAAGAGGATCCGGACACATTTGTGGAGCTGATTGACAGGACATTCTATCAATTGAGCTGTGATGATGCCATGGTGGCCATCATAGCCGATTATCCTGGACTACTCCCTGCATCGCATGTAAGTAAAACCGGAGTCCGAACTTCCGAGAAGGATCCCCTTTTCTGCACTTCACCTACCGCACACATATGGTGTCTTACAGGGAAGGCCCTCGGACGCCATGCCGAACTCGCAGATGACTTACCAACAAGGCACCAAGCCGGTAGGCTTAAAAGGAAGGCGATCAGATCGAGACGCCGCAGTCGAGAGGTATGAAACAGAACTCCGCTCCATGGTTTTCGTCTTTTAAAATATAATAACGTCCATGTTTCCTAGTAGGAAAAACGCTCGCTGGACTATATCCGGAGAGTTTGCCGGCCACGCCTCCACCAGTCGAGCTCCAGAGCCGGACATAGAGGCGGACGCTAACATGGGGCGGACGCCGGATGTTCCTCCTACAGAGGATGCAAATAGGCTATCCGCTACAAATTCCCAAGTGGAGAGCGCTATGAATCACATGCGTCGCCGGCCCGTACTCCATGACGTTTGTTTCTCCCAAGAGGCGTTCGATACCTTCAACTCAGGAGACGCGTATATCCGTGCTGCACAAAATGGTCTTGCCAGAGCCACGGACCAGTATGTAAAGGATATACGGGTAAGAAAATCTGATAATTATGCATATCAGTAGCCCCTAAGACTTGAAACAGTTGACACAACTGATTTAAGGATCATTATTTGTGCAGGTTCTTGCGGGGAAGAATACCCAATTGTCTCAAGAGCTGGAGGAGTGCAAAGCCCAGCTACGGGCCACAGTTTCCGCAACGAAGGAGTCCGAGAAGGCCCCCTCTGGTAACACTTGTCTCTATCAAAAAGAATGATGCGTACCGGTTAGTATGCGGCATGCATGCAAATCTAACAATAGATTCTGCAGATGATCCCGGGATTAATCCGGAGGTAGTGCAAGGGGATGAGCAACATGCTCAACGACAGCTTAAAGGCTGGCGAAGCGCGCTTAAGCGTGTTAGGCGGGAGAAAAACGATCTCCAAGATGCCAATATCCGGCTGAGTGTTGAACTGAAAGATGTTCGGGGCCAACTTGCTGACTCCGTAAAGGAGAATAAGAGGCTTCGACGCGGCATTTTCAGTAAGTGCTTGAATGAACTTTTAAAGAGTTCGGCGAAGAAACCGGCTAACAGAGCTATGTCTGTAGGTATGCTGACGGGTCGTCCCGCAGAGGAGATGCCCGGGTCTGCGGGTGATCTCCTGCCAGAGCTCTCACAACTGCACGAACAAGTTCGGCAGGTGATGCAGGGCATTGCCCAAGCCTTGTGGCCGTCCGCCTCCCTGCCAGGAGGCATGGGGGAGCTTGTAGAGAAGCTCAAGGGAGTGCGGCGGCGCTTCCGATTATGGAAGATATCAGCCAGCCGACAAGGTGCAAGGGAAGCCTGGGCTATGGTGAAGACGCGATATACCAAGGTTGACCCGAACCACATGGCCGAGGTTGGACCTGTGGGGCCTGACGGGAAAGAGATCCATGTCAGTTTGGTTTATGACCAAGTAGAATTAGCCGCAAAGTATTCTCAACAGGACTGTAGGCTAGACAACCTGTTGGATGGTATAGAAGAAGAATTTAGTCAATCTAAGTGACTATGTACTTCAAGTGACATATATTGTCCCTAGCCGGACTGTAAATCATTTGTCATGGAGGACCCTTTCGCTTCAACCTCCGGACCCGACAGTCCGGAGTGTATCCGAATACCCGCTCAGTTATGTAAAAACCGGGGTACACGTGGAAACCAGGCGTAGGGGTCATAAGTGCTTGAACAGACAAGTACCCAACTAGCTATGTTATATTACATGTATAGTAAGAAACATCTTCCAGGGAGAATAGTTCCGTTAAGGGTTCCTTTCCCTGGGTACGCATGCCCTAATGTGCATGTCCGAGCTGCGAAAAGAGACGCAGGATATAAACATCTGGGGGCATGTATTACCATAAATAAGGGTCATATTTTGTTCACCGACCGAGTATTCCCTTAAGAACGCTAGCTTTCGGCTTCACCCAGTCTGAGGTACACATCCGGGTGACCCGGCAGTAACAATCGCAGAGGTGCTCCCCTTATGCCCTAGCCGAAATAACGGGAACGTAGGGCATAAACACAAGAGCCAGGCAACCCAGCTTGGCCAAAACTTAAGTCATATCGATGCATATAATGGCGAAAAAAGATACATGTGGAAGAATAACACATGTGTGGGGCATAGAGCCCGGAAAATAGTTATATTAAGCTTCTGTATAAGAAGCCCCCAAGTATAATGAGCGCGGCTAGCCCGTCAAGATTGTGTAGTCAAGACACATTTTAGCCTTTTAAGGCCTTGAAGAAAAAAGGGAAGAAAGAAAGAAATAAAAGACAGATAATAGATACATAAAAAATTTGACGGAGGTAAGGAGACGAACATAGAGTCCGGCACTAGGCGTAGAACCTTCGGAGTCTGGCTGTGTTCCATGGGTTTGGCTCGAGTCGATTGTCCGATGCATCCCGCAGACGGTACGCTCCACGGTCAGAACTTGGTCAATAACGAAGGGACCTTCCCATTTGGGCATTAGCTTGTTCTTTTTCTTCTCCGGTAGGCGTAGAACGAGTTTGCCAACGTTATAAGTTTTAGCCCGTACCTCTCTGCTTTGATACCTTCGAGCCTGTTGCTGATAGAATGCGGAACAGGCTTTGGCCACATCACGTTCCTCCTCCAGGGCGTCCAAACTGTCCTGCCGATCAAGCTCGACTTCTTTCTCTTCATACATGTGCACGAGGTGAGTCATGAATTATGTCGCAGGGCAGTACCGCCTCCGCGCCGTACACCATAAAAATGGTGTGTATCCGGTAGTGCGATTCGGCATGGTCTGCAGCCCCCATAGTACGGAGTCGAGCTCCTCTACCCAGTGCGTATCGGATTCCTTCAAGGATCACACTAATCTAGGTTTAATGCCGCTCATGATAAGACCATTTGCTCGCTCGACTTGACTGTTAGTTTGCGGGTGATAGACAGAAGCATAATCGAGCTTGATGCCCATGTTGTTGCACCAAAGTATTACCTCGTCGGCTGTAAAGTTCGAGCCGTTATCGGTGATGATGCTGTGGGGGATGCCGTAATGGTGTAAAACCCCGGATATGAAGTCTATCACTGGTCCGGACTCGGCCGTTTAACTGGTTTGGCTTCTATCCATTTGGTGAATTTATCCACCATGACCAATAAGTATTTTTTTCTTATGGCTTCCCCCTTTAAGGGGTCCGACCATATCAAGCCCCCTGACCGCAAAGGGAAAGTGATGGGGATTGTTTGGAGAGCGGTAGGCGGCATATGGCTTTGGTTTGCAAAAAGCTGGCAACCGACACAACGTTGAATGAGGTCCTGTGCGTCTTCTCGGGCCGTCGGCCAGTAGAAACCTGTACGGAAGGCCTTGCTTACAAGGGCCCGGGCTGCGGCGTGGTGGCCGCCAAGTCCAGCATGAATTTATTCCAAAAGTTTCCTTCCTTCCTCTTCGGAGATGCACCTTTGAAGGACTCCGGTAACGCTTTTCTTATAAAGATCTCCCTCGTGGACCTTGTAGGCTTTAGACCGCCGCACAATGCAGCGCGCTTCGTTTGGGTCCTCAGGTAGTTCCTGCCGAGTTAGGTAGGCCAGGAATGGTTTTGTCCACGGGGCGATGACGGCCATTATCACGTGGGCGGAAGGTGTTATTTCGGTGGCAGAGCCTCCGATTATGTCAGAGTGTTCGGTATCTGGTGTTGTGGCCGAGTCCGGACTATTGTTACCGGTCTCTTCTTCCCATACCATGGATGGCTTAAACAGCCTTTCCAAGAAGATATTAGGCGTGACAGGGTCGCGCTTAGCGCCGACGCGGGCGAGGATATCCGCCGCCTGATTGTTTTCCCGGGCCACATGGTGGAATTCGAGCCCCTCGAACCGAGCTGACATTTTGAGGACGGCGTTGCGATAAGCCGCCATTTTTGGATCCTTGGCGTCGAAGTCTCCATTTATTTGAGATATTGCGAGGTCCGAGTCCCCACGCACCTCCGGCGTTGAATGCCCATGGAGATCGCCATCCGGAGACCATGTAACAGGCCTCGTATTCTCGCTGCGTTGTTGGAGTCTCTGTATAGTATTTGGAGTACGATTGGATCAGATCTCCGGTGGGGATGTCGGGACGACACCAGCCCCAGCACCGCCAAAGATTTTAGAGCCGTCAAAGTGCATGATCCTATTGGAGTACGCGCCGTACTCTTTAGGGAGTTCGGCTTCTGTCCATTCGGCGACAAAATCAGCCAGTACTTGTGACTTAATGGCTCGCCGTGGTTTATATATTATGTCAAATGGGAGAAGCTCAATATCCCATTTAGCAATCCAGCCCGTGGCATCGCGGTTGTTTAGTATGTCGCTTAGGCTCAGAGAAGCGCCGAAGAGTTTGCTTGACCGACTTGAATCCCTTTAGAATGTTAAGGCTATGCTCGGCCAGCCTGCGTGGGATTCCTGGCATGTCTGAAGGATGCCAGGCGAAGATGTCCCAATTCTCGCACAAGAACTCCCGTAGTGCGGCGTCTACTGTGGGGTTTAATTGTGCCCCGATAGATGCTGTTTTTGTAGGGTCCGTTGGGTGGACTTGGAATTTTACTATTTCATCTGCTGGTTTAAAAGAGGTGGACTTGGATCTTTTGTCAAGTATCATGTCATCCCTGTCCACTGTGGAGCGCAGCGCAGTTAATTCCTCGGCCGCGAGGGCTTTGGATAACGCCTCGAGGGCCAGTGCGGTTGTTTTTATTTTCGGCGCGGAGTGCTATTTCCGGATCACTAGTTAGAGTGATGATTCCATTGGGCCCGGGCATTTTGAGCTTCATGTACCCGTAATGGGGTATAGCTTGGAAGATCGTGAATGCCTCCCGCCCTAGAAGGGCGTGGTATCCGCTATTGAACGGGGCCACTTGGAATGTGATTTCTTCGGACCTGTAATTCTCCGGCGTGCCGAATACCACATCTAGTGTGATTTTCCCAGCACATCGTGCCTCCCGACTAGGGATGATTCCTCTAAAGGTCGTGCTGCTTTGCTTAATGCGACTTCTGTCTATTTCCATTTTTCGAAGAGTCTCCTCATAGATGAGGTTTAATCCGTTGCCGCCGTCCATGATCACTTTAGTAAGCCGGAAGCCGTCCACAATTGGACTAAGGACCAAGGCGGCTGGTGCTCGGGCTGTTCGGAATTTAGGTTCATCACTAGCATTGAAGGTGATAGCCGTATCGCTCCATGGATTTATTGTTGCCACGTGGCAGACTTCGACAAGGCTGCAGAGTGCTCGCTTACGCCTATTATTTGAGGCGAAGGTCTCGAAGACTGTCAATACTGTATTGTTGTTCTCCACGGGATGGTGCTCTGCGGTATTGTTGATGAGGAGATCCTCACCGCTCTTGGCCACCTGCCGGAGTACCCAACATGCTCTGAGGTTGTGTGTTGGTATGGTATCCGCTGTACCGTGAATTTTGCATGGCCCATTAAGCCATCCCTCCAATACGGTTCCATGCCCTGTAGTGGGCTTTTGCTTCTTTGTAATTGGATCGGGTGACTTACGAGAGTGCACCCTTTTAGTTCGGACTGGGGGTTTTGTCAGAGCCGGAGGATCCCAAAATTTTGCTTGAGTTCTCCAGGCGCTTTCCATCGCACAGTACTTCCATACTATGGCCGCCAAGTCAGCAAAGTGTGCTATGTCACGGCGACTTATGGCGTTGAGGATTCCCTTGTCCACGCAATTTTTGCAAAAGAATGAAATTGCGTCTTCCTCGCGATAGTCCTTAACCTTGCTCATTACAAGGAGAAATCTGGCCCAATAGTGGTGTACTGTCTCTTGGGGCTCTTGTCTAATGTGGGAAAGATCACTTATATCTGGGTGGGTGGGTAGATTTATGTCCGAACCCTGACCCGATCTGAGACCCAGGGGCGGAGGAGTTTCCGATCTTGGAAGCTCGGGCTCCGGGATGTTGCCCGCTAGGTCTGGTCCGCTGTCTGATTCTAGGTTCAAGGCTTGGGCCATGTCCTCCCGTAGACGGGTATCCGGCTCGAAGAGCTCCGGAATCTGGACATAGTTCATCCTCAAGATGGAGGAAGAATTGCTGAGTTGCTCCTCCACCACCGCTATCTGATGGGTGACCGGCGATGAGTTAATCTCCCTTTGGTCGGGTTTAAGCCCAATCCGATCATAGTCCGTAGTGACTCCCAGAGCGACTATGCGATCCAAGAGCTCGTTCAAGGAGGAGAGCTCCATTGGATCCAACTGCTCGGCGAATTCCGAGCCGACGTGGAGGCTGTTTTCGATGACCCGAGAAGTCATCATCAGCGCAGCGGCCGAATGGGCGGTCATGACGAAACCGCCAACCGGAGAGTTTGGCCTACAGCCAGGGCTCCCCCAGAGGTGATGTTGTCCTTGACAACAAGATGAGCCATCAAGCCTTATGATGACGACACAGCGGAACTCTCAATGAAAGCACCAATGTCGGTGTCAAAACCGGCGGATCTCGGTAGGGGTCCCGAACTGTCGTCTAAGGCGGATGGTAACAGGAGGCGGGACATGATGTTTACCTGTGTTCGGGCCCTCTCGATGGAGGTAATACCCTACTTCTTGCTTTATTGATCTTGATGATATGAGTATTACAAGAGTTGATCTACCACGAGATCGTAGAGGCTAAACCCTAGAAGCTAGCCTATGGTATGATTGTTGTTGTCCTACGGACTAAACCCTCCGGTTTATATAGACACCGGAGGGGGCTAGGGTTACACAGAGTCGGTTACAAGGGAGGAGATCTACACATCTGTATTGCCAAGCTTGCCTTCCACGCCAAGGAGAGTCCCACCCGGACACGGGACGAAGTCTTCAATCTTGTATCTTCATAGTCCAACAGTCCGGTCAAAGGATATAGTCCGGCTGTCCGAGGACCCCCTAATCCAGGACTCCCTCACCCCTCCTCCTCCACTCCTTTATATACGGGGGAGGGGGCACCCCATAGACACACAAGTTGATTGTTTAGCCGTGTGCGGTGCCCCCCTCCACAGATTTCCACCTCGGTCATATCATTGTAGTGCTTAGGCGAAGCCCTGCGTCGGTAACTTCATCATCACCGTCATCACGCCGTCGTGCTGAAGAAACTCTCCTTCGACCTCAGCTGGATCTAGAGTTCGTGGGACGTCACCGAGCTGAACGTGTGCAGATCACGGAGGTGCCGTACCTTCGGTGCTAGGATAGGTCGGATCGTGAAGACGTACGACTACATCAACCGTGTTGTCATAACGTTTCCGCTTTCGGTCTACGAGGGTACATAGACAACACTCTACCCGCTCGTTGCTATGCTTCTCCTAGATAGATCTTGCGTGATCGTAGGAATTTTTTTGAAATTACTACATTCCCCAACAGTGGCATCCGAGCCAGGTCTATGCGTAGATGTTATATGCACGAGTAGAACACAAGTGAGTTGTGGGCGATACGTTCCCCAACAGTGGCATCCGAGCCAGGGTACGTAGACAACACTCTCCCCTCTCGTTGCTATGCATCACCATGATCTTGCGTGTGCATAGGAAACTTTTTTAAATTACTACGTTCCCCAACAGTGGCATCCGAGCCAAGTTTTATGCGTTGATGTTATATGCACGAGTAGAACACAAGTGAGTTGTGGGCGATATAAGTCATATTGCTTACCAGCATGTCATACTTTGATTCGGTAGTATTGTTGGATGAAGCGGCCCAGACCGACATTATGCGTACGCTTACGCGAGACTGGTTCTACCGACGTGCTTCGCACACAGGTGGCTAGTGGGTGTCTGTTTCTCCAACTTTAGTTGAATCGAGTGTGGCTATGCCCGGTCCTTGTTGAAGGTTAAAACAGCACACTTGATGAAAAATCGTTGTGGTTTTTGATGCGTAGGTAAGAACGGTTCTTACTAAGCCCGTAGTAGCCACGTAAAACTTGCAACAACAAAGTAGAGGACGTCTAACTTGTTTTTGCTTGGGCATGTTGTGATGTGATATGGTCAAGACATGATGCTATATTTTATTGTATCAGATGATCATGTTTTGTAACAAAGTTATCGGCAACTGGCAGGAGCCATATGGTTGTCGCTTTATTGTATGCAATGCAATCGCCATGTAATTGTTTTTAATTTATCACTAAGCGGTAGCGATAGTCGTAGAAGCAATAGTTGGCGAGACGACAATGATGCTACGATGGAGATCAAGGTGTCGCGCCGGTGACGATGGTGATCATGACAGTGCTTTGGAGATGGAGATCAAAGGCACAAGATGATGATGGCCATATCATATCACTTATATTGATTGCATGTGATGTTTATCCTTTATGCATCTTATTTTGCTTAGTTCGGCGGTAGCATTATAATATGATCTCTCACTAAATTTCAAGGTATAAGTGTTCTCCCTTAGTATGCAACGTTGCGACAGTTCGTCATGCCGAGACACCACGTGATGATCGGGTGTGATAAGCTCTACGTTCACATACAACGGGTGCAAGCCAGTTTTGCACACGCAGAATAATCGGGTTAAACTTGACGAGCCTAGCATATGCAGATATGGCCTCGGAACACTGAGACCGAAAGGTCGAGCGTGAATCATATAGTAGATATGATCAACATAGTGATGTTCACCATTGAAAGCTACTCCATCTCACGTGATGACCGGACATGGTTTAGTTGATATGGATCGCGTGATCACTTAGATGATTAGAGGGATGTCTATCTAAGTGGGAGTTCTTAAGTAATATGATTAATTGAACTTTAATTCATCATGAACTTAGTACCTGATAGTATTTTGCATGTCTATGTTGTTGTAGATAACTGGCCCGTGCTACTGTTCCGTTGAATTTTAATGCGTTCCTAGAGAAAGCTAAGTTGAAAGATGATGATAGCAACTACACGGACTAGGTCCGTAACTTGAGGACTATCCTCATTGCTGCATAGAAGAATTACATCATGGAAGCACCACTGGGTGTCAGTCCTGCTGCAGATGCTACCGATGACGTTAAGAACGTCTGGCAGAGCAAAGCTGATGACTACTCGATAGTTTAGTGTGCCATGCTTTACGGCTTAGAACTGGGACTTCAACGACGTTTTGAATGTCATGGAGCATATGAGATGTTCTAGGAGTTGAAGTTAATATTTCAAGCAAATGCCCGGATTGAGAGATATGAAGTCTCCAATAAGTTCTATAGCTGCAAGATGGAGGAGAATAGTTCTGTCAGTGAACATATACTCAGAATGTCTGGGTAGCACAACCACATGACTCAACCGGGAGTTAATCTTCCTGATGATAGTGTCATTGGCAGAGTTCTTCAATCACTGCCACCAAGCTAAAAAAGCTTCGTGATGAACTATAATATGCAAGGAATGGATAAGACAATTCCCGAGCTATTCGCGATGCTAAAAGCTGCAGAGGTAGAAATCAAGAAGGAGCGTCAAGTGTTGATGGTCAACAAGACCACCAGTTTCAAGAAGAAGGACAAAGGGAAGAAGGGGAAATTCAAGAAGAACAGCAAGCAAGTTGCTACTCAAGTGAAGAAGCCCAATTCCGGACCTAAGCCTGAGACTAAGTGCTTCTACTGCAAAGGGACTGGTCACTGGAAGCGAAACTGCCCCAAGTATTTGGCGGATAAGAAGGATGGCAAAGTGAAAGGTATATTTGATATACATGTTATTGATGTGTACTTAACTAATGCTCACAGTAGCGCCTGAGTATTTGGTACTGGTTTTGTTGCTCATATTTACAACTCGAAACAGGGGCTACGGATTAAGCAAAGTTTGGCTAAGGACGAGGTGACGATGCGCGTGGGAAATGGTTCCAAAGTCAATGTGATCGCGGTCGGCACGCTACCTCTACATCTACCTTCGGGATTAGTTTTAGGCCTGAATAATTGTTATTTGGTGCCAGCGTTGAGCATGAACATTATATCTAGATCTTGTTTGATGCGAGACGGTTATTCTTTTAAGTCAGAGAATAACGGTTGTTCTATTTATATGAGTAATATCTTTTATGGTCATGCACCCTTGATGAGTGGTCTATTTTTGTTGAATATCGATAATAGTGATACACATATTCATAGTATTGAAGCCAAAAGATATAAGTTCAATAATGATAGTGCAACTTATATGTGGCACTGCCGTTTAGGTCATATTGGTGTAAAGCGCATGAAGAAACTCCATGCTGATGGGATTTTGGAATCACTTGATACTTGCGAACCATGCCTCATGGGCAAGATGAGTAAGACTCCGTTCTCCAGAACTATGGAGCGAGCAATAGACTTATTGGAAATAATACATACTGATGTATGCAGTCCAATGTGTGTTGATGCTCGCGGCGGGTATCGTATTTTCTAACCTTCACAGATGATTTGAGCAGATATGGGTATATCTACTTGATGAAACATAAGTCTGAAACATTTGAAAAGTTCAAAGAATTTCAGAGTGAAGTGGAAAATCATCGTAACAAGAAAAGTTTCTACGATCTGATCGTGGAGGAGAATATTTTAGTTACGAGTTTGGTCTTCATTTGAAACAATGTGGAATAGTTTCGCAACTCACGCCACCTAGAACACCACAACGTAATGGTGTGCCCGAACGTCATAACCGCACTTTATTAGATATGGTGCGATCTATGATGTCTCTTACTGATTTACCGCTATCGTTTTCGGGTTATGCTTTAGAGACGGCTGCATTCACGTTAAATAGGGCACCATCTAAATCCGTTGAGACGACACCTTATGAACCATGGTTTGGCAAGAAACCCAAGTTGTCGTTTCTGAAAGTTTGGGGCTGCGATGCTTATGTGAAAAAGCTTCAACCTGATAAGCTCGAACCCAAATCGGAGAAATGTGTCTTCATAGGATACCCAAAGGAGACTGTTGGGTACACCTTCTATCACAGATCCGAAGGCAAGATATTCATTGCTATGAATGGATCCTTTCTAGAGAAGGAGTTTCTCTCGAAAGAAGTGAGTGGGAGGAAAGTAGAACTTGATGAGGTAATTGTACCTAGAGATGGCACCTGCCGGGTTTGGGTACGGGTAGAGCCATCCCATACCCTTACCCGTCCCTTCAAGCCTTACCCATCACCCGTACCCATACCCGTCGACGGGTAGAATTTTTTCCCATACCCACGACCCGACAGGGTAAACGGGTACCCGCGGGTAAAAATATCCATATTTGCAACACATCTATGTAAAAAAATAGTCAAAACTATAATATCTCATATTCATAAAATCATAAACAAAATTAGAACTCACCAAGCCAAAATAGCCTTTGCTCTTATTCTTGTGCTTGGCGGCAGCAGCAGACCGTCCATTGCTAGGCTAGGGCGTCGCCTCAAGCCCGACGTCTTGGACATAGTGCTGTGATGGTGCTCTGCCTTGTACCACAGGCGAGGTGGGAGACCTTGGCCCGATCGGGGACTTGGCAGTGTTGGACTTGGCCCTTTCCTGGCAGGCAGAGGTAGAAGTCACCACCCGCGATAGTGTTGGGCTTAGGCTTGGGGTAGGCGTGCCGTGCTCCTAGCCTTGGTAGTCGCCACCGTCCAACTCCGTCCGTGTGATCTGCAACTCCACCTCAAGGTCTCCATCCATGCGCGAGCTATGGTCGCCATCCCCGGGTTCCATGGCATTGGCGTCCACCTCTGGAGGACAGGAAGGGGGTGATGGTGTGCGGCGGCTGGATCCTTGGAGGTGCTGGCGTTGGTCGAGGCCGATGCCGCCTGATGGGAGGAGATGGAGATCGATCTGCTGCGAGCCTGCTGCCTGCCACGCACGTCAATCACGCAAGAGATTTTTTGAGACAAATCACGCAAGAGATAAATACGTACATGATTCTGGACGGGATGTGAACGTAAGAAACAAATCACATCAATCACTGGCCCTCTTGTGGGTCGTGGCCTCGTGGGCTTGTGGCCTCATGGACTGCTAGTGTGGTTCGGCAGCCTAGCAAGATTAGTTTTTTTTGCTGTGGGATTTAGGTAAATATAATAAGTGCTCAAAAAAGGTAAATATGATAGGTTTAAGATGTGGATAAATAATATATGAGTCCAAATTGTTGGATTATATGAGGGTACATGGGTAAGCGGGTATGGGTTATACTAAACCATATCCGTACCCACTATACCCAATGGGTTTGGAATTTTTCCTATTTATGTACCCATGGGTAATTTTTTAACCCATACCCTTGACCTAATAGGGTTTTTACCCACCGGGTACGCGGGGAATGGGTACCCATTGCCATCCCTAATTGTACCTTCTCCCGAATTGGAAAGTAGTTCATCACATAAATCAGTTCCAGTGATTCCTACACCAATTAGTGAGGAAGCTAATGATAGTGATCATGAAACTTCAGATCAAGTTACTACTGAACCTCGTAGGTCAACCAAAGTAAGTTCCGCACCAGAGTGGTATGGTAATCCTGTTCTGGAAGTCATGTTAATAGACCATGATGAACCTACGAACTGTGAGGAAGCGATGATGAGCCCAGATTCCGCTAAATGGCTTGAGGCCATAAAATCTGAGATGGGATCCATGTATGAGAACAAAGTATGGACTTTGATTAACTTGCCCGATGATTGGCGAGCCAGTAAGAATAAATGGATCTTCAAGAGGAAGACGGACACTGATAGTAGTTTTACTATCTACAAAGCTCAAATTGTCGCAAAAAGGTTTTCGACAAGTTCAAGGTGTTGACTACGATGAGATTTTCTCACTTGTAGCGATGCTTAAGTCTATCCGAATCATGTTAGCAATTGCCACATTTGATAAAATCTGGCAAATGGATGTCAAAACTGCATTCCTTAATGGATTTCTTAAAGAAAAGTTGTATATGATACAACAAGAAGGTTTTGTCAATCCTAAAGGTGCAAACAAAGTGTGCAAGCTCCAGCGATCCATCTATGGACTGTCGCAAGCATCTCGGAGTTGGAATATATGCTTTGATGAGTTGATCAAAGCATATAGATTTATACAGACTTGCGGTGAAGCCTGTATTTACAAGAAAGTGAGTGGCAGCACTGCAGTTTTTCTGATAAGTATATGTGAAAGACATATTGTTGACCGGAAGTGATGTAGAATTTTCTGGAAAGCATAAAGGAGTGTTTGAAAGGAGTTTTCAAAGAAAGACCTTGGTAAGCTGCTTACATATTGAGCATCAAGATCTATTGAGATAGACCAAAACGCTTGATAAGTTTTTTCAATGAGTACATACCTTGACAAGTTTTTGAAGTAGTTCAAAATGGAACAGTCAAAGGAGTTCTTGCCTGTATTGCAAGATGTGAAGTTGAGTAAGACTCAAAGCCTGACCACGACAGAAGATAGAGAGAGAATGAAAGTCATTCCCTATGCCTCAGCCATAGGTTCTATAAAGTATGTCATGCTGTGTACCAGACCTATTGTATACCCTACCCTGAGTTTGGCAATGGAGTACAATAGTGATCTAGGAGTAGATCACTAGACAACGGTCAAAATTATCCTTAAAGAACTAAGGAAATATTTCTCGGTTATGGAGGTAATAAAGAGTTCGTCGTAAAGAATTACGTCGATGCAAGCTTTGACACCGATCTAGATGACTCTGAGTCTCGATCTAGATACATATGAAAGTGGGAGCGATTAGCTAGAGTAGCTCCATGCAGAGCATTGTAGACATAGAAATTTGCAAAATTCATACATATCTGAATGTTGCAGACCCGTAGACTTAAATTTATCTCACAAGCAAAACATGATCACACCTTAGTGCTCTTGGGTGTTAATCACATAGCGATGTGAACTAAATTATTGACTCTAGTAAACCCTTTGAGTGTTGGTCACATGGCGATGTGAACTAGATTATTGACTCTAGTGCAAGTGGGAGACTGAAGGAAAATGCCCTAGAGGCAATAATAAAGTTATTATTTATTTCCTTATTTCATGATAAATGTTTATTATTCATGCTAGAATTGTATTAACCGGAAACTTAGTACATGTGTGAATACATAGATAAAACAGAAGTGTCCCTAGTATGCCTCTACTTGACTAGCTCGTTTATCAAAGATGGTTATGTTTCCTAACCATAGACATGTGTTGTCATTTGATGAACGGGGTCACATCATTAGGAAAATGATGTGATGGACAAGACCCATCCGTTAGCTTAGCATTATGATCGTTAAGTTTTATTGCTATTGCTTTCTTCATGACTTATACATGTTCCTCTGACTATGAGATTATGCAACTCCCGAATACCGGAGGAACACCTTGTGTGATATCAAACGTCACAACGTAACTGGGTGATTATAAAGATGCTCTACAGGTGTCTCCGAAGGTGTTTGTTGGGTTGGCATAGATCAAGATTAGGATTTGTCACTCCGTGTATCGGAGAGGTATCTCTGGGCCCTCTCGGTAATGCACATCACTATAAGCCTTGCAAGCAATGTGTCTAATGAGTTAGTTGCGGGATGATGCATTACGGAATGAGTAAACAGACTTGCCAGTAACGAGATTGAACTAGGTATTGAGATACCAACGAACGGGCAAGTAACATACCGATGACAAAGGGAACAACGTATGTTGTTATGCGGTTTGACCGATAAAGATCTTCATAGAATATGTGGGAGCCAATATTAGCATCCAGGTTCCGCTATTGGTTATTGACCGAAGATGAGTCTCGGTCATGTCTACGTAGTTCTCGAACCCGTAGGGTCCGCATGCTTAACGTTCGATGACGATCGGTATTATGAGTTTATGTGTTTTGATGTACCGAAGGTAGTTCGGAGTCCCGGATGTGATCACGGACATGACGAGGAGTCTCGAAATGGTCGAGACATAAAGATTGATATATTGGAAGGCTATGTTTGGACACTGGAAAGGTTCCGAGTGGTTCGGGCATTTTTCCGGAACATCGGGAGGTTACCGGAACCCCCCGGGGGGTCAATGGGCCTTAATGGGCTTTAGTGGAAGAGAGGAGGAGGCTGCCTAGAGGAGCCCCCCAAGCCCAATCCGAATTGGGGAGGGGGGCCGGCCCCACTTTCCTTCTCTCCCTCTGCCCTTCCTTCCTCTCCTAGTTGGACTAGGAAAGGGGGGAACCTACTCCTAGTTGGAGTAGGATTCCCCCCTTGGGGCGCACCCCTTGAGGCCGGCCGGCCCCCTCCTCCACTCCTTTATATACGGGGGAGGGCGGAACCCCATAGACACACAAGTTGATTGTTTAGCCGTGTGCGGTGCCCCCATTCCACAGATTTCCACCTCGGTCATATCGTTGTAGTGCTTAGGCGAAGCCCTGCGTCGGTAACTTTATCATCACCGTCATCACGCCGTCGTCTTGAAAAACTCTCCTCGACCTCACCGGATCTAGAGTTCGTGGGGCGTCACCAAGTTGAGCGATGTGCGGATCGCGGAGGTGCCGTACCTTCGGTGCTAGGATCGGTCGGATCGTGAAGACGTACGACTACATCAACCGCGTTGTCATAACGCTTGCGCTTTCGGTCTACGAGGGTACGTAGACCACATCACTGGAGGTACATGGCCATCCCCGCTGCATCGGCACTTCGCCATCCTCATCACGGTATTAGGTACTCCCTCTGTAAAGATCACTACTTTAGTGATCTAATGAGTCTTATATTCCATGGAAAATGCAGAAACTAGGAAAGAAGGTAGTGCACAATTAATGAATCATGGGAATTGCTTGCCCATAACACCCTGGAAGCCCATAACACCAGTTTGGAGCCTCTTTGATTCGCACTATTTCCAAACGCACGAATAGGAAAACACAGAAATAGAGTGGCATGCCATTTCAATACTACAGGATTGTGAGGATGTTTGATTGTGCACCGGAAAAACAAAGGATTCTTTCAAAGAGGCTGCGGTGGATGAAAAAATTCCTATGAAATCTAGTGCAAATGAATCCTAAGAAAAAATTCACTCGGTTTGCAATCCTATGATCAAACAACCCGCATTGGAAAAATTCCTATGGATTAGAATCCTCCAAAATTCATTCGCAATCCTTTGAATCAAAGAAGCCCATTTCAAAGAGGCTGAAGTGGATGAAAAAATTCCTAAGAAATCTAGTGCAAATGAATCCTAAGGAAAATTTCACTCGGTTTGCAATCCTATGATCGAAGAACCTGCATTGGAAAAAATTCCTATGGATTAGAATCCTCCAAAATTCCTTCACAATCCTTTGAATCAAAGAAGCCCATTTCAACCGGGAAAACTTTGTTTTTGCCACTCTAGCTTTTGACCACTTTGCTTATGCCACTCTAGAATTTGACATTTCACTTTTGCCCCTCTTAGTTTTTGACAATACATCACAATTGCCATTCTGTGGCAAAATCAATAATTTTTGAGTGGCAATTGTGATAATTGCCAAAATCTAAGAGTGGCAAAAGTGAAATGAAAAACTATTGCTTTTTCCACGAAATGGTATTTGTGATGTATCGTCAAAAGCTAAGAGTGGCAAAAGTGAAATGTCAAATTCTAGAGTGGCATAACCAAAGTGGGCAAAAGTTAGAGTGGCAAAAACAAAGTTTTCCCATTTCAACCTGGTCAGAGCATCTATCAACAATTCAGCATCAATAAGACATCCAGCATCTAAAGAATTTCTGTTAACTTCCAAGCGCCATTAATCCAATGAAATGGAACTGACAGCAGGTCATAATACACAACACAGTACACAAGGTCTCTGATTATATTCCAACACATTACCACCTAACCGAACCCCAAACTGTTCACCTGAGTTGTACTAAGCAGAGAACACAACCAAATTTCCGGAGGAGATGGTCAAAAGATAGGGAAATGAGATACTCCACACTGATAACAGACATCAGCACCACCATTACAGCGGCTCTCGACAAACACAAAAGCTTAGGACAACAAGGCAAACCAAACACACGGGTTCGTTGCCATCAGTGGTCTTGCATTTGGTGCTACATTAGACGGAAGCAACTACATCCCATCAAAACTGGAGACTGCACAAGCATGAAAAGGCACAGTAAGTTTGGTTCGGATATCTCGTTGATGCAGACAGGAAGTGCTTGTCCACAATTTGAAATAGAGGAATTACTATAACTAACAAGCAACTTCACCAATTTATCAACAAGGAATTCATTAAAAAAAACTGACTAACTATCAGAGCATCTCACGGGCAACAGCAGCATATTGCCGTTTCGTTATATTATTGT
This sequence comes from Aegilops longissima, assembly GCA_021605205.1. Lineage (NCBI taxonomy): Eukaryota > Viridiplantae > Streptophyta > Magnoliopsida > Poales > Poaceae > Aegilops > Aegilops longissima. The sequence goes on along the minus strand of CM038679.1, from coordinate 96,347,263 downwards.
GACAGGCTCACGGACAGGACTTGGAAGTCCTTGAGCAAACGATTTTATCAACTATTAGTGAGTAAAATGATTATAAGAAAATCAGACAGATGTTTGGCATCAATGGGTAGAGCTTTATAGGCACCATGACTGTATATAAATAATTTTTGGTAAAACATAATGGCCATTTCAATCTCCACCAGCTTATCAAGTTATACTACTGGAGAATGAGGATTTCATATGGATGCATATGTGCAGGGTGTCACATACTCTAGCTGATGTGTACTTTAAACACATCCTAGAACAAGATTATTAGAACATGGTTTCTTAGTTTGATTTAAACAAGGACTGTAGTGACTGCAGAAAGATACCATGCATGAAGAAATGACCACAGCTAACTTATGGTAAAAGCCTGCATGTTTGATCTTGATGCTAATTTTCTCAGGATGTACGCCACATGTCCTCAAAATAATCCAAATTTTCAGAACCTTCCCATCGAGCTCTTGACATTCAATGTTGGCTACCTTAAGTTGCGTGCATACAAATGATAGTTCTGCTGGAACATGGTTTCCTTCTACTCCTATTGCGCTCTCGGTGTCCTATGAGATACAAAACATCTGAAGATGTAAGGTCATCAGGTACGAAGAGATGAAGGGAACATTGAGGAGCAATCGTTGGTCGCCATAGTTGTCAATAATATTGAGCAAGCGAACCTGGCACGCTAGGGCGTACTGGATCCATAGCTGGACCGCTTGGATATATTGGCATGGCCCACGATCATTTGGATAATCTGGGTCGAGTACGATCTCACAGTCGACAAGAGGGGAGCGGTCGCGGAGGACGATCAGATGGCTCACGAACTTGTTGAACTGCTCGGCGCTGCTAAGAAAGTCGCTGTCCTGGATGAGGCGCAGGCTAGGAGTGTACCTCCAGAGATTGCGCCACCGGCGGGCGAGGACGCAAGTCCGCACGGCCTCCTCCGACGGCAACAAGGACAACGTGTGCAGCAGGAGCGCGTCGGGGAGGCTGCTGATGCGGTCCTCATCGCTGGCCGCGGCTTTCTTGCGCCTCTCAGGCATTTCGTCAAGCAGGCGACTGGCGCCGGACCTGCAGAGCACGAAACGAGCAAAGCAGCCTCCGCAAGTCAGCAAAGAGGCATACCAGAAGAGAAATGGTCGCAGGGATCTATCCAAGATTCTCGCCTCACCTCGGCTAGGAGCCGGAAGCAGCAGCAGCAGCCCCCGCCGCCGTCAGACGCGGCGGAGAGATCTCCAGTTCTAGGCCACAGCGCTGTGCACGGACGCACGGTGGTTGCACCTCACGGCCCGCTTCACTTCCCAGCTCCGTGAGCCCTCAAGAAACCATGGCGAGAACGGATCTTGGGAGAGGGAGACGAGCGAAGGGGAAACGGAGTAATGCCCACACCGGCTAACTGCATTTATCTCAACACGCGGCTGCTGCCTGCCCTCGAAGCCCTCGGGCAATGGAAAAGTGTGCAGGAGACAAGACAACACGGTGCAGAGACAGAGAGAGTACGTGGGGTGGGCATGCATAGCTGAGGTCTAGCCGTAGGTCGAGATGAACATGGCAATTGGTAGCTGCTACCCGCACCCGCAAACCCGGCGGTAAAAACCCTGTTAGCTAAGGTTTTGAGAAAAAAATATCTATGAATTTATAATTGCAGAAATTTGTACCCCTCTGATAAGCCGGGTACGGGAAAGCAATACCCACACCCACATACCCATATGCTAATTCATTTTTAACATGTATACTCCATCCGTAAACAAATATAAAAGCGTTTAAATCACTAGTGATCTAAACGCTCTTATATTTGTTTACGGAGGGAGTAGTAGGTTTCATGTGTCATTCTTTAAAGGAAAAGAAAAAAAACTAACCGCTTTACCCTACGGTAACACAGCTACTAGTCTCGACACCAAATCCCCTTCCCATTACCCATGTGTATAATCTTGTTTAAATGTGTTGATCTTACTTTATGAACTCATGATTTTTATGAGTTTGTTAATATGGTCTTCTTTATTTGATCGTTTTGAAGTAGAGGATGTAGAAGTTTCTTAAATAAATAAAAATAGAGAAAATTGTGTTCATCTTGTTTCCCTTGTATTTGGGGAAAAGAAGAAAGAACATATGTGAAAGTTTTTCTCAAAAATTCACTTACAGGTCAATCGTCCATGAACGTAATCAGAGCTTTTTTTAGTGTCATCTAATTTGTGCTTATTGCTATCCACTTCTGAAAATTAATAACATTCTTTTTATTCCATCGCACCATAAATCGTGATATATTTGTGCTGAAATATGGTATATATGTGTGCTGAAATGTTGAAGTATACATGCTGAAATATCGTGTATATATGCAGAAATCCTGAAATATACTTGGCGAAGTGTGAATTGGGTGAGGTGGTTGAGATCGGTACTTTTATCCGCAGGTATTACCCTCACACGGTCGGGTAAGGGTATGAGAACAATTTGAAATCTACGGTGCGGATAAGGGTATGGGTTTGTGCAAAAAATATGGAGACGGGTGCAGGTTTGGGTGACCATTACTCGCACTTGAACCCGGTGGGTGCCATGTGGAGGTCGATATGGCTATATTTTTCTTTAGAGAAAATGCGATAGCCCGACTTTATAAAGTCATCCAACAAGTTCGCAACACATGGAGCTTAAGACAAACATCACCAAAATTATGGATCGCACAGCAACGATAGGAACACAAAGATAGGCATGCAGGCCAACAACTTACAACCTACAAAAGTGAAACATAACATCATCGACGGGTGCAGGAGCATGCACTCTTGGGGGTAAGTGAACTTGCAGTTGCTCTAACTCGAGAGATCAGCATCTCCATGGTGTCAATGCCACGACCTTTAACCAACGGCTTCCACCACTGCAATAGATTCTGAGATTTGAAGACAATGTCGATGAGTTTTGAAGGAAAAACATGCTCAATGGAAAATTTAGTCCTTGTCGTCCAAAGAGCCCAGCTGACAGCGGCGAAACCAAACCACAATAAATGTCTCAACTGACCACCAAAGAATTGACGAGCGGCGGTAATTGAGCAAAGGACCGAGGTGCACAATTAACACCCAACCACGGCCGGGTGCAGCTCCACTGTAAGGCCGCAAAGTCACAAGTGAAAAAAATGGTCAGTGTCCTCATCCTGAGAACAAAGAGAAAAAAACCAAAGCCATGTGATTATGTTTACAAATCTGATCAGCAGCAGGCAGCTTTACCACGAATTGCTTGCCAATGAAAGATTTTGATTTTCATAGGAATACGAGTGCACCACACACCCCTAAACTTGGAGGAGCGAGACCCACAAACCAAACGAAGATATAATGACTTAACGGAAAAATTTCCCAAAGATGAATGAGGCTAGATCGCCGAATCTGAGACCTCCGAGAGGGGGGAGATGGTAGCAAGACGGTGACAGTTTTCCAACTCAGCAGGAGATAAGGACCAACGAAAGCCTAGATCCCAATTATTGTGAGCAAGCTCTGAAATGAAAATCGCAGGGTTACCACAGAAAGAAAATAAAACTAGGAAGAGAGAGCACGGAGGGGCGTCCCCAAACCACCAATCAAGCCAATAACACATTGATTTTCCATCGTTGACAACAAATTTCACGTGTTCCCGGAAGTCATCTCGCACCTTAACCAAATCATGCCAAAATTGAGACCCATTAGAAGTAAGTGGCAAGCAATGGACTCGAGGATGGGAAGTGTTTAGCTTTAAGGATATCGAACCACATGGGTCCTAGGAGACGATTTCAAGATGTGCCACCACCACTTGATGATTAGGCACGTGTTCATAATAGAAGTGTTGATAATACCCAAACCACCATGACTTTTAGGTCTACAAATAATCTTCCACTTAACGAACCGATACTTTCTTCTAGATATTAGCCAAATTCCAATAAAAAAACACTTTAGTGCTTGTCGAATCCAGTATGCATGCCCTCAGGCAGCCGATAGAAACCCATAAGAAACATAGGTAGGGAGGAAAGACAAGAGTTAGTGAGAATGACTTTACCAGCATTGGTGTTATAACACCCATGCTAGGGAATAACCCTATTACCCACTTTAAGGACCGTATGAGCAAAATCTTTCATGAAAATCTTGGAGGGATATAATAGAATACCAAGATAATTAAAGGGAAGGTGGCAAGCTTAAAATTAAGAAGATAAGACACCAGCTTAGCCTCTTCCTTAGATCAACCAAGAACTAGAGCTTCACTTTTTGAGAGATTGATTTTAAGTCCAGAGAGATTCAAAGCAAAGGAGGAGAAATTTAAGGTTGGCGATGCAAAGGTCATTGTTTTCGATGAGAAGAATCGTATCATCAGCATATTGAAGGTGAGAGACACATGAGGGGGTGATATCAGAGATAACATGAGATATATGGCAAGTAACCGAAGCATGATCAAGGATGCATGAGAGAGCATCAGCCACAAAACTGAACGACAAGGGAGATATGGGGTCCCCTTGCCTTAGGCCTTGACCATTAGCAAAAGAAGGACTGACAACACCGTTGATAGAGACCGTAGTATGACCACTAGAAACCAACTGCATCCAAAAACATAAGCTCCATCAAAGCCCCTAGAGAGGAAAACATCTCGGAGAAAGGACCAACTAACACAATCATAAGCCTTCTCAAAACCAATCTTCGGGATAATAGTGTTCTTCTTCTTCTTCTTCTTATTCTTCTTCTTCAAATGCAGGTCATGAACTACCTCAAGCTAACAATACCATCCAGAATGAACCATCCCTTGCTACAAGCATATTGGGTCGGGGCAATAACACGATGAGCCATAGGAGAAAGCATTCAAAGGGAACTTAGCCAGGTTATTAATAAATGCAATAGGTCTAAATTGACGAATGGAGTCAACACCCTTCACTTTGGGGATAAGAGACAAGATAGCATAGTTCAGACGACAGATATCAACCGTACCTAGGCAAAAACCTTGAATAATCCATAGACTAAATGTTTAAGAACATGCCAGATTTTTTATAAAAGGGATCGAGAACCCATTCGGGCCAGGAGCAGAACTGGAATTTGAGGAGTCCACAACCTCATCAATTTCTGGATCAAACAGAGGGATTAAAAGGTTTGCATTCTCCTCCAAAGAGATCAAGGAAGAGGAAGGCCAAATGTTGGAAGAAATAGATAAGGAGGAGGGAGGTTGAGCAGCCATCAGTGAAGAGTAAACCAAAAAAATGTGGGACATAATTAGAGTGGCATTAGACACAACAACCCCGCCGATAACAAGCCTGAGAATCGAGCAACAACGATGCCTACGATTAGCTATAGTAAAAAAGTATTCAAGGAGAGAATCACCCTTAAGGATCCAAGTAAGATGACCACGTTGTTGCAAGTAAAGTTCTTCAGCCTTATTAACAGAAGTCAAGGTCGATTCCAAAGAGAACCGTTGTGACCAACCTGCATCATTCAGTCCAACAGAGTCAGCCAAGACGTTAAGAGCTTTAATCTAGGATGCCAAAGGGACCTTATTCCTATGAGCATCAGAGTCTCTATTGGCTCCCAAGCCTTTAAGAAACTGTCGAACGTGTTGAGACAGGAAACATCAATCATCCAAGGGGCCATAAGAGCAAAAGTTCGAAGACATCAACGAAGAGATTTTGGAGGTCACCCAATTGATAGAACCCATCCACCAAGAGCCAAGAGGAGTCAAAATGGAACCCAGAGCTTGTCCGGATAGAATGAAACTCAGTATCCAATAAGAGTGGGGTGTGGTCAAATGATAACCCACAAGCGTAGGGGGTAATTGTAGCCTCTTTCGATAAGTAAGAGTGTCGAATCCAACGAGGAGCTAAAGGTAGAACAAATATTCTCTCAAGTCCTATCTGCCACTGATACGACTCTATGCACGCTTAGTGTTCGCTTTACCTAGAACAAGTATGAAACTAGAAGTACTGTGTAGGTGTTTCTGGATAGGTTTGCAAGAATATAAAGAGCACATAAATAAAAACTAGGGGCTATTTAGATAAAGACACAACTAAAGTAAATATAGCGAGTGTGGAAAAGTGGTGGTAGGAGTTGCGAAATTGTCCCTAAGCAATTGACTACTTTACTAGACCGGCAGCAAGTTTTATGTGGGAGAGGCCACTGCTAGCATGCATGTCATCCCTGACTTGGAATTCTATGCACTTATGATTGGAACTATTAGCAAGCATCCACAACTACTAACGTTCATTAAGGTAAAACCCAACCATAGGATTAAGATATATTGGTCCCCCTTCAATCCCGTATGCATCAATTTCTATGTTAGGTTGAAGCTTCTGTCACTCTTGCCCTCCAATACATAGTCCTATCAACATACAACTAACCCTATGGTGTGATCCACGTGCGCGCTCATATGATGGGCACCAAAGGACATCAAAATAACCACAAGCAAATTAAATCAATCATAGAAATTCATCAACCACCGATAGGACAACGAAAATCTACTCAGACATCATAGGATGGCAACACATCATTGGATAATAATATGAAGCATAAAGCACCATGTTCAAGTAGAGGGTACAACGGGTTGCGGGAGAGTGGACCGCTGTAGATAAAGGGGGGAAGGTGATGGATATGTTGGTGAAGATGGCGGAGGTGTTGGTGAAGATCGCGGTGATGATGATGATGGCCACGACAGCGTTCCGGCGCCACCGGAAGAGAAGGGGAGAGGGGGCCCCTTCGTCTTCTTCTTCCTTGACCTCCTCCCTAGATGGGAGAAGGGTTTCCCTTCTGGTCCTTGGCATCCATGGCATGGGAGGGGCGAGAGCCCCTCCGAGATTGGATTTGTCTCTCTGTCTCTCTCTGTTTCTGTGTTCTGGTGTTCTGCCCTGGCACCGTTTCTTTTATATCTGGAGATGCGTAACTCCGATTGGATTGAAACCTTCGCTCAGATCTTTTTCCAAAAATTAGCTTTCTTGCGGCCGAAGTAGAGCATCAACCGCCTTACGAGGGGCCCACGAGGGTGGGGGCACGCCCACCTGGAGTGGGTGTGGGCCCCACCCTCGTGGCCACCTCGGGCACCGTCTCGCGTTGATTTTACTTCCCAAAAATCACAAATATTCCAAAATAATTCTCCGTCCATTTTTATCCCGTTTGGACTCTGTTTGATATTGGGGTTTCTGCGAAACATAAAACATGCAACAAACAGGAACTGGCACGGGCACTGGATCAATATGTTAGTCCCAAAAATAGTATAAAAAGTTGCCAGAAAGTATATGAAGTTGTATAATATTGGCATGGAACAATCAAAAATTATAGATACGACGGAGACGTATCAGCATCCCCAAGCTTAATTCCTGCTCGTCCTCGAGTAGTTAAATTATAAAAAAGATAATTTTTGATGTGGAATGCTACCTAGCATAATCTTGATCATGTATCTAATCATGGCATGAATATTAAGATACGAGTGATTCAAAGCAATAGTCTATCATTTGACATAAAAAATAATACTTCAAGCATACCAACGAAGCAAATATGTCTTATCGAAATAACATAGCCAAAGAAAGCTCATCCCTACAAAATCATATGGTCTGGCTATGCTCCATCTTCACCACACAAAGCATTCAAACCATGCACAACCCCGATGACAAGCCGAGCAATTGGTTCATACTTTTTAACGCGCTTCAGCCTTTTCAACCCTCACGCAATACATGAGCGCAAGCCATGGACGTAGCACTATGGGTGGAATAGCATATGATGATGGAGGTTTGTGTGAGAAGACAAAAAAGGAGAAAGTCTCACATCGACGTGGCTAATCAACGGGCTATGGAGATGTCCATCAATTGATGTCAATGTGAGGAGTAGGGATTGCCATGCAACAGATGCACTAGAGCCATAAGTGTATGAAAGCTCAACCTGAAACTAAGTGGGTGTGCATCCAACTTGCTTGCTCATGAAGACCTCGGGCATTTGAGGAAGCCCATCATCGAAATATACAAGCCAAGTTCTATAATGAAAATTCCCACTAGTATATGAAAGTGATAACTCAAGAGACTCTCTATATGAAGAACATGGTGCCACTCTGAAGCACAAGTATGGTAAAAGGATAGTAACATTGCCCCTTCTCTCTTTTTCTCTCATTTTTTATTTTATTTTTTTATTTTTTTCTCTTTTTTTTGGTGGGCTTCTTTGACCTCTTTTATTTTGATAACCTCACATGGGACAATGTCCTAATAATGATGATCATCACACTTTTATTTACTTACAACTCAATATTACAACTCGATGTCTAGAACAAAGGTATGACTCTATATGAATGCCTCCGGCGGTGTACCGGGATGTGCAATGATCTAGTGTAGCAATGATATCAAAAAAATGGACAAGACATGAAAATATCATGCTAGCTATCTTACGATCATGCAAAGCAATATGGCAATAAATGCTCAAGTCATGTATATGATGATGATGGAAGTTGCATGGCAATATATCTCGGAATGGCTATGGAAATGCATGATAGGTAGGTATGGTGGCTGTTTTGAGGAAGATATAATGAGGTTTATGTGTGATAGAGCGTATCGTATCACGGGGTTTGGATGCACTGACGAAGTTTGCACCAACTCTCGAGGTGAGAAAGGGCAATGCACGGTACCGAAGAGGCTAGCAATGATGGAAGGGTGAGAGTGCGTACAATCCATGGACTCACATTAGTCATAAAGAACTCATATACTTGTTGCAAAAGTTTATTAGCCCTCGAAGCAAAGTACTACTACGCATGCCCCTAGGAGGATAGATTGGTAGGAAAAGACCATCGCTCGTCCCCGACCGCCACTCATAAGGAAAGCAATGAAAGAACACCTCATGCTCCGACTTCGTTACATAACGGTTCACCATACGTGCATGCTACAGGACTTGCAAACCTTAACACAAGTATTCCTCAATTTCACAATTATTCAACTAGCACGACTCTAATATCACCACCTTTATATCACAAAACTATTGTAAGGAATCAAACATATCATATTCAGTGATCTACAAGTTTTATGTAGGATTTTATGACTAACCATGTGAATGACCAGTTCCTGCCATCTCTCTAAATAGATATAAGTGAAGCAAGAGAGTTTAATTCTTTCTACAAAATATATGCCCATGCTCTAACAAATATAAGTGAAGCAAAAGAGCATTCTACAAATGGCGGTTTTCTATGTAAAGAGAAACAGGCAATCCAAACTTCAAATGATATAAGTGAAGCACATGAAGCATTTTATAAAGCCATACTCAAAAGATATAAGTGAAGTGCATAGAGCATTCTATAAATAAACCAAGGACTATCTCATACCAGCATGGTGCATAAAAGAAAAGTGAAAACTAAATGCAAAAGACGCTCCAAGATTGCACATATCGCATGAACGAAACGAATCCAAAAACATACTGATACTTGTTGAAGAAAGATGGGATGCCTTCCGGGGCATCCCCAAGCTTAGACGCTTGAGTCTCCTTGAATATTTACTTGGGGTTACTTGGGCATCCCCAAGCTTGAGCTCTTGCCTCTCTTCCTTCTTCTTAGATCGAAACCTCCTCAATCATCGAACACTTCATCCACACAAAACTTCAACAGAAAACTCGGTAAGATCCGTTAGTATAATAAAGCAAATCACTACTCTAAGTACTGTTGCAAACCAATTCATATTTTGTTTTGGCATTGTGTCTACTGTAGTATAACTTTTTCATGGCTTAATCCACTGATATAAATTGATAGTTTCATCAAAATAAGCAAACTATGCATCAAAAACAGAATCTGTCTAAAACAGAACAGTCTGTTTTAATCTGAACATTCACCATACTTCTGATACTTGAAAAATTCTTCCAGAATTAGGAAAAATAAACAATTCGTATAGAAAGACAGTGCAAAAAGAATCAGAACCATTTGACGTTCCAGTAAAAAATTAAAAATCGCGCACTACAGCCAAAGTTTCTGTCCTGCATCGTACAAACCAACAAGCATTGTAAACATCCTAAAGGCAAACCTTGGCACATTATTTTTATAATACAATGGAATTGTACAAGGAGATAATTATTTTTGTTGAAAAGTTTCTGTAATTAAAATTCACAAAGTTTCCATGGGCATGAACAAAGTTCAAGGACGTCCCCCACTTTCACAATGCTCGTCTATCTCACTTTCACTTTTCTTTTTGAAACGTTTTGGGTTCCCCTCTTTATTATTTTTTTGTTTTTAAACTATATGAAAGCACTCAACAGAAATAAATGACTCTCTAAAACTTCCGGGTTGTCTCCCTGGCAACGCTTTCTTTAAAGCCATTAAGCTAGGCATATAGTGCTCAAGTAATGGATCCACCCGGATCCCAAGGTATATCAAAGCCAATTTTAATTAGCAATGATTTGACATTTAGTAGTAAGCACAAAGTAACATATATCAAGCAATGACGAAGTCTAACTCTCTTCCTATGCATCGACATGTCATAAAAAGAACAATTCATGCACACATAGTAAAGGCCAATGCATAGTATAAACAATTTCTTGCAATTTTATCGTTTGGGAAACATAGAGAGGTGGAGATATAGTTCCTCTCTCATAATAATTGCAAGTAGGAGCAGCAAGCACATGCATATTATACTCAACAAAATTATCATGTGCAACGGTAAAAGGCAACCCATCAATATAATCCTTAATAAAGGTAAACTTCTCCGATATAGTGTAGTTGGAAGAATTCAAAAAGATAATAGGACTATCATGCGTGGGTGCAATAGCAACAATTTCATGTTTAACATAAGGAACTATAGCAAGTTCATCTCCATAAGCATCATTCACATTGGCATTTTGGCCACAAGCATAGCAAGCATCATCAAAAAGGGATTTTTCAAAAGAATCAAAGGGATCATAACAGTCATCATAGCAATCATCCTTCAGTAAGCACGAAGGGAAATTAAACAATGTATGAGTTGAAGAGTTACTCTTATTAGAAGGTGGGCGCGGGTGATCAATCCGCTCTTCCTCCTTTTGTTCTTCGCTCCCCTCCTCATCTTTTTTCATCCAATGAGCTCACAATTTCATCAACATCTTCCATAGATTCTTGCAAAATATTAGTCTCTTCTTGGACAGCGGAGACTTTCTCAATAAGTGCATTAATATCGTAATTGTATTCATAATTCTCATAACAATATTTAAGGATAGCTAAATTTTCAGGTCTATAAACCGAATCATCAAAATCTTCAAACTCTTTAAACATAGATTCAATTTCATAAGCACCCATAAAAGCAACAAATTCTTCTATTTGTTCCACGTCATAGTAATCATATATACCATTAGCATAAGAGACTAAGGTTTTATTATCATTAAATTTGCATGAAAAGGAAAGGTGCGGAGCCTTCATCCTAGAGCAACAAGTATAATCATATCTCAAGCATAGTTGCCTAGCATACCACTTCAACATATAAATTTGATCCCATAATTGTTTCTCTTTTTGTGTCAAGTGACAATCCCTAAAGTATTCACGTTGATCCAACGGTACTCCCATTACATAATTGAATGGGGTTTTCTCAGGATTATTAAAGTAGTACATAATATCTTTCACATAACCAGCATCGAGAGTTTTAGGAGGTTCCCCATCTCCATGAGTAGCAAGTACACGTAATTTTTTTGGTATTTCGTGTTCCATATCCGTAACTAAAGATAGAGAACAACTAAGAACAGCAAAATAAAAATTACTTAGTGATAAAGCAAACAAGCACACACGAGAATATTCACCCACGCTATTGCTCCCCGGCAACGGCGCCAGAAAAAGGTCTTGATAACCCAAAAGTGTAGGGGATAATTGTAGCCTCTTTCGATAAGTAAGAGTGTCGAACCCAATGAGGACCTAAAGGTAGAACAAATATTATCTCAAGTCCTATCTGTCACCGATACGACTCTACGCACGCTTAGTGTTCGCTTTACCTAGAACAAGTATGAAACTTGAAGTACTATGTAGGTGTTTTTGGATAGGTTTGCAAAAATATAAAGAGCACGTAAATAAAAACTAGGGGCTGTTTAGATAAAGACACAACTAAAGTAAATATAGCGAGTGTGGAAAAGTGGTGGTAGGAGTTGTGAAATTGTCCCTAAGCAATTGACTACTTTACTAGACCGATAGCAAGTTTTATGTGGGAAAGGCCACTGCTAGCATGTCATCCCTGACTTGGAATTCTATGCACTTGTGATTGGAACTATTAGCAAGCATCCGCAACTACTAACGTTCATTAAGGTAAAACCCAACCATAGCATTAAGATATTGTTGGTCCCCCTTCAATCCCGTATGCATCAATTTCTATGCTAGGTTGAAGCTTCTGTCACTCTTGCCCTCCAATACATAGTCCTATCAACATACAACTAACCCTATGTTATGATCCACGCGCGCGCTCATATGATGGGCACCAAAGAACAGCAACATAACCACAAGAAAATTAAATCAATCATAGCAATTCATCAACCACCGATAGGACAACGAAAATCTACTCAGACATCATAGGATGGCAACGCATCATTGGATAATAATATGAAGCATAAAGCACCATGTTCAAGTAGAGGGTACATCGGGTTGCGGGAGAGTGGACCGTTGTAGATAGAGGAGGGAAGGTGATGGAGATGTTGGTGAAGATGGCGGAGGTGTTGGTGAAGATCGCGGTGATGATGATGATGGCCATAGCAGCGTTCCGGCGCCACCGGAAGAGAAGGGGAGAGGGGGGCCCTTCGTCTTCTTCTTCCTTGACCTCCTTCCTAGATGGGAGAAGGGTTTCCCCTCTGGTCCTTGGCCTCCATGGCATGGGAGGGGCGAGAGCCCCTCCGAGATTGGATCTGTCTCTCTCTGTTTCTGTGTTCTGGTGTTCTGCCCTGGCACCGTTTCTTTTATATCTGGAGATGCGTAACTCCGATTGGATTGAAACCTTCGCCCAAATCTTTTTTTCAAAAATTAGCTTTCTTGCGGCCAAAGTAGAGCATCAACAGCCTTACGAGGGGCCCACGAGGGTGGGGGCGCGCCCACCTGGAGTGGGTGTGGGGCCCACCCTCGTGGCCACATCGGGCACCGTCTCGCGTTGATTTTACATCCCAAAAATCACAAATATTCCAAAATAATTCTCCATCCGTTTTTATCTCGTTTGGACTCCGTTTGATATGGGGTTTCTGCGAAACATAAAACATGCAACAAAAAGGAACTGACACTGGGCACTGGATTAATATATTAGTCCCAAAAATAGTACTCCCTCCATTTTTATATACAAGGCCACTATCAAAAATACATATTGCATCTATACAAGGCCACCAACACAAAATAAAGTAAAAATTAATGGTCCTTCCTCGTACAAGCAAACCAGTTAAATGCGTGCGTGCATGCTGTGATAATGACGCTAGCTACTTTCTGCTAGACGTCCGCTCACCTCCTATTCATTGCTTGCGTCCGCTCTTCTCCTTCCTTCCTCGTCCATTCTATCTTCATCTCCTCCCCTATGGCTAGTGGAGGCAGTGGCAGTGAAGGCTGGGCTACAGGTGGCGATGGCAGCAAGTCGCACGCAAGCTGCCGCTCGGTTTCAAGCAGCAGCGGACGCTGGGGTGCAGGCCACGGCGGCTCTGTTTCAAGCAGCGGCGGACGCTTCGTTGAAGGCGATGGCGGCTACGTTTCAAGCGGTGTCGACGGCTGGGCTGCAAGCGGCGGCTGCAGCTTTGTTTCAAGCGTTGGAGATGGCCGGGCTGCAGGCAACGACATGGCAGCCATAGCCGCCGTCCGCCACGACGAGTTCGCCGGCCTTGTCGACTCCGACGCAGAGGCAGAAGACCAGCAGCTAGGCGCCGTCGGCGTACAGTTGTCGGAGAAGATGCCACCATGGAGCATGCGATCTCTGAGTGCGTTAGGAAGGTGGCTTGACGTAGAGAAGGGGACCGAACATGCACAGGTGCTGCTGGCCGGAGACCTCGTCAGCATGGAAGACGACCTTGATAACTGTGAGGAGGAAGAAGGTGTCCACCATGGATGTCGTCTTCAACCTCCTCTACACGGATGTTCAAATCAGGAACCATCCTTTGGTGTATAGCTGCTGGCCTACAACTTGATGCGTTTCAGTATGAATAGTGGAGTATAAATAGCAAACAGGTCAGTGTTTGGCGCCCGCGAACCTTTGGAAAAAATGGCGCCGACGAGTATTTGCAAAAGATGGCGCGGGCGAGAATATACAAAAAAAAATGGCACGGCCAAGTATATGCAACCCGTTTTTCGGACGTCCAATGCATGCTCTAGTGCTGCTCTGCATGGCTGCATGCAACGCGTGAAAGGGGCGGGAGAGGGAGAGAGCAGTGCACGGGATTAAAAATTGCTCTTCGCGGGGGAGCGAGGGGAGTGAGGGAGTTTGCTTGTTGTTCGCGGCGGGAGTAAAAGTGTGCGGGATTATCGAAGGATTTTGCATGCCGGGTGTTAATGTTCACGGTAAACAAAAAGAAGAGTTGGATGGCAAAGCACATATTAAATTCTACCTAGGTACCTGTAATCAAAGATAGTGACCTTGTATACAAAAATGGAGGGAGTATAAAAAGTTGCCAGAAAATATATGAAGTTGTATAATATTAACATGAAACAATCAAAAATTATAGATACAACAGAGACATATCATTAAAACCAATGGAGAATCATCAATAAGGGAAGATCGAGGATAAAGAGAACACCACCTATATCATAAATACACAATCAAGCACATTGCAAACTGGATCAAGCTGCCGATTATACCAGGTGTACCGAGCTCCTACCTGAGGCAATTCACAAAGAACCAAATAGTTAATGAAATCATTAAAGGAATGGCGGGGAACCAGGAAAAGTTCAAGTTATTCTTGTCGGCAGGGGAGCGAAGAAGATTGAAGTCACCCCCAACAAGGACTTGAAGGGACAAATAAGAAATTTTCGGCGAGAGCTCATCCAAAAAACATGAGAAAAGGTGTGGTCAGCAGGACCATAAACAACAATGATTTCCCAGCGACAGTTGAGGTCACGCTGACAAAGAACCATACTCCAAAGTAGTTACCGAAATCAAAAGCAACAAAATACAAAATATCGAGCTTAGCCACGATCAAAATCCCTCTAGAGTGGCCAGAAGCCAGAAGCCACTTCCAAATAAATCGACCGGAGCCCCCAATCGAAGATAAGTCAAAAGAAGAAATGGAATATCCGATGGTCTCTTGAAGGCAAATAACAGCAATTAGAAACATGAGCGTAGTCTCTTAATTGGTTTCAGCACTCCCTAGCCCCGAAGCCTCCCTTATTCTAGAATAAAATCATCATTTAAAGGATAAGTTTTTGATACAGAGAATCGACCATGAAGGGGCCAAAAGACTATTGTTTTTCTTTCTGTGCGGTTTACTTGCATGACTTGGTTGGAAACAAGTCAAACAACCATCCAAGGACGCAGGCGTACCCAAATCGGCCCCAACCACCGAATTAGGAAGAGAAGATGACGAAGGGTGATCAACAACAGCAACATCATTCAAAGACCAAGAAGAAGCAAGATCAGGAGCTTTGGCCAAAGAGTTTTGCGCCACCTCGTTAGCACGAATAATAGACAACACCGAAGAAGGATTGTGAGAAGAAGAATCAAATAGAATACATGAGTCTAACACAACCTCAAGCAAGTGCGAATCAGGATAATCAAGAAGCACTAAGAATTTGGGAGATGAAATCAGGATGCACCAAGAATCAGAGGTGAAATCGATATGGCTATATGGTGATCTTGAATTGCTTTTTCTTTTCCCTTTTTTTGAGCGCCTAGTATGCAGTCTCCTCGAGGTAGGTAGTATGCGGTCTCCCTCGAGCTGTCTTGAGGAAATTCAACAATTCAGAAGTTTCCATCCCTAAAAAAATCAAATGTTCTACAAAATTTATTACTCAAAGTTTCTAAAAATATATATAATTTATACAAATATTTCATTATCCAAATTTATGGACAAAGTGTGATCCAACATATGAGGGGTCTTAATAATTACATGATTTTTTTAGACAGTATAATAATTACATAACTGAACGAAGTAGTATATATGATGCATGCTACTAGGGCGTGGGCATCTCGAACGTGAGCAGGCCACCGCCAATGTCGAAGATCATGTTGGTGCCCGTTTGCAGCAGGCTGCCGAGGACCGATCCACCCTTCGACGGCAGTACGGTCAGGCACACTTTCAACCCGTCCTTGAAGAAGTAGTTCTCGGGCTTGACCTCCATCGTCGCGTTCACGCCATCGAACACCAGCGTTAGCGCCGGCACCGTCACGTCGGAGAAGGACCACCTCCTGTAGCACAGCTGGTGGAGGTCCTCCGCGTCCACCGGAGTCACACCCTGAGACTCGATGCTGCTCACCAGCGCGCGCCTCAAGGCGCCGTACGCGGTCTCCTCGAGGTAGGTCGCCGGCCAGGTCGAGCTCAGGAATACCCCGCCGGAGCCGTCCGCCTGGAGGTCGAACGTCCCCGCCGGGATGCCGTCGAGGTCATGGCCGTCGACCTGTATGCTGCTGAGCCCGACGTAGTACAGGTCAGGTTGCATGACACTTCTGAGTAGCGGTGTGGAGCGGCTGCGCTGAGTCTGCGGCACGGCGGCGTCGCCCAGACGGATGACGCTCTCGGAGCCGTCGGCGTCGTCGGACGCCAGAGTGTAGGAGAACCTCGAGAGCCCGAGCTGCGACACGAGGGAGATGTCCCCCCTGCCGAAGCCAAACAGCGCGGACGCGCGGCCGGAGAGCTGCACCGTGCTGCTGGCCACGCAGCCGAACACGATGCCTGGGACGGACGTCGCGCCGAAGGTGAACGTCTCGGTGGCGAAGGAGCCGTGCGTGTAGGCGTTGGACTGGTTGCCGGCGCCGTAGTACGTGGCGTTGTACGCGCAGTCGCCGTCGCCGACGCAGGCAGTCGCGTTGCCCAGCACGCCCGGGCACGTCGGGCTGCCGCAGGGGATCTTGGAGAAGGACGCGGAGTCGGCGGGCCGGAAGGCAGGCGCCCGGCAGGCGTCGCAGGGCGCGCACTGCGCCCAGACTAGCTGGGAGGTTATGTCCATGACCCCGGAGATGGCCTGCGCGGGGGACGTCCCGATGGAGATGTCGAAGACGACCAGGCCGGCGGCGTCCGCTCGCACGCCGCCCAGCAGCTGGTTCTTGAGGTGCCCCGCCGCCTTCCAGATGAGCTCCATCACGCCCTGCTTCGCTTGCTCTTTCAAGAAAGCTTTGACCAGGTTCCTCAAGAGCGGGGACGCGCGGATGACGGCCGTTCTGAGGAGCGGGACCAGGACGGCCGGCGACGACGAGACGGGCGTGGGCGCAAGGAGAAGCTGGACGACGAGAACCGAAGCTACTAGCGCCGTCATGGCGACTGCGAGGCTTCCACTTGACCGACCCATGCTACCTTCAATCTTCTTGGCTAGCTCCTGGCCGTAGCTGCTGCTGCTTCTTTCTGCTCAAGCCGGCTGATTTTATTTAGAGAAGTCTGATTTGCTCCGGGTTGACTCGGGGGGCAATGAAATTTCGATGCACTGACATAGAGCACAGCTGGTTGACGACGCCACCAAAGTCAAACGGTCAATGGCGTAAGATGCCCAAGCATGGCGTTTTCCTATTGGCTTGATGAGGCCTTAGCCGGAGGGTTCAAAGTATTGAATCCACAGGTTTTTAGAGAACGCGCTTTGGCTTAGGCGTGGATTTTCCTTGCTTGGTCCTGTCAACGTCTCAAGTCTCAACTCATGTTGGCCTTGACCGCGTGATGGCCGGTTGGAATTTAGATTTCAGAGATTAAAAAAAGGTTTTGCTAAAACACACATCTAGATGTGTATTAAGCAGTACACATCTAAATCATGTGTCATTGATTTTACATCACATTCGTGTAGATAATTATTATTTTTATTTGATTGAGTCACCTAGAGACCCGGGAAATAATCTTGTTTGTGTGTGCTGCAGTGATGTGCATGGAGTGTTATCTAAGCTATGTGTCGCAATGGTGCAGTGATCTCACTTTCAATGTTAAGATCGTTTTTTTGTTGTTGAAAACTTCAATCTATTCATCTTCAATCATGGTAGTCAACAAACACTAGAAATAATAAAAAACTATATCTAGATCCGTAGAGACCATCTAGCGATGACTACAAGCATTGAAGCGAGCCGAAGGCGCGCCGCTGTCATCGCCCCTCCCTTGCCGGAGCCGGACAATCCTTGTTGTAGACTTGTAGTAGACAGTCGGGAAGTCGTCGTGCTAAGACCCCATAGAACCAACGGACCAGAACAACAACCGCCGCGGATGAAGAGTGTAGATCAAAAGGATCCAACCCGAAGACACACGAACGAAAACGAACGACGAACAGATCTGAGCAAATCCACCAAAGACATATTCGCCGGAGACACACCTCCACATGTCCACCGATGATGCTAGACGCATCACCGGTACGGGGACTAGGCGAGGAGACCTTTATTCCATCTTCAGGGAGCTGCCGCCGTCTTGCCTTCCTGAGCAGGAGACAAACCCTAACAAAGCTCGAAAAAAATATAAAAACGAAGCTCTCACACCAGCAAGGGCCGAGATCCACTCTGCCTTCATGGCCCTACGGCCACCGGAGACGGAAGACCGGCGCCGGCGCCGGCAGAGGCGGAGAATCCTAGCTTTTTGGGAGACGGCGGCTGGCTAGGTCGCGTACGAGTTGGAGTTGCGTCTCTTGAAAAGAAAAAGAAATTGTAGTTTGCAATGTGCGCCCCAGGCAGTGGCACGATCGTTACCGAATTACTGTTTCTCTGCTGCTGCATGCTGTTGGACATGGCATTGATCGATTCATCAGAAGCAGGAAGCGTGAAGGTCCCTACTCCTGGAAAGCAACAAGAGTCATGAACGGATGATGATGGACTAGTATCAGCTAGAGCTTGGGTGAACATCTCTTGGATCTGGAGTAGATGTGTCCTGCCAACTGTACTCACTATATTTATGTTCATCTGATATTATATTCCTGAATCATTTACGTCATTTACAAGTTGATGTTAAAAATCAGATGTTTTCTTTGTCATGCCTTGTTCTATTTTTCACACAGATTTGATGTGTATTGGCGGAGACGTGCGTTGCACGCAGTGGCGGAGCTTGACAAGGATCAAGGGAGGGGGGAGGGCAATTAGAAAATATGAACGAGGCCAAGCAGACTGTTTCCTCTAATCTATGTTGTCCGAGAAAAATTTTCTTCACTAATTTACTCAAACCTGGGGAGCCGTGGCCCCTGCAGGGTTCCACTAAGCTCCGCCACTGGTTGCACGTACACTTGTTTTAAAAGAAAGATATAAGGAGCGCTCGATTTTTAATTTAATAAAATGTGAAACGAAGTCATAACAGAACGATCTGATGTATCAAAGTGGTTCAACAACAATTCTATCTTTAATTATTATTCCGTAAACATCATCATATACCTACTTGTTCCCCCATCCGCCTCCTTGGTAACTCCAGCGCAACCCTCTACCTCTTTTCTCGCCATCACTTTATGTCCGGCAACCGTCATATGTATAACTTCTTCTTGAACTTTGACGGCTTTACAACATGTTCTCCTTCAGCACATTAATATCAACAAGTTCATGTTTCTAGGCGGAAGACAATGCCGTATAGTAGGCGTTGCGGCGGCGTCTCGGGCGGCCGAGCCTTGGGCGCGGTGGCGGCTGCGTGGCGAAGGTGGTGGGGCGGGCCTTCATAGTTGGATTCATAGTTGTTGAAGTGATTATAAGTTTTCAGGAGCAGGCCCGCTCGCATAACCCCCTCGCGTCGCTCCCGCGAGCGACCGAGGGAGCAAACCCTAGCCGTCGGGGCTAGTCCGCCGCCTCCAGCTCCCTTCCTCGCCGCCGCCGGTGTGCGCCACCGATCCGGTCGGCGTAGGCGGCAGCGGGGATTTCCCTTCTCCTCGTTCGATGTCGTGCGGTGCGGGACGATGGCTTCGGCAACGACGTCATGCGGATCTAAGGCACTGCAGCGCGGTGGCTCCTGGCGGCGGCGCGTGGCAGCGGGGGTGGAGATTGGCTGGGTGTGGCGTGCCTGTTGGCTGGACGTGGCTAGAAGATTGTAACATCCCAAATTTCCTATTTGGAATGTTTTACAATTATAGCTAAGCATCTATGCATTCTGTTTGAATTTGAGTGGCATTTGAAGTTTCAGAAGTTTTGGAGTTGTTGGAAATTGAATTCAAATTTTGGGCAATGGAAATCATTTCAAAAACTATGCCTGATAAATACTTGAGAAAAAGTATGACAGGAGTAAACATGACACTCCAAAAATATCAGAGGAAAAACATTGCCAAAAGGTTTGAATTCAAATTTGAGTTTTATTTGAATTTTGAAAAAGTGAATTTTTATAAAGTTTGGATTTTTCCCCTGGAAAAATGTTCAAATGATAGGGAATATTCCCCTGATCATTTTGATATATATATGTCCTATATAAAATATTTATATATTATATATTTTCTCTCTGTTTTATTTTCAAAAAAGGAAAAAGAAAAGCCCACAGGCGCCGCCAGCCAACCGCCCAGCTAACACCCAGCGGCCCACCAAATAACGGCCCAGCGCGCCACCACGCCGCCCACGCCGAGCCGACCGAGCGATCGAGCGATCGAGCCGAATCGGCTAGCCTCGCCAACCGACGCGCGCGCCCTCTCTCTCGACAGCGGGCCCCACCTCCTTCTTCCCTCCACGCAACCGCCCGCCGCCCCACGGAGATCCGCGATCTCGGGATCTCACCCGATCCTCCCGATTCGCCCCTCGCGCAAGTCGAGGCCCCGCCCTATAAATACCCTCCTCACCCCATTCCCCGCCCCTCGCCTGACCTCTCCTCTCTCTTGGCCTTTCGCCGAACAACCGAGCCGCCGCCGCCGCCATTAACACCTCGCCGACGCCTGCCATCCCGAGCTCCATCGACCCCACCAAACCAACCCCCTCGCCCGTCCGCACCCGCCGGACCACTCCGCCGACGCCCCCGACCACCGGAGACGCCGGAGCACTCGCCGCCCGAGCCGCCGTCGCCGTCGCCGTTCGGTAAGTCACCGGAGTTCCCCCCCGCCGTTAGATCTAGAGCCTACGGCTTAGATTAGATCCCCCCGAAGGGGTATGGTTTATTAGGTTTAGGTTTAGTGAACCGGTTTTTAATTCCGGTTTATTTATAGTTAGGGTTTTTAGTTGAACCGGCCCGACTCGTTTTAAACCCTAGGGCCCGTTTAGTTATATTACGCCGAAGCGTTATATAGGCCCATTAGCCCGTTTCTATTTATTTTTCGTTTTCTGTTTTAACAGAATAGTTTCAGATTTGAAAAATTCATATCTTTTAATCTACTTAATATTTTTAAGTGATTCTTTTTTTGTTGGTTTGCAAATTTCTTATAGTTTCTGTAGAAAATATAATTAGCCATGTTAAAATTATTTAAAATTGCTTTATTTTAGATTTAGACAGAATAGTAAATCTGCTATAAAATGAGTTAGGAATATTATTTTTAATGATTCTTTTGTCACAACTTTTTTTGACATTTCCTAACCGTAGGAATTTATTTGAGAATTTTAGGATTAATAAAAAAATATTTTAATCAGAATCATGTTATTCTTAATTAATTAACTAGCTACTGTTTTCCTATTGTTTTAAATAGCAAATAATTTTATTTCTATTATGTGATAGTTTATTCTTGATTAGTTTCTGTAACTTTAGAGCATGAACTTTTATTTATAATAAATAAAACTTTTATTTTATTTTTCTTACTAAAATTTGCTTTAGGCCTAATAGGAGTTTCATAATGGATTTTAAGGTGATTCTTTTTGCTCCTAGTTGCATAATGCATTCTTTTCTGTTAAGTTAACATAAACCCATGCTTAGGTTCTGTTAAGAAAATTTTGTTATGTAAAACTATTTTTAGTTGTTGCTTGATGTAGGAAAACTTAGAGTTGGATTTCTTTGAGTTTCCTTTGGGTTTTTGATTCGTTTGTTTGGTGTGTTTCATATTACTATGCTGTTATGTAAGTGATTATTGTTGTATGCTTATTGTGATTATTGTTTGCCTCGGTAGAATTTCCGGAGTGCGAAGCTTGCTACCACGAGTCCCTAGCTTACGAAGATCGTCAGCAAGGCAAGTCATTGATCATGTTTCTTTACAATACCTATGATTTTCATTGCATTAGAATTATACCTCCCCACCATGCATGCAGTAGTTGAAATTTTGAAGCTATGTTCTTGAGTAGTATCATGAGGTAGGATGAACCAATTCCCCTTGTTACCATGACCCGGGACGAAGTAGTTTATTTTGCTATGCTCGTAGACGGGGATTGGTTGAGTGAATTCATAAGGGAGATGTGAGAGTCAAGATGATGACAACCCCATGAAATTCAAGCTCAAGATGGACTTCGGAATTCACTACTGGGTGGAGGACGGTTGACGGGCACCCTGGAGAACCCAGTGGTTGGCCGGGATGCATGGAGAAGTGCCATGACATCTTGCGGAAAGCTTCACCCAGCCACGAAGAGACGGATGTATACCCCATTGACCGAAGCTTACATGCAGCCGCAAGCCATTATGGGCTCGCTTGGTCAACCCTAGTTGTGACGCTGGCGGACGGTACTACGAGATGTAGAAGAACGGTAGGATTGGATGGGTACGGCGGTGGCGGAGGAACTCTTCTAAGACCTGTTTGCGTTCGTCCGTCTTCAAACACCATGAAGTGTGAAGACTTAAAAGGAGGGAACGATTCTTGCGGGTAAAGTCTTAAACATCTGCAGAGAAAAGATCTAATCGATTAGCCGTGTCCCCGGTTACGGACAATTTGAGCCTCTGGAACTTGGAAGTATTCGGAAATCTCAACATTGTAATTAATAAATTAATTGAGGGGGTTATGACTTAATAATTTGGGAATGAGACATTGGTTGGCGGAACCATCTCAATAACTACCAACAATTTTGTAGTATTTGCAAACAAGTCCACTGTAGTAGGGAAAAATTGGCTTTTCGCAAAATGATGAAACTTAGAGCCCCACAGCCAAATTGCATATAGTATTAGTAATATTTTATTGTTCTCTCTTCATGACTTGCCAGCATATTCAAAATGCTGACCTACACGGCTGCAACGTCTTATGTTGCAGAGGAGTATTCCGATCAGGATTGAGGCTACGCTCCGCGCTTGGCGATTGCCCTTTGGAGTCGGATGGACTCGCTATTCTTCTACGCTTCCGCAGCTTTACTTAGTTTATTTCTCATGAGTTGGCCTTCGGCCGAATTTATTCTATTGTAATAAAGACTCGATATGAGAACCGTGTAATAAATTCAGGTGTGATTGAACTTTGATTATTTCATCAATGTATTGTGAGTACCAAAGATGATCTTGGGATGGTACGATACGTAGACTTGACCGATTTTGGGTCGGGTCGCTCTGAGAGATGGTATCGAGCACACGACCGTAGGGCGTAACCCTAGGATCGGAAAACCATAGGAAGAGACTATTTATTTTTATCCTTATCATTCCGTAATTCTCCCTGCTCATTTCTCGACTTCTCTCGATTTTCAACATTCTAGATGGCGCGAGTTCACCCCAGTTTTGCTACGGAGTTTTGCCACCAGATGAGACGATGCCTTCGGCGAGAAGCTGGTCCAGATCGTGAAGAAGCTGAAGATTGCTCTGCCCTCGATCACCGGAAGCCTACCAATGCACTTCCGACGGATACCGCTTCTGAGATCGAGGTGCACATTCCAGGAGAACCTTCGAGGACATACTGAGCCTATTGACTTTGAGTTTACCGACTTCAACTGGATCCTCGGAAGAGACATGGCGATTTATCGTGCACTTGGACATCTCCGAGAAGAGTACAGGCCGAGCTCGATCCATCGGACCTCGCCATGGTTTCTCGCAGAGCAAGGAATGGAGATATCATCCGCATCAGAGGACGACTCCATTCTCTCGTATGTCCAAGACTTGGAGTGTCTCCTCAGAAACGGAGATCCGACTCGCCGCCTCAAGGTACACAGAGGCTGTTGTTCCGTGAACTGGAACTGGAGGAGAAGGCACACGCAGACTTCCTTGGCCATGAGGAAGAAATCGCGGACTTCATGGAGAGAGTCGACGACCAAGATGAATGTTGCCGCATTAGAGGAAAAGATGGACTTGGGAGAGGACCTTTTTCCGAGTGGAGATGACGAACCTCTCGTGAGCAATGAGCAGGATTATGAAGGGAGCTCCACTGCAGAAAGCCGCAAGAGGAGGCGCCGCAATAGAGGACGCCACACCGGAGGACATCGCACCAGAGGACGCAAGGATTATTGATGAAGACATTTAGTCGACCGCCATGTTATTTTATTTTCCGTCGATCAGTTAGGTCGTTATTTTCGATTAGTCGTGAGCATTTGTAATCGAGATTGAACCATGTTTGAGTGGATTGAATAAATGATTGGTGTGATTATGATTGTGCATTCATATGGGTAGTGATATTTCTCATTAGACCATTGTTCTATTCTAATTTTCTCATCCACTCCAAAACACCAGATGCCTCCGAGACGTGACACCGGTCTCAACTTCCCACCGGAGCTCACCCAGCTGCTCCAGCAGCAGAATGCCCTCATGCAGATACTCATCCAGAACCAGAACAACAACAACAACAATCCACCGCCACCACCCCCTGTTGACAACTTGACTCGGTTCCTAAGGCTGAATCCGCCAGTGTTCTCTAGCAGCACTGAGCCGATTGTGGCCGACGATTGGCTCCGCAAGGTCGGAAGAGAGTTAATCACTGTTGGATGCACTGATGCAGAGAAGGTGCGCTTTGTCGCACATCAACTTGATGGACCTGCAGCTTCTTGGTGGGAGAACTACACCGCCACTTATCCCATCGCCACCATCACGTGGGATCAGTTCCAGCAAGCTTTCCGCACCGCTCATGTTTCAGCTGGAGCCATGAGTTTGAAGAAGCGTGAGTTCCGCAACTTACGCCAGGGAAACCGTACTGTGGGGCAGTATGTGGATGAGTTCAGCAAGTTAGCTCGCTATGCCCCGGATGATGTGGCCACAGATGTCGCAAAGCAGGAAAAGTTTCTCGAGGGACTCAATGACGAGCTGGGTATGCAGCTTATGGTGGCTACCTTCACTAACTACCAGGAGCTGGTAGACAAGGCCACCATACTTGAAGGCAAGCAGCAGCAGATTGATAGCCGCAAGCGGAAGTACAGCCAGGGGAAGTACAACTCAGGAGCTCAGCAGAAGCCCCGTTATGCCCCATACTCAGGAGGGCATACCCATCACAACCATGGAGGACATAACCATGGAGGAAATGGGAACAACCGCAACCAGGACAACAAGTCAGGCAATGGAAACGGCAATGGTAACCAGCATCGTCCCGCCCGGCTCGTAAAGATCTGAGTCACATCACTGCTTCAAGTGCCGAAAAACAGGCACTATGCCACCGACGCCCGGAGGCCAAGCAGAGGAATGGAAACGGCAATGGAAGCTCAGCGAAGAAGCCCAACCCTTTCCTCGTGCTCGGGTGAACCACATTGACGTGGAGGACGTCTATGATCAGCCGGACAATCGTGGTTGGTAAGTTTTATTAAATTCACATCCAAGATTGGTACTCTTTGATTACGTGCAACGATTCATTCATATCAAGGGTAGTTGTGGAAAAGTACGGGTTGCCCACTAAAACCCTTAGAAGCCCCCTTCGCGTCGGCCCGCAGAGGAGAAATGATGGCAGGCTTAGGCTGTCATGCAACCCTCAACATCGGGAACCATAAATTTCCGCAGACCTCATAGTATTGGAAACCCGGACCTTGGATGTAATCCTAGGCATGGATTGGTTGACGAAGTTTGAAGGAAACATAGATCGTGCCCAAGAAGTCTATTCTGCTCACCACCCCGGAGCAGAAGAGGATCAAGTATGTATCCAGACGTATCCCGATGAAGAATCAGGTGCATTCCCTCACGGGAGTTGTTCAGGAGGAAGTGCCAGTAGTGCAAGATTTTCCCGATGTGTTTCCGGAGGAATTACCAGGAATGCCACCGGACAGAGACATTGAATTTCTGATTGAGTTATTGCCCGGCACAGCCCCGATATCCAAGAGACCCTATCGGATGCCACCGAACGATTTGAAAGAGATCAAGAATCAAATTAATGAGCTATTGGAAAAAGGATATATTCGGCCAAGCTCATCACCTTGGGGAGCCCCAGTTCTTTTGGTAGAGAAGAAGGATGGAACCTTGAGAATGGTTGTGGATTATCGTTCGTTGAACGACGTGACCATCAAGAACAAGTACCCTCTGCCGATGATTAATGATCTGTTTGATCAGCTAGTTGGAGCCAAGGTATTCTCCAAGATCGATCTTCGATCAGGGTATCATCAGTTGAAGATCCGTGAAAAGGATATACCCAAAACAGCATTCACTACCAGGTATGGTTTATATGAGTATACAACATGTCATTTGGATTGACTAATGCCCTGCATACTTCATGAATTTGATGAACAAGGTATTTATGGAATATCTGGACAAGTTTGTCGTGGTGTTCATCGATGATATATTGATTTTCTCCAAGAGCGAGGAAGAGCATAAGGAACATTTGCGTCTAGTTCTGGAGAAACTTCGAGAACATCGCTTGTATGCCAAGTTCAGCAAATGTGAATTTTGGCTAAAGGAAGTCGGTTTCTCGGACATGTTATTTCAGGAGAAGGAATAGCAGTTGACCCGCCAAGGTTGAATCACCACCGATTGGCGATCGCCCACCTCGACCAAGGAGATCCGCAGTTTTCTCGGACTCGCAGGATATTATCGGAGGTTCATTGAGAATTTCTCGAAGATTGCCAAGCCTATGACTGA
Source organism: Aegilops longissima (assembly GCA_021605205.1). Taxonomy (NCBI): domain Eukaryota; kingdom Viridiplantae; phylum Streptophyta; class Magnoliopsida; order Poales; family Poaceae; genus Aegilops; species Aegilops longissima. Next base: position 96,320,465 of record CM038679.1, on the reverse strand, counting down.
GCTGTTGAAGAAGGAAGCCAAGTACATTTGGACCGAGGATTGTGAAGCCAGCTTTCAGAAATTGAAGAAACGTTTGGTTACAGCCCCAGTGCTGATTTTGCCGGACATACACAAGGATTACCAGGTATATTGTGACGCTTCTCGTCAGGGACTTGGAGGAGTACTCATGCAGGAAGGAAAAGTTGTAGCTTATACCTCCAGACAGCTACGACCTCACGAGATGAATTATGCCACACATGATTTGGAGTTAGCAGCCGTAGTGCATGCACTCAAGACCTGGAGACATTTCCTTATCGGAAACCGTTGTGATGTTTACACAGATCACAAGAGCTTGAAGTATATTTTCACGCAGAAGAGTTGAACCTCAGGCGAGGAGATGGCTAGAGTTAATCAAGGACTATGACATGAGATTGCATTATCACCCGTGGAAAGCTAATGTTGTAGCAGATGCTTTGAGCCGTAAGAGTTATGTGAATACTCTTATAGCAGGAGGATTACCCAGGAGTTAGTCGATGACCTCGTAGATCTCCGATCGGAGATAGTTCCGAGAGGATATGTTGCAACTCGAGGTTCAGTCCACTTTGGCCGAAAGGATTCGTGAAGCCGTAAGTCGGACAAGGAAATTGATGAGATAAAGAAAAGATGAATGAAGGAAAAGCTAAAGGATTTCGTAAGGATGAATACGGAGCTATATGGTTCGAGGATCGATTTATGTGCCCAATGATCCCGAACTCGGAAGCTAATTCTTCAAGAGGCTCATGATTCACCGTACTCGATTCACCCCGTAACACCAAGATGTATCTGGATTTGAAGGAAAGTTTCGTGGACGGTATGAAGAAGGATATTGCCGAGTGCGTAGCGAGATGCGATGTTTGCCAACGAGTAAAGGCGGAACATCAGAAGCCAGCAGGGTTACTTCAACCTTTGCCGATTCCCGATTGGAAATGGGAAAAACTTGGAATGGATTTTATCACAGGATTACCCAGGACCCGTTCAGGTTATGATTCTATTTGGGTAGTGGTTGATCGTTTGACCAAGGTAGCTCACTTCATTCCCGTGAAGACTACCTATACCAGTGCTAAATTGGCCAAGATATACATGACCAGGATCGTATGTCTGCATGGAGTTCCGAGGAGTATCGTGTCAGATAAAGGAACACAATTTACCTCAAAGTTTTGGAATCGCTTGCATGAAACTTTGGGTACGAGGCTGGAGTTCAAGACACTTTTCATCCGCAGCATGATGGATGACCGAGAGAGTCAACCAGATTCTGGAGGACATGTTGAGAGCTTGTGTGCTAGACTATGGGTCTAGCTGGGATGATAATTTGCCATACGCAGAGTTCTCATACAACAACAGTTATCAATCCAGTCTGAAGATGGCCCCTTTCGAAGCTCTATACGGAAGGAGGTGCAGAACACCATTGCTGTGGGATGGTGTTGGAGATCGATCACTTTTCGGTTCCGATCTTATCAGAGATTCCGAAGAGAAAGTCAAACTGATTCGAGATAGACTCAAGATAGCACAGTCGAGACAGAAAAGTTATGCCGACAGTAAATGCAAGGAAGTAACTTACGAAGCGGGAGACCGAGCATATCTTCGTGTGTCTCCACTTCGTGGAATCAAGAGGTTTGGTGTCAAAGGAAAGTTAGCACCCCGATTCATTGGCCCCTACAAAATCCTCGAACGTCGTGGAGAAGTTGCTTACAAGTTGGAATTGCCGGAAGGATTGTCCGGAGTTCATGATGTCTTCCATGTTTCTCAGCTGAAGAAGTGTCATGCCGACATGGCCGATATTCCGTTGAGAGACACAGTGCCCCTAGAGGCCATACAGCTCGACAGTGATCTGACTTATAAGGAGAAACCCGTCCGAATTCTCGAGACTGCGAACAGAGTCACCCGCAGAAAGATCATCAAGTTTTGCAAGGTGCTGTGGAGTCACCACTCCGAAGAGGAAGCCACCTGGGAGCGAGAAGAAGACCTTCTTCGAGACCACCCGCACCTATTTGCTAGCCAACCCAAATCTCGAGGGTGAGATTCATCTTAAGGTGGGTAGCTTTGTAACATCCCAAATTTCCTATTTGGAATGTTTTACAATTATAGCTAAGCATCTATGCATTCTGTTTGAATTTGAGTGGCATTTGAAGTTTCAGAAGTTTTGGAGTTGTTGGAAATTGAATTCAAATTTTGGGCAATGGAAATCATTTCAAAAACTATGCTTGATAAATACTTGAGAAAAAGTATGAGAGGAGTAAACATGACACTCCGAAAATATCAGAGGAAAAACATTGCCAAAAGGTTTGAATTCAAATTTGAGTTTTATTTGAATTTTGAAAAAATGAATTTTTATAAAGTTTGGATTTTGCCTCGAAAATGTTCAAAAGATAGGAATATTCCTGATCATTTTGATATATATATGTCCTATATAAAATATTTATATATTATATATTTTCTCTCTGTTTTATTTTCAAAAAAGGAAAAAAAGCCTCGGCGCCGGCCAGCCAACCGCCCAGCTAACACCAGCGGCCCACCAATAACGCCCAGCGCGCCATCCACGCCGCCCACGCCGAGCCGACCGAGCGATCGAGCGATCGAGCCGAATCGGCTAGCCCTCGGCCAACCGACGCCCGCCCTCCCCTCTCTCCCGACAGCGGGCCCCTTCTTCCTCGCCACGAAACGCCACCATTGGCCTCATGGAGATCCCATGATCTCGGGATCTCACCCGATCCTCCCGATTCGCCCCTCGCGCAAGTCGAGGCCCCGCCTATAAATACCTCCTCACCCCATTCCCCCTCGCCTCTCGCTGACCTCTCCTCTCGCCACAGCGCGCCGAGCAACCGAGCCGCCGCCATTAACACCTCGCCGACGCCCTAGCCATCCCCGAGCTCCATCGACCCCACCAAACCAACCCCCTCGCCCGTCCGCACCCGCCGGACCACTCCGCCGACGCCCCCGACCACCGGAGACGCCGGAGCACTCGCCGCCCGAGCCGCCGTCGCCGTCGCCGTCCGGTAAGTCACCGGAGTTCCCCCCCGCCGTTAGATCTAGAGCCTACGGCTTAGATTAGATCCCCCCGAAGGGGTATGGTTTATTAGGTTTAGGTTTAGTGAACCGGTTTTTAGTTCCGGTTTATTTTTAGTTAGGGTTTTAAGTTGAACCGGCCCGACTCGTTTTAAACCCTAGGGCCCGTTTAGTTATATTACGCCGAAGCGTTATATAGGCCCATTAGCCCGTTTTTATTTATTTTTCGTTTTCTGTTTTAACAGAATAGTTTCAGATTTGAAAAATTCATATCTTTTAATCCACTTAATATTTTTAAGTGATTCTTTTTTTGTTGGTTTGAAAATTTCTTATAGTTTCTGTAGAAAATATAATTAGCCATGTTAAAATTATTTAAAATTGCTTTATTTTAGATTTAGACAGAATAGTAAATCTGCTATAAAATGAGTTAGGAATATTATTTTTAATGATTCTTTTGTCACAACTTTGTTTTGACATTTCCTAACCGTAGGAATTTATTTGGGAATTTTAGGATTAATAAAAAATAGTTTTAATCAGAATCATGTTATTCTTAATTAATTAACTAGCTACTGTTTTCCTATTGTTTTAAATAGCAAATAATTTTATTTATATTATGTGATAGTTTATTCTTGATTAGTTTCTGTAACTTTAGAGCATGAACTTTTATTTATAATAAATAAAACTTTTATTTTATTTTTCTTACTAAAATTTGCTTTAGGCCTAATAGGAGTTTCATAATGGATTTTAAGGTGATTCTTTTTGCTCCTAGTTGCATAATGCATTCTTTTCTGTTAAGTTAACATAAACCCATGCTTAGGTTCTGTTAAGAAAATTTTTGTTATGTAAAACTATTTTTAGTTGTTGCTTGATGTAGGAAAACTTTGAGTTGGATTTCTTTGAGTTTCCTTTGGGTTTTTGATTCGTTTGTTTGGTGTGTTTCATATTACTATGCTGTTATGTAAGTGATTATTGTTGTATGCTTATTGTGATTATTGTTTGCCTCGGTAGAATTTCCGGAGTGCGAAGCTTGCTACCACGAGTCCCTAGCTTACGAAGATCGTCAGCAAGGCAAGTCATTGATCATGTTTCTTTACAATACCTATGATTTTCATTGCATTAGAATTATACCTCCCCACCATGCATGCAGTAGTTGAAATTTTGAAGCTATGTTCTTGAGTAGTATCATGAGGTAGGATGAACCAATTCCCCTTGTTACCATGACCCGGGACGAAGTAGTTTATTTTGCTATGCTCATAGACGGGGATTGGTTGAGTGAATTCATAAGGGAGATGTGAGAGTCAAGATGATGACAACCCCATGAAATTCAAGCTCAAGATGGACTTGAAATTCACTCTTCGGGTGGAGGACGGTTGACGGCACCTGGAGAACCCAAAGGTTGGCGGGATGCATGGAGAAGTGCCATGACATCTTGCGGAAAGCTTCACCCAGCCACGAAGAGACGGATGTATACCCCATTGACGGAAGCTTACCTGCAGCAGCAAGCCATTATGGGCTCGCTTGGTCAACCCTAGTTGTGACGCTAGCCGGACGGTACTACGAGATGTAGAAGAACGGTAGGATTGGATGGGTACCGCGGTGGCGGAGGAACTCTTCTAAGACCTGTTTACTTCGTCCGTCTTCAAACACCATGAAGTGCGAAGACTTAAAAGGAGGAACGATTCTTGCGGGTAAAGTCATAAACCTCTGCAGAGAAAAGATCTAATCGATTAGCCGTGTCCCGATTACGGACAATTTGAGCCTCGAACTTGGAAGTATTCGAAATCTCAACATTGTAATTAATAAATTAATTGAGGGGTTATGACTTAATAATTTGGGAATGAGACATTGGTTGGCGGAACCATCTCAATAACTACCAACAATTTTGTAGTATTTGCAAACAAGTCCACTGTAGTAGGGAAAAATTGGCTTTTCGCAAAATGATGAAACTTAGAGCCCCACAGCCAAATTGCATATAGTATTAGTAATATTTTATTGTTCTCTCTTCATGACTTGCCATATTCAAAATGCTGACCTACACGGCTGCAACGCCTTATGTTGCGAGGAGTATTCGATCAGATTGAGGCTACGCCCGCGCTTAGCGATTGCCCTTTGGAGTCGGATGGACTCGCTATTCTTCTACGCTTCCGCAGCTTTACTTAGTTTATTTCTCATGAGTTGGCCTTCGGCCGAATTTATTCTATTGTAATAAAGACTCGATATGAGAACCGTGTAATAAATTCAGGTGTGATTGAACTTTGATTATTTCATCAATGTACTATGAGTACCAGCATGATCTTGGGATGGTACAGACACAGAGACTTGACCGATTTTGGATCGGGCCGCTACAAAGATGAAGGTGGGGTTGGGCGTGGCCGGTGGCGGCGGCGGCGTTCAGCCTAGATCCGGTCTTGGCGATGGCGACCGCTGGCCCGAATCCGACCATGGCGGTGGCGGCGTCTCCTCCGCCGGGGATGACGGGCTAGGTGGTGGGTCCTTGTGGCGGCACCGATGGTGGCGGATCCTGGGATCCCGTGTCCGGGCTCGTCGCAGGACGCTGGTGGCGGCCGAAGCTTCCTCCGGAGTCGATGTCGCTTGATGCGGGATCGCGGTGGCAGTTTCCGTTGTATGGGCGATGACATCGGCTGACGTGACGGTGGGTGCTCCTTGTAGCACCCGGAATCGGGGCGGCGACCCCTCTTCAACAATGGCGGTGGACTCCGGGGTCGTCTGGGCGACTCGAAGTCCGAATCTCGAGATGGCGACGGCCTTTTGAGGCTGGTGGGGTATGGGACGTCCCTTCCATCAACAGTCCGGGTTCGATGCAGCTCGGCGGGTGACACATGTGCCTCTTTCGGAGTTGTCGGGCGGTGCCTGTCGTCGGCCGGTGAAGCCACCGGTGGATGTGCTATCGGCGGATGGTACGCACGACATCTTATATGGAAACATCAAGTCATGCCTATTACCGGCAGGTGATGCACGGTGGGTCTGGCGGAGGTCAAGTTTAGCCTGTTGTTGTTGGATCGAAGGTGGTGCGACAGTAGCGGGAGGCAGTCGGTATGGGACGCCTTTGTCTTCCGTTGTCTCCTCCAGAGGTATCCAGCTATCGAGGCGTCGGTAGCCGGATAAGGGCGGATGGTACAGATGGCTTCAATGACGAGCTTTTGCACTCTGGTGGAAACACGGGATCTCTGATCGGGCTATATCGTCGTGCAGTTGCGTCGTGTCCTTGCTGAATGTGGTGGATTGAAGCTTTGCTTTGGGGATGAGAATCCGAAGTTCAACCTTGTGGTGGACTCGCCGTCATCGGCGCACGTGCGGTGATTCCTTCTTGAGGCGTAGCCTAGGAATTGTATTGTTTTCGTTTATGTTGTGTCTTGTATCATAGGGTTAGTGTCTATCTGGGGGAGTTACTGTCGCGAGGTATACGGCCTCAGGGTTTGTTTTTCGCTTTTTTCCGACTCGATGATGTTCGGCTGCTGGATTTTGCACTATTAATAATATATGGTTGCTTGCATCGTCCCGATGCAGAGGCCGGGGGATATCCTCCTTTTCAAAAAAAAATATGTTTGGATTTACCTCAGATTTTGATGGTTTATTCGTGAATGTTGATTTGGAAAATTTATAACATTAATGTTAAACGTCTTGAGAAGACTGATGAGCTCCACCTAAATGTGGCACTGCTTGGTTATATCGGGAAATAATCTTCATACAGATGAAGTATTGAATTATCTTAATTGAGAAATCAGATAAAAGAATACATAGTGATGTATAAGGTCCGATGAATAGCACAGGGAGCGGTGGATAATTATGCTTCATTAAAGATTAGAAAAGTATGATCTACTTAACATAAAATCTGAAATATTTGAATTCAAGGAATTTCAGAATATATTATTTGAAGAGTTCAAATATTTTATAATGAAGATAAGGATCATTATGACAAAATATAAAGTGATTCTTCAATATTGAAGAAAATTATTTGAGTCATAAGTTTAGCAAAACACTTGAATAATTGTGGAATTATTTTATTGCCGATCTGCTTTTATAAAATTTTGGGTATAATTGAAACAACAAGATATACACTAAACAGAGCACCACATATTAGTCTGGCTAATATAGAGCATATGAGTTATGGAGTTTATAAACTAGATAAATGTTGAATTGTAGGATATCTCAAAAACATTGTTGGATCACGGGTTCTGGCAAAACCCTCAAGGTTCGAACACTGGGGTGCGCACCAAGATCTCTCTCTCCCTTGATGGCTCGCCCACTCAAGGATCTCCCGGCCTAGCTCGACGAACCCAAAGAACAAAGCGACACTAGATTTATACTGGTTCGTGCCACCGATGTGGTGTAATACCCTACTCCAGTGTGGTGTGGTGGATTGCCTCGTGGGCTGAGGAGGAGCAGTTGCAAGGGAAGAACGGATTCCTGAGGAGAGGTCTTCTTGTGCTTGGTGAGCTGGTGAGTGTGAGGATGGGATGGATCCGATCTGAGGTCCTCCCCTTTCCCTATGGTGGCTAGTCCTATTTATAGAGGCCCTGGTCCTGTTTCCAAATATTGAGCGGGAAGGGATCCCACAACAGCCAAGTTTGAAGGGGAACAACTAGTACAAGTTATCCTGACAAAAGTAGTCTTCGCCTGCCAAAGGCTCTGGTGGTGACGATGGCTTGGGCTCCACGGTGCTCCGTCCTGCCGTCCTGCTAGTCTTGGTCTCGTTGCACCAATATGGAAACCTTTGCCTGATGCCTCGAGACTCCTCGCCTGCGCTTGCCTCTTTAGCACCAAAGAATAAACGAGTACTCTGCGCCCGCTGGTGAAGATGGGCCGTACGGGGCCGCTGGTGGAGCCACGCCATGGGCCGCAGGCAGGCAAGTCTGGGGACCCCCGTTCCCAGAACGCCGACCGTAGCCCCCGGGCCCAAGGCGCGCTCGGACTTGGCTTCGAGGCGAAGCCAAGGGGCAAGTGTGGAGCGCTGCGCGCCCCAATAGCCTGCGAGCCTGCTTGACGTGTGGCGACTAATTGGGCATGGGCGTCCCCACTTCCCCACGCCGCCTCGGCAACTGTCCGCCTGACAAAAGACTGGCGGGGGCAACGCTTGCCTTCATTGCTTTCCTTCGTCTTGCTCCAGATCCCCTTTCTCGCTCCTTGCTTTCGAAATCTCCAGATCTGTTCCAATTCCCCTCCGTGCTAGCGACCAATGGCGCCTCGCAAGGTCAAGGCTGCTTCGCCGCCCGCCTGGTACGAGCCGGCTCTGGATGCGCCCAATGTCTTAGAGAAGAACCTTGCTACCACGCGTCTGTTGACGGCGGGGAAGTGCAACGAGAGGGGGAAGACCGAGCTCCGGGCCGGCTCCGCCGAGCCGGAGGCTTCAGGGAGCACTAATACGTCTCCAACATATCTATAATTTTTGATTGTTCGATGCTATTATATTATCTGTTTTGCATGTTTAATGGGCTTTATTATACACTTTTATATTATTTTTGGGACTAACCTATTAACCCAAGGCCCAGTGCAAATTGTTGTATTTTTTGCCTATTTCAGTGTTTCGCAGAAAAGGAAAACCAAACGGAGTCCAATTGACCTGAAATTTGACGGAGATTATTTTTGGACCAGAAGAAGCCCACGGAGCATCGGAGATGGACCAGAAGAGTCCCGGGCTACCCACGAGGGTAGGGGGTGCGCCCACCCCCTGGGCGCCCCCCTACCTCGTGGACAGCCCGGAGACCCCCCCCCTGACTTGTTCCCGACGCCAATACCTCTCATATGTACCCAAACTTCCAAAAAGAAACCTAGATCGGGAGTTCCGCCGCAGCAAGCCTCTGTAGCCACCAAAAACCAATCGGGACCCTGTTTCGGCACCCTGCTAGAGGGGGGATCCATCACCGGTGGCCATATTCATCATCCCGGCGCTCTCCATGACGAGGAGGGAGTAGTTCACCCTCAGGGCTGAGGGTATGTACCAGTAGCTATGTGTTTGATCTCTCTCTCTCTCTTGTGTTCTTGATTTGGCATGATCTTGATGTACCGCGAGCTTTGCTATTATAGTTGGATCTTATGATGTTTCTCCCCCTCTACTCTCTTGTAATGGATTGAGTTTTGCCTTTGAAGTTATCTTATCAGATTGAGTCTTTAAGGATTTGAGAACACTTGATGTATGTCTTGCATGTGCTTATCTGTGGTGACAATGGGATATTCACGTGAGGTACTTGATGTATGTTTTGGTGATCAACTTGCGGGTTCAGTGACTTTGTGAACTTATGCATAGGGGTTGGCACACGTTTTCGTCTTGACTCTCCGGTAGAAACTTTGGGGCACTCTTTGAAGTTCTTTCTGTTGGTTGAATAGATGAGTCTGAGATTGTGTGATGCATATCGTGTAATCATACCCACAGATACTTGAGGTGACATTGGAGTATCTAGGTGACATTAGGGTTTTTGTTGATTTGTGTGTTAAGGTGTTATTCTAGTACGAACTCTAGGATAGATCGAACGCAAAGAATAGATTTGTGTTATTTTACTACGGACTCTTGAATAGATCGATCATAAAGGATAACTTTGAGGTGGTTTCATACCCTACAATAATCTCTTCATTTGTTCTCTGCTATTAGTGACTTTGGAGTGACTCTTTGTTGCATGTTGAGGGATTGTTATATGATCTAATTATGTTATCATTGTTGAGAGAACTTTTACTAGTGAAAGTATGAACCCTAGGCCTTGTTTCCTAGCATTGCAATACCGTTTATGCTCACTTTTACCATTTGCTACCTTGCTGTTTTTATATTTTCAGATTACAAAAACCTATATCTACCATCCATATTGCACTTGTATCACCATCTCTTCGCCGAACTAGTGCACCTATACAATTTACCATTGTATTGGGTGTGTTGGGGACACAAGAGACTCTTTGTTATTTGGTTGCAGGGTTGTTTGAGAGAGACCATCTTCATCCTACGCCTCCCACGGATTGATAAACCTTAGGTCATCTACTTGAGGGAAATTTGCTACTGTCCTACAAACCTCTGCACTTGGAGGCCCAACAACGTCTACAAGAAGAAGGTTGTGTAGTAAACATCAAGCTCTTTACTGGCGCCGTTGCCGGGGAGGTTAGAGCTTGAAGGTATATCTTTAGATCTTGCAATCGAATCTTTTAGTTTCTTGTTTTATCACTAGTTCTATAAAAGAAAATTACAAAAAAATGGAATTTAGGGTGCCTCATATGCTTCATCTTTTTAATGTCTTCCGTGAAAATAAGGATTCCGATAATTGTGCTCAATTGCTAGAGGAATAATGCATTAAAATGTTTGGCACTAAATCTTTGAATGATGAGCATGATTGCAATATTGTTAGTATGAATTCTTTGAATACCCATGATGCTAATGATATGCAAAGCCACAAGCTTGGGGATGCTATATTTGATGAAGATGATATGTTTAGTCCCCCATGTTTTGGTGAGCAAATTTATTATGATGAAAGCATGCCTCCTATTTATGATGATTATTGTGATGACATGTATGCTATAAAGAATAAAGATAACCATGAAACTTGTCATCATGATTTTAATTTTCAATTGGATTATGCTTCACATGATAGTTATTTTGTTGAGTTTGCTCCCACTACTATTGATGAGAATAAATTTGCTTATGTGGAGAGTAATAAAATTTCTATGCTTGTGCATCATGAACATAATGCTTTATGTTATGGTTATATTGTTGAATTCATTCATGATGCTACTGAAAATTATTATGAGGGAGGAATATATGCTTGTAGGAATTGCAGTAGTATCAAGTTTCCTCTCTATGTGTTGAAAATTTTGAAATTATGCTTGTTTTGCCTTCCTATGCTAGTTGATTATTGTTCCCATAAGTTATTTTCTCACAAAATGCCTATGCATAGGAAGTGGGTTATGCTTAAATGTGCTAGTCATATTCTTCATGATGCTCCCTTTATGTTTTAATTCTTATCTTTTATGTGAGCATCATTGAAATCATCATGCCTAGCTAGGGGCGTTAAAAGTTAGTGCTTGTGTTGAAAATAATTAGCCCGTTATTTGCTTTTTGCTCCTGTTTAGCAATTAATAATTCATCTAGCCTCTGGTTAGATGTGGTTTTATGTTTTAATTAGTGTTTGTGCCAAGTAGAACCTTTGGGAAGACTTGGGTGAAGTCTTTATGATCTTGCTGTAAAAAACAGAAACTTTAGCGCTCACGAGATTAGCTGCCACTTTTTACTGGAGAGTGATTTTAGGATGATTATTTTTGCAGGTGATTAATAGAAAAATTACTCAGTTACACCAATTTATTTCAGAATTTTTGGAGTTCCAGAAGTATACGTTTGATACAGATTACTACAGACTGTTCTGTTTTTGACAGATTCTGTTTTCTGTGTGTTGTTTGCTTATTTTGATGAATCTATGAGTAGTATCGGAGGGTATGAACCATAGATAAGTTGGAATACAGTAGATATTACACCAATATGAATTTATAATGAGTTCACAACAGTACCAAAAGTGGTGATTTATTTTCTTATACTAACGGAGCTTACGAGTTTTCTGTTGAGTTTTGTGTTGTGAAGTTTTCAAGTTTTGGTTAAAGATTCGATGGACTATGGAATAAGGAGTGGCAAGAGCCTAAGCTTGAGGATTCCCAAGGCACCCCAAGGTAATATTCAAGGACAACCAAGAGCCTAAGCTTGGGGATGCCCCGGATGGCAACCCCTCTTTCGTCTTCGTTCATCAGTAACTTTACTTGGAGCTATTTTTATTCACCACATGATATGTGTTTTGCTTGGAGCGTCATTTTATTTTGTTAGTATTTGCTTTCTGTTATTTAGAATAATGTTGTGCATCTCTATTTTGAATAAAAATGTCAAGGATAGCTTTTACCATGCTTATTTTGCAAGTATACGTGTTGCTGTTTCAAAACAGAAAGTTTATCGCTATTGCAAAAATTCCCTAGAAAAGCCAGAATATGATAAAATGTTGAAACTTTTTGCATATTAAGCTCTGATAAATTTTCTATAGTGTGTTAGAATTTCATAATGTTTGGAGTTAGGGAAGTATTGATACTCTTGCACTCTTTACAGTCTGTACTGTTTTGGCAGATTGTTGTTATGTTTGCTTGTTTAATGATTCTATTTGAGGATAGGAGTATTAAATATGTAGAGACATTTAGTATGCAATGTTGAATAATAATTTTTGTGATTTTCTACAGTAGAGAATGATAAGGTTTTTTTGCATTGGTTTATACTAACTTATCTCACGAGTTATTGTTGAGTTTGGTGTGGATGAATCTTTCGAGATTTAGGAAACCGTGATATGAGAGGAATTAAGGAGACACAAAAGCTCAAGCTTGGGGATTCCCAAGGCACCCCAAGATAATATTTCAAGAAGTCTCAAGCATCTAAGCTTGGGGATGCCCCGGTAGGCATCCCACCTTTCTTCTTCAACAATTATCGGTTAGTATCGGTTGAGCCTAAGTTTTTTCTTCTTCACATGATGAGTGCTATCCTTGAATTGTCATTTTATTTTGTTTTGCTTGCTATTTGATTAATATCCCAAGATCTGAAATTCGTAAATGAGAGAGAGTCTTCACATGGCTACATAATTATTTAACTACTCATTGAGCTTCACTTATATCTTTTAGAGCACAACGGTGGTTTTATTTTGAAGAAATAGATAAACTCTCGTGCTTCACTTATATTATTTTGAGAGTCTTTTAGAACAGCATGGTAATTTGCTTTGGTTATGCATTTAGTCCTAATATGATGGGCATCCAAGAGGGATATAATAAAAACTACCATATAAAGTGCATTGAATACTATGAGAATTTTGATTCTTTATGATTGTTTTGAGATATGAAGATGGTGATATTAGAGTCATGCTAGTTCAGTAGTTGTGAATTTGAGAAATACTTGTGTTAAAGTTTGTGATTCCCATAGCATGCACGTATGGTGAACCGTTATGTGATGAATTTGGAGCATGGTTTATTTATTGATTGTCTTCCTTATGTGTGGAGGTCAGGATCGCGCGATGGTTAACTCCTACCAACCCTTCCCCTAGGAGCATGCGTGTAGTACTTTGTTTTGATTACTAGTAGATTTTTGCAATAAGTATGTGAGTTCTTTATGACTAATGTTGAGTCCATGGATTATACGCACTCTCACCCTTCCACCATTGCTAGCTTCTCTTGTGTCGTGCAACTTTCGCTGGTACCATACACCCACCATACCTTCCTCAAAACAACCACCATACCTACCTATTATGGCATTTCCATAGCCATTTCGAGATATATTGCCATGCAACTTTCCACCGTTCCGTTTATTATGACACGTTCCATCATTGTCATATTGCTTTGCATGATCATGTAGTTGACATCGTATTTGTGGCAAAGCCACCATTCATAATTTTTTCATACATGTCACTCTTGATTCATTGCACATCCCGATACACCGCCGGAGGCATTCATATAGAGTCATATTTTGTTCTAAGTATCGAGTTGTAATTCTTGAGTTGTAAGTAAATAAAAGTGTGATGATCTTCATTATTAGAGCACTGTCCCAGTGAGGAAAGGATGATGGAGACTATGATTCCCCCACAAGTCGGGATGAGACTCTGAACAAAAAAATAAATAAATAAAATATAAAAAATATAAAAGAGGCCAAAAAAGAGAAGGCCCAAAAAAACAAAAAAAAAGAGAGAAAAAGAGAGAAGGGGCAATGCTACTATCCTTTTACAACACTTGTGCTTCAAAGTAGCACCATGATCTTCATGATAGAGAGTCTCCTATGTTGTCACTTTCATATACTAGTGGGAATTTTTCATTATAGAACTTGGCTTGTATATTCCAATGATGGGCTTCCTCAAAGTGCCCCAGGTCTTCGTGAGCAAGCAAGTTGGATGCACACCCACTCAGTTTCTTTTGTTGAGCTTTCATACACTTATAGCTCTAGTGCATCCATTGCATGGCAATCCCTACTCACTCACATTGATATCTATTGATGGGCATCTCCATAGCTCGTTGGTACGCCTAGTTGATGTGAGACTATCTTCCTCCTTTTTGTCTTCTCCACAACCACCATATTCTATTCCACCTATAGTGCTATGTCCATGGCTCACGCTCATGTATTGCGTGAACGTTGAAAAAGTTTGAGAATACTAAAGTATGAAACAATTGCTTGGCTGAAACCGGGGCTGTGCATGATTTAAATATTTTGTGTGATGAAGATAGAGCATAGCCAGACTATATGATTTTGTAGGGATAGCTTTCTTTGGCCATGTTATTTTGAGAAGACATGATTACTTTGTTAGTATGCTTGAAGTATTATTATTCTTATGTCAATATTAAACTTTTATCTTGAATCTTTCGGATTTGAACATTCATGCCACAATAAAGAAAATTACATTGAGAAATATGCTAGGTAGCTTTCCACATCAAAAATTCTGTTTTTATTATTTACCTACTCGAGGACGAGCAGGAATTAAGCTTGGGGATGCTTGACACGTCTCCAACGTATCTATAATTTTTGATTGTTCCATGCTATTATATTATTTGTTTTGGATGTTTAATGGGCTTATTATACACTTTTATATTATTTTTGTGACTAACCTATTAACCCAAGGCCCAGTGCAAATTGCTGTTTTTTGCCTATTTAAGTGTTTCGTAGAAAAGGAAAACCAAACGGAGTCCAATTGACCTAAAATTTGATGGAGATTATTTTTGGACCAGAAGAAGCCCACGGAGCATCAGAGATGGACCAGAAGAGTCTTGGGCTGCCCACGAGGGTAGGGGGTGCGCCCACCCCCCTAGGCGTGCCCCCCCGCCTCGTGGACAGCCCGGAGACCCCCCTGACTTGTTCCCGATGCCAATACCTCTCATATATACCCAAACTTCCAAAAAGAAACCTAGATCGGGAGTTCCGCCGCCGCAAGCCTCTGTAGCCACCAAAAACCAATCGAGACCCTGTTTCGGCACCCTGCCGAAGGGGGGATCCGTCACCGGTGGCCATCTTCATTATCCCGGCGCTCTCCATGACAAGGAGGGAGTAGTTCACCCTCAGGACTGAGGGTATGTACCAGTAGCTATGTGTTTGATCTCTCTCTCTCTCTCTCTCTCTCTCTCTCTCTCGTGTTCTTGATTTGGCACGATCTTGATGTACCACGAGCTTTGCTATTATAGTTGGATCTTATGATGTTTCTCCCCCCTCTACTCTCTTGTAATGGATTGAGTTTTCCCTTTGAAGTTATCTTATCGGATTGAGTCTTTAAGGATTTGAGAACACTTGATGTATGTCTTGCATGTGCTTATCTGTGGTGACAATGGGATATTCACGTGAGGTACTTGATGTATGTTTTGGTGATCAACTTTCGGGTTCAGTGACCTTGTGAACTTATGCATAGGGGTTGGCACATGTTTTCGTCCTGACTCTCCGGTTGGAACTTTGGGGCACTCTTTGAAGTTCTTTGTGTTGGTTGAATAGATGAATCTGAGATTGTGTGATGCGTATCGTATAATCATACCCACGGATACTTGAGGTGACATTGGAGTATCTAGCTGACATTAGGGTTTTGGTTGATTTGTGTCTTAAGGTGTTATTCTAGTACGAACTCTAGGATAGATCAAACGGAAAGAATAGCTTCGTGTCATTTTACTATGGACTCTTGAATAGATCGGTCAGAAAGGATAACTTTGAGGTGGTTTCGTACCCTACAACAATCTCTTCGTTTGTTCTCCGTTATTATTGACTTTGGAGTGACTCTTTGTTGCATGTTGAGGGATTGTTATATGATCTAATTATGTTATCATTGTTGAGAGAACTTGCACTAGTGAAAGTATGAACCCTAGGCCTTGTTTCCTAGCATTGCAATACCGTTTACGCTCACTTTTACCATTTGCTACCTTGCTGTTTTTATATTTTTAGATTTCAAAAACCTATATCTACCATCCATATTGCACTTGTATCACCATCTCTTCGTCGAACTAGTGCACCTATACAACTTACCATTGTATTTGGTGTGTTGGGGACACAAGAGACTTTTTGTTATTTGGTTGCAGGGTTGTTTGAGAGAGACCATCTTCATCCTACGCCTCCCACGGATTGATAAACCTTAGGTCATCCACTTGCGGGAAATTTGCTACTGTCCTACAAACCTCTGCACCTGGAGGCCCAACAACGTCTACAAGAAGAAGGTTGTGTAGTAGACATCAAGCACCTTCTACCCGTTCTTAATGAGCAGCATTGTTGCGGGGCTGGTTCCTCCCTTCTCCAACCTCTTCTACGTCGTCCTCAGCCATTACAGGCTGCAGGCCCTTCATCTCCACCCCAACTATGTTCTTCTCCTATCGGTTTTCGCCTTCTACTGCGAGGCGTACGTCAGGGTGATGCCATCCGTGGCTCTGCTGTGCCACTTCTTCTTCCTTTGGATCAAGGACGGTCATACCTCAGGGTGTGCCAACTTCGTCGCAGCCGGTAAGGTTAACGCGATCTCGAAGGCTGGGAAGAAGGCCGAGGGCTTCAGGAGCAAGTGGGTCATGATGGATGCCAGGTGCGTCTACCCACGGCCGACGCTGCCGATGGAGATGCCCCGTCCAACGAAGGGTGGCTCCGCGAAAAGCTTACTGACGACCGGGCGAAGCCGATGCTGGAGAAGTTGACCGCCTACTTGAAGCCGGGCAACGCTAAGGAGGCGAAGCTGACAGGGGCCATGCTCCTAAGGGAATTCCTGATGCTGCATGTGGCTCCGCTCTAGGCGCACTCACGCCCCTTGTGGATGCTTGGGGGCGAAGAAGATGAGCTTCGCTTGAGCCCGGAGGCCCTGTCTGACGAAGAGCTGGCTATGGCCCTCCGTCTCCTGGTCGGGGACGACCAGGAGTATCCGCCGAGTTCCTTGGTTCCCTTATACCGCCGCCAGGACGGGGCGCAGGTTGCAGCCGCCATGCCCACCTTCGACGGGCGCGGGCTAGTTCTACCGGCGACCTCCGGGGCCCCAGTGGCAACGGTGCCGGTGGACATATCTTCCAGCGAGTCCCGCGAGGATGGAGAGGAGGAGGAGGATGAGGAGCACGACTCGGAAGCGACCCGCGAGTAGATAGGAGAGACCTCTCCCCCACGCAAGGCCGACATCCTCCGCTCCCTGCCTGACGATGATGCTAGTGCCCGCCTGGAGGGGAAGGATCTGCCCGCAGCCGGGATCGCCGCGAGGTCCAGGGCCATCACCCAGAAGGGGTCGCCGACCGCGGTTCCGATGAGGGGCAGGTCGGCGCTGATCTCCCGAGATGACGCTCCAGCTCTGACACCACCTGGGGCTGCTCCCGGCCCGTCTGCTGCTCGTTCTTCTGCCCCCTGAGCTCGCGCGCCCGTGCCTCCAACTATGAGACTCTCGGGCTTTAAGCTTAAAAATTGGAGGGACTACGCCGCGGTGGATCAGTAAGTGTTCTTGTCTTGACCGGTTCTTGCTTCTACTACTGATTCTTGACGCTTCACCGTTGCGCAATTAGGTTGACACCCGTGGCAAAGAAGAGGAAGGAGGAAGCGGTGATACCGCTTGGAACCAACTCGCCTGCTGCGGCTGCATCTCCTTCCGTGGGGAAGGATGGTGATGGTGCTCACGCTTCTCCGAATCGATCGCTCTCATGAGGCTTGGAGGAACGTCCTCGGGAGGGAGGCGCCCCTGCGGCCCCGCTGGCTCCGGAGGTGCCAACATCCAGCTCGGCTGCTGAGGTCTCCAAAGCTCAGGAGCCCCCAGCCTCCCAGGCCATGGTGACAATGTTGCCTCTTCCTTCCTCTGCTTCTCTGCCGACCCTGGATCCTTTCGCCTCGGCCAACATCCTGAAGCGCACCCTCTATGCACTGACCTTGGTGCAGGAGGATCTCAAGGCACCGACTATCGCCTGGTGGCCAGGCGCCTAGAGCTGATCTCTGGCTAGCTTCACTCCGACGCGGCCGTCCGGACGGCGTTGAATCAGGCCGTGGTGGACTCTGAGAAGGACAAGCAGGCCATTGCCCAAGCTGCGGTGGCTCGCGAGGCGGCGCTGAAGGATGCCGAAGCCGCCCAAGATTGCTGCCGGTCGCTGGAGGCCGAGCTGGGGACCATGCGGAGGGAGCGTGCAGATAAAGCCCGAGGACGCGAGGCGGAGGAGGAGAAGATGAAGGCCTGGGAGGACGCCGTCAGGGGTCGCGACGCCGAACTGGAGCAGCTGGCGAAGGCGCAGGCTACGGAATGCAACCGGCTGGAGGAGTTGGGGCGGGCGCTGAAGACGGAGAAGGCCGAGCTTGAAGCCAAGGCGAAGGTCCTGGCCAAGGACCGCGTGGCCTTCAAGCTCCTTGAGGAGAGGGCTCGCGCGGCGCTGCGGTCACTCTACGAGAAGGGCTTGGAAGAGCCGCTAGCTGCTGACGACGAGGGCCCTACCCAGCTGCTTCCTTATCTGGTCGATGTGCTTGAGGAAGTCGTGAGCGGTATTGGCCCCATTGCGGAGGTAGAAGCTCGCATCCTTTCCTCAGCCGCTCTGACGCGCGTCTTTAGTCACCTCCATCTTCGCGATCTTGCCGCTGACCTTGACGAGCTGCTGGAGCCATTGGATGATGAGCGTTGCGCAGCTGCTGCCGAAGCCATGAAGGGCCAAGTGGAGGCCCTACTGAAGAAGTTCCGCGCCTTCGTCCCCACGCCTTCGACTGGCGGTGCTGCCGAACCTGCAACCTCAACGGGCGGTGCAGGTGAGGGCAACGCCGCTGTGGAAGAGGCATCCCCTGCAAGCGACGGTGGCGTCCGGGGATGACGAGGTGACTTGTTGGCTAAGGGAGTCCTAGACTAAGGGGTCCTTGGGCGTCCGGCCTATTAGCCATGGGCCAGACTGATGGGCTGTGAAGACATGAAGACCGAAGATTGCACCCGTGTCCGGATGGGACTCTCCTTGGCGTGGAAGGCAAGCTTGGCGACCAGATATGTAGATTCCTTTTTTTGTAACCTACCTTGTGTAACCCTAGATCCTCTCGGTGTCTATATAAACCGGAGGACTTAGTCCGGAAAGGCAGATACTGTACCATAGTCATACATGCTACACTTCTAGGGTTTAGCCATTACGATCTCGTGGTAGATCAACTCTTGTAATACTCATATTCATCAAGATCAATCAAGTAGGAAGTAGGGTATTACCTCCATAGAGAGGGCCCGAACCTGGGTAAACATTGTGTCCCCTGTCTCCTGTTACCATCGGTCTTAGACGCACAGTTCGGGACCCCCTACCCGAGATCCGCCGGTTCTGACACCGACATTGGTGCTTCCATTGAGAGTTCCACTGTGCCGTCGACGGCAGGATCGATGACTTGCCTCGTCCTTAAAGACAATATCACCACCGGAGGAGAACTGGCCCCAGGCCAAACCCTCCGACTGGGCGGCTTTACCATGACCGCCTGTTCGGCCGCCAAGCCGACGATGACCTCTTGGGCCATCAAAAATCCCCTTCGTATCGACCCCAAACACTCCAAGCAGATGGATCCGGCGGAGTTTTCGTCTTTAAACGAGCTCCTTGATTGCATCGCCGCCCTGGGAATCGCCACAGATTACGATCGGATCGGGCTTAAACCCGACCAAAGAGAAACCAAATCTCCACCGGTCACCTACCAGATAGCGGTAGTCGAGGAGCAAGACGACGACTCTTCCCTTATACTGAAGACGGACTATGTCCGGGTTGCTGACCCTGCAGAGCCGGACACCCACCAGCAAAAGGAGGTGACCGGCCTTCCGAACATAGAATCGGACGGCGGGCACAGGAAACCAGAAAATACTCCGGAGCCCAGACTGTTGAGTCTGGAAAACCTTCAGACTCCGGATCATCGATCGGGCCAGGGTCCAAATCCAATTCCACCCACCCATCCAGACATAAGAGCTCTCATGAACATACAATAACAGTCTCAGGAAACGGTCCACCACTTCTGGGCCAGATTCCTCCTTGTCAGGGACAAGGTTAAAGATTGCCGTGACGAGGACGCGATATTTGCGTTCTGAAACAATTGCACGGACGAAGGAATCCTCAATGCCATTAATCGCCGCCGTATACTACACTTCGCTGACTTGGAAACTATCGTACGGAAGTACAGTGCAATGGAAAGCGCCTGGAAAGATCAGGCAGCTTGTTGGGAGCCATCGGTCCCAACTCAACCGCTGGTCCAGGCGAAAAGGGCACATCCTCGTGACACGCCCAGTCTAATAACCAAGAAACATAAACCCATTACGCGGCATGGAACCGTTCTGGAGGGATGGCTCGATGGCCCATGCAGAATACACACAACACCGAACACCATACCAACCCACAACCTTAGAGCATGTTGGATACCTCGGCAGGTAGCCAAGAGCGGTGAGGACATCCTTACCAAAAACGCCCCAGAGCAACACTCTCCAGAAGACGACTGTCGGAGTAATGGGCCACGAGTAGGCAGACCCGAGCTCCTCGACCTTTCAAAACATCGGGGCAGACTGCGCCCCTCAAGAACCCAAGACGAAGAGCTGCCTTCTGAGAGTCGACGGCAGAGCCGCCGACTGCCCCTCCCAGCCGAGTCCCAGAGACGGCCTCGAGATGAGCCGACTCCCAACTGGCGACTCCCGGAGAAGCCGGTTATGGGGAGTCGGCCCGCGACTCCAACCACCTCCTGCCTACGCAACTACAAACGGGATGGGATGTGGCCGCCGTGCGGCCCATCCCAGCCCCGTTCACGAAGGGCAGGCATGGCCACAGTGCACCGTACTGACGGAGATCTCCGTCCGGCGCGGCACTGTTGCCACGCCGGCCCTGACATCAGCCCCGTGGGCAGATCCCTGTACCCACGACGGCCTGTCTGTACGACCCGAAGACGGCGGGACCCGTCTCAGCGGCGGAGTGCGAAGACGGCGAGCGCTAAGATGGACCCGCTGAGTCGGCCTCCGAGATTCGGCCGGCCCTCCC